>JAOANR010000002.1:37246009-37846009 GCA_030278955.1 Hygrophila difformis | reverse complement strand
CTGTCCATTAAGATATCCATCATACACAAAACCTCCAGAGGCCTCAATTCGCATTTTTTCCCTCAAGCAAAGAGGTTTATGATCTCTTGACATTTCAATTGCCTTACCCCGGCGACAAAGCACAGCTCTGCAATCTCCGGCATTGGCCACCACCAGAGAGCTAATTCAAGCAAACAGATACTTTATTATTTTCATGAACAAAGGCACAACTTACGAGTTGGTAGTTCAATTGACACCATAGATGTTCCGGGAGAAGCCAAAAACATACACATACACACACAACGAACACACACATCACATTGCCAAGAAAAAGGCAAACCTAAAATCAAAGTTTTCTACAAGTGTAGATACAAATAATTGGTGATGCTTCCAGTATACATAATTATGCACACAACCACTGACCTTCCCATTACAATAGCGGACAAAGCAGTAGTACCAGAAGCAAGATCTGCATCAGAGGAGCAGGCTTCCGCCAAAGAAGTATCTGTCTGCAAATATGCTGATGCAATAGCTCTCTCAATATCCTTGGGGAAATCATCATCCTCAACCATGAACTTTGGCAAATGGTAGCATGCAAAGTCAGCAGCATGCTTCCCCCCATGTCCATCAAAAACCTGAATGATATTTATCTTGTTTTAGAAAAAAATAAAGGTGAAGTTGCTAACCCTGAAAAAATGACAGATCGATCAAAAGGAACTTTATGCAATTAAAAACATCCTGACTGTTCAATTTCGTAGGCATGGATATGAGTTCAACACATATCCCCCCAAAAGAATTATCCTACGAAGGTTAAAATTTTATATTAAGAGCTAAACATAAGCACCAATGACAAGATTGTGAAATAAGTTAACATAAAGAAATGTGTCAGAGGAGAAAATATGTACTTCCTCCGTTCTCATATAATTGCTCCATTTGCATAGTAGTTACTATTCATTGAGTAACTTTGATCAATTTTTTTGGCATAGTTATATAAGATAAAACATAGTCAAGTGAGATCTTGTTACTATTCATTGACATCTAAAAATGTGTCTTGGACTGCGTGAAATGCATGATGGGAGCAATTATATGAGAACAGAGGAAGTATTAGTTTATAATATATGTGTGCAGGAGTCTCATTCACTGAAGTTGCATGTCCATAACTAAGAGCCTGTTTTCCTGGACTTATTTCCAGGACTTATTACTTATTCTTATTAAAATCATATCAGATCAGACCAGATCAAATCAGACCAGACTCATTCAGACCAAATCAGATCAGACCACACTATATATATAGTTGTAATCAGATCAGATCAGACCAGATCTTATAAAATTCAGATCAAAATACCTTATTTCAGGCAAAGAGAACGGAGCCTAAACCAAATCAATCATATTCCAAAAATCTCCAACTCTATTAAGAAAATGAAACCAAGGGTAAACAATTTAGATGTATTCATAAACAACCCACAGAACCGAGGAAGAAGGAATCCACTGCATGGGGCATCTCTATAATTCAGATCAAGTCACCAGCCAACTAGACTAAACAACAGTATAAAAATATAGGTCAAAAGAGAAAAATAAAACATCAAGGGCATGTTATCAGATGACTTACCCCATAAAATGCACCAGAGCATTCGGTTGGAGCATTTAATCCATATTCATGCCTCAAATTGTCAGCACAAACATAGGCATCCTCCATTCTCGAGCGAGAACCAATATCTGCCCAAGCCCCTGAACGCAGCAGGGGAGTGTATTCTTCATCACCATCATGTTCACTCAATGTTGGTTCAGTCGGGATACCTGAAGGCCTGGCTTTTACCTGTTAAAGCCCCAGTCAAAACGTAATCCAGCAAGAAACATAGAATATTACAGAATTTAGAAATTCAGAACACTGAAGATATACACAACGATAAATCATAACTGAGAATTTGTAAACAAAGAAAACTCTGTCATGCAGGTTTAAGACATAGGCCAAAAGATTAATATACCAAGAAGATATTGCAAAACCAAACCTTATGCATCCACAATCAATGCAAGCAAACTAATAGGTTCAAATCAATTCACATTGAATAATCTATGTAACTATGAAAATATATGAATTCCATATAATCTCCCTTTCCCAGATTACTGCCAACCATTTTAGGGAATGGTGCTCAGGAAAGTGAAAATAAATTAAAATACCATAGTTGAGAATATATGATAAATGATAAACCATATAACATTGTAAGTTATGCTAAATGACAAATACTATTATAGTTATGTACTGAGTTATAGCATTGAATATATACTACTGAATCATGTACTACACCTGAGAGTAGTACTCTACAGTTGTATAATCATGCCAGGTGTCATAAAGATTTTAACTCTCCAACAATCTAAACCCTACACTACAAAAATCAAAACCCCAAGAAACACGTTGCACGACCTTATGTTGCAAGAGTACAACTCACAAGCATATGATACATTGATATGTACCAAGTCAGATTGAAATACCAGACGCACACGCCCAAAATATTACTTCCTCCGTTCCTTTTTAATTGTCACGGACCCACATTTCACGCAATCCAATACATATTTTTTAATCCCAATAACTCAAATTGCATACATGTAAAAATTATGAAAATTTGATATTCTAAATCTATGCGATGAGACGAATCCAACAAGATCTCAATTGACTATCTTTTATCTTATATAATTGTATGAAAAAGTCGAATCAAAGTTACTCAATTAACAGTGACAAAACACCATCCGTGTCAATTAATTAGGAACGGAGGAAGTATTTTCCAAGTGACAATACTAATAAGAATTCTCATATTAAGAATATCAAGGCATTATATAACTCGCCTCATTGTCCTGTGCACTCAGTCATTTCACATTGTTAAAACTCTTTCTAAATTGGTTGCGAATGTAATTAATGCTCAGAGTCAAGCTTCACATCCAAAAGTAAGCATAAGCCCTTCATAATTTCAAGAACATAAAGAATTGCTGTCTAATCATCCCTCTGCATTCCCGCAACAGAAATCCAATTTATCCAATAAGGTACTCAAGTAAAAGAATGCAAAACCCAATTTAAAGATTCAACCTCTAAACAGAATCATAAGAAGACAGATTTAAAGCAATTTTTAACACAACGATGTCAATGTCAATAACTTGAACAACTCCAATGATATCAAACCAATCATATATTCAAATTGAGATGTGGAGATTGCGTCAGAAATAACGATCAAAATAAATAAATCTTACATATACTATCTAAAACAAATCAAAACAAAACGACTTCGTTGATTTTAAAAATCGTACGGCAGCTACGACAAGCTTTTAAATAAATAGAATTAAAACAAGCGAGCAAACAAACAAAAAGATATGGAATTTAAACGTAAATACCAAAGAGGGGTGTCGAACAAGGGTCTTGGAACTCAAAGGCGGCGTGCCGTCAGAGCTCAGAAATTGTCGGAAGTCTCCCCTGCTGCCAAGGGAGTTTGGGATCGGCGGGCGTCCGTTCCCAGAGCTAGAATTCTCTCCGCCACATTCCACATTGTTCATACTAACCCTACCGCCCTCCATCACAAATCTGAACCATCACTCCTTCAATCAATACCAGACTTGCGAGTTTAAAACTCCCAAATGAGCTCAAATCAACGCAAGAAAACGCAATTCAACGCAAAGTGGGCAATGAACTTGGGGGACTTTTGATGAATCTGAGTAATTAGGGTTTGGATTTCGGAACTAGGGTTTGAAAATGGAAACTGAAAAAAAAAAATGAAGATTGGGAATCTATAGGAGAGATTGGGGGAGAAAGAAAAGACGTCGGCTTTGATGAATGCGGCTTTGATACTTTTGTATTTATAGTATAGAGTGAAACGGTGTCGTGGCAGACTTTTGGTGATTGACGACGTGTATACTTCGTAATTTCGCATGCAATTCTTCTGGAAAAGCACTCAGATTCAGTGCTGCTCGGAGCAAAACACCAGCTCTACCCACACCGTGTAATTGTGGATCCTACAAGATATTTTGTGGTGTGGATTCGTCTGCTCTTCTGGTCTATGGCGGTCCAATAATTACCACTAAAGTGGTCACTCGGTTTCCAATTCGAGCTGGTGGATGGAATTTTTGTCTAAATAATTAGGGTAGGTCGGTATGGACTCAGTGGCGAATCTGGCTAGGTACAGGAGCTGACGCCCCTGGTTTTTCATTTTTTTTTTTTGTATTTTTTAATTAGTTTTTAAAAATTTTATTATAAATTTTATATAAATAATCAGTTTGTTAATATGTGTTAATATTTAAGTTGTTTTGTTGATTTGAATTGAAGAATCTATATGTACTGGTTTGGTTGGGAGTATATGTTTGAACATCATCATAATTTAATAGGCTACTAAAATTATTTTACTTTTAGTAATGCAATATTGATGTTTAGTAAATGCTAAGAGCGAATGATAGCTGTTTTACAGCATGTAAATAATAAGGGATAAATAATTAAATATTTTCTGAAATAGTTAGTGTTTCAAACATTCTATAAAATTATTCCGTGAAGTTATACTTTGTCACTTAGTTTGAGCTTATATTGAGTATGCGTAGTGATGGAAATAGGCCAGACCAAGCTTTGATTTTAAACACCTAAGCCTACTTTAATTTTCTAAGGTCTGAATCTAGTTTATACTTTTGATAGGCCTACATTATAGGTCTAAGCCGGTCTATTTATATAAATAGTATAAATAGGCCGCACTTTAAGTCTTTTACAAATAAATCATGTTAATTTTTTTTTCATATGTATGTCACAATATAACATAATTACATATGAAAAAAGCTTTTAATAGTTTAAAAACTTATGTAAGATGTTAATTTTTTTTTCATATGTATGTCACAATATAACATAATTACATATGAAAAAAGCTTTTAATAGTTTAAAAACTTATGTAAGATCAAATTAATTGTTTCTTCTACATAAAATAATAATAATAATACGAAATATTCCTATACAATAAACATACTAATAGGTCATTTATAAAGTCTGATTTAAATATATTAAGCTAAATAGACTTTCAAAATTACCTGATCTTAGCATTTGTATAAAAAAAGGCTTGCCCTGGCTTCACCTGAAGTAGGCTAGATCGTAGGTGATGTCGGGTAGCATGACTTATTCCAACCTTTAAGTATGGGTTAAGATTATTATGAAGCTAATTATATATAAGGATAGTTTAATTGTTTTAAGTGGTAAAAATATGTTAAATAATTCAATATTATTTTATGTTGAAAAAAAGAAATACTTAATTAATGAAATAAATGTAGATTAAATTATGATTTTTTCCAAGAAATGTCTGTATAATTTTTTTTCAAAAATTCGCACACCCTCACTTCAAATCCTGGAATCGCCACTGGGTATGGTATATCGAAAAAATTTCGCCGTACAGTATACCGTATCGAAATTTTACTGTATAGAAATTTTCATATTATTGTTGTACCGAAACTTTCGGTATGTCGAAGTTCGGTATACAGAAGACTTCGATATAAAATATTTCCTTACCATTACCGTACCGATATTTTGATAATTTCGGTATATACCGCTATACCGAACATTCAGTACATACCGACATACCGGTATCACGGTATATACTGGTATACCGAACACTCGGTACATACCAACATACCGTATAGGGTTAAATATGTAAAATTATGTATAATTTTGGTAAGTTCGGTATATACCGATATACCGAACCATCGGTACATACCAACATATCGGTATCGTGGTATATACTGATATACCGAACATTTGGTGCATACCGACATACCCAAGTTCGGTATAGTAATGGTATACCGCGATATCAAAAATTTTATATTGTTACCGTACCGAAAATTACGGTATACCAAAAATTTCGGTATTCTTGATATTTTTCGATACGGTATGTGCGGTATGCGGTATTTTCGGTATTTATCACAGTCCTATAAATAATGCAGTACTCATTCCTTCAATTTTAAGGTGTTCTCTCTCGATATGTCCATTATTTAATTTACTTATAAACATATAAACATATAATAATAATAATAAAAAAATATATATAATTATATTGGATTTAATTAAATTTATGTAATCGTATACTTTTAAGATATAAACCCTCTATCCATTAATTTTGTCTCAAAACTTTTGGACACGTCGTCCAATATATTTGTTTAACAGTTAATATCTTAAAATATATAGAGGTAAAATTTTTTATAAAATATATATTCTAAAACTCACTCGACTATATTTTTTATATATTTGCAATAGAAAGTTGGGTCAAACTTATACAATTAACAGTGTCAACAGTCAAAATGAGACATTATAGATGGGACGGATGGAGTAAATATTTTTTATAGTTTTTATTTTACATATTTTGATATATTAAATATTAACGTTAAATAAGTGTATTGAATAATCTTCAAAGCAAACTTCTCATAGACAACAAAAGTTTCATCATTGGTTCTTAAGAAATTAGTCCGTATGTATCTTGAGAAATCATCAATACACACAATGGTGTACCTTTTTCTATTTATGCTTGGTACCTCAGTTGGACCCATCAAGTCCATATGTAGCAATTCCAAGCACCTTGAAGTTTGAATCTGAATGATCAGCTTGTGAGAAAAAATGAATTTGTTTGCCTTTAGCACAATCACCACACACTTGAGTGAATCTCGGTGCTATTTTGGGCATCCTTTGCACAATGCATGAAATATTGATTCGAATAAGTGACTTATAGTTCAAATGACCACACCTTCTATGCCATAGTTGCATCTCATCAACTTCAGGCATCAACACCTTCATCTTCATGGAATGATCATTACAAAATGTATCAATTGTTCTTTGACCGATCGTCTCTCAAAACATACTTCATTTCATCATCAAACACTTCGCATGCATCATTTGTGAAGTTCATATGATATTCATCATCATAAAGTTGACTAATTGAAATGGGATTTTTAGTAAGACCTTAAACATAGAAGACCATAGATAGAAGAGACATCTTTGCATTCTTCAAAGTGTCAAAGCCAGAATTCCTATTTTGAACACCATCACGAAAGACCACTTTTTCACAATCAAATTTAGTGTATTCATCAAACAAATCTTTGTTCCCCGTCATGTGCCATGAACATCCACTATCAAAGTACCACATATAGTTGCCTTTTGGAGTGAAAGAATAACAAGACAAGCTATTTGTACCTTCTTGGGAACCCATTGAGTTCGAACTTTGATGTGTTTCTGTAGTTCATTAGATGGCCAGGCAACAGGCTTACCAGTTCACCAGTCTGTTCCAAGTATCAATATTGCGCCTACTAAATTTGCAATTTTCACAGCTCCTTTGTACCATGGGTGTGTCAACATCCATATTTAAACCAAAGTCATCTATTAGCTTTTTGGCTGGCTCATTATGTAACACCCCGGTTTTGATAACCCAGGCCGGGATGCCACCGCCACACCTTCCCAAGCAAGACGCGAACTATTTCGAGCTCATTTGAGAAGATGCTAAGGCTAAGTTGTACCAATACTTTAAAAATATTTAAAACCATTCAAAGAGTGCCCGGAGTTTTAAATCAGAGTTAAGTCTAACATGCATAATTTAAAACAGTGCGGAAGCTAAGGGCCAAACATGGCCAAACATGAGTTTGGAATTCGTAAAAGAATTTTTTTAAAAAAAAAACAAGTGCGACAAGTCTTCGGAAATTCCCATCCATATGTAAATGTCGTGCACTAATCTTCAACATCTGGAAAAAAATAGAGACAATGTATCTATCAGTACAACGGTACTGAGTAAGTTAATATACAACACAACGAATGTTAGAAATTTTAGAAGAGTATTCAGAATAGGAATTTACTTTAAAAGACGGATAAATATTTAAAGAAGGAATATTCAAATCTTATACCTGCTGAAAGATCTTTTTCAAATCTCTATATGAACGAGAACACCCGTCCTTGGGGAATCGAACCCACAAGAACTCAAATACATTCTTTTACAATTGTTTCCATATTGATCGAGGACATCATTGTTTCCAGAACTCAAATACATTCTTTTACAATTGTTCATTATGATCGAGGACACCCTGTCCTTGGGGAATCGAACCCGCAAGAACTCAACATACATCCTAGGGAATCGAACCCATAGGAGTCAACAATATCCTGGGGAATCAAACCCGCAGGAAAACATACACCTTAGGGAATCGAACCCGTAAGGCAAGTGAAAGCAGTGACCCTATACAGACACACTCCGGAGCCCTAGATAACCCATACGGATACATCTAGGAGTATAGACTCTTACAATCACATAATCATATTTGCCGTTTTGGCTACGAGAGGGGGCGGCCCAACGAGCTCCACCTAGTGCAATTACCCTCAAGAAATAATCAAAGCATCCCACTCGATCATATATCACAAAGTTTCAAAATCCATATTTTTAACATTTCATAATACTACCACATTTCCAGAATACACATGTTTCAAAATGAGTGAAAATCAACTCATCATTCACCAAGAATGCACAAGATGGTTTTACCGACGAAAATGACACTGTGGCAGATTTCAAAATAGCATTTGGAAATGTAGCAAATCATTTTCAAAAATTCCGAAATTTTTACAGGAGCTAGAAACCACCAAGATGGACATTTTTCATAGAAATAAGCATCTTCAAATTCGGACTCTAAATAGGCCATAAAATCGATTTCAGAAACCATTGTTCTAAGGATTCTATAGATCTCAGCAAACTCGACCACAATGCATTAAAAAAAAATCCATAACTATTTCGAACATGCTCCTAAAATTATCAAATTTTACAGGGATGATCTATACACAAAATGGAACAAATCGTATGAAGACATCAAGCACGAATAACTATCATAAGCGGGATTAAATCGAGCAACAAAATCGGATTCCATAAAAGCAACAAAACTGACAGCATCTTAAAACCAAATACCAGATCTGATTTTGGGGTACAAAATATGTTTAAAAATTCTGAAAATTTGCAGAAAGCATATTTAGGATGTTAGGAACATTTTTTGTTTAGAAAAGGTTTTCCAAAAACGCATGGATCCAAGTCAAAATCATGAAACTTCACAAACTAGTTATAGAGAAAACCCTAGAGGCAGATTCATCAACGAATGGAGATTTGATTAGAACTCGATTGGATCTCAACCAAAACCTCTAAAAATCGGTGTATATGATACTAACTTACATTTGGTTGGATTAGAATCAAAAACGTCCTCTTTGGAATCCTTGGAGACGTCCTATGCAGCCACAAGATCTACAATCCCTCCGAATGAACCTATATTTGGATTGTTGGCAAAATCCTTATGTTTGAGGCATCAAATCCGAATCTAAAGCCATGGAATCAAAGAGAAAACCTTACCTATCAATATATGGTCGACTTTGATGCTTGAAACCCAACCAACTCCTCTGCAAATCGAAGAACAGCACACAACACTCACCACTCACCAAGAGAAGTTCTAATTTTCGGATGGGTGGATAGGGGTGGTTTTTAGGGTTGCTAGGGAGAAGATGCAAGAGTGTTTGGGGTTCCAATGAGGGCCTTGATGATCATAGAAAATGTGGAGATTAATAAATATGGTCAAATTCGAATTTAGAGCCACCAACCCCCTTCATTAATCCCTTCCTTCCACCATGGTTCAATGATTCCTTCAAGTGTTCATGTATCTATCTTTATCCAACTTTGGGGATTTACTACACTCAAAATTCATCCAAATGTATTCCAAAATATCCCTTAATATCTGAGAATTGAATTTGGATCGATTGGAATCACCAACCTCGGAAAACGAAGTGAGAAATGCGTTGAACATGTTGAACTGCCGCCCCTGTAGGGTGGCGCGCCGGTGGCACGCTACCGCGCGGCCACCGCGCGACCACCAGGCTTTGGCCTTTTCCCTTTTTTTTTTTGGTTAAAATATTATCATGATTTTTATTCCGAAAATCATAATGTAGAAATTATCCCGATTCGCGATCGTTCAAAAATATTTAATTCCGCTCTCTCGGAATTATTTCGGTTTAGATAATTAAATCCAATTCTTTTATTTTTGGATTTAAATTCCCGATGTCGATTTCTCGGGTATTACAGTCTACCCCCCTTAGAAATCAACTTCGTCCTCGAAGTTGGGTCGCACTCGGAAAGGTAAACGATACATGCGGATAATTGGCACACAGAAATTATTGAGGCTCGAAAATTAAATTCTTGCCTCGATGCGTGACGACTCTCTGCGGGGTATCACATCCTCTCCCCCTTAGGACTGCAGTTATGTCCCCATAACTGCCTATGGATTTTCTTGCAATAGCTTTAACCCTTGAGCAACTTCTAAGGTCAAATTCTACTAAGTTCGCAAAAAGTTCTAAATTCTTAATTATTATCGGGATTCCATCATAGCTTTTAGAACACGATACCACTTTTCCCGATGGTAATTGAATTCCAAAGTTAGTACTCTTAGGTTCCGGTAGATTTTAATGCAGGTAAAGTTCTTGATCGAAATCAAAGAACACTTGTACCGGAATCAAATAAAATCTTGACAGATACTTCTAAAGCAATAAACGTACCTGCGATCACCTCTTCGTGAGCTCGCAACCCAGCTCGATTCGTGTCATTCAATCGTCCTTATGTTCTCCCTTAGTTTCCTTGCTGGTTCCGATTCTTTTGTGGCCTCTGTCCTTGTTTACTGGGCTGATTTGGCCCAGTCGGGCGATTCTCGTGTGGAGGGTTCACCAGATCCAATCTCTTCTCGATCATCTCCTCACGAACATTGCATTCTCTAATCATGTGGTCTTCCCTACCACATCTATAACAAGTTCCGCGCCTAGGGCACTCACGCACCAGATGCGCTTTGTGGCACTGTGGGCATCGTGGTATGGATGTACTACGGGTGTCATTTCTTCTGTTATTCAAACCTCTGTCCGCATCCTCCTTAGGTCCATCGAACCTAGTTTGACCATTGTCATTTCTCAAATTGTTATTGTTGTTGTTTCGATTCTTTTTCTCAAATCCTTGCGAGCTGATGACAGTCTTTTATAACTGTCATTTGCGCCCAATTTAGTGTCTTAATGATGATCTTTTGTTCTATAACTGTCATTTGCGCCCAATTTAGTGTCTTAATGATGATCTTTTGTTCTTAATTCCATAAGTTTTTAATGAATAATCATGGAAGATGTAAAAGATGGAAGAAGAACCAAAATTGTAAAGAAACTGGAAATTACATAAAAATGGCCTGAAATTCTATGTTTTTTTGTTACAAGTCTCGCACGCTATGTTTCTAGTTGATCTGACTCACGCTTTGTCATTCAGCAGGAAGTTAAGTTGAAAAGCTGCGGGAGATGGAAATGAACGTAGCGAGGGAAGGAATGAATGATGCGAGGACTTAAATACGAAATCAGGAAAGATCTAAGGAAAAATGTTCAGAAAGCTGAAGTCCACGCGATGATTGTTTGACATCGCGAGGAAAGAAAGTTTGTGCAAGACAGGAAGCCTTAAGTGTTATGGCGAGAAGCGAACTGTTGAAAGAAGACTTTGAAATCTCGCCTTGTTGAGAAAGATAATTCCATTTTAGACTCTCGCTTTGAAGGAACTGGACAAAGCGAGAGGAGAGTTATTCTGATGCGAGCGGTTATCATCCAAGGCGGAAGCAGTTACAACACCCATCTATAAATAAGACCCTTGGGGGATCAGCTCAAGCAGCAGGAGATTGAAGAGAATAGCTCATTTTACTCTCCAGTTCACTTTTAGAATTCAGTAGGTAGGTTAGCTAGGGTTTATTTTCATTGCAATTTAATTCATGTTCTTCAGATTTGTAATTCGATTTCGCAGTAGATTTTCTTCAGAATATTTTAATAGATTAGTTTGAGGGTACCCTGGAAGAAGGATTGCTATCGGAATGCTTTGTTCATCCATTATGACGATCGCCATCTAGTTTCCGACTTCTTCGTTCAAATTCGCATTATTCTGATTGCAATCAGATTTCCAGGTGTATTCGTTTTTAATTTCTTTTCTATCCATGATATATGAAGGATGATCAGTTATCAAATCGTGTATTTCTTATTTTTCTGGTTACAATTTCGAAAGATTGCATCAGAATTTGATGTTCTTCAATTCTGTTTTAGAGGAGTATAGACCTCGAACACAATATTTCGCTTCTTGGAATCTGCATTACGTCGATAATTTGATCTTCGAGATCATGCTGCTATCATATCTTCAATTCGTATTTCGTCTACCATAATTACTCAAGAAGTTTGGATCTTGTAACTGAGTTAGGTATAAACTGACAGAATTATGAATTCAATCAATTTTCTGTTGATACTATACTTTGATTACAAATTTAGAAGAAATCCGCAGAGATTAATGTTCAGAACTTTTTAAGAAGTTCCTAAAGACCCATGCAGTGCTAACCATCGCGTGATAATCTTTAAGAATTAAACAACTCTAAACTCTCGAATCTGGACGTAAAAGGTTCTGTTTTTCATTGTTTTCTGAATAATTCCAGAAGGTAGTTATGATAATTTCAGGATTTGATCAATTACTTCATATAAGGATAAAATCACGCTTCATCTTAAAAGATGACGCGAGGAATTATCCAGACAACTTTGTTCCAAAAGAAGTTATTTCAATGCTCTCGCGATGTCATTTTGACAAAGCGAGAGAGCCAACTTGAAATAGCAACAGAATTGATTTCCATTTCTTATACATATATAACCCCTATTCTATAACTAGGAATTGAATAATCTCGCCGCAATCTTTTAGATTATATTGCGAGGGATTCAGTTCTTTGTATAAACTAAATCTGAGGAACATTATTTGAACAATAACTCCCTCCACGTTGTACAAACATAGCGTGCGGAAAATTGAAATGTTCATAGTTTGAAACCCAAAATAGTTACTGCGAGCTATCTTGGACATTTATTTTGCAGAATTATTTCTCAAATCTTTTTTCATAGGAAAGTAATTTCCTAATTCTGTCTAGTTTCCAGTTTATATTTTGGAAACACCCTAGCATTTTGATTAAGAGGACTCAGAACCCTCATCGTTTCTTTATACATATAATACTACTTATACGTATGATATTTTGGGATATTTCCCTGTATATGATGAGCACTCCTACTTCTTAAATATAGACTCATAATTCATATTTGGAATTCACGCTAGTATTTTCATTAGCACATTGAGAAAAATGATGTAATAAGTTTTCTCAATCATTATTTACTCAGGGTAATGAAGAACAAACTTGTTCTTTAGTTGGGCATTTAGTACCTGTCGTTTAAAAGGGAAAGATGTTTCAAAAACCATCTTTTGTCCCAATAATTAGTGGGAATTCCAAGAAGATTAATTTCCAGGGTTCATAGCTTTATGGTTTGCACTATATGCTATGGGTAGGAGATTAAATATTCTTTCTAAGTCTTACTAATCCTGAGTCAAGTCATGGGTATTCAGAATTGTTTACAGAGACTGCCCACGCTAAAACATCAATGTGAATCTGAATAGTACAGTTAAGTCAAGGATTTTGATTAGCAATTTTATCTTGATATACTTTCAGCACTATTATTTCTTACAAATACTTGAAGAAGTTACTCTAAGAAGTTAAAGCTCATGTAACCAATGGATGTTAGATTTAAATATTTGCTTTCTTGCTTTTTGTAGAGGACATCCATTATAGGGGCATGAGGTTCTTATCTCATCTCAGAGTAATAAAGAGAATACCTTCAAGTTCAGATGAATGTATGATGGTTTAGATGTGACCTTGGGTTGCCAAAGGCTTAATCTGAATCTGAAAGAGACAGATTAAGTGACAGTTCAGGAAGCTGTTGTTGCAGAATGAGTCTGACCGATCATTCTATGATAATAGTACCCCATGATTTCAGTGCTTAGAATGTCATGACACTGAATCACAAGTACCTGTCTTGGGAAGTGATTTAAGACATGAAGATTTGGTTAACTTGCATATAGGATTTGTTTATCTCAATGAGCTTTCATTCTGTTTTTAATCATTGAAGTATGAAAATCTCATCATATACCTATTTCATCTGTTTGTCTTAGTCCACACTATCCTTAACTCATGAATATATTCATATCATTCAACATCATTTTAATTGCTTTCTTTATTTTCTTTACAGCTTTATGCATTTACTATTAAGCATTTAATTCTTAGTAATCATCATTACACCATCCTTAAATCAAGAGTAGAAACAAGTTCTAGAACCAATAATCCTATTAAAACACTTCTATCGTGTAACTCTCCAGAGAACGATCCCGACAATTATAAATAAATACTGCAAGCTTGATACCGTGTGCTTTCGGTAGGCAGACCAGGCATTACTCTTGAGTAGTCCTATGAGAAATGTAGTGTAAAGATAATCGAGAGATATGTAGCAGGTAGGTCAAACACACAAAGCTTCACGAGCCCTTGCTCAACTCACCATTGTCCTTACGCTTCAGTCGCTGGACACGAGCGATTGCTACTGCTCGGTCATACACGGCTTGTAGAGTAGTACATTGCCCTCCAACTAGTATTTCCCGGATACCGAGATTCAACCCCATTTCGAATTTCTGAGCCTTGTCAGAATCAGTTGGTACCAATCTCGGCGCGAATCGAACTAGCTCCTTGAATTTGGTATAGTACTCTTGCACCGTTTTTCCTCCTTGTCTTAAGTTAATAAATTCTTCATACTTTGCAGCCTTAGTGCTCAGTGGATAAAACCTCTCTCTCAACGCTTCCTCAAATTCTTCCCATGTATAAACCTTCTCAACCTCAGCGAAATCTCCTTGGAGATGTTGCCACCACTCGTCCGCCTCTCCATCCAGATAATAGGTCGCCACTCGAACCTTCTCGTCCTCAGGGCATTTGACGGCAGTAAGAAGCTTGTCAAAAGTTTGGATCCAATTCTCCAACTTGGTCGGGTCCTCTTGGGCGTCATAATGAGGTGGTTTGTAGGGGTTCACCAATGCTAGGTAGTTGAATCGGGCTACCGGCGGCGGTACACCCACTTGTGCATGTTGCACCTCGGCATTTCCTAATGCTACGAGGACTTCCTCAACATTCCTTAGACGCTCATCCATATTGTTGGGAACAGGAGGCCCTCGCCCTCCTACGTTTTGAGGAATGTCACTGTTGTTAGGTGCGTTAGTATCACCACTGTTTGGGACTATCCTCCATGGCCTTCCCCAAGGTGCCATTTTCTGCTATCAAAGCACGCGAAGATGAGTTTCTAATCTAAGGTACGTTAGGAGTCAAGAAGATCTAAGTGATAGGAAGTGAAGATGATATATGTAGGCACGCTAAGCTTAGCCCAGCAAGATGAAAGGCTGAGACAAAATTAGTCTCAAGCTAGTGCTTCTAAGTCGAGGTTAAGCTGAATAAGGATGCTATCTAACACAGACAAGGAACATTTTCTTTTAAATAATGATTGTATGCAAATGCATCTCCCCCCAAAAAAAAATATTTATGCATTTTTCAAGACTTGTCGGAACAATTAATATATAATTCCCATGGGTTTTAAAATAAAATTCCTTTCCATGGAAATAATACCTTCAAAAAATATTTAAAATAATTTTTAAAATTTTGGGCCTCTATATTGGGCCGAAAAATCATAGATTGAATAAAAAAATTCGGGCTCTGATACCACTCTGTAATGCCTCGGTTTTGATAACCCAGGCCGGGTGCCACCGCCACACCTTCTCAAGCAAGACGCGAACTATTTCGAGCTCACTTGAGAAGATGCTAAGGCTAAGTTGTACCAATACTTTAAAAATATTTAAAACCATTCAAACAGTGCCCGAAGTTTTAAATCAGAGTTAAGTCTAACATGCATAATTTAAAACAGTGCGGAAGCTAAGGGCCAAACACGGCCAAACATGAGTTTGGAATTCGTAAAAGAATTTTAAAGAAAAAACAAGTGCGACATGTCTTCGGAAATTCCCATCCCATAGGTAAATGCCGTGCACTAATCTTCAACATCTGGAAAAAAAATAGAGACAACGTATCTATCAGTACAACGGTACTGAGTAATTTAATATACAACACAACGAATGTTAAAAATTTTAGAAGAGTATTCAGAATAGGAATTTACTTTAAAAGACGGATAAATATTTAAAGAAGGAATATTCAAATCTTACACCTGCCGAAAGATCTTTTTCAAATCTCTATATGAACGAGAACACCCGTCCTTGAGGAATTGAACCCACAAGAACTCAAATACATTCTTTTACAATTGTTTCCATATTGATTGAGGACATCATTGTTTCCAGAACTCAAATACATTCTTTTACCATTGTTCATTATGATCGAGGACACCCTGTCCTTGGGGAATCGAACCCGCAAGAACTCAACATACATCCTAGGGAATCGAACCCATAGGAGTCAACAATATCCTGGGGAATCGAACCCACAGGAAAACATACACCTTGGGGAATCGAACCCGCAAGGCAAGTGGAAGCAGTGACCCTATACAAACACACTCCGGAGCCCTAGATAACCCATACGGATACATCTAGGAGTATAGACTCTTACAATCATATAATCATATTTTCCCTTTTGGCTACGAGAGGGGGCGGCCCAACGAGCTCCACCTAGTGCACTTACCCTCAAGAAATAATCAAAGCATCCCACTCGATCATATTTCACAAAGTTTCAAAATCCATATTTTTAACATTTCATAATACTACCACATTTCCAGAATACACATGTTTCAAAATGAGTGAAAATCAACTCATCATTCACCAAGAATGCACAAGATGGTTTTACCGACGAAAATGACACTGTGGCAGATTTCAAAATAGCGATTGGAAATGTAGCAAATCATTTTCAAAAATTTCGAAATTTTTACAGGAGCTAGAAAACACCAAGATGGACATTTTTCATGGAAATAAGCATCTTCAAATTCGGATTCTAAATAGGCCATAAAAATCGATTTCAGAAACCATTGTTCTAAGGATTCTTTAGATCTCAGCAAACTCGACCACAATGCATTAAAAAAAATCCATAACTATTTCGAACATGCTCCTAAAATTATCAAATTTTACAGGGATGATCTATACACAAAATGGAACAAATCGTATGAAGACATCAAGCACGAATAACTATCATAAGCGGGATTAAATCGAGCAACAAAATCGGATTCCATAAAAGCAACAAAACTGACAGCATCTTAAAACCAAATACCAGATCTGATTTCGGGGTTCAAAATATGTTTAAAAATTATTAAAATTTGTAGAGAGCATATTTAGGATGTTAGAAACATTTTTTGTTTAGAAAAGGTTTTCCAAAAACGCATGGATCTAAGTCAAAATCATGAAACTTCACAAACTAGTCATAGAGAAAACCTAGAGGCAGATTCATCAACGAATGGAGATTTGATTAGAACTCGATTGGATCTCAACCAAAACCTCTAAAAATCGGTGTTTATGATACTAACTTACATTTGGTTGGATTAGAATCAAAAACTTCCTCTTTGGAATCCTTGGAGACGTCCTACGCAACCACAAGATCTGCAATCCCTCCGAATGAACCTATATTTGGATTGTTGGCAAAATCCTTATGTTTGAGGCATCAAATCCGAATCTAAAGCCATGGAATCAAAGATAAAACCTTACCTATCAATATATGGTCGACTTTGATGCTTGAAACCCAACCAACTCCTCTGCAAATCGAAGAACAACACACAACACTCACCACTCACCAAGAGACGTTCTAATTTTCGGATGGGTGGATAGGGGTGGTTTTTAGGGTTGCTAGGGAGAAGATTCTAGAGTGTTTGGGGTTCCAATGAGGGCCTTGATGATCATAGGAAATGTGGAGATTAATAAATCTGGTCAAATTCGAATTTAGAGCCACCAACCCCCTTCATTAATCCCTTCCTTCCACCATCGTTCAATGAATCCTTTAAGTGTTCATGTATCTATCTTTATCCAACTTTGTGGGGATTTAATACACTCAAAATTCATCCAAATGTATTCCAAAAAATCCCTTAATATCTGAGAATTTAATTTGGATCGATTGGAATCACCAACCTCGGAAAACAAAGTGAGAAACGCGTTGAATTGCCGCCCCTGTAGGGTGGCGCGCCGGTGGCACGCTACCGCGCGACCACCAGGCTTCGGCCTTTTCCCTTTTTTTTTGGTTAAAATATTATCATGATTTTTATTCCGAAAATCCTAATGTAGAAATTATCCCGAGTCGCGATCGTCCGAAAATATTTAATTCCGCTCTCTCGGAATTATTTCGGTTTAGATAATTAAATCCAATGCTTTTATTTTTGGATTTAAATTCTCGATGTCGATTTCTCGGGTATTACACATTATTCAATATGTCACTTTTCACAAACTTTCTTTCAGAGGTTTTTGCTTCATTCCCTTGATATCCAATCCTTGTCAAGTTTGAAGTAGATTTACATTGAGTGATCATCACATCCAGTTTTTTTTTTTGTTCTCCATCATGGTATCAATAGGACTGACCTTCACCAACAACTCTAAATTGATAGACATAAGAGCATCTCTTTCTTCTTCTAGTTTCTTATTGTCATCATTCAACAAATCCACAAAATTTGTTAACTTCCTTACTTCTTTCTTCAAAACCACAATCTTATCATCCTTGTTGTTGCAAGCATCATTGAGATCACAAATTTGACCAAAAACACACTTGTAGTTTTCTTTAACCTCATTAAATGTTGAGCAAAATCAGTAAACTCGATATCAACTTCCATAATGTATCCTCTTGAGCTTGTTCAAACTTTTCTGCTCCCATCAGCATAAATGGAGAACGCAATCCCAACATTATCAAACTCATCATCACTTTGTTCACTACAAGAAAAACGGTGGAAGGCGAGGACAGCTTTTCCTCGCCTAGGGCTATAGGCGAGGAAACATGGTCGTCGCCTACTGCATCGTCGGCTTCCCACATTAGTCGACCATGTCCTCGCCTATGGGCGAGGGGCTGCGAGAGGAACTGGGCGACAACATAAGTGAGGACGGGGGCGACGGAAGGGGTGAGGAAAATGGTGAGGACACAGGTGAGGAAATGGGCGACAACGAGGGTTTAAGCACGTAGGCGACGACATGATTTCCTCGCCCCCCACAGTTTTTTTTTTTTTTGTAAAAAAAATTTTCTATTTTCCTGATGCCCTGCAATCTGCTGAATTCGAATGAACTGCAATTTCTCATATTACTCAAGATAAAACAACTACAATCAAGATAAAACATAGTTCCGTGAAGAAATCTACAATTTCTATTTACTCAAAGATAAAACATAGTCATATAACATCAAGTACTACAAATTCATATTCAACTACAATCAAAGCCAAAAACCTTCTTGAGATGGTGATCGCATGACAGCGCTTCAAAGCCCAATAATGATTCCCTATATGAACAACGAAAAGACTCCAATTGAAATGGTGCAGCTTTTCCATATGCATAAAAACTGTCCCATATTGTATCGCCCTGCATATATTATCCCTGGCTTCAGCTTTCTTTAGGTACAAGACAGCAAGTGCAAGCTCCACTCTAGCAACATCTAAGGAACTCATGATTTATCTACCTGAAACCAAAAAGGCAAGAATCAACCAGCTGAATTCACATTACTTGAATAGTAGTAGGGGTGGCAAAAATTACCGAAAACTCGGTATACCGAGCTTACCATATCGAAAATTACCGAAAAATATCGAAATTTAGGTATACCGAAATTTAGGTATACCGAAATTTAGGTATACCGAAAAAATCGGTACGGTAACGGTATGGAGGTTCGGTATTTCGGTATACCGTTATACCGAAATACTAATTTTAATATTTTTCTATATTATTAATTTCTTTAATCTTTAACCATTCATCATCAGCCCAGCCCAAGTACCCAAGGCCCAAACCCAATTTTCATTGGTCCACTCCAACCCAGCAACACACTCAAATGCTCAATTGTTCATTATGTGCCCTAGTTTGTGCCTTCCATCGTTCAGCCGCTCCCTGCGTTTCCTCTTCCGTTCAGGCAGCCCTCATGCGTTCATCTTCAAGAGCTGCTTTGATTTCTGGCCTATCTTCCATCACCCACCACTCCAATTTTGGGGATAGTTAGATAGATTTGTTCCCCCCTCATCACCAGTTACCATTCTTCCACAAGAAAATAAGCCGTAAAGTGATTTTTCCGCTGTTAACCCCCGGGAAAATGTCGGGATCTTTCCGCTGTTTTCGCCCTTTTCTTTCTTTTTTTTAGAGTTTCTGATGCTCGTGGATTTTTTTGGATACTTTTAAGTTTGTCAAATTTATGTGGGACTTCGATGCGTGTTCGTAAACACATCTTGGATTTCTTTTTGGTTAATTTGATATTACTTTTTGGTATTACTTTTTTTTGAAACAATCTTGTTGGTTAATTGGATATTACTGCCTTCAATTTCTTGTTGGTTAATTGGATATTACTGACTTCGATTCTGCCTTCAATTTCTTTTTTTTCTTTCAAGAATTTGATATTACTTTTTGGTTAATTGGAACAATCTTGTTGATTTCTAGAATTGGTATTTTGAAAGATTTAGCTTTGAACTTGGACGATGATGATGGAGTATTTTATATATGTGCTGTAAACAATGTCTTGTTAGAGGGGAGTACAATGAATCAATGATTATTAGAAAGTTCAGGTGGATCCTTCTGGTTCATACTTCTCTTGGAAGGCTTCAGCCATGGGGAAGAATGTGTCCAATGCAAAGACCTTTCTAGAAAAGAGGTACACAAAAGACATGGAACTTGATGATGCCGTGCATACTGCAATTTTGACACTGAAAGAGGGATTTGAGGGACAAATTTCTGGTAAAAACATTGAGATTGGCGTGATTGGCACAGACAAGATTTTCAGGGTTCTGACCCCATCTGAAGTTGATGATTACCTACAGGAAGTTGAATAATTTATCCCCAACATAGATTCTTTTCATTGTAACAGAATTTCATGGTTGATCATGTTTGATTACCTGTTTTGATGTGTCTTTGTCAGACATTTGTTTCAATATTTGCTGAAAAAATTTATCCCCAACATGATATTTGTCAGATTAGAATTCACAGCTGAATATTCGTTAAAACAGTGGAATATTAGTGCTTATCATCATTTTAGATTGATTCTGAAATTTTCCTTGTTATTTTCAGGATGGAATCTGAGTCCTCCCATACAGCTCCAACTCCATCTCAATCTGAAACACCACCCACAGCAGATTCAGAATTGAATGATGATGATAATGAGATTACATGCCGTAAGCGAGGAAGAAATGGTTCGAAAAAGCTACAGCGGCTGCAATTGAGGTCAAATTATTAGTTTATGTTTATTAATTTCTGGAATTCTATTCATTAATTATGTTTTATTGTTTCTGGATTGCTGTGCTGCTGTCTGCTGATACTGATGGATAAAATTATAGTTTGGTTCCTTGTTACTTATGCTGCGACTTTGGGCGAATGGATGGCATTTCTGTTGCTTCTTTGAGTTTTTTCTGCTTCCATTGTTTGCTACTGGAATCTGTTTGCTGGTTCTGGTTGGTGCTACAAAGTTTATGGATTTTACAGATATGCTATTGGGCCTGGAGTAATTTTTCTTGGTTTCTTTAATTTCATGCATCATATCCCTAACCATGTCATTGCTTAAATTATTCAGAAATCAGAATTGGGATGAAATAAATCCATTGGATTCTGACTGATATTTTTGAGTCCCTGTTGTGTGCATTACCAAACAAATGAAATGAATATTTCTTATGCAGCACTTACTGTTTTGGCTTTACTTTGTTGTTCTTCATGTTTTTTGTTTTTTATTCTCTATTTTATTTTATTTATTTGTGTATCCTCAAATTCAATCACACTTTACTTACTTTGAATTGATTTTGTGTTTGTGTATTGAACAGCTTTTAAGGCTCAAAGAGGAGGTGGAGATTGAAGAAGCAAACTGAAGTTTTATTTTCAATATTTGTTGTTGTCTTAAGACATTTGGAAATTAGAAGGACAAGTTTATGTAATTTTTTTCGGTATCGGTATTGCTTTTTTCGGTATGGTTCGGTATGCCGATTTATAACGGTATTTAACGATTTTCGGTATGTAAAATTTTCGGTATTTTTCGGTATAAACCGAAAATTCGGTACGGTATTATTTTCGGTTTGGCAACGGTATATATAAAGGATACCGAAATTTTCGGTATATCGAAAACTCGGTATACCGAAAATTTCGGTATCGGTATCGGTATGGTTTTTACCCATACCGAAAATTTCGGTACGGTACGGTATCGGTATCGGTATTTCGGTATACCGTATTTTGCCACCCCTAAATAGTAGTATATAGTGCACCAAGCATTAAGCAAACCATTAAAATATAATTACAGAATTAAAACTTAAAATCAAGCAGAAGATCCTTTATTTTAATATCTGAACCTACATATAACACATTTCAGTCACAATTAGCACTATAGTCACAGAATCAACAATGATGCTCATAAGCTATAAACAGTCAGTCACATCCAATTACTATTGACTCCAATTGGAAAAAATCATTTTCCTGAACACATCAACAAATCTTAAATTAATTTTATTAAGGAATGTTGAATACAAACATCGTTCTCCCTTTCCTCATGCAACATTTTATCAAGTTCATTCCTTCTTGCTGAATACAAAATTCATCAGTACGGCCAAACCAAAGCCCCTAAGTTCAGAAAAATTCCAACGCTTGCTAATTTACCAACCAGAAACTACCGTGTCAGTAGAAAGACACCATTTTTAACCCATACTCACAAGTCACAAGCCGACATATCAAACTCAGCCAAAAACACTCATGAACACCAAGAAACACACACGAAATGTCCACATAGCTTCAACCTTTCTCAACCCTCAACAATATAAAAGAAGTAGATTGCGTCATCACTAACAAATGTACAAACATTCCACACAAAATAGCACACATCTCAAAATGATTAACCAAATAAGAAAAAGCAATGAATGAAACAAATAAGCTGAATCCAGTAACAACTGCAGAACACATATATACATAGAGAATTGAATCCATATGCTCCTCTACTTCCAGTGAAAATCGTAATGCAACATTAAATGAAAAAATAAGTTTACCACCTTAGTAAACAAAACATAAGTTTCCACTTCATCCCATTACACTTCAATCAAGCTAAAAACTCCTCTCCACTTCATCCCTGAAATGGAAAGTAAAGCAAATCTTAATGAGGAAGAGGGAAATGCAAATTGTTCAAGTTCTACATCGATATAGCAACAATGGAAAATAAAATAGTAAGGAAAGTAGAAGCTCTTTCAGAAAATTCAGTGGGAGCAGAAGCAACAAAATAAATTTGGCAAATGAATTAAAAAATTTATAGCAGCATAGACAATGAAGAACACAACAGCAGGTCAAAGTTTCACCACTCTAAAAGTATTAAAATAAGGAACACATTGAATGTTCTTTGGCTTATTAGTTCTCTAATTTTACGATGAAATTGGAACTTCCAGGGGAAAGCAAAAGCCACTAATCACACAACAGTTCCAGATCCCTAATTAATAAATTGGTATCACATTAATTAACAATGCAAAGAAATGCATACCTGTTTTTTCAAATCCAAAAAAGAAAAAAGTTATACTCACACTCAATATTGCATCACTTACAAAATTGAATATTCAAACAAGCAAGTTTTCCAACTAACAGCTCAAAATGAAAAGAAACTCTTTCAAGCAGATTCCATAGGTTAGTACAGGCCTCGGTGATAACTATAAGAGTGTCAAAAAGCAAAGCACATAAAACGTAGTTACTTCTCCCCAAAACCATATAGGTTGATGGAATTAACAACAACAACCTCCAGTAATCACACTGAACATCATAGTGCAAGGACTTGAGTGATTGATTAAAACCATACCTGGTATCTATCGAATTGCTTCCAGATCAGAAAGAACCTCATTTGTTACTTCAGCCAGGAAACGCTGTGAAAGAATATACTCACTCAGTTATCCTTTCGATTTTTAGGGAAACATCATTACAGACTTGAGCTTGCAATATCTAGCATTTATATTTCCATATTTTTTCATGATGCAAATCAGATGACAACTAAAAATGAAAGGAAAATCATTTGGAGAATCCCTAAATATTGTTCAATGCTCGACAGTTTCCATATATTCAAGAATCCCTAAATACCAACTTTAATCAACAATCACTAATAAATCAATTGTTACCCAATCTTATATTAAGCGTTCCATTAGTGTCTACTCGCTCGGTAATAAACTAATTAATCACATAGTCAAATTCTCCAACTTCAATTCACAAATCTAGAACAATGGGATTTATTCAAATCATTCAAGAATTCTCCTACATTCAAAATATATACACTGTTACTCCAATTAATTCACAAATAATCTTCTTCCAAAGTCTCTCCAATCTATATACGTGTGTGGGTATATCTCATATTAAATCAATTATGCTCAACAAGCAACAATCCCCAACTTAATCCCTGGATAAACAACTTAAACTCTCAATTTAATATTTACCCAACGATTCACAATTTTCCAATTATCTGGGCAATGCTACAATAACCCTTTCAAGTCGCAAAAATCAAATTATCAAAATATCAACATACCCAACCATCTTCTCAATCCATTCTTCCAGATTCTTATAATTCAATAATTACCCAATCGAACCATAAAAGTCCAATCTTCCAAAATTACTCCAACAAGGTTCAAGAATAAGCAATCTGACAAGAAATCCCCAAATGTACAATACATACAACAATTAGATATAAACAAATCGATGTATAAATAGAAACACACTCAAGAGAATTAATCACATAATTAGAAGAGAGGAAAAATGAGATAGTACAAGAAGATTCGGTCATCACCACCATTACCTGGCCGCCCTCATCGGAGGTCGGCACCACCGCCGGAGACGGCGCACAGTCGTGTACCGTTTAAAGAGCAGCTGGCAGCAGCCGCTGCTGCTGCCATGGCGTCGCACAGACGTGTGACGCCTCTCTTCCTGCCATGGCCGGGGCTGGTTGCCCTGACCCTCGTCCGTCATTTTCCGGCACCGGAAACCTCCGTTGCTGTTGCCCTCTGTTTTTGTGCGAGAAAGAAAGAGAAAAGGAAATGGAGAAGAAGAAATGGGAAAGAAGAGATTGCAACATAAAACCCTTGCCTGAGTGAAATCGAGTTCTATTACATCTCGAATCTTCAACAATGGTGGATTCTTCTAACTCCGATCTCTCCTCCCTCAAAGCCTTATGTGTTTTCCCTTTTTCCTCCCCAATCTGCATTCCCTCTCCCCAAAAACACGATCAACACAAGGAGGGAAGGGGAAAATGGGTTTTTGTGGGCCTTAGGTAGGGTTATTGGATAGTTGGGTTTGGGTTTTTAATTGGGCTAGGAATTTTTGGTACATTACATGACGTGTTGGGTACGATAGAATTGGTGGGTTCTGGGTCAACTAGGGTATCAATTAAATTAGCCCCGTGGGCATCGAACACGTTTTCCTCGCTCCGTTCCTCGCCCCCGGGCGACGAAATTGAATTCCTTAACTCATTCCTCGCTTTAGGGCGAGGAAATAACACTTTTGTCGCCTTTTTCCTCGCTAATATTTAAAAATAAAAATATTTCAAAATTTAAATTTTGTAGGCGACGAAAGAATTATGTCGTCGCATATGTCCTCGCCTGGGGGCGACGAAAATGTATTTCCTCGCCCCCTTTCGTCGCCTACGGGCGATTTTCTTGTAGTGTTCCTCTAGTGTCTCACTAACGTCGTCATCACTGAAAGTTGTATGCAATGTTTTTCCACCTCTTCTCTTTGTAGTAGCACATTCCGACTTCTTGTTTCCAATCCTACCAAAATCAAAACACTGTATATCTTTGAAACCTTCAGAACTACCTTCTTTGTCTTCTTTTTATCATAATTGGAAGAACTGTGTTTGTAAGGTTGTATGTCGGTTGTGCCAACTTTCAGCCGACTATGATCATATCTGGTTTTTCAAAATCTTTAGCTCTCTTTTCTTGCAGCATCTTGGCCAACAACCTTGAATGCAATGCTCTTTAAGGCAAAAGCTTCCTCAAGGTGGTTCATTTCATATATTTGCAAAGTGCCAACAAGTGCTTCAAGTGACTATGGTTGCACCTTGTCCACTTCCTCGAGTGACTGTGCGGAGCATCTTCTTAACCAATTTTCATTCTCATACACCAAACCAAGCATATGTGCCTGATTCGCTAGATCCTTTAATCGCGTAAAAGAGGTGGAGATTCCCTCATCTTCTAGTATCTTCATGCTATCAAAAATTGACTCAATCCATTGTAGTTTGGTTGCTCTAACATTAGCATAACCTTAATGAGAAATTTACAAGGCTTTCTAGGCATCATAGGCAGCGAAGGAAGTTGTGATCATCCTA
Organism: Hygrophila difformis; assembly: GCA_030278955.1. Taxonomy (NCBI): domain Eukaryota; kingdom Viridiplantae; phylum Streptophyta; class Magnoliopsida; order Lamiales; family Acanthaceae; genus Hygrophila; species Hygrophila difformis. The sequence continues at coordinate 37,819,672 of JAOANR010000002.1, read as the reverse complement.
TATTGTGATCCATCCACAACACTAAAAATAGCACTTAGTGCAGTTGTGTTGCCTTCTAGCTGAGATCTCTCATTTGTAGTGTACTTCTCAATTGGTGCAGGTTCAAAAGTGACCGTAGCATTCACTGTATCAGTTGTATTATTCTTGACTTGACGAACCGATTGTAGCCACAACGTCTCAGAAGCAGACCATGCTTCTGGACCAATGGATATTAAGAAGATATGCATTCTAGATTTTCAATAGCAATAGTTTGATCCATCAAACAGATGAGGCCTTTAGAGTAGCCATCACGACACATCATGAAGACCAGGATCCAAAAACCAAAAGGAACTTGATAACAATCGACAAGTCTCGATTAAAAGGATAAGCAAATATATCTTATATTTATAAATGCCTTACTAGATGCTACAGTACTATTCTTGCCACAGTAAATCTACGCTACAGTGTAACAGTGAACCCTAATTTCTTATTTCTGCGTTGCCAATTTCCCCAAATGCTCTTCGATGCTTCATTCCTTTTCCTGCTTCTTTCGACACCTCCTTCTGGCTCCTGCCCTTCATGCGGTCCTTCTTCGTCTTCTCCCGCTCTCCAACAGTAAGTTCGTAAGTTCTCTCGATCCCTAATCGGCGCAAGTGCCTGATCAATCTCCTCCAACCTTGTAGCTCTAATCGATGTGGATTCTCATTCCTCCTTAAATTAGATCTCATTCCTTAAATTGTGTTCCCTCTCCCAATTGCTCTGCTTCTGCCCTTCTCCCGTCAGCGATCTATTATCGTTGCTGAGCGTCTGCCCGTCCTACGCCGCCGGCCCTGCTCCGTCGCCTCTGCTTCCTCCTTTCGCTCTGCGTTCCTCTGCCTCCGCCACACGACCACGCCTTTGCGCATCCTCCGGCGCCTGCGCCAACCTACCACGCCTTGCGCGTCCGCCGGCGCCTCTACCATCTTCCTCCCCAGGGCATTATTGCTCCGCAGAATCCTTGAGGCCACATTTGCAGTAAGCCCTTTCTGATTAATTCAATTTTGGAGGAGGGATGAAACCACGTTTTTATTTAATAGCTTGGTTTGTTTTCGTCATGTGCATATGAAGTTCTGATGCTTCAGTTTTCGTGGGGTGTAAGGTTTTAATAGCAATATTATGTTTCAGTTTATTGAAGATTTCGATTATGGGCTTTTCCCTGTTTGGTTTGATTTTCTTTGGGTTTCGTACCTGCTAGGTTGGTTGTGTGCTTCCGGCTTTGATTGTGTGCTTCGAAATTGGTTGCAACAAGCTGATGCTTTCTATTTATAAAAATTGAAAATGACCCATCCCTCATCTGTGTAACAACTCTATGCAGCATCGAGGCATAACTCCATACATTCTCGCATCCGAACTCGTCTCCGAAATCAGGCCGAACAGGTTGATTTAGGTTGATTTTCTCTCTTTCCATGTGTTATTGTTTTATTCCAATTTCCGCACCCGTATGCTGCTATTGGTATCTAATTTGTGCTACAGTATAAATTGGAATTGGAATTTGAATTTGACTGCCAATACTCAGAATCATTTTGGCCATAGTTCGAAAAAGGTAGTTGTGGGTCTCTTTGTACCTAGCAGCTTCTTTACTGCACAGGTTTTGTGTGTTTTTTCCCTGGCATTGTTTTGAAGTTCTGCAAGCTCCTTTTCCACAGATTTAATTTGTAGTTCTGCATCGCGAAGCAGCCTCGTCGTCGAGCCTGGTGTGCAACCTCCGCTGCCGCCATCTTCTGTTTACTCTCAGTGCGCACCCCTTGGGACTGTAGGCAAACCCTAGCACAGTCGCTTCACCGCTGTTGGGGCTGGAGGAATAGTATGTATTTATATTAATCTTCAATCGCAATTATATGTGCTCATGTTTACAGTACTCTTTGGGGGTTCGTTCATGGAGAAGCTTTGTATTGTCTATTGTTTTGGTCACGTTTCTTCATTTTTGGTTTCACTAGTGCCTGTAAGTTTGATTATTTATTGTTGTTGATATCTTGTTTTGTTTGTTTCTATGAACAAATTTGAGTTTTTGTTGCTGTGGATATCTTTGTTTTTGTTTCTTATTGTGTCTTTTGTCTTTGTTTTTGTTTCTTGTTGTGGATATCTTCTTGTTGTGTCTTTGTTTATGTGCACAAATATGTTTCTTGTTTGTTTCTCCTTTTTCCCCATGGGCAAATCTGCCGCACAGGCAAATAAACGTATTTTCCTTCATTCGTTTCTATTTGGTTTGCTTTTTCATTAATTGTATCCGATTTTAAGTGTGTTGGTGCTCGACCAATCCCTTGAAGAAGGGTACGCATTTACCTTATTCTTCAATCGCAGCTCTATCCTGGATGGGTTTTTGGCCTTCCGGGATTCCATCTAATTTAAAAAGAGGATTGTACCAACAATGGATTGATGATGATTATCGCAAAGCAAAGTTTCAAGCCAACAAAATGATTTCATCAACAAAGGATAGATGATGAATGAAACCAAAGTTGTTCTTTGAATGGAATTGCATTCACAAACATGCCATCTCACTTTTGTATGAGTTGCCCTGGAATGGGTAATTAGGCTGGTGATTTATTCGTTTTTCTTGGCCCTGTAATTAGGCTGGTGGTTACCAATCTGCTTCCTGATTTTTTCATTAGTTATGTTTATGTTTTTTTGAACATATCTTATTTTTTTAATTTTTTTTTAGATTAGTTTAACTTTTAAGCGAATTGTCTTTCATTTTTTTTAGATTCATCATGGTTTGTTGCACCTGGAGTCTTAAGTGCAAACTTTTCCTTCCAATTCACGCTTGCTTCCATCATTAAACTCCCATTGAAGCTCTTTGGATGCAATGGTAGTTGTGCCTCTGAATTATGTCTGTAGGGTGGGTAGCATTATGGAATTAAAAATTCTTAATCCAATTAATGTTTGTCATATTATTTTATACACTGTCGATGAATACATCCATTGCCTACATGTGTTAAACCAGAAAATTACATGGTTTGGTTGTGTGAATCTTTCTTCCTTTATTGTCTCGTCTTGCCTTTGTCTTCTCTATTATTTTCCTTACCTGGCAGACCATGTATGTTTTGTCCTCTGATGCGTTCGCCTTTGTTGTTGTAGATTTTATTTGAATTTGTCATTTCTATTGATCCTTTACATTTCTTTGTTTTCCAAATTGTTGATTCGGTTAGTTGATTTTTTTTTTATCCAACCATTGTAGCTATTTGCTCTAAAAATTCAATGTTATTTTGTTCTTAAACTATTTTGTATTAAACTACATTTGTTGTGGTGACTAAGCCACTAAGGGGCAACTTCAAAACTACTTCCCAAAATTTCACTGTCAAGGTATTAACAATCTCATTGTCATAAACTTTCTCCCACAATCCCACTGTTTCTATTTATTTATTTAAACTATTTTGTAACATGCTTTGTTTATTTGTATGAAGTTTATTTAATTCAAAATTGGAAAAGAATAATAAATAATATTAGAGGATGATGAAGGTGCACGAAAGGCCTGACCGATTTATAATTTATTATGCTGGTTACAATAGTCTTTCAAAATTGCGGAATTGTTTACAGACAGACTTGGGAAATTCTTGTGATGTCTGAAAATTCTACTTGGTTTGTATCTCCTCATGCCATGCTTTCTGCTTCTTTTTTTCTTAATCGAACTGCATAATTTGATGATTTTCTTTGCTCGGCTCTCGACTTCTAAAGTTCTATGGTAGAGTTTAGAAATTGAACTTTCTCAATGATTAATTGTGGATTTGCATGGGGATTTGTGTTAGTGATTGATTTTGGTTTTAATTTCTACGGTGTACTAGAGTAGTGGTGAAGGGAGGGGCTTGATTATTGGAAAATCTTGTCTCAAATTTCTTTAGCGGAGTTGGTCCTGTGGAAGGGTTGGGATACTGTCAGGTGAGGTCAACACAGTGTCAACTTGTTCTTTTGTATATTGATTTATTGTTTTGAGATTCATTTATTAAATGCCTCCATTTATGCCTTTTGAAGAAATTGTAGAGTTGTGTTTTTCTAAGCTTGTAGTTGTAGGTGGCGTCAGCGGTTCAATTGAATTATATTATGGATTTTTGGTGTGGAATCACTCAATTACCAATAAAGTAACTTTGAATTATTGTATTGGGGATGTTTGCGTTTGGTTTATGGTAAATTAGTGTCAATTTATTATTGAATTTTTGGTTTAGGCACTGCGCATCTTCTAGATTATCAAAAATTTCATTTGGATCTTTCAAGATTGATGGAAACCCGTAAGTATTTTAGTGTTTGTACTACTAATTTTCTTTTTTTGTTGAAAACTTACTTTATTTTAGCACCTTTCTTGGGATTGACATTTAGTTGTTTTTTTTGTTACTATTGTTTGTGATTTATGTGGTTTAGTGAGAGTTGTCTGCCCATGCAACTTGCAAGGGTGCCTGTCTGTTATTATCACTTTTCACCCATCTTTTTTTTTTTTGTTTTGTGTCTTTTATTTTTCTAGAAATCTTTATTGTACTAATCCTGACTAATAAGTAATACATTTGTTATGGTTCTTATATAGTTTCAAAGTAGTCATTAAATGATTAATAAAAATTTCCTTTTCTTTGTTGGGTTCACATCCAATATCCTACAAGTGGAGAGACCATGGAGTTGGCTGGTAGCTTCAGTGAGTGCCATCAGAAAATTGAAAGCTATCCCAAACCAAAATCAAGGGCCCTTAAAACAAACACTCGAGTTAGAAAAGAGTATTGCATCAAAATCTTTGATTATGTATACACAATTAGAAAAGAGTATTCTAATTTTTTGTTTGTTTTCCTTCCAAACTGCAGAGACTTTATGATACTTGGATACACAATTACTTTAGCACTACACTTTATAAGGAAGTTATAGAGCCATGTATTCGTGGATGGCCATACACACTTTTGAATCACTATTAATAATTGCAAAACCACTTCAAACCTTTACTCTTACTGAACAACCAGTAACACGACTTCTTATTGGCGCGCGCAGCGTAGCGCGCGCCACGCGATTTCTAGTATATATATATGTTGTTGATGTGTTGTCTAGAAAACCAAAAACCAATAAAAAATATATCACATGGCAGAAAATTAAGCACAAAATGTAAATGATCACTAAGCATTTGTTGACCAGTTCGATAACCATGATTTACACCCGAGGAATTTCAATCCATGCATTTCACTAACTCCTAAAAGGATCGCAGAACTTTCTGTTTACAACTCTTAACACCTTCCTACAATAGGACTCATCAACCTTCAAGAACTCACATTTGTAGACAAAACAGAATGTTGAACACCCGTATTCCAAAATCAGCTGGATAACTCAATCCTAATGCTCAGTGCAGTAAGCTATCTACCCCTGGAGTAGCTACTCAAACAATAATCTCACAATACGCAAAAACTAATTTCAGCTCACATTTATTTTTCACTCAACATTTATCTTATCAAGCTATGAAAATGAAAGATTTAAAAGGCTCAGCAAGGCATTTTGAAAGATGAATTCAGCAACATATTTTCCATTTATTTTCCTCACAATCCACAACAGGTCTCCAATAGTATTTTCTCTCAAGGCAATGATCGGCGGCCTCCGAAAATGATGGATTTACCATAAGAGAGTGGAGACTTCCGAACCCCAAGGTTCATTGGACACCAAATGGATGCAAAACTGATCCTAGGTTATGAGAGCTCATTGTACATTTTGCCTTTTTTACGACTCACAGTCACAGTTAAGTTGTTCACTGGTTATTCCTTCATCCCGCAAACCACAAATATCTGCGCAAAAAATCTCAAAAACCCAATAGAGGTCTAAAATGATGTAGTTTTTTAAAAATTAAAAGTTGAGGATTTTTTTTTTCAAAAAAGTAAAAAAGTTTAGGTATATGTTTGAAGTTTTTGAAAAAGTTAGGGTATATATATGTATGTTTTTTTTTAAAACATTAACACTTAAGTGTCAGCAAATGTGCGTGAAAGCCCAAGTCACACAAATTATAGGGATAAAGAGGATGAATAGAGCACTACATGAAAATGTCACTATAGCGACCTTGTAATACCCGAGAAATCGACATCAAGTTTTAAAATCCGAAGATTAAGAATTTGATTTATTTATCGAAATCGAATTAATTCCGAGAGAGCGGAATTAAATATTTCGGACAGTCGCAACTCGGATAGATGTATCGAATTATCCCAACAATCTCGGATAATTCATATTATGATTTTTAAAAGATTAAAATCATAAAAAAAAAAAAATTCGACAGCAGGTGGCCGCGCGGGGCGCGCCACCAGCGCGCCACTCTGCTGTTATGACAAGTCATAACGGTTCATGCGTTTTTTTGCCATGATAATGGTAGTGGGCGATTCCAAACGACTCCTTTTTGAGTATCCGATGTTGGAGGACGTGTGGGGAGGGTTTTGGATAGGTTTTGGGTGTATTAAATCCCCACAAAGTCAGCTCATAATTGAAACTTGGGCACCAAGGGGATCCTATGGAGTCATGGGGTGAGTGGGGGTTTTGGATGAGGATTGAGGGGATTAATTCGGGAGTTATGGGTTGCATTTCATCCTCTCATCTCCCTAGTATCCTATGGCAGTCATTGGATTGCTCCCTACCCCTATAAGTACCCCTAATCAGCCCCCAAAGCCATCCATTTGCACTCTATCCGAAAATAGTTTCATAGTGAGAGTGGTGAGAGTTCTTGAGTTGTGCTTCACTTGGCAGAGAGTTGGACGTGTTCAAGTGATCCAATCCACTCTTCTAAGGTTAGGTAAGAGTTCTACTTCATTCCATTGGTTTTAGATTCGAGTTTGTTGCCTAGAACTAAGAATTCTTTCGACAACTCCAAAATAGATTCAACCGGAGGGAGGTGTTGATTCGTGGGGCTGTTCCGGGCGATCTCGGGGATTCTACCAAGGGGAATTTCGATCCTAAACTCATCTCAAGTAAGTTAATATTGTGCACGTCGATTTTTAGGAGTTTTGGTTGAGTATAACTCGAGATATTGGATCATCTCTCTTTCTTACAAAATCTGTCAAATAGGGTTTTCCTATGACCAATTTTATTGTTCTGTGAATTCGACCATGATCCGTACATTTTTAGGAGAAACTTCCAAAATGAAACTTGTTCCTAATGTCCTAAAGATGCTCTCTGTAAATTTTTGTAATTTATGGACATGTTTTGGTCACCCAAATTCGATCTGGTATTTTCTGCATACAAGTTGACAGATTTAATGTATGTATGTAGTCAGTTTTGTTGTTCGATTCACTCTTGCCTATGATCGTTTTCAGTGCTTGATGTCTTCATGAAATTTGTTCCATTATGTGTCTAGAACATCCCTGTAAAATTTCATGATTTTTGGAGCATGTATGAAATTGTTATGAATTTTTGAACTCACTGTGGTCGAATTTACTGAAGCAAGAGAAATTGTAATTCAATAGCTTTCTGAAATGGGTTAAAATGACCAGTTTAGAGTCCGAATTTTGAGATGGCTATTTCTATGAAAAATGCTTATTTTGATGTTTTCTAGCTACTGTAATTTTTCCAGAATTTTTAAAAATCGTTTACTGCATTTTTAAAGGCGATTTCAGAAACTGTTATAATGGCATTTTTAATCGGTAAATGCTATTTTGATTATTCGATGAACTATGAGTCGAGTGTTACTCATTTTTGAAGAATATGGATTCTGGAAATGTGGAAATATTATGAAGTGATAAAATGTGGTTTTTAAACTTTGTAAGTTTTGATCGAGTGGGATGCCAATGTGGTGAATTATGTCGCCCCCTCTTTTATAGCCAAAACGGCATTGATTATTGTGATGTATGAGTCTATACTCCTAGATGTATCCGTATGGGTTATCTAGGGCTCCGGAGTGTGTCTGTATAGGGTCCGCTGCATGCACTTACCTCGTGGGTACGAGTCCCAGAGGTTGATCCCAAGGGTTCGTCCCTAGGATATGTTTGAGTCCTTGTGGGTATAAAGTCCCAAAGGTTGGTCCTGTGGGTTCGTCCCTAGGATATGTTAATGGGGTGTCCTCGATCATAACTAACATTGGTAAAATATTCGCGGAATATGTGTAAGAGATTTTAAATTAATTTATTTATTCGTCTTTTTAAATAAGTATATTATTTTTACTCGTCCTCCTTTTAAATTAAAAATCCCACTTTAATATACTCTTCTGGAATTTTTAAACTTCGTTGTGCTATATATTAACTTACTCAATACCGTTGTACTGATAAGATACGCTGTCTCTATTTTTTTTTCAGATGTGGAAGATTAGCGCATGGCATTTTACCATTTGGGATGGGAATTTCCGAAGACTTGTCGCACTTAATTTTTTTTTAAATTCTTTTACGGATTCTGAACTCGTGTTTGGCCCTTACTGAGCTTCCGCACTGTTTTTAAATTATGCATGTTAGACTTAACTCTGATTTAAACCTTCGGGCACTGTTTGAATGGTTTTAAATTATTTTTCTAAATTATTGATACAACTTAGCCTTAGCATCTTCTCAAGTGAGCTCGAAATGGTTCGCGTCTTGCTTGGGGAGGTGTGGCGGTGGCATCCCGGCCTGGGTTATCAAATCCGGGGTGTTACAAAGTGGTATCAGAGCCCGGAAATTTTTTTAAAAAATATATATATATATTCTTATTTTTCGGCCCAATATAGAGGCCCAAAATATTAAATATTATTTTTAAATATTTTAAATATTATTTCCATGGGAATAAAATTTTATTTTAAAACTCATGGAAAAATATATCTCAAAAAAAAATTCGACAAGTCTCAAATTATTACTATTATTTTCGGGGGGATGCATTTGCATACATGCATTATTTAAAATGTTCGCTGACTGTGTTAGATAACATTCTTATTCGGCTTGACCTTGACTTAGGAGCGATAGCTTGAGGCTAATTTATCCTTGGTCTTAGATCTTGATCGCATGTGCTTAGCGTACCTGTTAATGTTTTTTCGATTCGGGCGCAAGTTGCTCTTTAATTTCCACGAGGATTATATCTGCCTTAGATCTACCAGCGCCTACGAACATTAACTTAGGAATTCAATTACCATCGGGCAAGGTGATATCGTGTTTGAAACGATACGATGGAACCCCGATAGTAATCAAGAATCTAGAATTCTTCGCGAATTTAATTGAGTTTGATCTTGGGGACTTCGACGTCATCTTAGGCATGGATTTTCTGTGTAACACCCCGGTTTTGGTAACCCAGGCCGGGATGCCACCGCCACACCTCCCTAGCAAGACACGGTTTCTCCGAGCTCACTAAAGAGATGCAAGGCTATGGTTTTTCAGAATTTAAATATTCAAGTAGCCCATTCGTAAATAATTTAAAAATACTACATCAGAGTTGCAGCGAGAATATAAAGTACGCAGCGGAAGTAAAGTGTATGCAGCGGAATTTAAAATATAGGGCCGACATGGCCAAACCACGGGTTAAACAGACCCGTTCATGCAAATCACATAAAATAAATAATTAAGTGTCCAAAATGATCCCCCAATGAGTGATCATGCTCCGTACTCTGTAACAGAAAAAAAAATGAACAACGGTTTTTATCAGTATTATAAAATACTGAGTAAGTCAATCCTTACATAGCAATAAAGGGGTTAGATTTTTAATATTTAAGATAAAACTTTTTGCCATGCATAAAAAACATTTTATTTTTAAAAAAAAATGCGAATATAATTGCATATTTTAAAAACACATTTAATTTCATAATTTAAAACTTAAGCATGGGTAATTATTTAATACATGATTTAAAGACATGAATAATGCCGTAAGTAAGTAAATAAAGATTTGAGCTTTTAAAAATTCTCCCGATACACCACCATCTCAAAAATATTTAATTTAGCCGGCAATCCGACGGCCGCAGCCAATTTCATAAAATTTTAGCTTTTTAATATATTTCCCGTTACGCCATCATCTCAACAATATATATATCATTTAGCCGGTGATCCGGCGGCCTCAGCCAATTTCATAAGTATCATCTCATTTAGCCGATATTCCGGCGGCCGCAGCCGATTCGCCATACCCAGTACCACTCCGTCGAGCCTCGAGTAACCCATACGGATACACTCGAGAGGGTAGGCCGTTGGTCTCTTGTGACCAAATACGCCATATCCAGTACCGCTCCGTCAAGCCTCGAGTAACCCATACGGATACACCGAGAGGATAGGCCCAAAAATATAAGATGCCGTTTTGGCAATCTTTCGTGCGTAATCATCATTGCCGTTTTGGCACAAAATGAATAATTAGGAGGGCACCCTGCAGAGCAATCTCCCCCTAATTTTATATAACCAATGTAACCGATATCGTTTCAACTTTAGTGTAACGGGATTTCCAAAAATACAGCTTTATCGTATCACAAGATTTCGATCGTTGTTTAGAAATTTCAAATCTCACAAGTTTAAAACCGATCGATGTCACAGTTTACGCCTTTTCAGTTTAAAAATCCATTTCTTAGGCGATTGATCTGAAATTTTTACAGTAGCTCAAAAACATCCCAATGAACAACTTTCATGTTTTGAGTTTTTCGGAAAAATGATGGGAAGCATGTCAAAAATCAAGTTTTCTACACAAATAGTATGCTGTTAGGATTCAGGTTTGACACTTCTCAAAGATTTGACTTTTTAACATATCAAATGAACTCCAAAAATTCTGAAAATTTACAGGCACTTAAAAGACACCAAAATAAACAAGTTTTATTAGAGGCAAATTATGCAAATTCATCACGGATTAAGCCAGATTAATCTACTAAGTTCGGTCTTAAAATCTGTCTCAGTTTTCGAAAGGTTCATGCACCACAGAATATGTTCGACGCGGTTTGGGATAGCAAATCTTAATGAAAGTGCATGAAATTTTACAGAGGTATTCAAGACTCATAGATCTACAACTTTTGTTTAGATCATGAAGATTGGTTCGGACTAGAAATGATAGAAATAAGCTCATCAAGTTCGGTTATGAAATCTGTCAACTTTTGAAAATTCTTAAAAACGCAGAATATGTCCGACTTGATTTGGGGTATCAAAACTTGATGAAAATTTCTGAAATTACACAATATAGCTTAAGATCTTAGGATCAAAATCTTAGTTTTGAGTTTTCAGGTTTGAACGCTCGAAGTAAGAGTTTTGCTCGGATTTCAGAAAATACGTAGATTGGGGTTTTTAGGTTTGATTTCAACGTTTCGTTTAAGATCCAATGTTTTGGATGTCTTTAAACCACCCATATTGATATGGAAGATATTAACTTACAGTGAGTGAGTTCTTGAACGTTCTAGAGTTGATCGATTTGTCCAAAATCGCCACGAACGGATCTACGCAACACGTTCTTCTTCTCCTTTGGCTACGAACGTGTTTTGCAAGTAAAGATCCGTAAGTTAGAAGGTTGATTATGATCTTAAAGCAATAAGGAAACTTGATTTACACCTTACCCACAATCCAATGCCTGCAAATCCTTGATCTACACACTACCTTGGTTGGATTTGATTGCCGGAAAGTTGCCGGAAAGTCGCCGGAAGAGTGTTTTGGCTTTGGGAGAGTTTGGGAGAGTTTTGGGATGAATTATTGAGTGTTGATGGCTGAAATGGGGTGTTAGGAACATCTATAATCATCCAAAATATGCCTCCCCGTGATAGATCAAGATTCACACCTTTGGGACCCAAAAAAATGGCAAAAAGTCGCCAAAAAACGCATAATGCCCGACTGCTACAGTAGCATGCTACAGTAGCGCGCTACAGTAGCATGCTACAGTAACTTTTTTTTTTTTTTTTTTTAAAAAAAAAATTTTTTTATATATATATATATATATATTAAGATTCTTATCTTAAAAAAAATCATAATGTGGGAATTTTTGTGATCTTGTAAGTCATACATAGCTTCAAAAAGGAATATATTCTTTATTTGAAAATGACAAGATATGATTAATATTCCACCCTACAATTTCAAACCATAGTCAAATTATTCCCAATTATATTATGGCATTCTAGAATAATCCCATAATAAAAAATATATGGGTAGAATGATTAATCAAGGATATATAGAAAATAGATAATTCTCATTATAATTTAAACATGTAAATATATACATGTATATACATGTGTACATGTTTGGAAAGATTATTTCAAGACCAAGGTATATATGTGTATATAAACTTGTATATGGATTTAAAATATTCTATGAACCATATACTTATTACACTTGATATTGAAATCCATATATTTATTTGAAAAGACAAATATATATAATTTTTCAAAGTATGTTTTGTAGAAAATAATATACTAATCTTTAAGCACATATTTGAACATATAAATATATATATAGATTTGATTAAAAATCTACTTAGTGAATTAATCAAAAATATATATTCATATATATATATCGGGCAATTTCTATGGTATTACAATCTACCCTCCTTAAGAATCAACTTCGTCCCCGAAGTTGCGCGACTTATTGACCGATTGATTGATTGCGATTGTATCATTGTGTTTTGTTGTTTGATATTATTCGACTGAACCCAGAATTGAAATTTCCAAGTTGCCTACGTACCCCGTGAAGGGATCAAGTCATTACGTAGTTCAAAACAATTTGAATTTGTTCATTTGGGATACAAAATATTCGGGTCGTTACATCCTCTCCCCCTTAAGATTACAGTTATGTCCCCATAACTGCGGTTGCACCGTTTTGGAATAGGGTCGGGTAACGCTCCTTCATGTCGGATTCTAACTCCCATGTCGCCGTTTCACTTTCATGGTTCGACCAAAGAACCTTGACCATTCTCACGGCTTTGTTCCTTGTTACTCTCTCCTTAACATCGAGTATTCGTACCGGAATTTCCTCATAGCTCAAGTCATCATCCAATTCAATTCTTTCCGGTTGGAGTACATGGGTCGGATCGTGCACATACTTCTTCAATTGTGATATGTGGAACACGTTGTGAACTCTAGCCAATTGTGGCGGTAAGGCTAGACGATATGCTAAATTCCCGACTTTTTCTAGAATTTCATAAGGTCCTATATATCGAGGGCTTAACTTTCCTCGTTTGCCAAAACGCATAACCCCCTTCATCGGTGATATCTTTAACATGACCTTATCCCCAACTTGAAATTCTAGGTCTTGCCGTCTCACATCGGCATAACTTTTCTGTCGGTCTTGGGCCGCTTTCATCTTTCCTCGAATCACTTTGATTTGTTGGGTCATATCTTCTACGAGTTGTGGTCCTACTACCACTGTCTTATCATTCCCTTCCCAACTCAACGGACTTCGGCACCTTCGACCATACAATGCCTCGAATGGTGCCATGCCGATGCTAGCATGGTAGCTATTGTTGTAGGAAAATTCAATTAGGGGTAAATGATTTTCCCAGCTACCCTTAAACTCTAGGACGCAAGCTCTCAGCATGTCTTCCAACGTTTGGATTGTTCTCTCAGTTTGTCCGTCCGTCATTGGGTGGAATGCGGTGCTCATCTTAATCTGCGTACCGAGGGCTTCTTGTAACTTGATCCAAAAGTGAGAGACAAATCTACTGTCTCTATCGGAGATAATGTCATGTGGCACCCCATGTCTTCGTACCACATTGTCAATATACGCCCTTGCTAATTGGTCCATGGTCCAAGTGTCCTTCATTGGAATAAAAATGGCCGTCTTCGTTAGCCTATCGACAATCACCCATATCTTATTCATTCCTCTTGGTGATCGTGGTAATCCCGAAACGAAATCCATAGAGATACTATCCCACTTCCAACTCGGGATTTCCAATGGTTGCATCAATCCTAAGGGTTTCTGTCGCACGGCTTTGACCTTTTGGCACGTGAGGCATCTCGCTACAAATTCTGCCACTTCATTCTTCATCCTCGGCCACCAGTAAATCTTCCTCAAATCCTTATATAATTTGTCGCCTCCAGGGTGAACCGAGTAATGTGTGTTATGCCCTTCTTCCATCAATCTTTGTTTTATCTCCACGCATTTTTGTGGTACACACCATCTTCCCTTGAAACGAATGCTTCCGTCCTCATGGATAGCAAATCCTATTGCCTTCCCGTTGGCAATGTTCTCCTTAATCCTTTCCAACTTTGCGTCGCCCGGTTGGGCGAGTTTGATCTCGTCAAATATGGTTGATTCGACTACCATGGCGTTGATCATTTCGTTTACAGTGCCCGAATGCACTAGTTCTAAGCTCAATCTTGCCAAGTCCATATATAATGCCGGCGGAATCACCAACGAATTCGCCACATGTTGGGTCTTCCGGCTTAAGGCATCGGCTACCACGTTGGCCTTCCCTTCGTGGTAAGAAATTTCGAGATCATAGTCCTTGATTAGTTCCAACCATCTCCGTTGTCTCAGATTTAGCTCTTTTTGAGTGAATATGTATTTGAGGCTTTTGTGGTCTGTGAACATCCGACACTTTCTCCCATAAAGGTAGTGTCTCCATATTTTCAGAGCGAACACGACTGCCGCCAACTCCAAGTCGTGCGTTGGGTAGTTCGCTTCATGAGGTTTCAATTGGCGCGAAGCATATGCAATGACCCTCGAGTCTTGCATCAAAACACATCCTAGACCTTCCTTTGAAGCGTCACTGTAAACCTCGAAGTCACCATTCTCTGATGGTAGTGCTAGTACGGGTGTACTGGTGAGTCGCTTTTTCAGTTCTTGAAACGCGGACTCACACTCACTGGTCCAGTCATATTTTACCCCTTTCTTCAACAGCTGGGTCAACGGGCGTGCGATTTTTGAGAAGTCCTTCACAAATCGCCTATAATAACCAGCTAGCCCAAGGAAGCTCCGTATTTCAGTTGGACTCGTCGGCGATACCCATTCCGTCACCGCCGAAATTTTTGCCTGATCCACTGAAACTCCAGTGGCGGATACTATGTGCCCAAGGAATGCTACTTCCTTCAACCAAAAGTCGCATTTGGATAGTTTGCCATAGAGTTGGTTCTTGCGCAAAATCCCTAACACTTGGTGCAAATGTTGGGAATGCTCCTCCTCGCTTCTCGAGTAGATCAGGATGTCGTCGATGAACACCACGACGCTTTGATCTAACAATTCTCTAAATACATCGTTCATGAGGTTCATGAACATTGCAGGTGCATTTGTTAACCCAAAGGATAATACTGTGAACTCGTAGTGTCCATAACGAGTTCGGAATGCCGTCTTCGGGATATCCTTCTCCGCAATCCTCAGCTGGTGATAACCGGATCGCAAGTCGATCTTTGAGAACACCGACGCCCCCTTCAATTGATCAAATAAGTCCTCAATCCTTGGTAATGGATACTTGTTCTTGATGGTCACTTGATTGAGTCCTCTGTAATCGATGCAAAGGCGTAGTCCTCCGTCCTTCTTTTTAACAAATAAGACTGGTGCTCCCCACGGGGACGTACTTGGTCTTATGTATCCTTTCTCCAACAACTCTTCGAGTTGTTCCTTTAACTCCTTCATTTCCAGTGGTGCCATACGGTAAGGGGCCTTCGAGACAGGTTCCGTTCCCGGAATGAGATCTATGGTGAATTCAAGATCTCTCTCAGGTGGCATACCAGGGATGTCTTCAGGAAATACGTCCGGGTATTCTCTCACCACTGGGATGTCGTCAACCTTGCTCTCTTCCGCCTCCAGGTTGTGAACGTAGCATGCATACAACGCGTATCCCTTATGCATTAAGCTACGAAGCTTGAGAGCGTTAACAACCTTGTTGCTCCTCTTAGGGGGTTGAGAGTAAAAGATGACTCTCTTTCCCCTACCTTTCGACAAGGTGATCTTCTGCTTTTGACATTCTATTACCGCTTTATACCGGGTCAACCAATCCATTCCCAGTATAACGTCGAAGTCCCTTAAATTAAATTCTACCAAGTTTGCGAAAAATTCTATGTTCTTGATAACTATCGGAATTCCGTTATAACGTTTAGAGCATGGTACTACCTCTCCTGATGGTAGTTGAATTTCTAAGTTAATCAGTTCGCACTTAGGTAGATCTAGTTCAGATAAGACTCTTGATGATATAATCGAACAACTAGCTCCTGAGTCAAACAGAACTTTAAGGGGTGTACTTAAAACATGGAATGTACCTGCCATCACGTCACCCTGCATAGGCACATCTGCTTGGTTGATAACATTCAACCTCCCCATGGGCCGTCCTTGGTTGCCCGGCTGATCCCGGTTCGGGTTCTGATTCTGTTGTTGATTTGGATTCTGTGGAGGGCGTTGATTCTGGTTGAAATTCTGGTTCTGAGGGGGTCTGTACCCTTGATAGTTACCATTCCGTCCATTTTGGTTACGAGGCTGTGCTGGCCCTATAATCAAGTCCTCTCGCTTGGTGATGTTTTCAATTCGAGTCCGGCACTCATTCATCCGATGACCAAATCGACCACACCTGAAGCATGTGCCCTGTTGGGGGCATCCCCTAATCAAGTGAGGTCTCCCGCATCTTGGGCATGGTGGCACAGGGTTACCCTGGAAAAAGGTTCTCCCACCATTTCCCCTATTGTTGTTCTGAGGGGGTCTGTTCAGGCCTCCCCGAAAGTTGTTTCCTCCAGAATTGTTACCGGTGCGGTTATCCCTGTTCCTCTTATCTTGCCCCTGAGGTCCCCGGCTGGACTCTCCACTCATCCTCCTCTTCAGTTGTTGCACCCTTGCAACAGCAACTGCACGATCATACACTGCTTGCAGCTCCGGGTAATGGACACCAGTGATCACTTCCCGTATGGACAAGTTCAATCCCATCTCGAATTTTTGTGCCTTCTCTACGTCTGTCGGTACTAGTCTTGGTGCAAAGCGCACCAACTCCTTGAAGCGAGTGTAATACTCTTGTACAGTCTGCCCGCCTTGTTTCAGTGACAAAAACTCCTCGTACATGGCCGCCTTCGTACTCAGGGGGTAAAATCGGTCCCTGAGCAGTTCCATCATTTCAGTCCATGAATAGGGCACATCTTCCTCTCGTATCTTTCCCTGGGTGGCTTGCCACCAGTCGTCTGCTTCACCTCCGAAGTAGTATGAGGCCACATGCACCTTTTCCCCTTCTGGGCACTTAACTGCGCTTAACAACTTGTCGAAGGTCCTAATCCACTCCTCTAGTTTTGCAGGGTCTTCCTCGCCTGCATAGTGCGGCGGTTGGTATGGGTTCACCATGGCTAGGTAATTAATGCGAGCTTGTGGTGGAGGTGCCGCAGCCGCTTGGCCTTGGTTCACCTGCGCGTTCCCTATCGCAATGAGAACCTCTTCTAGAGTGCGCAGGCGATTACCTATGTTGTCTGGTATAGGGCCTGCTGGCTCTTCCTGAGCGTGTACACCCACGTTTGGTATCGGCATGTCAGGTTGCCTAGGTATTTCATTGGTATTGGGAGGAATGGGCTGGACGCGCGGTCTCCCTCTCGGTGCCATTCTGTTGCAAGAACAAGTGATTTAGATTTTAAGGAAAATATAATAAAGGGTTTATACAATGATTATCGAAACCCCAGGGTCTAGGGTTTCAGGGTCTTGGGTTTCAAGGTTTAAATGAGCCGTGCGCTTGAGATGGATTTGTTGTTTGGGAATTCAACATAATTTTTGGAATAGAGAGTGTTCAAACAAAAACTTGATTTATTTATTTATTTATTTATTTATTTTTTTTTTTTTTACAAGCGATAGGATATACCAAAATAGGATCCTTCTATCGTTTCTAGGCGTCCTCCGGCACAGTGGTGGGATCCTCCTCCGGATCTTCCTCCACCGGGCTTGACGGTAGTAGGTCATCGAAAATGTGGTTCAAGTCATCCCCATGAGCATCAACAAGCTCCTTTAAACATAGATTTTGTGTAGTGAGGGTTTGGATTTGGTCTTCGAGCTGGTTTATGCGGTGGTGGTCCGCCTCTCTTAAGCTTCCCATATGGTGCAGATTTGCCTCCAATTGGGCCATACGTTGTTCCATTTGTTGTATGGTTTGTTGGGAATCAAAGTGAGAGTTCATCATTTTGACCATTAAGTTCATCATGTCTTGGTTAGCCATCTAGCGCAAGAAAAAGATCTAGGTTACAACATAACGCTTCTAGGTTCTCTAAGGTATAGAAATGCAATATGCACATGTAGTGATGATCCCCCTTGATAAAAAAATTTTATGCATGCATTTATTTATCCATGGGTTTTAAAAATAAATTTATTCCATGGATAGACTAAAATAAGGATAAAAGGTTTAGGCCGCTATATTGGGCCGAAAGAAATAAATTATTTGGGCTTTAAATAAAAACAAGGTTATTGGGCCAAAATAGTTGGGCTTATCATGATACTTAAATATTGAGCCAAAAATAATTAATCCTTGGGTTTAAAATATTACACTAAGTAAATAAAATTTTTGGGCTCAAAATAATAAACATTTGGGCTTTATTTAAAAATACAGGTATTGGGCTAAAAATAATTTCTTGGGCTTCTAAAAAAAATTTTGGGTTAAAAATTTGGGCTTTAACTTCAAACAATAATTGGGCTTTTTTTTTTTTTAAAAAAAATATATTACTAGTTTAGAAATAATAACTCTAAAAATAATAATACTTAAAAATAATAGTTTAAAAATATTTCGGGCTCTTTAAAATAGTAGTTTTAAAATATTCCGGGCTCTGATACCACATTGTAACACCCCGGTTTTGGTAACCCAGGCCGGGATGCCACCGCCACACCTCCCTAGCAAGACACGGTTTCTCCGAGCTCACTAAAGAGATGCAAGGCTATGGTTTTTCAGAATTTAAATATTCAAGTAGCCCATTCGTAAATAATTTAAAAATACTACATCAGAGTTGCAGCGAGAATATAAAGTACGCAGCGGAAGTAAAGTGTATGCAGCGGAATTTAAAATATAGGGCCGACATGGCCAAACCACGGGTTAAACAGACCCGTTCATGCAAATCACATAAAATAAATAATTAAGTGTCCAAAATGATCCCCCAATGAGTGATCATGCTCCGTACTCTGTAACAGAAAAAAAAATGAACAACGGTTTTTATCAGTATTATAAAATACTGAGTAAGTCAATCCTTACATAGCAATAAAGGGGTTAGATTTTTAATATTTAAGATAAAACTTTTTGCCATGCATAAAAAACATTTTATTTTTAAAAAAAAATGCGAATATAATTGCATATTTTAAAAACACATTTAATTTCATAATTTAAAACTTAAGCATGGGTAATTATTTAAGACATGATTTAAAGACATGAATAATGCCGTAAGTAAGTAAATAAAGATTTGAGCTTTTAAAAATTCTCCCGATACACCACCATCTCAAAAATATTTAATTTAGCCGGCAATCCGACGGCCGCAGCCAATTTCATAAAATTTTAGCTTTTTAATATATTTCCCGTTACGCCATCATCTCAACAATATATATATCATTTAGCCGGTGATCTGGCGGCCTCAGCCAATTTCATAAGTATCATCTCATTTAGCCGATATTCCGGCGGCCGCAGCCGATTCGCCATACCCAGTACCACTCCGTCGAGCCTCGAGTAACCCATACGGATACACTCGAGAGGGTAGGCCGTTGGTCTCTTGTGACCAAATACGCCATATCCAGTACCGCTCCGTCAAGCCTCGAGTAACCCATACGGATACACCGAGAGGATAGGCCCAAAAATATAAGATGCCGTTTTGGCAATCTTTCGCGCGTAATCATCATTGCCGTTTTGGCACAAAATGAATAATTAGGAGGGCACCCTGCAGAGCAATCTCCCCCTAATTTTATATAACCAATGTAACCGATATCGTTTCAACTTTAGTGTAACGGGATTTCCAAAAATACAGCTTTATCGTATCACAAGATTTCGATCGTTGTTTAGAAATTTCAAATCTCACAAGTTTAAAACCGATCGATGTCACAGTTTACGCCTTTTCAGTTTAAAAATCCATTTCTTAGGCGATTGATCTGAAATTTTTACAGTAGCTCAAAAACATCCCAATGAACAACTTTCATGTTTTGAGTTTTTCGGAAAAATGATGGGAAGCATGTCAAAAATTAAGTTTTCTACACAAATAGTATGCTGTTAGGATTCAGGTTTGACACTTCTCAAAGATTTAACTTTTTAACATATCAAATGAACTCCAAAAATTCTGAAAATTTACAGGCACTTAAAAGACACCAAAATAAACAAGTTTTATTAGAGGCAAATTATGCAAATTCATCACGGATTAAGCCAGATTAATCTACTAAGTTCGGTCTTAAAATCTGTCTCAGTTTTCGAAAGGTTCATGCACCACAGAATATGTTCGACGCGGTTTGGGATAGCAAATCTTAATGAAAGTGCATGAAATTTTACAGAGGTATTCAAGACTCATAGATCTACAACTTTTGTTTAGATCATGAAGATTGGTTCGGACTAGAAATAATAGAAATAAGCTCATCAAGTTCGGTTATGAAATCTGTCAACTTTTGAAAATTCTTAAAAACGCAGAATATGTCCGACTTGATTTGGGGTATCAAAACTTGATGAAAATTTCTGAAATTTTTACACAATATAGCTTAAGATCTTAGGATCAAAATCTTAGTTTTGAGTTTTCAGGTTTGAACGCTCGAAGTAAGAGTTTTGCTCGGATTTCAGAAAATACGTAGATTGGGGTTTTTAGGTTTGATTTCAACGTTTCGTTTAAGATCCAATGTTTTGGATGTCTTTAAACCACCCATATTGATATGGAAGATATTAACTTACAGTGAGTGAGTTCTTGAACGTTCTAGAGTTGATCGATTTGTCCAAAATCGCCACGAACGGATCTACGCAACACGTTCTTCTTCTCCTTTGGCTACGAACGTGTTTTGCAAGTAAAGATCCGTAAGTTAGAAGGTTGATTATGATCTTAAAGCAATAAGGAAACTTGATTTACACCTTACCCACAATCCAATGCCTGCAAATCCTTGATCTACACACTACCTTGGTTGGATTTGATTGCCGGAAAGTTGCCGGAAAGTCGCCGGAAGAGTGTTTTGGCTTTGGGAGAGTTTGGGAGAGTTTTGGGATGAATTATTGAGTGTTGATGGCTGAAATGGGGTGTTAGGAACATCTATAATCATCCAAAATATGCCTCCCCGTGATAGATCAAGATTCCCACCTTTGGGACCCAAAAAAATGGCAAAAAGTCGCCAAAAAACGCATAATGCCCGACTGCTACAGTAGCATGCTACAGTAGCGTGCTACAGTAGCATGCTACAGTAACTTTTTTTTTTTTTTTTTTTTTAAAAAAAAATTTTTTTTTTATATATATATATTAAGATTCTTATCTTAAAAAAAATCATAATGTGGGAATTTTTGTGATCTTGTAAGTCATACATAGCTTCAAAAAGGAATATATTCTTTATTTGAAAATGACAAGATATGATTAATATTCCACCCTACAATTTCAAACCATAGTCAAATTATTCCCAATTATATTATGGCATTCTAGAATAATCCCATAATAAAAAATATATGGGTAGAATGATTAATCAAGGATATATAGAAAATAGATAATTCTCATTATAATTTAAACATGTAAATATATACATGTATATACATGTGTACATGTTTGGAAAGATTATTTCAAGACCAAGGTATATATGTGTATATAAACTTGTATATGGATTTAAAATATTCTATGAACCATATACTTATTACACTTGATATTGAAATCCATATATTTATTTGAAAAGACAAATATATATAATTTTTCAAAGTATGTTTTGTAGAAAATAATATACTAATCTTTAAGCACATATTTGAACATATAGATATATATATAGATTTGATTAAAAATCTACTTAGTGAATTAATCAAAAATATATATTCATATATATATCGGGCAATTTCTATGGTATTACAATCTACCCTCCTTAAGAATCAACTTCGTCCCCGAAGTTGCGCGACTTATTGACCGATTGATTGATTGCGATTGTATCATTGTGTTTTGTTGTTTGATATTATTCGACTGAACCCAGAATTGAAATTTCCAAGTTGCCTACGTACCCCGTGAAGGGATCAAGTCATTACGTAGTTCAAAACAATTTGAATTTGTTCATTTGGGATACAAAATATTCGGGTCGTTACATTCTGACTCAATATAAAGCTGTTATTGAGTGCCAGAAGCAGAAGATTTCCTTGGCCAAGAGTCGAGGGAGGAAGGTTGTGTATTACATGCAGCCTCGAAAGAAAAACGCTAAGGTAGTGAATGCCTTGAGGTTTTACAATCTCATACGGAAAGGCTATCACTTATATGCATGCTATGTGCATAACCTCGAAGACGAGGAAAAGAAAAAAGGAGAAAGAACGACATAATTCCATTCGTAAATGGATGTTCCGACGTAATGCCGCCAAAGCGAGAAGTCGAATTTAAGATTGATCGGGTACCTAGAATAGAGCCGGTATCCAAGTTGCCGTTCGAAGCTCTCTACGGACGCAAGTGTCTCCGTTAAGTTGGGTTAAGGATGATAGTTCTGTGGTTGTAGGACTTCAGCTCATTGAGGACATGAGCCGACTAATTAAGGTAGTGAAACAAAAGATGGAAGCTGCACAAGATAGGCAAAAAGGGTTATGCCGATTCAAGACGACAAGAATTGGAATTCCAAGTGGGAGGCAAGGTCTTGCTAAAGGTGTCACCCATGAAGGGGGTGATGCGATTTGGCAAACGAGGGAAGCTGAGTCCTCGTTACATTGGTCCATACGAGATTTTAGACCGTGTAGGTACCTTGGCTTACCGATTGGCTCTTCCACCGGAATTATCACGGGTGCACAACGTGTTTCATGTTTCTCAGCTGAAGAAATATGTGCACGATCCAACTCACGTCTTGCAAACTGATGTGATTGAGCTGGATGATGACCTGATGTATGTGGAGTATCCGATCGAGATACTGGACGTCAAAGAAAGAGTCACAAGAAACAAGACCGTGAGAATGGTAAAGGTACTATGGTCTAATCATGGTACCGAAGAAGCGACGTGGGAGTTGGAATCGGATATGAAGCAGAAGTATCCCAACCTTTTTCAACACGAATCGTGAGCAGTTATGGGGACATAACTGTAGTCCTAAGGGGGGGAGGATGTGATACCCCGCAGAGAGTCGTCGCGCGCCGAGGTAAGAATTTAATTTTCAAACCTCAAATATTTTCTGCGTGTCAATTATTACATGCATTACTATCAGTCTGAGTGCGACCCAACTTCGAGGACGAAGTTGATTTCTAAGGAGGGTAGACTGTAATACCCGAGAAATCGACATCAAGTTTTAAAATCCGAAGATTAAGAATTTGATTTATTTATCGAAATCGAATTAATTCCGAGAGAGCGGAATTAAATATTTCGGACAGTCGCGACTCGGATAGATGTATCGAATTATCCCAAAAATCTCGGATAATTCATATTATGATTTTTAAAAGATTAAAATCATAATAAAAAAAAAAAATTCGACAGCAGGTGGCCGCGCGGTGGCCGCGCGGGGCGCGCCACCAGCGCGCCACTCTGCTGTTATGACAAGTCATAACGGTTCATGCGTTTTTTTGCCATGATAATGGTAGTGGGCGATTCCAAACGACTCCTTTTTGAGTATCCGATGTTGGAGGACGTGTGGGGAGGGTTTTGGATAGGTTTTGGGTGTATTAAATCCCCACAAAGTCAGCTCATAATTGAAACTTGGGCACCAAGGGGATCCTATGGAGTCATGGGGTGAGTGGGGGTTTTGGATGAGGATTGAGGGGATTAATTCGGGAGTTATGGGTTGCATTTCATCCTCTCATCTTCCTAGTATCCTATGGCAGTCATTGGATTGCTCCCTACCCCTATAAGTACCCCTAATCAGCCCCCAAAGCCATCCATTTGCACTCTATCCGAAAATAGTTTCATAGTGAGAGTGGTGAGAGTTCTTGAGTTGTGCTTCACTTGGCAGAGAGTTGGACGTGTTCAAGTGATCCAATCCACTCTTCTAAGGTTAGGTAAGAGTTCTACTTCATTCCATTGGTTTTAGATTCGAGTTTGTTGCCTAGAACTAAGAATTCTTTCGACAACTCCAAAATAGATTCAATCGGAGGGAGGTGTTGATTCGTGGGGCTGTTCCGGGCGATCTCGGGGATTCTACCAAGGGGAATTTCGATCCTAAACTCATCTCAAGTAAGTTAATATTGTGCACGTCGATTTTTAGGAGTTTTGGTTGAGTATAACTCGAGATATTGGATCATCTCTCTTTCTTACAAAATCTGTCAAATAGGGTTTTCCTATGACCAATTTTATTGTTCTGTGAATTCGACCATGATCCGTACATTTTTAGGAGAAACTTCCAAAATGAAACTTGTTCCTAATGTCCTAAAGATGCTCTCTGTAAATTGTTGTAATTTTTGGACATGTTTTGGTCACCCAAATTCGATCTGGTATTTTCTGCATACAAGTTGACAGATTTAATGTATGTATGTAGTCAGTTTTGTTGTTCGATTCACTCTTGCCTATGATCGTTTTCAGTGCTTGATGTCTTCATGAAATTTGTTCCATTATGTGTCTAGAACATCCCTGTAAAATTTCATGATTTTTGGAGCATGTATGAAATTGTTATGAATTTTTGAACTCACTGTGGTCGAATTTACTGAAGCAAGAGAAATTGTAATTCAATAGCTTTCTGAAATGGGTTAAAATGACCAGTTTAGAGTCCGAATTTTGAGATGGCTATTTCTATGAAAAATGCTTATTTTGATGTTTTCTAGCTACTGTAATTTTTCCAGAATTTTTAAAAATCGTTTACTGCATTTTTAAAGGCGATTTCAGAAACTGTTATAATGGCATTTTTAATCGGTAAATGCTATTTTGATTATTCGATGAACTATGAGTCGAGTGTTACTCATTTTTGAAGAATATGGATTCTGGAAATGTGGAAATATTATGAAGTGATAAAATGTGGTTTTTAAACTTTGTAAGTTTTGATCGAGTGGGATGCCAATGTGGTGAATTATGTCGCCCCCTCTTTTATAGCCAAAACGGCATTGATTATTGTGATGTATGAGTCTATACTCCTAGATGTATCCGTATGGGTTATCTAGGGCTCCGGAGTGTGTCTGTATAGGGTCCGCTGCATGCACTTACCTCGTGGGTACGAGTCCCAGAGGTTGATCCCAAGGGTTCGTCCCTAGGATATGTTTGAATCCTTGTGGGTATAAAGTCCCAAAGGTTGGTCCTGTGGGTTCGTCCCTAGGATATGTTAATGGGGTGTCCTCGATCATAACTAACATTGGTAAAATATTCGCGGAATATGTGTAAGAGATTTTAAATTAATTTATTTATTCGTCTTTTTAAATAAGTATATTATTTTTACTCGTCCTCCTTTTAAATTAAAAATCCCACTTTAATATACTCTTCTGGAATTTTTAAACTTCGTTGTGCTATATATTAACTTACTCAGTACCGTTGTACTGATAAGATACGCTGTCTCTATTTTTTTTTCAGATGTGGAAGATTAGCGCATGGCATTTTACCATTTGGGATGGGAATTTCCGAAGACTTGTCGCACTTAATTTTTTTTTAAATTCTTTTACGAATTCTGAACTCGTGTTTGGCCCTTACTGAGCTTCCGCACTGTTTTTAAATTATGGATGTTAGACTTAACTCTGATTTAAACCTTCGGGCACTGTTTGAATGGTTTTAAATTATTTTTCTAAATTATTGATACAACTTAGCCTTAGCATCTTCTCAAGTGAGCTCGAAATGGTTCGCGTCTTGCTTGGGGAGGTGTGGCGGTGGCATCCCGGCCTGGGTTATCAAATCCGGGGTGTTACAGACCTACACCTGCAGTCGCCACAGCCTTGAATCTGGTAGCGAAATGACCCAACGACCGCGTCCGCAACCGCAAGTGAATGGTCGCTATAGAGTAAGTTAGAATTTGAGTGGCGACTGTGGTGCAACTAGTCGACAGGTCTAGCGACCTACTCCACGACCGCGTGTGCGGTCGCCAGGATTAGAGGCCTCTTTTTGAGGTTGCTACGGAGGTTGTCAAAATCTGACCCAATATTCGTAATTTTCCTATGTGGCGACCGCATCAAGTCTGTTCCTGATGCTCAGCAGAATCTGCTTGTGCAACAAACCACCTGCAGCAAGCTCAAAACCAATTACAATCGAGCATTACACTATTTCTAAAATATATAATCCCAAAATACACACCATTTCATTAAAACTATGGAATATCCAACCAAAACATATTCTTAAACCTTGTTCACAAGTATCAGACATAGTTAAACATGAAATAAAAGTTCAACAGTAAATTGAAATCAACACTTAAACTTTATAACAACCGGAAAGTTGTCCACGTCATGTAGTTGTGATATCACCCTAAAGCCGAAACCCCATCCAAAATAATCATCGTCTGGGTTGGGCGACCGTGGCCGGTTTTCTCCTTGCAAGTTGCAACCTCTGAAGCTCCTCTCGGATCGTAAGGAATTCTTGTGACATTTTTGTTCTTAATTCATCAAATTCCTCCCTTGAGACATCTTTGTGTGCATGTGGAGTAGTCTCATTCTCAGTCTCGCTCCCCAAAGGTCGAATCATCTTTGGGGGTGCGGGGTGGCTCGACGACGCCACAGGCTGCAGAGGTCGGGCGCGGTAGGGGTGGGGACCGAAGCACACGCAGGGTCGGGGGTGGCTCGTGGGTTAGGGGTGGGTGCGCGGGTTGAGGGTGGGCTCGCGGGGTTGGGTCATGGGGTAGGGTTCCCGATTGAAATTGTGGAAGAGGGTCGCGAGCAATGGAGACGCCGCGAGGAGTAATTGTGCAATGAGAGTAAATTATTGCTCTGTAAATGGAATTCACAGCGGGGGGAAGGGGAAGATAACTAACCTTAGGCCCGCGACCGCATTGTAGGTCGTCGTTGCGGTCGCTTTCGACCTCATTAATGAGGTCGTTGAGTGAGGTTGCTATACCTTCAAATTCTTGTAGTGGATGACTGAGTAGGGAATCGAACTCCCAATCATAAGATTGAAAAAGTGAGAGATTTGTCTACTAGATCAAGTCCTTGTCCCCAAAGTTAGGGTATATATTTCGAAAATTGCTCTTGTAATAATAATATAGAATTTAAAAAAGAACCTATTTCTTACAATTGCGTTTTTGATAAAAATTTGATTTAGCCAAATATATATATATATATATATATATATAAATAAAAGAAGAAGAAGAAGAAGAAAAGAAAAAGGAAAAACATAGGCTCCTTTTAGGAAAGAAAGATGAATAGTGTGACCTTTCAACTAGGCCTAAGTATTAAATTAGTTTTTTTTATTATTATTATACCGGGTATTCCCAAATCACATTGGGCCAAACACTACAAGAATTTTCTGTTCTAGCGACCGAAAAGTTTTGGTAAAATTTGGTCCTAAAGAAGTTAGCAACCAAATTTGCGACTGAAATTCGTTAACTACCACAATTTTAGCTACTAAATGGATAAATTTTTCTAGTAGTGGAAGACTAATCCCTCGAGTATCTGGTGAACAACTAAGAGTTGTCTTTTTCAAAGCAGAATTTTGCATACACAAGGGTTCGAACATGAGATCTTTGATTAAACTGTCAGAGCCTCATACTTAGGTCAATTGTGTTTGGTAAGTACTAAGTTAGTTGAGTTTATTGCAAATTTTTTCTGGTCCTTTTTCAACAAAATAAAAATAAATATAAATAAGAAAGAGGTTGGTTGAGAAACTGAGAATGGCATGGCATGGTCCCTAACTAATCACAGAAAAGTAAATGAAAGTTATGGGGAAAAAATGGATAGAAAGAGACTTGCAGAACCAAATATCAAACCTAACACTTGTCGTATGTCAAACCTTACAGTTGCATAACAATTTGGAATTTTGAGAATTCCAAATTTATGCGTGTCTAACTTTCTTTTCTTTTAGTAGTAAATAATACTATTCGCTTTAATTAATGAAATGAAATAAGTGAGTTGATTTATTTAGCAATTAAAGTAGAAGTATTACACTATTACTACCACGTACCTTTTATATATTATTCTACCACTATGTCAAATCATATTTAGTTGCAAGTTAAAAAAACATATATACTAAATACAATAAATAAATTTAAAGTCATACATTTCCGCACCAAAATATGTGTAGTAGCTATTTTACGCGTTCATTAAAGTTTGATTTGATTTGATTTTTTTAAAAAAAAATCATTGATCAGACAATGAGTAGTGTGAGTCCATAAAATATAAATTATAAATAAATAAAGGGGATGGATAGAGAGCGGATGAAGAATCGAAAAGTTAGAAGTCAGGAGGACAAAGTCCTCATCTTCACTAAAGTTTGAATTTGATAACCTGTTTCAATGACGAAAATCTCATATTACAAGAATTAATTAAGTACTGTTAGTATTATTTTGATTTTTATTGTTTTTGTGACAAAAGATTAGAAGCGAGCAAAGAGGTGTGAGAACTCGTGCCAAATAAAGTACAAAGGATAGAGGGTGAGATGAGGATTCAAATCCACAACTATAAGATTGGAAATTATTGACTTGACCACTTCTAATTCCCTGTTATTTTTATTTTGTTGATATATTTGTTTAAAATTAATATCTCTAAAATATACTAATTTTTATTTCAAATTACCCAATAAACTATGATCTCTAAATACGGTTCTTCGCCTCATTTTTGATTTGTTTTTATTTTTTATTTATATTTTTTAAATATAAAAAGTGAAATAAAAATCTCACATCATCTGAAAATAAAGTTTTCGAGATGAAAAATGAACCAAATGTACCCTATCTTCATGTATGAATCTGTCATCACCAAAAATGAATTAAATTGATTGGTGGAAAATAAAAATAAAATTAAAATTAAAATAAGAGCAAAAGTTGGCCCGGAACAAAGATGGCACTCATAGCTGTGCCAGTTAAGGAAAAAATGAGACCGTGACCAGTGCTGAGTGGTGGGTTAATTTTAAGACCCAAATGCCTAGCTATGGGTGGAAAATACCAAATATTAGAATTTAAGACCCAAAGGCCTACCTTTGGGTGGAAAATACAAATAGTAGAACTTAAGACTCAAAGGCCTACTTATGGGTGGAAAATACGAAATAGTAGAATTTAATACCCAATGGCCTACCCATGGGTGGAAAATACAAAATAGTATAATTTAAGACCCAATGTCCTACATATATGGGTGGAAAATACGAAATAGTAGAATTTAAGACTCAAAGGCCTACCTATGGGTGAGATATAAAATTTAAGATAAAAAGGTTGCCAAATGCCAATGAGCCCTACGCTGAGTAGTCCAATGGAATAGGAAAGTGGAACTGGGCGGCTGGAGGGGCAAGTGCTGGGCCAGACAACGACCAACTACATGGAGCAGTTTAAGGCTAAGAGTCATGGGATTGGTAGTTCTCCCAAGACGGTTACTTGTCGTCTATAAATACTAAGCAACTCAGAACAGGAGACACAATCAACACCACAACACTCCTCAGGAGATTTTATTTTATTTTATCTTAGCTCACAGTTTAGCTTCTCTAGCGTAGTTCATAGTTGTAGTCAGTAGTTGTTAGATAATAGTTCTTGTAATCGACAGTGGGCAAGGAACTTGTTTCCTGTTCATTGTTCTTGAACTTTTTTGAAGGCGCAATGGCAACTACTGTGGGAGACGGTTGAATCGTTTACCATAGAATCAATTATCTAATTTGGAAAGTTTGGATACCTTGGTGTTGAGATCAAGAGTTATATCCCGGATAAATATGTCCACGCTCAGAACGTCCACTAACACTATTATTGGCGGAATTCCGCCACCACCTGTGCCGCCCACAACAGGGCAGAATACTGGTGTAAATCCACCAATGGATTTATTACATGCTAACTTAATAACCCAATTTGGGGAAATGTTGGATAGTCGCTTCCACGCTATGAGGAATGAGCTTTCCGCATATGCATCTTTGAATCAGGGTTTTTACGCCCCTGGGCCGTATGCGGCTGTCATGGGTGGTTTCCCTAATTGGGCAACTAATGCCCCTACGGGACAAGCTCCACCAATACCACCCCAACCTGGCCTTAGACCATCCTTTGGTGGAGAGGATATGCATTCCGAAAATTTTGATGGGCCTGAGTCTAGCAATACTAGGCCTCGGAGGCTTGTCGCAACATACCCGAACAACATCCAATTAGGAGGGCAGCTTGCCTTTGTCCCCAGGGATGCGGATCACTATCCATTTGATACATCCCCAATTAGGCCGATGGGTGACTTAGGGACGGAGCCTTGGACACCATCAGTTGTTAACCCAACTGCTCGTAACTTCCAATTCACCCCACCAATGATTCATGTTCATCCTCCAGACATGCAAAACCAAGGACATCTACTTGATGGCATTAATTCTAACCCTAATCGACCAGCTCCTCAGTAGGGCCCTGTGGTTGATATAGATGTTTCGGCAGATATAATATGGACTCAATTTGGCCTGAATGTGAGGCCAACTGGTCGAATGGCTTACCAACAGCCATACCCTGAAGCCATCACTCATGATCATCCTATTCCTAGGGGCTTTAGAGTGCCCATTTTTTCCACCTTCTCAGATGAGGATGACTAGTCTACCATCGAGCATATTTGACGGTTTCCAGCCCAATTAGGGGAGAATGCGAGAAACCCCTACTACAAGATGCAGTTATTTTCCTTATCACTAACTAAGACTGCATTTTCGTGGTTTGCCAACTTACCTCCTGGCCAATTCAGAACGTGGGAAGATATGGAGAGGGCATTCTACACCCGCTTTTTAAACCCGGTCCCATCGATGTCAGTTATTGACATAGTGGACACCAAACAGTTGCCTAAAGAGCCAGTCATAGTGTTCATAGAACGTGTAAATATGGCCCTTGATGAGTGCGAACTGACTAAGATGGTGGTAAATATAGCATCTAGATACAAGGATCAGTTAATTGCCCATGAGATTCCAGACTTGTCGGCTCTTGCATCAAAGGCCATACGTTTGGAAACTTTATTTAAAAAACAAGATGGCGACAATACACAGTTAGTGGTATTGTCTCACCAACTAGATTGAGCAATACATGCTTTTGATGTAGGGCATCCTTGGGGCCATAAGGAATAAGATAATATCATGGCCAATTTTGTCTACGGGAAAAACATGCCCACAATAAAAATAAAAAAAAGAGATGCCTACAATAACCCAATCGATGGGTTTTCATAAAAAAAAATAATAAAAAAATCTACCACAACATGCCAACCGATGGCATGGAATTCAAAAATATACATACAAAAAAGGAAAAATGCCCACCTTTGGCCCCCAGTCCATGGGTGATTTTTCTATTAAAAGAAAAAAATACTTCTTTTATGCCAACCATTGGCATGTTAAAAAAAAAAAAAATCTTACCAAAGTCCCAGTCGATGGACTTGAAAAAAATAATTGGGCATCATCCCAGTCGATCATGGGGTTTACATTTAAAAAATAGAATAAAATAACATTGCCCACCACACCAAAAGATGGATAAAAGAAAAAATTCTTCATCCATTTAAGGGCCAACCGACGACAATAAGAAAGAAGAGAAAAATTTTACACCTCAAAGGGAAGCCAACCAATGGCGACAAAAGATTTCAAATTCAAGTTTTTGGATGGGACTTTAGAAAATATGGCTTGAGCAATCAAAAAATAAGCCTGAGTTCATATAACAATGTTGGATGCCTGAGAAATTATTCAAACATTCAAAAAATTTCGTAATTTTTTTTTGAATATTCGAATGGGGGGCCAATGTTATCACCAAAAATTAAATAAATTGATTGGTGAAAAATAAAAATAAAAAATAAAATTAAAATAAGAGCAAAAGTTGGCCCGGAATAAAGATGGCACCCATGAGTTGTGGCAGCTAAGGAAAAATGAGACCGTGACCAGTGCCGAGTGGTGGGTTAAGACCCAAAGGCCTACCTATGGGTGGAAAATACGAAATACTTCCTCCGTATTCAAATGTTTATTACAGACCCACTTTTCATGCAATCCAATTCATATTTTAAATCTTTAATAACTTAAGTTCGGTAAAAGTTCGATATTTAAAAACTACACGACGAGACGAATCTGACTATATCCCACTTGGTCATATTTTAACTTATATAACTATGATAAATTTTTAAGTGAAAGTCTGTTTGTGAATAGTAGCACCTAACCAAATGTTAAAAACATATGAATACGGAGGTAGTAGTATAATTTAAGACTCAAAGGCCTACCTCTGGGTGGAAAATACAAAATAGTAGAATTTAAGACTCAAATGGCTACCTATGGGTGGAAAATACGAAATAGTAGAATTTCAGACCCAAATGCCTACCCATGGGTGGAAAATACTACAAAATAGTAGTATAATTTAAGACTAAAATGCGTACCTATGGGTGAGAAATAAAATTTAAGACCAAAAAGGTTACCGAATGCCAAGGAACCCTAGGCTGAGTAGTCCAATGGAATAGGAAAGTGGAACTGGGCGGCTGGAGAGGCAAGTGCTGGGCCAGATAACGACCAACTACATGGAGCAGTTCAAGGCTAAGAGTCATGGGATTGGCAGTTCTCCCAAGTACGATCGGCGGTTCTCCCAAGACGGTTACTTGGTCGTCTATAAATATCAAGCAACTCAGAAGCAGGAGACACAATCAACACCACAACACTCCTCAAGAGATTTTATTTTATTTTATCTTAGTTCCTAGTTTAGTTTCTCTGGTGTAGTTCATAGTTGTAGTCAGTAGTTGTTAGATAATAGTTCTTGTAATCGACAGTGGGCAAGTGACTCGTTTCCTGTACATTGTTCTTGAACTTTTTTGAAGGCGCAATCCGACGAAAGGTTTTTTTTTATTCAAATTCTATCGTATTAGCCTCTAAAGGGATTACTATTTGTTGTTATCCTATTTTACGCGATAACAGAACCAAAAGTTTTTCGAGATTCAGGACTAATTTGGAAATCTCGGATTAAATGTATATTATTTTAATCATTTAGCCTACTAATTCGCACCCTAACCCATTCAAAAAAAATCCCAAACAAAAGAAAAGAGAAGAAAGACAAAAATGTGAAAGGAAATTGAAACGTGCAGTACACATGGACATGTACAAAGTACTAGTACAAGGCAGCCTCTTCTTGAATGAACAGTTTGACCAGTACTCCCCCACTTGATTGAGTTGCTCACTTTTTGGAAATACTTACAAGTGTTGCAAGACGGCAAGCAAACTTATTTGAATCTACTACATCTTCATTCCCCTTTCAATTTGCTTTGTCCGAACCCGACAACAATTCAACCTAAATAAACCTTCTAAATGCTGAATACTATTGTCTTAAAAAGATCTCTTCATTTAACACCTACCCATCAAACATTCAGCTTTCCAATTATAAATAAATACCAATTCTACACCCAAAAAAATATCACAAAAAAGTTCAAACCTTTTCTTCCCATTAATTAGTTTAATTACATTTCCAATCTCTCTCTATTTACATATATACGAACATATATGTGCATATAATACTTTGACAGGTAAAGGAAGGAACTAAAGATCAGAAAAGGAAAATGGCTTTTTCAACATATTGCTCCCTGAATTTATCCCCGCCGCGGCCATCATCGATTCCGAGTTCAACCACCTCCAAACTTCCATGGTCACAATTCATCGCCTCTTCTCTGGAGTTTATTTCTAATTAAGTTTGGAACTTGTTCAATTTATTTGATTAATTAATTAATTAAAACGACGTCGGCTGATTTTGGTATCGTTGTGCAGTGTTCCGCCCAAGGAAGGATCATGGAGGAATCGGTGTTTCCTAGGGCTCACCTGCGCCATAATTGGCCTTCAATTGGGGGATTTCGCAGTCCAAGACGCCGCCGCGGCGATGGATTTGCAGTCGGAGTCGGCGGCGGTTGTCGGGCGGGTTCAGCGGTGGAGTGATCGGAGAGCCTGCCAGCCGTGGCGCGAGAACTCGCTGGAGACCATCGTCCCGGAGAATCTGCCGAGGGCGTCGGCGCGGCGGAGATGGGAGGCCACGGGATTCCCGCAGGCGGGCGCGGAATCAGCTGCACCGCCCGTAGCGGTTGCGCCGGGATTTCGCGGTAAAGGTTGTTTTACTTTGTAGTAGTACATAGGATTTATATGTATATAGTTCTTTTACATACTACCTCACTTCTC
This sequence comes from Hygrophila difformis, assembly GCA_030278955.1. Taxonomy (NCBI): domain Eukaryota; kingdom Viridiplantae; phylum Streptophyta; class Magnoliopsida; order Lamiales; family Acanthaceae; genus Hygrophila; species Hygrophila difformis. Next base: position 37,785,633 of record JAOANR010000002.1, on the reverse strand, counting down.
AAATAAATGAAACATTAGTATAGTAACTACTCCCTCCGTTCTATGCAAGATGTCTGGTTTGACTTTTTAGCATTGTTTATTGTTTAACTTTGACTCAATATTATTCCAAGTATATGATTGAAAAAAATAGTCGAGTTGGATCTTGTTATAATCGGTATAATCATATAGTTTTATAATATATATTTTAAATAATTTTTGTTGTATATATTTTGAGATATTAACGATTGAAAAAGTGCATTGGATTGTGTGCAGAAATGAAACAAGACATCTTAGATGGGACAGAGGGAGTACTATTTATTGAGTAACTTTAATTCGACTTTTTAACACCGTTATATAAGATAAAACATAATCAAGTAAAATCTTATTGGATTCGTCTAATCGCGTAGATTTATATTATCTAGTATTAAAAATATTGAGCATTAAAAATACCTATTAGATTAGGTGAAATATTGAAATGTTTCAATTATTGAGTATTTTTTTAGCTTCCCTCACGATCTTATTCTTACAGTACATCTTTTATTTAAAAAAAAAAACAATAATCACTTTATATTACTCCATCTGTCCCAATTAAGATGTTCTGTTTGACTTCTGGAAACAATCCAATGCACCTTTTTAATCGTTAATATTTCAATATATAAGTAAAAACTATGTAAAATATATATTCTAAAAATTATGATTAGAAGGATTTAACAAGACCAAACTTACTATTTTTTTTCAAATATATACTTACAATAATATTAAGTCAAAGTTAAACTATAACAGTATCAAAAAGTCAAAAAAGACATCTTACCTGGCACGGATGAGGTATTTTTTTTTGGAGAGACAGTCTGCGGTAGTATTTCTTAAATTATTAACATCATTGTTAAAAGTTTGATTTTAAATTCACAGTGTGAAGTTTTTAATAGAAGTAAAAAGATAAGTAAATAAATTGGGATTGTAAAAAATGTCTAATCATTAAATTATAAAAATGAAAAAAAGGTCACATATAGAGATCCTATTATGTGGTACTGCCAAATTCCAATGCAGTACATGCAGTACTTCCCCCCTCCAAAAAAGACACCTTTTGCAAATGGTTGTAAGGAGAAAAATAAATTAATAAATAAATAAACAGAAATACATAAATATCCGTATCTAATAACTTTAATTACATTTTTAACTTTTTTTTTTAATTGACACTCATTTTTTGGAAAAGGTGAATAAAGAGAATAATTAAATATTCCCTCTGTCCTATTATTTATGTCTTAAAACTTTTTGACACGCTATCCAATATATTTATTTAACGATTAATATCTTAAGATTGATATAAGTAAAAATTATATAAAATAAAAAATACATGGTTAGACGATTTTAACAAGACCAAACTTGACTATATGTTATTTTTATATAATTGCGATAACATTAGATCAATGTTGTTTAATAAATAATGTCAAAAGTCAAAATGAGACACATTTAGTGGGACGGATGTAGTAAAATTTTGCAACTATTGTTGGGCCATCAACTCCTGTTAATGTCAAATTGGTCCCTTCACACGAATATATACAAAAGTCTTATTGGGCATTAGGCCCATGATTTTCAGCACAATTATATCCTATAACGGGTTAGGCCCAATGTTATTATTTACTTATTTTTATTTTTTCGCTTTGTAACATGTTTGTAAAACTAATAAGATTAGGAATCGAAAAGTGGAGTATTGAAACTTGAAAGGCAACCAAGAGTTGATTTAAATTAAGATAATCTTTTAAAACCATTATAAACATAAACTTTATTGATTAAATCAGTGGCATTAATTTAAGTGATAATTTTATCCTTTTAATTAATCAAAATATAAATTTGATACCAACCGCAGCTGGCGTGAGTGGATTGAGGCTAGAGGTGGGAATATAACAAGCTACCTGACAGGGGTCTATGACCTAGCCTACCGAAGGCCAGACCAGGCCAGACTTTTTTTATAAACAGGCTAGGCTTAGGCTAATTTAAAAGCCTATTTAGCTAAATAGGCTCAGGCCAGGCTTAACTAAAAGTCTTTTAGGCATACCAGGCCGGCCTATTATCATATTATTAGTCTATTCATGTTTATTACATAGGAATATGTCTTATTATCAGTATTATATTATGTAAAAGTAATTATTAATTTGATCTTATATAAATTTTTAAAATATTTATGTATTTTTTCTCTTATATAAATAGTTCAACCCCATATATAAATAGTTTTGGATGAAAACTTGTCCAAGTGAACAAATTGTATCTTCGAACCTTCTGATTACATCCGAATATATATATATATATATATATATAAATTGAACTTATTTTTGAAATAGACTTAATCAGGCTTTTAAAAGACTTAGAAGCTGGCCTATTTAAATAAAAAGGCCAGGCTTAGGCTTATAACATAGGCCTATCAAAGGTAATAGGTCAGACTCAGGCCTACGAAAATCAACGTAGGCCCAGGCCGTACAAGCCTAGGCCTAGCCCAGCCTAGACTATTTCCACCCTTAATTGGGGCTAGTCGCTTAAGCAAGGTATCGGGTTCGAGCCTTGTGTATGTAAAAAACTGATTTGAAAGAGGCGTCATTCATTAACAATATAGATCCTCAAGGGATTAGTCTTAGGTCCAATATGCTATGAGTTATTCAAAAAAAACATATAGAGGGTGTTTGGATAAGCTGCAGGAAACTGGATTATCTGCTTATTGCATTTTCAAAATGCAAATAATCAGTTTAACCGCTAAAAAAAGGTGCTGCAAACCTGATTATTTGCGTTTTGAAAACGCAATAATCAAATAATCTATTTTATATCGTCAATCCAAACACCTCATAAACTTGATTATCTTAAAATTTTGTTTAAACATACCGCGCTCACGTTATAAACATGACATTAAGGACTATAATATTTTATATTACTACTTTAATTCCACCTATCAATTCTCTATCTAATAATTATCCAAATTAAGACTTTATTCAATTAAGGGGTAAATTTTGTGATATAGACTTCTATCACTTATTTGCTAATCTATATAGGTTGTTTAGGGAAAAATTAAAAAAAAAAATAAATGAAAAATTAAGGGGTAATTTTTTTTTAACAGTAAAATTAACCTCATGGATTTGTATCCATTCCGATACATTGAAACCGCCTAACCCTCCCTATCAACTTCTTTCTTTCTTTGAATGTTTTCAGCACAACTTCTTTGAATTTAGTAAACTTACTTAATTTTCGGAATAAATGCCCAATTAGTCATTTTTCTTTGCTTTTTGGCCAAATCAGTCCTTTATCTATTTTTATATCCAATTAGTCCTCTACCTTTTGACTTAATGTCCAATTTAGTCATTTTTGTATAAAATAATCTCCACTTGACACTATTTTATATTAAATTGACCACCAACCATTCAAACTATTTCATTTTAGCCCCAAAATTTTAAATAGTGATTTTTATTAATTCATACATCAAATAAATGCCCATCATGCTTCCGTAAGAAAATTAAACAAAAACCTCATACCTCGGGTTTGACCGCCTTGTTGTCGGGTCTTCCGAGCTCTGGGATTTTACGGACTCCTTCCAACCACACGGCCGCAGCCAATGGTTCACCAGATCTGGGCTCCTTCAGCAACAATCAGCACAGTCATATTTCGTTTCCTACCTTAGGAAGTAGCGAGGTTTGGGGCAAAAGTTTAATTCTAATTTTGGAAGATTATGGATATAGGAAGCCTGGATTTTTATTAAAGAAATATTAAAAATATTACAGAAATATTTTTCTCCTAATGGAGAAGACAGACACTTAGCTCCTCATATATGAGGATGCTTGACTCTGGGGGACTGACCCCATATGAAAAAGAGATACAGAAAGGAAATTTTGCAGAAAGAAAATACAACTTATTATTTTGAAGAGTTGGGAGGATTTCTGATGCATTTCATCTGCTTCAATCTCTTCTATTTATAGGCGTCCGCGGACTTCAATCACGGACTCCAAACAAACTCTAATTTCTTGTGACGAACGCAGTGACGTCACTTACCTTGGATTCCAGCCTACATTATTATTCTGCCAGAATTATTGCTAGTGGGCTCCTTTGTCAACTCGTCACATGCCCTTGCCAGCTGCCCTCTCTACTTTGTTGGCCATTATTGTAGGGTCTTTGCAGACACCTCTCTTTCTCTTACATCCAACTGTTTTCACTTGGACTTGTGAAAGTTTTTTAGACGTTTCTTCCCTTTATCTTGTCCAGATTCGGCTTTCTTTTGGGTTACCCGAATCTTTGTACCGAATAGGGGTTTTTCCTGTTCCACGCAATATGGACATATGTGATTATCCCATTGCCCAACATGCATCATGTTGCATGCCTTTCTTCTGGTAGACTCCGTTGCTGGCAACTTATTTTCCCAGATGAGTAACCTTTTCTTTTCAAAAGAGGTTTCTGCAAACTCCGTGCTTTTTCCTGTTAAATAATTAACCAGGAACGATCCATTTAAATTATTGGAAAAGATTTTAAATGGATATTTGACCTTTTCCATCTCTGTGAGACAGACCCAGAATCCCCATGCTCGTCTGGTGGAAATCTCATCTTCGCTGATTGAAGATACCAATGGTACCTTCTCGTCCATAGACTTAACTCTGTTGAAGGCAATCATATCATGTCTTTGTAATTTAATAAAGTGAAAGACCGGATAAGAACCTTTCCCGACTATTTCTGGTGCTGCCGAAATGAACTTAAGCTCCAGAATATCTCCTCTTTGCAGATGCGGGTTGTTCTGCCATGATTCGTGCACTGCGCTACTTATCCATCCTGGAAGTTTTTCAATTTCCGGAAACCCTGGTGATGTAGTATGAACCGATGCTAATGAGCCAAAATCATACCACTTTCGAACCTCTTCTGGCTTTAATCCCTCGAGCATCCAGACCCTGTTGTATCTTCCGGATGTTTCGATCACCGTCTTGCTGGGGTTAATTCCCTTTTTGAAAACCAGTTGTTCCCATTTCCCTTGGTAGTCCAGCCAGGCTGTAGAAATGACCTTCTCTTCTGAATTAACCTTAGAGGTGTCTGTCATTGGCCTAAGGTTAATTTCTTCCTCTTTTACCCCAGAGGCAGTGGGTTGACTTGAACTTTCGGAAATGTGACTTTCCTCTTGCTCAACGTTTTTGTCGGTATCCGACAATGGTTCCTTTGAAGCGGTGCTTGAATCTGGTTCTTCATATGTGACCACCTTAGCTTTTTGGGCACATTTCTCTTTGTTTACCAGAGAGGCTGACGCCTTCCTGATTGGCTCTAATACTGTTTCCCATAGCGCTGTCATTGCTATATGGGAGGTTCGTATATTGTTGCGGACCATGTCCACATCACTCTGTTGTATTTGGCCAGCTGCTCGTGCATTGATCTCGAGCTGTCCAAAATGTTTTGATAGTTCCTCTAGGTTTTCTCTGAGGTGCCTGAATCTCGTAATGATGGAATCAGCTTCAAATGTTTCCATCTCTCGTCAAGAAATCTGCAAGAACATTTTCATGAGATCTTATAACATCAATATCATAAGTATAATATTGAAATTCAGCTTGCCATCTGATAATACGAGTTTTTTCAATTTTTTATTCAAGTTTATTTTTTAGAAAAGCTCTAACATTAGTATTATCAACTTTTAATACAAATTTCTTTGCAAGTAAGAATAAAGGCCATTTTTTAAATGTTTTCCATACTGCAAAGAATTCTTTTTCATTAATGTGCCAGAGTTTGGCTTGTTGTTCAGTGAACAACCCTCCTGTGTATCTACAATGTTCTTGACCCGCAGTTCTTTTTCTCATGAGCACTCCTGCCCATCGAAAATCATGGCGTCTGTGTAGACTACCAGCTCATCCTCATCTTGAGGTATCGCGAGTTTTGACAAGCTATTGCAGACTTGCTTTAGTTCACGAATTCTCTTGGTATGGATTTCTTCCCATTTCCATCTAGAGCTTTCAGTCTCTTTCAGGAGTGGTCTAAAATCCTTTCTATATTTTGCAAGGTCTTTTATAAACATGCATGCAAAATTTACAACTCCCAAGAAACTCTGAAGTTGTTTCTTGTCTTTTAATATGTCAGGAAAATTGCGGATTTTCTCCACAATGTGTTCCTGTAACTCTATCCCTGCTTCATCAATTTGAACTCCTAAGAATTCAATTTTATTAGCAGCGATAGTAGCCTTTTCTCAAAGAGAACAAGACCTTCCCTGTGACATGCATCTGAAAATATTTCAAGATGTTTAATATGTTCTTTTATATTTCGAGATGCAATCAGAATGTCGTCTATGTAGACGAACATGAACTCTAGATAATCCTTAAATAGATTATCCATCTTTCTTTGGAATATCTGAGGGGCATTGGAAAGCCCCATTGGCATAACATTCCAAATATATTGCCCTTGTGGGGGTGGAGAATGCTGTAAATTTCTTCGACTCATTCTTCATCTTAATCTGATAGAAACCAGATTTACAATCAAATTTAGAAAACACTTTAGCACCTTTGATGCAATCAATTAAGTGTTCTCTACTCGGAATGTAATAACCATCAAACTGTATTATTTTATTAATGCCTTGATAGTTTATTACCAACCTGGGTTTACCTCTTTTAATTTCTCCATGGTTTCTTACCAGGAATCCAGGGCTACTATAAGCTGAAACTCCAGGCTCGATGAGTTTAAGATCGATATGCTCCTTGATAATTTGCTGCATATCTTTCTTATCCTGCATATTCATTAAGATGGGTTTGTATTGAACATACTCATATTTATATTATTCTTTTACCTGTAGAGTAGCTTCGATCTTGTTTTTATCCCACCATGCCAGAGGATCCTCGTTAAAGTTTCTCTGGATAAGTCTTTTAACATTTTTGAGGGATTAGTTTTCCCATCAATGTTTAATGAAGTTATATTTAATGACTTCATTTCCTGCATTGCTTCTTTGAGGTTTATAATTTCCTCAATAGAAGCTTCATCGAATCCTTTCTGTCTAAAAGACAACAAAGCCTTATCAAACTTTCTTTTATCCTGCATTTTTGGATGGGTTAGTTTGGCATCATTATCACCACGTTTGCTGCGGAATAATATAGGCATTAACCTGTTGAATGCCTTTTCTCTGCGCAACACCTGTATCTCATTTCCACAACTTGTGGTAAATATTAACAAATTTCTTTTTTTTTTTTATCTTGAACATATTTTGTAAAGGATTGTATGAAATTATTCCCTAACAAAATATCTGCTCCTGTATCATGAAAGTAAATAAGAGGCGTTTTTACCTTATACCAAGGTGCACCAAATGCTCCTCCAATCATGATATTGGCCTGTCGAATACCCTTATTTAGTACTAAGATTTTTTGAGAAAAATCTCATCCTGCAATAATGGGTAATGATTCCATAGCTTCGCTAGGGAAAACTCCTGGTTTTGCCGTGCAAATACCTGATCCTGAATCAATATAAGCTGCAAAATATTTTGACTTATATTGTTCATATATTATACCTACTGAGATATAAATGGAAAATGGACTTGTCATTTAATTCTGATGGTGTGACCCTTCAGATTAAATTCTATACCATTATTCTTTCTTACCCATGATTTATGATTTTCGAGAAAACTTAATCCCAAAATCATAACCCCATTGTCTTTTCCGGCGGTGCCTAGGACTCTGATCTCATGTGCTGCAATTTCAATTATTCCTTCATAGGTTCCAATTGATGGCTGCTGCAAGTAGTATAAGTCATGACATGGAAAACGGTTAATCTTTTCAGTGATGTCAAATATTACTCGTATTTCTTTCCATCCTTCAGGGCATTTAATCTTTATATTATCTACCCCAATAGATTGAGGAGTTAGATCTTTGATAAAATCCTTCCCTTTATATGCCATAATTCTGTCTTCGGAAAAAGACATACGGCTTGCGTACTCAATTCTAGCACTCGTTGATCTGTCTAGAATTGGATGATCTCTTATCTGTATGTCTACTCCTCCTAACCTTGGAATCTGGGTAGGATTTGGAGTCAGGACTTTAGCAAATTCAATGAAAATTCTAGGAATTTCTATATATTCTTTCCTGAGAAATAAGTCAGAATGATGACTATTGGAAAGTGCATAAGAGATTCTATAGGTTATAGAATATGACCTGTTTCCTTCTTTCATCAGATCTTTTCTTTTAAAATCCTGATGAAGGGTTAGAACTCTACTAAAATCTTGGTCAGCTAAGTTATAGGAAATTCTGGAATGTATGTCAAACATTAACTTCCCAGCATATAAATTTCCTACCATAGTCCCAAGAAGACCATCTCTAAGGTTATTGATTCTTCTATCAGTGACTGATAGATGTAATTCAGAATCAATGCCTTCTTTGAAGGTTGCCTTAATTACTACTTCGATGGCTCCTATGTGGATCCATTTAATAGTAATGGCGATTTCCTCCTTCATTCTGCTTAATTCCTCAAGAATTTCTTCTTTAGGAATTAATTGCATATCCATAACATTACAAGTAAGTTCCATAGGAATTGCAAACTCACCTGCACTTACCTTGTAGATGATGTTATGTCTTCTCTGGTTGAGTCCCATCTGGTTAAGAACTCGTCCAATCCCGCCAATTCTGAATCCGTCATATGGGCTGAGGTTGGAATCTTGTCGCATTATTCTTTCCATGGTTCAATTCGAGATCGTCATCCTTGAAAAGAATCCGGACAGGTTTTCAGTGGTTTGAATCCTGTCTTCTTCAGCCAGACTCGGTTGAAGATCCATCTGAATATGAGTCCGAGTCACTTCTTAATTCTTCCTCGTAGATGCTTTCATCTGAGGGGATGTCTTCAAACTGATAGACTGGTACCAGTTTTCCATGGTAGACTGCTTCCACGATATCCTCCGTGGCTTCGTACATTCGTATCTCACGATTCTGAGGGCAATCGGGTGAGATATGACCTCTGGCTCCACACTTCCAACAATTGCAGTCCTTGAAACTTTCGTTGGCTCAGGTATGGGCTCGTCTGAATGTTCTCTTGGACGTCGTTCTCCCCGTGCTCCTTGCTGCTGAGCTAGTTGAACCTTGGGATGAACACTTTGTTGTTTCCGTTCTTTGTCCAGTTTTGTATGATGTGGCCTTGCCCTTGGACCACCATGCTCTTCTTCTTCGGAGTGGAGGTCTTCTGAAACTCCTACTGTATGAGCCTCGACTCTTCTTCTTTCTCCTTTTTTCTTCTGATTCTCCTATAATGGTTGGAAAATCGTTATTTTCACAGCAAAGAGGGGTTCTTTTTTCTTTTTGTCTCTTGATGTTCTTTTGGGCTGCTGCCTGTTGACACCATTCTCTGAGCTTATCCTTTAAGAAGGACATTCTCCGGGCTATTGAGTCCACTGTACCAGGGGGTACTGTGTACGATTGGATCAACATCTCTCTCCATGGGCTGCAGATCTTTGCAAAGAACATGAGACATTCTACTTCAGCTGTCATCTTACTCCGAAAATAGTATTTACGAAACCAGTAGATATATTCGTCTACTGCGCAAATACTTCTTAATTCCATACCCAACAGTGCTTGGGTATAGACCTTGATTTTTTCGGTTCTCTGTTCTTCAAAATAACCATCTCCTACAAAATGGGTTTTGAATAAGAGACCAAATCTTTCGCAGATTGTGCTTTTGGATTCTCCTTCAAGTATTTGCTCCTTTAGAGCCGTCGTAGAGTTTTTCCAGCCTAACTTTGCCGATCTTTCAAGACTTAGCTCTATTAATCTGACAAAGTTTTCTTTATTGAGATCCAGAGTGGTTGCTGCAATCTTCATTGAAGCTACCCATTCGTCGATCAGATCTTCGATGTTTCGGAAGTCGATAACATCGAGGTTCAGTGTTATGCCATATGGATTTAATGGTTGTAACATCGTCTTGGCCCACAGTGTGGATTCTGGTGCTCTACTCGGGTTCCGTCCTGGGTTTCGTCTTGCATTGAGATGCACCTCAGGATACCTGTTCATATGAAAGTCTGTACTTTCTCTCATTGGAACATCAGGCGGTCCATCGTGGGTCACGTTGGATCCTGATTCTTCCGCATAACACAGTTGAAGAACTTCATTGGGTTTTACATTAACTAGATCCATAATCTCAAGTTGGGAAAATGATTCTGCTAATTCTTGTAGATCTGATAGATCTGCCCTGGAAACACTCATTCGACTGATTTCAGGAGATCGATCATAAGCTCTTCTTGTGATTTCTGCTTTGGAACCATAGTTGCTTTACCTTTTTGGTGTAAGGCTTGTACGGGTCCGAATGCATCTCTAATATTGGCTTGGTTATTCTTGGAAGATCCAGGAATATCCTTTTGCCTTTTCTTGATATCCGAAATATCAAATTTCAGATTTAAAATCTCTTTCTTTAGATCTTGAAATAATTTCAAGATCTCCTCTGTTGATTGATTCAAGTTATCTATTTTTCCAGGTAAAATTAATACCCGGTTACCATAATTTTGAATCGTTTTTTGGATTTCCCTTAAGTCCTGTGAGAACTTAGAGCTATCCGGATCAATTTCTTTCCAGCCCGTTCCTCTCATTTTTAGGAAAGAAACTAATTTTGATAATATCTTGTCTCCTTTGGAATTTTCTATTTTTTATTTCCAAAATTTGGAAATAACTCGTTGGTTTCAAATTCATTGAATCTATTAAATAATAAAATCTTCTCCATTAAGAAATAAAATATTATAAATAATATAATTAATATGTTCTTCAATAAAACCTAGGCTCTGATACCAATTTTCATGCGAATCCGAAGTCATATGGACAATAAAATTATTTAAGTTTTGAAAGATGACCTTTTTGTACAAAGTCAAACCTTCCTAGGGCCTTAATGAAAGTTTTTGAAAGTTTGGGGTTAAATATAAAAGTGTAGATATCCACTAGCCCAATTTAATAATACAAAAGGACTATTTTGGCTATTTTATGCATATGTAGAGGACTATTTTGGTATTTTAAAACATAAAGGACTATTTTGGTTTTTTAGCAAAGATAAAAGACCATTTTGGCCTTTATTCCCTTAATTTTCCCTAAAAAACTTATTTACTTTATTCATAAACTAGTACAAAAAAATTAATTAAATATTTATTTACTAGTTATTACTAATTTTCTACTTAGCAATCCATCAAAACATAATTATAACCTTTTATATATGTTCTTTTTTATTTTGTTTCTTTCTTTTAGAAGAATACACTGAATAATGCAGTAGTATATTCTGGAGTATTAAAAAAAATGCCAAAATACCAAATATAGAGTGTGAGGCAAGTTCCTTACTTAGACACCACTTTAGTAAAAATTGTGGAATGTCAAGTAAAGAGTCACCATTGGATATTGTCCGAATCTTTTGTTTGGTGGATGAGTCATTACAACATATAAGAATAATAGAGAGGAGGCCCTGCATTCTGCTGGTGCCTGCAGAATGCACTTTAATTTACTTCTATCGTCACATTAATTTAGTATATCTATCAGAATGAAAAATTTTGACCTAATTAAATGAGTGCTTCAATTGCGCACCCTCATAAGTGCCCAATAATTTACCTTTTTACATTTTGCGTCCACAAGGTAATTGACGATTTCTTTTTTCTTTTTTATTTTATTTTTATTTTTTTTTTAATGACTTTGTAAGCAAAAAAGTATCATATAGTCTGCTTTGAGAGAGAACCCTTAAATGCCCACTAGATCATCGAGAGATTAGTCTTAAACCCAATATAATCTGAGGATACCCGGTATACGCCAAAAAGTATCATGTAGCGACAAGCTAAGTAAGATCTATGTGATAATGTATCAATCATTATTAAAATACAGATGGATTTACTATACACTAACATGACTATATTGAAAACAAAAAATGAGGTGATATGCTTTCTTGGTTACCTATATATTCTTAACTACACAAATCATCCACATAAGAATAAGTGCAGGTGACTGCCCAGCTACCATATTTCAAGTCAATGAATGATATTATTATTTGGGTGTCAAATTGTCATTTTACAAATAATGCACTAATTGCTTTATTTGAGAATTTCAACCACGTCGTCTATTCCTCAATCTCTCTGCTATCTCTTAATATGTCGGATATGGTTAGAGGCCAAGAATATATATGAATTGGAACAATACAAAATGTGAAGTGGATAGACACATGTTGTCAAGTGGAGGAATACAAAATATTAAGTGGAACAAAAATAGAATGTGAATTGGCAAAGGAGATAATGTGGAGCAGATTAAGACAGAATGAGAAGTGAAACAAAACATAATATGAATTGGCACAAGACAAAGTGCTGAGCAAAACAAGATAGAATGTGATCAATTCAAGCAAGACGAAATTTGAAATGTAGGAACAGAGAATGTGAAGAGTTGTAAGACAGAATGTGTGAATTAAAGCAAAGAGAAAACGTGGAATGAAGCAAGACAGAATGTGACTGAAGCAAGCTAAGATAAAATGTTGAGTGTACCAACACATAATTTGAATTGGAACACAATAGAATGTGGTAAAATTGAATTAAGAACATTTTTATGTTCTTACTTTCTTTTTCTTTTATTTTATATTACATTATACTATATACACATAAAAAATTTCTGTTTTTTTTTTTTATCTATGTAAATTATAATTTTATTTTAGAACTAAATGATATATATTACTTGAAGTAATACAAAAACGTCAATTGTAGAAATAAAGAATGACATTTCAACCAATAGAGAGTGTCACTTGGAGTAATATTGAATGTCTTTTGTCTGAGTGAATTACATATAATATTTATAGAAAATAATAAAATGCCAATGAGATCAATATAGAATGTGTATTGAAAAAAAAACCACAATGTGTATAATTCTTTTCCTAGCAAGGCTGGCTATTTTTTTTTTTTTTTTTTGGTGAAATATAGAATTTTCTAGGCATCATTGCAAAAGCTGCATACTGTTTAAATTTTAAATAATGTTTTGGATATAATAAATTATATAAACACCTTTAAACAATTTAAACCATTCATCTCATTTTAATTTTGATCCAATAAACTAAAGTATAATGAAAGCGTCATTGTCTTATAGTTGCAAAAAGGCCAACAGCAGCCATTAAGGCAACCAACTCTTAGTTGCAGCTCCTAATGATTACACCAAGAATTGCTGCACAAACACTACTTTTCAATTCTCATCATCATATTCATGGGAATTTTGTGTTGTTTGGCAGCACTCTCGATTACATGTCATTATTTTTTTATGTTGAAATTCTAATTATATATACTTTGCAAAGAATTCGGGGCAAATTGATTGGTGTTATGCACAAGATTCCACTTTAATTGATACAATTACTATTTTAAATTTTTTTTTTTTATATTTAACTTGGTGTATCTTTGTTTTTTTAAAAAAAAATTATCATAACCCCAATTCAATAGTCCTAACTCCTAACATAGAACTTTTTCTCCAATTTTTATGTACATACTACTAATAAATTTTATGAAACCGTCACTGGAATATTCATTGGAATCAAAACTAGTACTAGTATTTGACTATATATATATGCCTAGGCATATAGTGGCCAACACTGTTTGTAAACAGAAATGCCATTTACACAACTTATTACAACTTGGGTTGGGTAAGTGGGAGTATAGTCTGGAATCGGAATCATGCTCTTTTAATCATTCTGCATTTTTTACCCTTTTTTTTTTTTTTTTTTCTAATAGTCGCATCCATTGATGAAACAAAACCCTTGTTTAGTTAAAGGGGAAGTACTTACTATTTATGTTTTTGTCCCATTATTACATCAACCAACCCGTGAATCTTGGTCTCATATGATTACTAATTACAAGTATTTCATTTTTCGTTTGAGTTTACGTATAATTTTGGTCCCGCAAATCTGATTATTAGTAAAATTGTTGGTGGGTCTTCGTATTGGTCGCACATGTTCATTACATTTACACGTACGGCCCTTTGCTAGTTTTTTAAATAGTCACTTGAGGGAAAACTGTTGCTGTTGCTGCTAATTTTTTGATTAAAAGCATATTTACTTTTAACATAAATTGATTGTTACTTTTGATTTAATAGTGTAATAAAAATTAAATGCAAATCAAATCACATGCACGACCATGGACTCCGATTTACTTATAATATTCATATTTCAAATCCATCAAGACTATTTAATTTATCTCGATGATATGAAAGAAAAATTTAATTCGATTCATTTATTTTAATTGTTTAAAGTAAAAACAAGTTTTGCACGAATATAATAAATGTGCATGATTGTAAAACATGATTAAGTTCTGATGGTGTGACTGATAAATTAATAAAATTGAAAATATATCTACCTATTTATAACAAGCATATATGGGATCAAGAGGCATGTATACTTATTTACGAATCTGGTTACGATACAATCCCTTAAATAGTCTGTATGTGCAGATATCATATATTGGATAGCTCCTCCATCACATAGAACATCTATCTCATCATATATTTTTCCATTACACAAACCATCTCTCTCATCAATCGTGCATATAACATTCTTCTATCACACGGAATGTCTCTGTCATCACGTAAATGAAATCTGCATGTGTAAGTGTATGCACTCAATTCTCACTCATTATTTATATTTAAATTTAAATTCATGTACAAACATTCATGCTCATCCTATGCAGATGTGAATATTCTTCATTCCATTACCAATTGGGAAAGTGTACTCAAAACTATTAAGAGATAGCAAACCAATTGGGCACACGAATGCATCGAAAAGTAAACTGTACAAGCATGAATGCATGATAATTTTCAAAGATAGTATTCCTCATCAGAATTGGTATCTGACATCTGGTGGGGTGTAATTGATATCGCGCAATCACGCTCGCATCATTAACTGGGAAGAAATTAAAAGTGTGGAAGCAGCATCTTGGCTCTTTGCCTGGCTCTACATATACGCCACCTGGAGTGCGTTTTGATTATTACTATTAGCTAGTATCATGAGTACTCCCTCCGTAATTTATTCTTGTTAACATTTGCATAATAAACACTATTCATTGAGTAACTTTGATTCGATCTTTTAACATAGTTACATAAGATAAAATATAGTCAAGTTTGATGTTGTTAGATTCGTCTAATCACATAGTTTTAGAATATTAAACTTTTATAATCTTTACTTTATACAATTTAAGATATTAATCATTAAACATTTGCATTGGATTGCGTGAAAACATGGAATGTTAACATCATTAAATTACGAGGGAGTATATGTTGGGTCCCTCTAACGTCGAGATCTGAAACTTTTTAAATCTGTCTGTTCAATACGGTATTCAAACGCACGCTTTGAACATTATTAGTAGGTTAGTACTAAATCAAGCAAAGCGGAATAAAATGCGTGATAGTACAAATGAATAAATAGAAAGTTGTTGACCCAGATCTGCCCAAGACCTACGTCTGGGGATATCAATCTAGGAGAGTTCCACTAAATGTTCCAACATCGGGTCCCGACTCGAACATTAGTGAACGTAAATCTGCCATCACTACAATCAACAAGCAGAAAATTGTATTGACCAAAACATCTCCGTTTTGGTGAAGATCCCTCCGAGACCTTTCTCCAACCCCTCAAAGCTCCCTGCTTCAATTTCCCTCGAACGAAGTCTGTGATGCGATACTCCTTGATCTTCTCCTCCTCTTTGAAAGCACGGTGTCAAAATGACGAATGCCTTGGATGGTCCATTTGCTTGTTTTCGTCAACTCCAATCAAAGGGGCGTGAATTCCTTCTTCCAATGTTCAACCAAGGCGCAATGATATTCGAATGATTATGACATTAAAAACGGAATGCCATTGCTTTTAAGTTCTCAAACCAAATGATTTTTTCAAGAATTTCATGGCTGGAGAACTCCCTCTTCCTCCTCACATCTCTGGACGATTTTTTATGGATGATTTCTTATTTTCTTTGAAGTTCTCGTCCCTCTTTTTTCTTGCCATCCGGAGGGGTCTTCATATAGCTGCAAGAATCCGAGCACAAGGAAAGTGAATATTCACAATTGATTCACAATCTTCTTTAAAGAGCTCATTCCGGAAATAACTTAGATTTAGTTGCCTTCAATATCATTTCCTTATTTCTAAAATTCGTCTGGAGCCACTGAGAATATTCCAGAGATCAGTAGATATTGTTTCCATAAATACTTTGCCTCTGGATAAAATTCACGATGGAGTCCCGTCTCGTATTCGAACATCGGGTGGGACACATACAACAAAATCTGGTCCCAACAATATATATCTAATGTAATAATAATGTGGTAAGTATTATATATATCATAAAAGTATGATGTAATATGTGCGATAGAGATGCTGTATGTGTTCTTTCCTACACGTGCATGATTGCTGGGTGGAAGATTAAACAACTTTTAATCCCTACTGTAGTAAGATGGGATTGAACGACGAATTCAAAGGCATTATTATATGGTTCCACGCACCAAATTCCATCTATATTGCATTATTGCTGCTAGCTAGCAGCATTGTTGTGTTGATGCTCATCATGTGTGTGGATTTGCTACATCATAGGGTATGTAATATCATTACCACATCGTCATGACTCTTGGTAAATTCAAATGCCGTGTACGAAACAAAAGTTCAAGCCGTTGAATGAACAGTAAAGAAACGTGCAAGCCACCTTCATTGAATGTTGAAGCCACTGAACGAACAGTGAAGAAACGTGCAAGCCATATTCGTTGAATGTTGAAGCCGGTAAATGAATAGTGAATCATATGTGTACTGTCTGTTGTAATTCTAAATTCTATAAATAGGTACTTCAATTGTTGTGATAATGAGAGCAAAGCAAGGAATGAAATTAATAGAAAGCATTTGCTGAATCCTCTTTGCTCTCCGCTCTTGTTTATCCTATTTAGATACAAGAGTGTAAAGTGTCTTGTGTGTGAGATATCAAATCCATAAATCGGTATCAGAGAGTGATATCAAAGAAACCACAAATTGGTAGATATCAAGAAATTACAAAATGGTATCAGAGCCTGTGTGATCCGAGCTCAGAGCGAAGAAAAGTAGTGTAGAAGCCCAGAGCCTGAGTGATCCAAACTCAGAGCCAAGAAAAACTGTGTAGAAGCACACATTAATTCAAATTGAAGTTCAAGGAAAGGAGTACCGAAATTGACTCCAGTCAAGCTTCCCTCAGATGCAGCTGCACCAGCAACCACCCGCCGAGCGCTACCCCAGCAGCCCCCCCCCCCCCCCCCCCCCCCCCCCCCCCCCGGGCTCCGCACCACCAGCCACCATCGGACTCTACGGCCAAAATCTCCTGTCACCACCGAGCGCTGACCAGCACCTCCATTGCAGACCGCCGCTGCTTCCCAGGCCAGAGTCATTGCTCACAACAGCCCCTCCTCCTGCCGCCATCACGGACGCAGCTGCTCCGCCCGTCCACCGCATGCTCACACCTCCTGCCAACCACTAGTCCTCACCACCAGCTCATCCTTGTTTGTTGTTGCTGCTGCTTAAATTGAAAGGAAACTCAGGCACACATCTGAGGTAATTGAGACTAGAGGAAGTATATTGAAACTTGCTAATTGATTAGCTCATTTCAAGGCGTACAGTTGGGTGTTGAATTAATGCTTCACCAACTCACTACTACGGGAGCAATTGCCTGGGACCAATTCAAATGGGGCATTGGATAATGAAGTGGAGTTGTGCCCGTTGACTCAAAAAAAAAAAAGGGAGACACTCAAATTAAAGTGGAATTAAATTCGGCGGTTGGGAAAGAATTGTCAAATTGCAGATTTTGGAACACAAGAAGGAAGCTGGGCAACAGAAAGAAGATATAGTTCAAAAATTATTTTGGAATCTAAAATGTTCAAAGGAGCTGACCGAGTTCAAGCAAATCAAACCAAGCCATGATGAAAAGAAAGTCCAGACAATAACTATTGAGGATATCACAAGGAGAAAGTGCAATCATGCCAATGACAATTTGGCGAATCAAGTTTATTCGACATGGAATGTCAACAATGGACATCATGTTAAGGATTGTAACTTTGATAGACGTGCAATCATGCCAATGACAATTTGGCGAATCAAGTTTATTCGACATGGAATGTCAACAGGCGACACCATGTTAAGGATTGCAACTTTGATAGATGCAAAGTGGAGACTTTGCAAAGGATTGTCGAAGCGACAATCGAGTGAAAGAGACAACCACTTCCAACCAACCAATGTAGTTGTGGAAGATGAAGCCAATACCTGTTGAACCTGGAGTGGTCCAGGAGCCTATGAAAGGTTGATGTTGATCTATTGGCAGAACACACTTGTGATAAGCTTGAAAACAAGCTAGTTGAGCCTTTGGTAGAAGAAAAGGCTGTTGAGATGCCTGGGAAAAGAAGATTGATGAGAAGAAGTAAATTGAGAGTGCTCTTGATGAGAGTGCTCTTGATGTGGAGTGCACTGATGAGTGTATTCAACCGGTCAAGGAAGTTGTAAAGATGACAACCGAGATTCCAAAATGAAGCTGAAGAAGCATTTGAAGTTTATGGGGGAGTTTTGTTGGTAAATTCAAATACCGTGTACGAAACAAAAGTTCAAGCCGTTGAACGAACAGTGAAGAAACGTGCAAGCCACCTTCATTGAATGTTGAAGCCACTGAACGAACAGTGAAGAAACGTGCAAGCCATATTCGTTGAATGTTGAAGCCGGTAAAGGAATAGTGAATCATATGTGTATTGTCTGTTGTAATTCTAAATTCTATAAATAGGTACTTCAATTGTTGTAATAATGAGAGCAAAGCAAGGAATGAAATTACTAGAAAGCATTTGCTGAATCCTCTTTGCTCTCCGCTCTTGTTTATCCTATTTAGATATAAGAGTGTAAAGTGTCTTGTGTGTGAGATATTAAATCCACAAATCAGTATCAGATATTAAAGAAACCACAAATTGGTAGATATCAAGAAATTACAAAAATGACGACTGAGTAGTTGGCCCTCTTTTTTTCTTCTACAAATTAAAGATGGCTTCAATTCCTCGGATTCTGAAACCTTTGCTACTTCAAAGGCAGGCCTTAACAGTGTCTGTAACAACAACATTGAATATTTGTAGACACACGAGAAAACAACAAAAAAGTGAGTGTAAGAAATTCAGTGGGATGGAATCACGCAAAGGATCGATCTCAGACGTAGTCGTGTAATGTAATAAATAGTAGTAGTAGTAGTTCATGAGATTAACTAATTGGTTCTTGTCCTGATGACTCCTGATTGCATGCCACGACCGCCAGTACAGTGGTCTGGGAATCGTGTCATCCCATCACAGATGCCACCCCCCAAATTTGGACAATTAATTGGATCAGCTGCAAGCTAGCTACTACTCCCTCCGTCCCAATATAAGTGGCCTCTTTCTTTTGGGCACAGAAATTTAGGTAGTGGGATTTAGTAGTTAAAGTGGTGTGAGTAAATTTGATTAATTCATCCATCTAATTTATAATGGTTACATTTGACTTTTAACCATATTTATTACTATTTAACTTTGACTTAATGTTATCGTAATGATGTAGAAAGACAAAAATAGTCAAATGTGATCTTGTTGGAATCGTCTAATCGTATAGTTTTAGAATATATATTTTATATAATTTTTATTTATACCCATTTTGAGATATTAATGGTTAAACATATATAGGGGCTTTGTGCAGAAAGTACAATTGTCATTATTGTGGGGTTTTTAATCATGTTTATGTTAATCTAATTTACTTAAAAGGGAAAGTGGCCACTTTTAATGGGACACCCCAAAAAGGAATAGTGGCCACTTTTAATGGGACGGAGGGAGTACTACATTATATTGCCACTTGAGCAAAACCCTCTTCCATTCACTCTTCACTCTTCACCAACACTACAAGCCACTGTCAAACTCAATTTCTCACACCTTCAGATAGATAATCGCATATTATAGTAGTATATATACTAATAGGTACCCATTTATTTTACTACTACTACTACTAGTACTATTTAACTTGTGGAATTCAGACTTCAGGTCGAGGGTATCTTGCATTTGTACAATGGGAAAAACAATGCCAAGGGCTCATTTCAAATGTCCTATCAAGTTAATCCATATGATGGTCAACTGGTTGGGCTTGGGAGGTATTCTTAATTACTCAACGAACCAATATATATATAAGAATGTAAAGGTATCGACTTTTGGTATATATAGAACAACTTTAAAATTCTGGATCAATTCTCCCAATCGCTATGAACCAACGTGTAAGAGAGAGACCCCGATCGACGTTCACCCTATAATGATCAAATTGATGGTTGATGAATTAATAATTCACACCGTTAGTTCATCAGTGGGCTATCATTCTTTGATTAAGTAAAATGCAAAACTTGTTTGTGGGTATATATAGTACTTCCTCTGTCTCACTATTTTTGTTACGGACTCATCCAGCACATATGCCGATACACATTTTTAGTGGTTAATAACTTAAAATATGTACAATGACAAGTTATAAAAATTTGATTGTCCAAAACTACAAGATTAGAAGAATCTAACAAGATCTCACTTGACTATGTTTTTTCTTACATAACTATGATAAAAATTCGAATCAAAGTTAAACAATGAATAGTGTCAAAAAACCATCCGTAACAGATATACTGAGACGGAGGTAGTAGTATATATTTTGCGCATTTTACGAGAATACTGGATCATTCAATTTTAAAAATAATTCACATATTTTCAGTTTTCAAAGAAAACTGTAAATAAAGACATTTAACGGCTTTGTTTGCCTTAAACCAATTAAGGGCTTCTAAGAAAACTGTAAATAAAGACATTATAAATAAATGTACTATAATTTTGTATTGATTGATGTTGTGTATGTTCTACAGGTACAAGGGTTTTATTTATAGATGTGAAAGGGGCAGTGAATAGTCGTGTCCACTCGGAAGAGATGCAACTAGTATGAATGATGTCTCTATTCGCGGATGGCCATGTCTGTTAGCAGCATATATTTTGGGATATATTGTTGCAACCATAATATTTGTATCTTCCTATAATATATATTTGTATCTTTCCTTTATGTCCTAGTTAGCCTATATATACATGGTTGCTGTAACTTTTTCCATTAATGAAAATCATTTTCATTTACATTCTTTATGGTATCAGAGCTATGGTTGCCCGGGTTGGGTATATTTGATACTGAATTTGAATTTGAAATTTGATTTCGAGATGATATCATCTCGAGGGGAGGGTGTTGGGGTATCCCACATCGGTTATAATGGTTCCCCTTTACTACCTTATATGGATTGAGAGCAACTCTACCTATTACCAATTGGGTGGCTCACCCCCTTCCCTTCGACTCCCACCATGACGTCTTCATCATCAATTGTTGCCATCAATCCAGTACAACAACTCACCCTCAAACTCACTTCCTCCAACTACACAGCATGGAAGCTTCAACTTGAAACCCTACTCATTGGTCATGACCTATTTGGATATATCGATGGCACCTGTGATCCTCCGTCTCCTACAATTGTCACCGACAACACCACGAAACCAAATCTCGAGTTTCTGTTGTGGCGTCGCCAGGACAACCTCATCTTATCGGCTATTATTGGCTTTCTCTCTCCAACGATCATCTCCTTCATTGGTGCTGCCAAAACCTCTCGAGAAGCCTGGACAATCCTTGCCAACATTTATGGCCGGCCTTCTCGTGGGCGTATTTTGGCCCTGAAAAATCGGTTGCTCAATCCGATTAAAGGTTCCCGAACAATTACGGAGTTCCTTCACGATGTCAAGACCACTGTCGATGAACTCTCTCTTCTCGGCTCACCCACTGATGCCGACGACCTTGTTCTCAAGATCCTTAATGGTCTTGATGATCAGTACAAAGAATTGTCTAATGCGATTCAGGCCAGGGACACTCCTGTCTCCATTGATGAACTTCACGACAAGCTTTTGGCGTTCGAAGCATAGCTTGCTCAACGCCAACCTGCTTCGGACCCGCCACAGCCTTTGTTGGTGGTCGCGGTTCACCCTCTTCCCGTGGTCGTGGCTCTCGAGGCGTGGCAATCGCTCTGCACACAATTCTTCTCGGCCGAAACCTTATCTAGGTCGCTGCCAACTCTGTGAAGAAACGGGTCACTCCGCCAAACGGTGTCCTACGTATCGGCATACTCCTTGGCAGCCCTCGCAACCTGTTGTACCAAATTATCCAGCCTACACTCCGCCGGCCGCTCACACTGCTACATCTTCAGGTCCATCACTTTCCCCATCTGATTGGCTTCTCGACTCAGGAGCCTCTCATCATATCACTGCCGATTTCCAGAACTTGTCGCTGCACAATCCATATGATGGCCCTGATAGTGTAACCATTGGCAATGGTAAAGGTTTGCGTATTACTGACACTGGCTCTCTCTCCGCTCCGCCTCCACTAAAGCTTCATGATGCTCTTTGTGTACCCTCTATACACAAAAATTTAATTTCTGTGCATCAGCTGTGTCGACATAATGATGTTAACGTCGTTTTCTCGTCATATGATTTTCAGGTGGTGGATCGACAGACGGGGGTAATCATCCTTCAAGGTCCGCTTAAAGATGGTGCGTACGTCTGGCCTGCAGTGGGCGGCTCCACCCCAGTCACTTATGCGGCCTCCCGATCATCCCCGTCCCTTTGGCACTCCCGCCTTGGCCATCCTTCTTTTGCCGTGTTGTGTCGTATCGCTGAGTCTTGTTCTTTGTTTCCTAACCCCAAGTATGATATTTTATGCACTGCGTGCAAAACTAGCAAGAGTCATAAGTTACCTTTCTCTGAGTCTAGCTTGTCGTCATCATCGCCTCTTGAACTTGTCTTTTCTGATGTGTGGACATCGCCCGTTGTTTCTACTGATGGGTTTCAATATTATGTTATTTTTGTTGATCATTACTCTTGTTATATTTGGTTTTATCCCTTACGTCGTAAATCTGATGTGTATGACACTTTTATACGCTTCAAGTCTCTTGTTGAAACCTATTTCCATCATAAAATTATTACCCTATATTCTGATAATGGAGGGGAATATGTCGCTCTGCGTCCCTTCCTTCAAACTCATGGCATCACACATCTTACCTCTCCACCTCATACTCCCGAACATAATGGTCTCGCCGAACGCCGGCACCGTCATATTGTCGAAACGGCGCTCGCACTTCTAACTACCGCCTCTGTTCCAACCACTTTTTGGCCATATGCTTTTGCCACTGCAACTTATCTTATCAATCGTCTCCCCAAACCCATCCTCTCCTTTTCCTCCTCCTATGAGTGTCTTTTTTGAAAACCTCCTAACCTTTCTCGTCTTCGAGTCTTTGGTTGTCAATGCTTTCCGTGATTACGACCGTATAATTCCCATAAGTTGCAACCTAGGTCTCGCCCGTGTGTCTTCCTTGATTACTCTTCCACTCAGTTGGCCTATCTCTGCTATGACCCCATTACCACCAAAATCTTTGTGTCCCGTAACGTTGAATTTTTTAGTCTATTTTTCCTTTTGCTACTACCCAAGCGTCGTCTGTTGTCTCCTCTCCTCCTGACCATAGTTCGGCTCCTTCCCTCCTAGTGTTGCCTCCTCCCTTACCTGCTCCTCCTTTGTCGGCCCCTGCTTCGCCCATGGCGCACTCACCAGCTTTGCAGCCCCCGCCGGTCCTCCCACCACCTGTCCTACCCGCTCCACGGCCTCCGGTTCCACCTGCTCCACCAGCTCGTTCTGTGCATCCCATGGTTACTCGTTCGAAGAATCAAATTCAGAAACCCAATCCTCGATATGGTCTCACTGTCTCGGCCCCACTAACTGATGTTGAGCCTACGTCAGTGAGCCAAGCTTTAACTGATGATCGTTGGCGCTCTGCTATGAACATTGAGTTCAATGCTCTTCTTCATAATGGCACATGGGATCTTGTTCCCCCTGCTCCTACTCAAAATATTGTTGGATGTCGTTCGGTTTTCCGAGTCAAAAGAAAGCCAGATGGATCCGTGGATCGCTTTAAGGCTCGTTTAGTGGCCAAAGGGTTTCATCAACGTCCTGGCATTGATTATTCTGATACATTAAGCCCAGTGGTTAAGCCAACTACCATTCGCGTCGTTCTTACACTTGCTATTTCGAATGGTTGGCCTCTTCGTCAGCTTGATGTGAACAATGCGTTTCTTCATGGGCGTCTTCAAGAAGAAGTTTTCATGTCTCAGCCCCATGGTTTTGTCGACTCAAATTATCCCTCATATGTCTGCAAACTTCATAAAGCTATATATGGCCTGAAGCAAGCTCCACGTGCCTGGTACACCGAGCTTCGTCGATTTTTAGTTGAGATGAATTTTCAGGCTACTCTCTCTGATGAGTCTTTATTTGTCTATCACTCTTCTGACATCACTGCATATTGCTTGGTGTATGTGGATGATCTAATTCTCACTGGCAGTAGTTCAGATTTCATTACAGGCATCATCAATGCCCTTGCTCGGCGGTTCTCTATCAAGGATTTGGGTGATCTATCATATTTCTTGGGCGTTGAGGTGTTACGCAGCCCTCGCAGTTGCTTCCTGTCTCAACGGAAATACATCATGGATCTTCTGGCTCGCTTCAATATGCTTGGTTCTCGTCCCGTCCAAACTCCCCTTGCCACCACGGCACGCTTGCTGTCTTGTGATGGGGCGTCTCCTACTGATCCCACTCTATACCGTCAGGCTGTTGGGAGTCTTCAATATCTCGCTCTCACTCGTCCTGACATTTCCTTCGCGGTCAGTAAGCTCTCCCAGTTTATGCATAAACCCTCTGTGCTTCATTGGACCGCGGTTAAACGACTTTTACGGTATCTAAATGGCACGCGTGACATGGGTCTCTGTCTTCGACCAACACCCATCATCTCTTTGCATTGTTTTTCGGATGCTGACTGGGGTGGTAATCTGGATGATCGCTCCTCCACTGGTGCCTCCGTCGTCTTCTTAGGTCCTAATGCAATTTCCTGGACCTCAAAGAAGCAACGGACAATAGCTCGTTCCTCCACTGAAGCGGAATATCGTGCCATTGCTGATGCTGCTGCTGACACTCAATTCGTCCGTTCTTTGCTTCGTGAGCTTCATATCTCTGTTGCTTCCACGCCTGTGATCTACAGTGATAACATTGGGGCCACTTATCTTTGTGCTAATCCTGTCTTTCACTCACGCATGAAACATCTTGCCATTGACTATCACTTCGTTCGCTGGCTGGTCCAAAATGGTGCTCTTCGGGTTGCTCACGTTTCTTCTGCCGATCAACTCGCAGATGCTCTTACAAAGCCCCTATCCGGTACCCGGTTGCGGCTGCTCATGCACAAGATTGGTGTCACTACTGGTCCACCATCTTGAGGGGGCGTATAGCAGCATATATTTTGGGATATATTGTTGCAACCATAATATTTGTATCTTCCTATAATATATATTTGTATCTTTCCTTTATGTCCTAGTTAGCCTATATATACATGGTTGCTGTAACTTTTTCCATTAATGAAAATCATATTCATTCACCTTCTTTAAGCATGTCTGCTCGCGAAAAAAGTATGTCACCTGGGTTTGTTCCTTGCAAAAAGTGTGTTACTCGGGTATCATTTCTCAGAGTATTATTTTCGGATATGAGCATTTCGTGGAGTACTCGAGCACCACTTATGCGGGATACTGTTCTCGGGTTTGCTCTGGACACATTCCAGAGGTCCTGGGGCATCCCTTTTAGGCCTTTTCCTGGCCATTCTTATGCACTAAAGTGAATCAAATTCCTATATTTTTTTTTATGGTTAACAAAAGTTAATAAGAATAAGTTGGGAAATACGAATAGACGGCCTATGGCATGACAATATGACATGGATTGATAACACATACTCCGTACATGATTTCTTCTTTTTAATGTTAAACGATCGATGAATTCAATCGCAAAATTCCAAAATTTAATTGTTAACAAGGTTAATTAGTGAATTCATAACCAACATTTATTACCTATCAACTTCAGTCACAAAGATGAAAAACATTCTAGTTCAAATATTGTAGCTTGAGGTAACTTTCTCTTGGTCCATATTATTAAATGATATTGGATTTGTTTGGTAATTAATTGTTAGTTGTTAACTGATTACTGTGTAATAAATTAGTCAAATCAGATGTTAACTAATTATGTGAATATTTTGAGACCAACTTTTTGCCTACAATAAGCTGAAATCCAAAATGTTGTTGCAGCTGATTCAAAAAGAGATGATTGGACATTATTTTAAGTGATTTTGTATCTTTAAAAAGTTATTTTATCTCACAAATTTGCTGATTCAAAATAGTTATTTTGCCAAACATCCCCATACATTTACTAATTTGGACCTAATTTCAATGTTTTAAATTCAATGGATAAACCAGATCCATAAATCCTAATCATAGTTTATGTGTGATGTTCCACATGGCATGTGTTGAAGAGATTGCAACATGCCTTATATGGATATGGTAATCTCTACTTTGTAAACCCTTTTAAAGACAGAAAACAGTTGACCCAAAATGGATGATATCTACTAGTACGTGTGATTGGGATATTACAAATATATTAAGGGTGAATGATGACTGTGGCCGGTCAGACTTTTGCAGCAACTTTTTTGCCCGCCACTTTATAGATGTCAGTTTTTTACCCGAAAAGACGGAAAGCCTCTTGGACCGGATACTTGGACCGGACCCGGACCAAATAAAATACCCGGGCGAAGCTTGATCAAGGATTATCCTAAATGATATTAATTAGGACTGTTTGACTCGGAATATTAAGCTTAGTCCGCGCATTATTAATATCCGGGCATAGCGCTGTCGCGGACCAAGCAACAGCAATCCTCTTAGTCCGGGAATTCGCTATACCCGGCTATATAATAATTGGCGGACCAAGCCGCCGTTCTCCGGACCAAGCTGTTTGGTCCGCTTTTCCATTAGGTCCGCCCATTGTTGTGAGCGGACCAAGCGTTTTTGACCGAGTCAAGCCTCGGGAAGGCAACCGCTTTGTCATTACGTCTGCATTTATTCTCGTGAGTGCATGGAATATATTCCCCACTTCCCCCACCACCCGCCCGTTCAGCGTTCATAATATCATTTCAAAAGCCACCTCTTTTTCTCTAGATCTAGATCCAGATCTACAGCGTCCGTTCACCACCATTCGTTTTTCTCCGTGACCGACGTTAATCCTCCGGCCATCGTCATTGTTGGATATGATTATATTGTTCCATTTTTTTTTCCTTGTGCCTATAAATTTGGTGGGGTATTATTTTTAATCCGCCGACCATCGTCGTTTTTGTGGATTATTTTTTTTATTGTTCCGTATAAATTCAGTTTTTTCCTTGTAATTTTCAGATCCGCCGTGAAGGGTTATAAGAAGTTCGATTTCCATTGAAGATCCTAACGCGAATATATTTATTGTTGGTAAGTTATAATTTTTTTTGATTAAGTAGATATTGTTATTATTTCTAACTTTTCTGTGATTTTTTAAAAAAAATTTTCTAAGGTTTTATTTGTGTGATAATGTTAATTTTTTAATCCGAACGCGGATACATCTATGGTTTTATTTCAGCTATACAAAAAATTGTTCAATGCTAAACCTTTCGATTCTGAAATGCGCGATTCTGAAAGACAAATTGTTCAATGCTTGGTCCGCTCGAAAAAATATACGGACCAAGCATGCAGTGTGCTTATATTCTGCCGATTATGACTTGGTCCGTTCATTAATGCTTGGTCCAATAATATGCGGACCAAGCATGCAGAGTATTATATTAACCCTACTACTTGGTCCGTGCATTAAATATGCGGACCAAGCATGCTGTGTGTTTATATTCTGCCGATTATGACTTGGTCCGTGCATTAATGCTTGGTCCAATAATATGCGGACCAAGCATGCAGAGTGTTATATTAACCCTACTACTTGGTCCGTGCATTAAATATGCGGACCAAGCATGTTGTGTGTTATAATCCGCGGACCAAGCTTGATGTGTCCAATAATGGGCGATCCTAGCATATTTTGAAATATATTGCTGCATATTTATTTAATATATTGCTGCATTTATTAAAAATTGTTGGGTTTTTGAATAACGTGTGCGCAGTTGTATTTTGGCCAGCGCAACAATGGACTCGTCGTGGTTGTTTGGTCCGGAAGGGTTGTTGGGAGGGGAAGCAAACCGTGCGGATGATATTGACTACACAGTTAATCGTAAGTATTTATACGTGCTATTTACTTTTGAATTTAGTATTTGCGTTGTACATGCATATTTTTTGCATTTACTTGTACTTGTTTTCGTGTATTTATGTTATATGAATATGTTAAATTAATTGTTTAGTTCATTAATGTACATTGTTAATTTGTTATTTTTTTTTGTTTGCATGAATAAATGGATATAGATTTGGATACATTTTACCGCTATATAGTAATTGTAGATTAATGAACAAATAAAAAAGAAAGGCGACATAAATTAGTATTATTATTTTTCGAGTACTTGAACACACAAGTTATTATTATTACGTCTATAGTATGAAAAAAATATTACTAGATTTATATAAGTAAATAGTATTACTGGTGCCGATTTATTTTATTTATTACTTTTGTTATTAGTATTATTAATTATTATTTTAATTATTATTTTTTGAATTTTAAAATGGTAATTAAAAGATAATGTAGAAATATTAAAAAGTGTAAAGTAATAATAATATAATAATAAGGTTAAATTAAATAGAAAATAAAATATAGTAAAAATTTAAATTAATAATAATATATTAATTCAAAAAAATTAAATTTAAAAAATTTATTTAATTATTATTATTATTATTACTATGTTATTATAATTATTATTATCGAGTACTCGAACACACAAGTTATTATTATTCTGTCTGTTGTATAAGTAAAATATTAATAAATTTCTATAAGTAAATAGTACTATTGTTTCCGATTTATTTTATTTATTACTTTTGTATTAGTATTATTATTACTTTGACTGTTATTATGTTATTACTATTTTAATTATTATTTGTTGAAGTTTAAAATGGAAATTAAAAGATAATGTAGAAATATTAAGAAGAAGTAATAATATAATTATAATGTTAAATTAAATTAAAAAATAAAAAAATAATATAATAAAAATTTAAAGTCATAATAATATAATAATTCAAAAAGGAAATTTTAAAATATTTATTTAATTATTTTTATTATTACTACTATGTTATTATTATTATTATTGTTATTTTAATTATTTACTTTATTATTTGTTGAAGTCCAAAATGAAAATGAAAAGAATATGTGTAGAAATATTAAAAACTTTTAAAGTAATAATAATCTAATAATAAGGTTAAATTAAATTAAAAAATAAAAATATAATATATTAAAAATTTATAGTAATAATAATATAATAATTCATAAAAAATTAAATCTAAAAAATTTACAATGAAAATGAAAAATGAAAAATTTTTAAAAAATTTTTTATAAAATTTTTTAAAAAATTTAAAAAATTTATATTAAATGAATAGAATCTGTCATGGTAGGAAAATGAAAAATTTAAAATATACTAGTATAACTTAAGGTAAATTGCGTTTATATTTATATTATGAATTGTTGATAATTATTAGGACATTATTTTTATCATTATAATTCTGCTAACCAATAATACGTTAACATTTTCATTTATATTAACAGTAATAAAAATAATAGTTTATGGTGATCATAGTAGCTTAGAAGTAGTGTTGTATTAATATGTGCGAAAAGATTTTTTTTAAATGTATTAATAGTTTATGGTCGACAATGTTTAGAATGTACGAATGAATCAACTAATTACACACAACACCCCCGTTGTACGTACTACGCGTCCGGGGCGACGAGTTGGTCGGACTACATATTCGGCAATCCACCGTCGCGGAATCCGTTGTGGGCTCCGAACGCAGGTGCTAGTAGCAGTGGCCACGTACCAGAATATGTAGACGAATGTCGTAATGAGTATGGAACAACCATCCCTGTAAGTTATCCAACCCTTACCGGGCTAGAGGAGGGTGAGACAAATGTAGCGAATGCATCAGACCATGAGGACATGGGCGCGCAGGATAACGTGGTGGATGAGGCACAGGATGACCAGAGTGATGAGAGTGAGGAGGAAGAATGGCAGGATGAATGGGGTGAGTCAGTAGCGGAAGTAGACTTTGAAGATTTGGCAGGGCATCGCTTGATACTCACCTATTTCAAAGCCTTCTGGAGAATTGTACGCGAGGGAGGATCCATAGAGGGACTCGATGCTGGCCTCGATCCAGCGAGGCGACTGCCGGCAGAAGGGTTCACGGTTCCTCAAATGACACGCGGGAACTGGAATTTGCCGCGTCCACCGCTTGAGCTGCCTGGAGATTACGTCGACCCGTACGTGGATAAACCGTGGATAGACCACTAGCAGTGGGATCAGTGTTTGTGACAAAGAGGCGGTTGCAGGAGAAATTGGTCGAGTACTTGATCGGAGAGAGATGTGGGTACGTGACTTGCAAGTCGGACAAAACACGATATTGGGTGCGCTGTTCCATGGAGGAATGCGCGCGCGAGGTACCCCATCGATATGGACCGTATACAGATTGGTACCACACAATTGCACGTTTAACCCGGATAATATTCCAGACACGAGACTCCCGTCCAGTCACTTGGGGGCATATTATGCGAATGTGGTGGCGGTTGGGTCGGAGACGATAGGACCCGAGTCACTTCGGGCGCGCTTGTTGGAGGACGGCGTCAGAATATCGGTGGATATGGCGAGAAAGATTCGGGCTCATGCCATTTCATACATTTTTGGTGGGCATGACGACTCCTTCCGAATGATTCCATCGTACCTGTATATGATGCGGGAGCAAAATCCTGGGACTTATACAGAGTACGTAGTTGATGATGAGGATAAGTTCTTGTACTGTTTCTATGCGTTGTATGCGTCAATTACAGGGTGGAAAGAGATGCGGCCCTTCATCGTGATTGACGGAACGCATCTGAAGGGGAAGTACAAGGGAGTACTTTTCGTGGCAGTGACGAAAGATGGGAACAATAAGATATTTCCGCTCTGTTTCGGGGTCGGACCGAAAGAGTCAACAAGGGTGTGGAGATGGTTTCTGACGCAGATGAGGGCCGCGCTTCTTCCAAACGACAATGTGTTGATAATCTCTGACGGTTCGCCCGCAATTAGAGCTGCGGTGGAGCAAGCGCTCCCGAGGAATCCACACGTTCTATGCTGCGTGCACCTAGCGAAGAACCTGTTGCGGTTCGGGGGGAAGGGAGCCCAGGACGCATTCATGGGAGCGGCATATGCACACAAGAGGTCCGTGTACGACCGGCATATGGCTACTCTAAGGGATGGGTATCCGAGCGCGTATAGACATTTGATGGAGGAAATAAGGCCAGAACGCTTCGCGCGAGTTCATTGTCCCGTCCGGCGGTACGACATGATGAGGACGAACATCGTCGAAAGCATGAACAAGGTCCTTTTGTGGGCACGCAAGTTGCCTGTGTGCGCTATGATGGAGGTGATTCGTGCTACTGTCGGAGATTGGTTTAAGAGAAGACATGAAGATGCTTCAAAAAACACAGACCGTTTAACCGATTGGGCAACTAGGGAGGTGTTTAATGCTCGAGCGATAGGTGATAAGTTGGATGTCGAGAATACGCGTTTGGAAAATGTGTACCAGGTCCGGCACGGCAGTAAGTCGTACACGGTAAGCCTTACGGAGGATCCATCGTGCACATGCCAGAGCTTCCAGCAGATGTTGATACCGTGCTCCCACGCAGTCGCCGCAATACTGTAAGTATTCGATTACATCATTGCTTCAGAGGTTTATCGCGCTGGAAACATAAGTTGAGTGTATTTCCAATATGCAGGAAAGCGAGGCACGAAATAACCCACTATGCCGCCGCCTTCTATCTTCGAAGTGCTTTGATGGATGCATGGAGCGGACCCGTGTATCCGATGGCACACCCGAATGATTGGGCGGTGCATGGAGCGGACCCGTGTATCCGATGGCACACCCGAATGATTGGGCGGTACCAACAGAAATTGCGGACGCCCCATGCAAGACGCCTGAATGCCCGCGCCAAGCGGGAAGACCAAGAACAACCAGGCTTCGATCGGCAGTGGAAAGAGCATCGCGTGCCGGGATGCCTCAAAGATGTCGCAGGTGCGGCTAATCCGGCCACAACCGAAAGAACTGCACCGCGACGGTTGAGCCTGTGGCCGGGACATCAGAAAGGCGACCGCGTGCACCAAAAAAATGTAGTAGATGCGGTCAAGTAGGCCACACGGCACTGAGGTGCCCGCAGAACATGCCTCAGAATATCCCCGATTTGAATAGTACCGGACCATATGCCTGGGAGACGTGGCCCCACTGAGTAACAATGAGCGATGGTCCGTTGCTGAATTTATGATTTCAAGTGTAATTGGAGTGTATGAAAGACAAATAACTGTATCCTCTATTAAATTGTTGCCACAATTATTATTCTCCAACAAAGCGGATAACATGTTTTAATGCCCATTCGTCAACGAACAATCGGTCACATAATGTAAACAATCGGCAGTGGATTGTCATCCTTCTTGTCTATCTTCTCATTCAAGGATTTTGCTCCTGTCAACACTCTCAAACAAGCTGTAGATGATTCCCAAACTGATACTCTTTGTGTTCCATGAGTATAATTTCACCATTCGAATTGTGTCCTTGTTCCCTTGTCTGCCCCGAGTTAGAAGTTGGCGACTCAGGCTGTTCTCCTTGCCTGACGGTTCCATACTTTGAAGGTTATGGAACCGTCAGGCAAGGAGAACAGCCTGGGTCGCCAACTTCTAACTCGGGGCAGACAAGGGAACAAGGACACAGTTCGAATGGTGAAATTATACTCATGGAAGACAGACAGTATCAGTTTAGGAATCAGCTACAGCTTGTTTGCGAAGTTGACAGGAGCAAAATTCATCAATAAGAAGATAGACAAGAAGGATGACAATGTGATCATGTAATACAGATATGTCTATATTTGATCAAGACATAGATGGCAATCCGGAACCTTCCGGGCCATGCAGATTAATATTCTTGAAGAATGTGGATAACATATTATTCATTACACTTGAGGTATGGGAAAAATATTTCGGAATGGTTGTTCAGAGAGTGATGGTCACTATCTGCATCGTCCTATACAGAGGATATATGCAAGCCGTAAGAAATGCCGGAGTGGCCAGCGTGACTCGGCACGCCCTATTTACGCGGCTGGCGTGCAGCTTCGACATTTTCTAGACTCACATAATGATCAGACTCTTATGCCGCGACAGGATGTTGTGGTCGTGCGAGTTTTATTTTACTTGGTGGGAATGATATGATCCGGCATGCTTGCCCGAAGGAATTAAGAAATGCATGGTCGGAGATTGTTGAGAATGTGCAGCCCGGTTTGTGTCGTGGCATGTGTGCCCCCAATGCCTTCCACACGAACATGGTGGACATTTCTACCACTGCATGGCATGTAGGGCATGGGTTCATATTTTTTACTTAATACAGCGATGGAGCCTTACACGGTAGTGGAGAAAGGCATTTAGAATGACGAGCTCGCAAGAGCTCGAATGACTAGCCTGTGCGTAAAGGTGTGTATCCTCACATTCGATGACCACTGACCATTAAAACAATCCTTGTAGGGGTTTTAGAAGCAGATTCTTGGAAGCATGGCACCTTCAAATACTCTTTTAGTCGTGCTTCAAAAAATCTGCTTCTAAAATTCCTACAATGATTGGTTTATTGCCCGGTCATCCGATGGGCGGACACACACCTTTACGCACATTAGGGTCATTCGAGGTCTTGCGGGCTCGTCATTCTGGATGCCTTTCTCCACTACCATGTAAGGCTCGATCGCTGTATTAGATAAAAAATATGAACCCATTCCCTTCTTGCCATTGGGAGAAATGTCCGCCATGTTCGTGCGAAAGGCATTGTGGGCACACATGCCACGGCACAAACCGGGGTGAGAATTCTCGACAATCTCCGACGGTTCACTTCTTAATTCCTTCTGACAATAATTGTCGGATCATATCTTTCCCACTAGGTAGAAACTAAAACGCGCACGGGCACAGTATCCTGCCGCGGGCCAGGAGCATTGATCATTATGCGTGCCAAGAATATGCCGTAGCAGCCCGCCAGCCAGCTCTCACGACATAACAAGCGGTAGCATGAAAGCCGGGATTGCTGTTTGTGATGTTGCGGCCTCTCTAGATGCAGGAGGCTATGTTCGAAGCAGGCAACGTTGGCACATGCCTGTGATGAGGCACAACACATAGTCGGGCAGCATCGGCATGTGGAATCATGCACCCAGAATGACGTTTCTAACAAATACATACCTGAAAACAATAGTTAGTGTTTTATCTAGATTACCTTGTGCACATTTATCGTCCTATGATCATATCCGTAACTGATCATACTTGCGTAAAGCATCACTAACCGCGCTGCCAGGAACTCTCCGTAATGTGTACAAACGAACACTAATTTTTTGTTGGGATGGGATTTTTAGAGAGGAGCAACACGTTCTTCGGGCTTGAGTTCTTGGTTTAGCACAGATCGAATAGTGCAGCATCATACTCAGGCATGTTCGAGAAGGTAACACTTGCCGCGAGCACGAGACTAACTGTACGGAAATAACCGATCCGTCATTTGCGGCGCGAGACCAAATGGGAACGTTGCGGCTAGAGTCCAGTTGCTGAAGTTGCAACGATCGGCCGGCGAGTCAGATGAGGTTGCGGTGCGGGGTGAAATTCTTTGGCGTTCGGACGAAGGGACAAGGATAAGGATGTAGTCCACTGTTGGACAATTAGTCCTGGGCTATCCGAAACATCTTCAGCTTTTTTATGCAGCGAATGCTCAAATTCTTTCCCCACTTCAGGTGTGCGCGGGACTTGTATTTCGGCGAGTTTTCCTGTAACTAGTTCGCTGTCACAGTCCTTGCTATGTTATCACGCCGCACACCTGTATGGTGAAATGTGGCAGGCGACCGTCCTAATACGACTTTTCCATTAATCTGCATGGCCCGGAAGTTCTAGGTTGTCCTCTCTGCCTCGATCAAATGTAGACATCTGGGTATTTAAGCGTGTAATTCATAATGAGATGTGCATATCTAGATGAATTAATAAGTTCTTAATTTCCTCATGACTTACACGCTGAGTAACCCAGATGTATACATTTGATCGAGGCAGAGGGGATAACCTAGGACTTCCGGGACATGCAGATTAATGGAAAAGTTGTATTAGGACGGTCGCCTGCCACATTTCTCTATACAGGTGTGCGGCGAGATAACATAGCAGGACCGTGACAGCGAACCAGTTACAGGAAAACTCGCCGAAACACAAGTCCCGCGCACACCTGAAGTGGGGAAAGAATTTGAGCATTTTCAACATAAGAAATGCTGAAGAAGTTTTGGATCGTCGAGGAGTAATTGTACATCAGTGGACGTCCTGATTCTCCATGGGCCTTAATCCGAACGCCGAAGAACGTCGTCCCAAACCGCATCCTCCTCTTCCTCAGTATCCGATTGTTACCGGATTGCCTGAAGGCATCAGAGAGTGATGGTCACTATCCGCATTGTCCTATACAGAGGATATATGCAAGCCGTAAAAAATAGGTAGCAGGAAAGACGGGATTGCTGTTTGTGATGTTGCGGCCTCTCTAGATGCAGGAGCTATGTTCGAAGCAGGCAACGTTGGCACATGCCTGTGATGAGGCACAACACATAGTCGGGCAACATCGGCATGTGGAAGCATGCATAGTAGATGACATTTCTAACAAATACATACCTGAAAACAATAGTTAGTGTTTTATCCAGATTACCTTGTGCACATTTGTCGTACTATGATCATCTCTGTATATGAATTTATTTGCGTTGAGCATCAGCAACCGCGCTGCCCTGAACTCTCCGTAATGTGTATAAACGAACACTAATTTTTTGTTGGGATGGGATTTTTAGAGAGGAGCAACATGTTCTTACAGTTCGAGTTTTGTAAGAATGTGTTGCTCGTCTCTGGAAATCCCATTCCAACAAAATATTAGTGTTCGTTTGTACACATTACGGAGAGTTCAGGGCAGCGCGGTTGCTGATGCTCAACGCAAATAAATTCATATACAGAGATGATCAAAGCATGAGAAATGTGTACAAGTTAATCTGGCTAAAAATTATTGATTCTTTTCAGGTTTTATGTGTCAGTAACGTCTCATTCACTGCTGCATGCTCCAACATACCTATATCGGCCCTTGTATGTGTTGTGCCATACTCAGAGCTGTGCGAACGTTGTGTGCTTACAACACAATCTTCCTGCATTTTGTAGATGCAGCATCATTTCATGCAGTTTTCTTGGTTTGGCACAGATCGAATAGTGCAGCATCATACTCAGACATGTTCGAGAAGGTAACACTTGGCGCGAGCACGAGACCAACTGTACGGAAATAACCCATCCGTCATTTGCGTCGCGGGACCAATTGGTAACGTGATGACAGCCTTTTATGACTGTCATTTGCGTCCAATTTAGTGTCTTAATGATGATCTTATGTTCTTAATTTCATTGATTTTTGATGAATAATCATGTAGGATCAGAAAAGATGGAAGAAGAATTAAGATTGCAAAGAAGTTGGAATTACACTGAAAATGGCTTGAAATTCTAAGTTTTCTTTGTAAGTCTCGCACGCTGCGTTTTGATTGAACTGATCCACGCTTTGTCATTTATCAGGAAGTTAAGCTGGAAAGCAGCAGGAAGTGGAAAAGACATAGCGAGGAAAGAAAAGGAATGGTGCGAGGGCTTGTGTTTGAAATTAGGAAAAGATTTAAGGAAAATGTTCAGATGCTGAAGTTCACGCGATGACTGTTTGACATCGCGAGGAAAAGAAGATCTGTGCAAGACAGAAAGTTCTATACATCATGGCGAGAAGCAAATTCTTTGGAGAAATTGAAAGACCTCGCCTTGTTGAGAAAGATGATTAAGTTTCTGAACTCTCGCTTTGAAGGAACTGGACAAAGCGAGAGGAGAGTTATTCTGATGCGAGCGGTTATCATCCAAGGCTTAAGCAGTTACAACGCCCATCTATAAATAAGACCCTTGGGGGAATCAGCTCAGCAGGCGGGAGATTGAAGAGAATAGCTCGATTTTACTCTCCAGTCCATTTTTAGAATTTAGTAGGTAGGTTAGGATTTAATTTTCACTGCAATTTACTTTGAGTTCTTCAGATTTGTAATTCGTTTTCGCAGTAGATTTCTTTAAGAATAGTTGTTAGATTAGCTTGAGGATACCCTGGGAGGAGAGTTGCTTTTGGATTGCTTGTTCATCCATCACGACGATCATCATCTAAACTTCCGACTTCTTCGCTCACCTTTCCATTATTCTGATTGCAATCAGATTTCCAGGTGTATTCATTTTTAATTCTTTGTTATTCGAGACACATGAAGAATGATCAGTTATCAGATTGTGAATTTCTTATCTTTCTGATTTCCATTTACATTTCTTAATTCTGTTTCAGCAGAGTATAAACCTCAACTTCGATATTCAATTTTGGTTTTTGCATCATTTCTCTAATTCTATTCTCGAAGATCATAATACTTCCATATCTTTAATTCGTAAATTGTTCGTTCCAATTACGCAAGAAGTTTGGATATTGTAACCGAGTTAGGTATGATCTGGCAGAATTATGAATTCATTTGATTTTCTGTTGATATTATGATCACAAAATAAGAAGAGAATCATAGTGTTTAATGTTCAGAACTTTAAAAGGTTCCTAAAGACCCATGCAGTGTTAATAATCGCTTGATAATCTTTAAGAATTAATAATTCTAAGTTCATGAATTTGGATGCAAAAGGTTCTGTATTCATGATTTTCTAAACGGAAATCCCAGAAGGTAGTTATGACAGTTATAAACCCTGATCATTTACTTCACATAAGGATAAACCCTCGCTTCATCCTAAAAGATGACGCGAGGAAATATCCAGATAACTTTGCTATGACAAAGGCTATTCTAATACTCTCGCGATGTCAATCTGACAAAGCGAGAGGATCAATCAATAATAGCAACAGATTTGATATCCATTTCTCAGGGTATCAACTATTAATTTTTACTTCTTATACATATATAACATCTATCCTATAAGTAGGAATTGAATACCTCGCCGCATTCTTACAGAAATTACTGCGAGGCATTCAGTTCTTTGTATAAACAAAATCTGAGGAACATTATTTGAATATTAACTCCCTCCACGCTGTACAGACATAGCATGCGGAAAATTGGAATGTTCATAGTTTGAAACCCAAAGTAGTTACTGCGAGTTACTTTGGACATTTATTTTGCAGAATTATTTCTCAAACCCTTTTTCTTGGGAGAGTTATTTCCTAATTCTGTCTAGTTTCCGATGTATATTTTGGAAACACCCTTGCATTTTGATTAAGAGGACTCAGAACTCTCAACATTTCTTTATACATATAAAATTACATATACATAGGATATTTTGGGATATTTCCCAGTCTATGATGAGTAATCTTACTTCATAATTACAGACTCATAATTCATATCTGCAATTCGTATTACTATTTTCACTGGTACACTAAGAAAGATGATGATATAAGTTTTCTCAATCATTATTTACTCAGGACTAATAAAGAACAAACTTGTTCTTTAGTTGGGCATTTAGTACCTGTCGTTTAAAAGGGAAAGATGTTTAAAAAACCATCTTTTGTCCTAGTAATTAGTAGAGTATTAGGAAGATTAATTTCCAGGGTTCATGGCTTTATAGTTATCACTATATGCTATGAATAGGAGATTAAATATTTCTCTTATATTCTACTAATCCTGAGTCAAACCATGGAATTTGGAACTGTTTACAGAGATTTCTCGAGCTAAATCATTTATACAAGTCTGAGTAGTCTGGATAAGTCAAGGAAATTGAATAGCAATTTCATCTTGATATACTTACAAGACTATTATTTCTTACGAATACTTGCAGGAATTACTCTGAGGAAAAAAGTTTTATGAAAACATTGGATGATAGATTTAAATACTTGTTTTTCACTTTTTGTAGAGGACATCCAATACAGGGTCATAAGATCAGTTTGACCAGAGTAATGAAAAGAATAACTTCAAGTTCAGATGAATATAGGATGATTTAGAAGTGACCTCGAGTTGTCAAAGGCTTAATCTGAGTCTGAAAGAGACAGATTAAGTGACAGTTCTAACAAGCTTTTATTACAGAAAGAGTCTGACCGATCATTCTGTGATGATAGTATTCCATGATTTCAGAGCTTAGAATGTCATGACACTGAATCACAAGTACCTGTCTTGGGAAGTGATTTAAGACATGAAGATTTGATTAAGTTGTATAAAGGATTTTTCTATCTCAATGGACTTTCATTATGTTTTAACCATTGAAGTATGATACTCTCATCATATTCTTATTTCATTCATTTGATTTGGTCCGTGATATCTTAAACACTTGAATATAATCACAATATTCAACATCAATTTAATTGCTTTCTTTACTAATGTTTACAGCTTTAAGCATTTACATTTCAGTATAATTCTTTAGTAATCATCATTACAACATCTTTAAACCAAGAGTAGAGACAGATTCCTCTGATCAATGTTTACAGTCTTTCTAACATTTGATCAATGAATGGTAAAGGAAAATGATCTTTTCTTGTGGCAGTGTTTAATTTTCTATAATCAATGCAAACTCTCCAACCAGTTACTGGTCTTGTTGCTACTTCATCACCATGTTCATTGGTCACAATACAAATCCCATCCTTTTTAGGTACAACTTGTATTGGTCACAATACAAATCCCACGCAAATGTTCAGTATTCCCAGACTGAACATTTTATGCTTTAAGCATTCATTGATCATTTTAGTCTGATTGAGTCTGGATCAGAGGAAACCTAGATCACAACACTTCACTGAACATTCTTCAGACTAAAAGAGGAAGTAAAATCAGGGAATAAAATGAAAGAATTGGTAATCTTAAAATAAAGAAGTTAAGGGTAGATTTTGTTGGGCATTAAGATGAATTGGGTGAAGAGTCTGATTTAAAAGTTTAACCAGACTAAAATGAACAATTTAGAAGTCTTAATCCTTTTCAAATGTTTACCCCTCGCTTTGTTTTTCAACCAATCTAATTTTATTCAATTTATGTTTGTTTGGACTTATTAACTCAATTTTTAAATCAATAACCAGACTCACTGATGTGGCAGGCCTAGAATGAATGAGTACAATCTAAAAAAAATACTTGAGTACCCTACTCTTTATTCTTTAGCTAGGCCAGCCCATTTTTTTTATATATATACCCTATAACCTCCTTATCTTTTCAAATCATTCTCATACCTTTTCTTATTTTCTCTCGACGAGAAACCGCCATTTTTAAGTTTCTTCTTCTCCTAGTTGCGAAACCCTTATCCAGAATCATTCAAATAACATCAGCTTCAGGAACAATCCTAATGGCGAGCAACAACCCGTAAGCTCTCCGTTCATCCTTCCGCGCATTTCTTCCTGATGTTTCAAGTTTTTACATTCTGCATTATAGTGTTTTACTCATACTAGGGTTTAAGTTTTTCAGTTCGTATAAATTCTCTTCATCCATTCTCATTCTTCCCTAATTGGAAAACTTGGAGTATAATTTCAACTGATATTCCTTCTTTAAAATTCAATTAAACAACAGTGAGGAGCAGGCTTCTGAGTCCTCTGCTTTACACCCGGCTGATCTTCCATTGGATGTCCTTAGGGAGATTCTGTCACGAGTAGGGCAGAGCAGCTTTGAAGATTTGCTCAAGTGCAAACAAACCTGTTCAACATTTACAATAGTCTCAAAATACCCTACTGTTCTCCGGAGATTTAATGTAGAGGATCCGGCCTTTAAAAGAATATCTAATGAATCTACTGGTAAAATCAAGTTTCTACATGCCTGTAGAAAGGCTAAGAATCATATTCTGAACCTACCAAAGGCTTTGGAACTGTTTACACAAGGGAAAGGATTCAAGGCATTTCAGATCCTGGATGAAGGAATAGAAGATAATTTCAAGATTTCTCAATATTTTAAAGCTTTATGCTGCTTAAGTAAAAGTTCTAGAGAAGAAATAGATACAGGACTTCACTTAATCAGTCCAATTCTAAGTGATAGATTAAACAGTTATGAGTTTAGATATAATCTTCTCACCCTACTTTCAGAATGGGAATATGTCCCGAATCCATTTTTAGGGCAGAAAAAGAGGGAATTATGTATTATAGATGATCATGATCAGGAAAGCCTTCACATGCCATTATACTTTAATTATACAGCCGATCAGATCAGCTATCTCTGTTGTGACACAAGTAGAGTCATAGCTGATTTTAGGATGGCAGCAGTGGAGAACTGGGCATATTATTTGAATGGGAGCAATGGAACAATGGAGAAGAAGATCAGAATGAAGAAGAATTACTAGAATTAGACTAATTTAGAAATCAAGCAGTTCATAATTTCCTTGCTTGTAATCTTTTGTGCTTTTTGTTTTGGGGCAAAGAATTATCTGGATGACTCAGAACTGTACATCCCTTTTTCATTAATGAATTGCATTCTCTAGTTTTTAATTCTATTATTGTTTTTAATCTTATTCAGCTATGAAATTGGAACTTCATCAAAGCAACCAAGGACTTCAATAAAGAAATCTGGATCGGGGGAAACTCAGATCACAGATCTTCCTTATGAGATTCTTGGAAACATTTTATCGAGATTGGCATTTGACCACCTTGAGACTGTCTTTAACTGTAAACTAGTTTGCAAAGAGCTTGAAAAGGCTACCCATCATCCTTTAGTCTTGAAAAAGGCTTCTCTTGAAGAATTTTCAGCATGGGGATGGGGAACTTTTGAAGAGACACAAAACATTTTCCTTGAAAGCTGCAAAAATGCAGGAAATTGGATGTACCAGTTACATGAGGCATTGCGTTTGTTCGTTAAAGACAAGAATGAACAAGCAGCATTTAAACTCCTAAAACCTGCAATCACTGATAATCACCCTCCATCCATTTATGTAAAAGCTCTTATGCTCTTAAGTAAGGATGAAAGGGAAGAACAAGAGAAGGGAATTTGGCTCTTTGCTCCTTTGTGCAAGAATAGACGAAGACTCAAGGATCTTCGACTTCAAGTTAGAGGGTGGCTATCAATTTATGAGGAATTTATCTCACCCTTTCAAGGACAACCTAAGAAGAGACTTTGCGACCTTAGGAGCTATTATGATAACAATCACGGCCCTTCAAGGAATACCTATGGAGTCACTTCAATTTACTGCATGAGGTGTTTAGTCTCTGAGCATTGTAATCTATTCCTCAGATTTAGAATTGAGGCAGAGACACTTCCTCATTTGTAATTAATAGGCTGAATGTCATAAGAAACACCATGCTTTGTAATTCCATATTATTAGTATGAATCTAACGAATTCTATGTTTTGCTTTTGATTAATGATGTTTTGAATTTAAGTTCTCTGCTATTTTCTGCATTAAAGTAGACTTAGTCAGCATTGAAATCTTCACATTTAGAGCAAATCTCTAAATGTGAGTATGGTGATATCATGGATAGAATTATGATTATAAAAAGGAAAATCTGGTATTATGTTTTTTTTTATCATCTGCACATTTAGAGTCAAGCTCTAAATGTGAGTATGGTGACACTAGCTGACCAGTTTGTTCTCATTTCTTAAGGATTCATAAGATGACCTATGAAGAACTTCAAGCTCGAAGTATAGAATCGGATAAGAAAGAGAAATCATTCTTGGCAAGGATGAAAATGGTTAACATGGTAGAAACTATTCGGAAAAGTGGTGGATGGACAGGAATGCAAATTTCACCTCCAGACTTTTATATCAATCCATTCATGTTTCAACATATACCAGACAAGGAAAAGGAATCATTGAGGATTGATTTAGAAGAAGCATTCTGGAATAAGATGAATAGATTTTGGGATGATCAAATGATAATTCTGATCAATGACAGGCATCTGCCTAATGAAATCAGACTCGAAAGACTTTTGGAAAGGGAAAGGAAGTGCATGGCTGAGTGGAATCAGGAATGCTACAGAATTATCAATCCGAAAGATCAAATAGGGCTGGAGTTGGATTACTTTGATCCTCAACCACTACCAAAATATGTGAAGCGACTCACCAAATATTGCTGCAAACTTAATGAAATCCGGAATGCTAGAGTCTATGATGCTCAGCAGGCACTCCCTGCATACATGTCTCCAACATTCCTGAACAAGAAGGGACCCGTTGAACAGAATTTCTTGACAAATCTGGCCCTGGATAGGATTATTGATGCTCGGATCAACTTGAGACATGACCTAGAGCCTTATTTCAAGAAAGCTAAACAAGGTAAGATGGTATGGAAAGATGTCCTTAGAATTATTCAGGAAGCTAGAAATAGCTGGATCAGGTATATGAATAACTGGTCTAAAGGGGCAGATCTAAGGAAAAGGATTCTTAAACCAGGGTTGATAAGGAAACCTGATGAGGAATTTCCTTTGGAGGAGTTTGTTGATTTGATGCCAGAGCAGCGAGCATGGGTTAAGGATGCAGATGAGAGAGAAGCTGAGAGATCAGGGAAAAACAGAAAGCAGAGATCAGATGCAAAACAGACACCACAAAATATAGTAAGGAATATTTTCAGAGAATCTGTTGCTAATGAAGGACTAGAACCTATAGCGAATTTCAAAAAGGTTTCAGCCCCGTCAATAACACCAACAGATGCAGATCTTCTCATTACAGATAGACCCAACAAGATCATGAAGAGATTACCTCCAACTCTCCAACAGGAAGTTCATGGATATGTTCAGGAGAGAAAGAAAGAATTCA
Source organism: Hygrophila difformis (assembly GCA_030278955.1). NCBI lineage: Eukaryota > Viridiplantae > Streptophyta > Magnoliopsida > Lamiales > Acanthaceae > Hygrophila > Hygrophila difformis. The sequence goes on along the minus strand of JAOANR010000002.1, from coordinate 37,741,871 downwards.
TTGAGAAGTATGTCATGTATGATGCTATGTGCAGGGAAAATGCATACAAAGAGCATAGACCCTATACTGATCAAACACAAGGAAGAATTCAGCAGGTAATTATTGATGATTGGGATGCATGGAATGAGAAATATCTGAACAGAAAGGGAATGAATGTCATGCTGAAAGGACTGGGCAAGAATTTCTATGTCAAGAAGCACGATTCAGATGAAGACAACACAGATGATGAGCAAAGAATTGAGAAGATGAGAGTAGTTGATGAGGTCACAACTATTGTGGGAGAAAAGAATGAAGAAATTGATGAGATTCATCCGATTCTGCAAGAAAGTATGGATTGTTATTATGCAAACAGACAAAAGGCAGATCGTGAATGGGAGGAACTCATGAAAACCCAAGACAAGAAAGGTAAAAAGAAAGTATCCACCAAAAAGAGGAAGTCACACAATCTCAGTTCAAGCACTTCAGATGAAGTACCAACAGCGAAGAAAAGAACTCGGAGAAAGGTGGAGACAAGCAGACATAAGAAGACTAGCCGAATTCCAAAGAAGAGGAAGAATGAAGATGACCTGGCAGCCCAAGAAATTTTGGACTTGAAAAAGGATTTAATGGATGAAGATGTTGAGATTCTACAATCAGCTCAAGAAAAGAAAGAAGTTGTTACCTATAAAAGGAGAGGAAAGTTACCCTCTAATCAGAAGGAGATTGATCCTGAAGAACTTAAGCAGCAAGGGTCTTTTCTGGAGAATGTAGAACAATTTGAAATCACTCCTGATAAAGAAAAGCAACAAGAAAAAGAACCTGAAAAACCTGTTAAGAAATTCAGGATAAAGATGAAAGCCAGGAAGCCTAAGTATGTGGTACCTGACACCAGCTCTGAGGAAGAAAAAGTCGAACCAACTCTAGGGATAGTTCCCTACACAGAGAGGTTGGAGCTCACTCCTTATACTAATTTGGAAGTGGGAGATATAGATCCGGAAGGCTGGAGAGCATGTATTGATGAACATCAACCTGATGAACAAGGATCAACTAAACCGAGCACTGATCTCCAACAAGTTCAGATTGCTGAAAAAGATGATAAAGAAGAGCAGGATGAAGGTCAGCAAGCTCAGGTTAACAGGGATCTTATTCAAAGTCAGATTGATTTACAAGGATTTTCAGGAAAGGAAACTGAACAAGATTTACCACCAGAACAAGCTGCAGATGAGCAAGAATTTGTAAATCAAATTGAGAAATCAGTGGTGGACACATTTCAGGAACAGTCACTTGAAGATCTACAAATTTTTGAAGATATGAACTTGCATGGAACTACAGTAGGGAACATGACTTATTCCCTGGAAGGTCTGATTAAAAAGTTCAGAAAAATGGCTAGAGAAGGAGGGAATGCACGCACTTCAGTAGAACAAGCAAGTGAATATGTAGCTAAACTTGAGTCAGAATTAGAGGAAATCCAACAACAAATAAATTCTGACCAAGTAGTGGAACCATCTCCATTAGCAATTCAAGCTTATGAAGAAGAAGTGCAGAGAAATGAAACTCAAGAAGATCAACAGAGAAAATATTTTGTGGAAGACACTGTTAGTCAATATCTTAGAACACAGACGAATGCTGAAAATCAAATGAATCAATGGCTCCTACCACCTCAAGTCAGGGATGAAGTAACTCAGAGAGCGATTGCAAGGATGAATGATCCTGAATGGGTCGCAGAACAGAAGAAGAAAGCAGAAGAATATTTTGGAGTCGAAGGATTTCTAGATTCAGAACCTACTGCTATTCCTCTTCTACTGAATGAACCTGTACAGGAAGATCCCACAGAGATTTTAAATCAGCATAGCCTGGAAGTTACTGAGAAGGTAGATACCAGCACGTCATTGATACATGATTCAGGTATAGGCAATTCACAACATGATGACACTGATAGAGTTCAAGAAGAACATCCAGAGCCTAACCATGAACAAAACCCAGAACAAGTTCATGAAGAAAACATGGAACCTGCTCAAGAAGGAGGCCAAACAGAAGAAGAAGGAAATGAGAATGCTGGGGATGAGCAGGAAGAAGCACAAGAATCCGAGGGAAATGAATCAGATACATCTGAAGGATCGTCCCCCGGAAAAGATGCTCCAGAATTGCTACCTTCGAGTTATTGGGGGAAGAATAGTCCAAAGGTGAGGTTGTCAATCCCTGATAGCATTGAAAAGAGGACTGAATTCACAGAAGAAGAAATCAAGGTTAAGTTTAATGGAAGAAAGGAGGCATTGGAGAACTACCTGGGGATGTCCAAAATGATTGTTCCGGACAAAGGATTTCATCCCAAGTGGCTGGATCATAAGTGTATCAGCTACTGGAGGAGAATCAATGAATGGGACATTTTCATGAGACACAACAACAAATGTGGTTATGTGGAACTGACCAGGGAGTTCTACGCTAACTTTGATGTTGAGGCAGAAACAACATGGATTAGAGGGAAAACAGTGCAAGTCACTGTGGAAACTCTAAATGAGTTAATACAGGCACCTTTGTTAGAACAGCCAGAAGTTAAGTCTGAGGTTCTTTTGAGGAAGAAAACTCAAGGGAATAAACTTGTTAATGCTAGAAAAATGGCATTAGGATTCTGTTCAACACACAGAGGAACCGAACAAAATAAGATTCCATTGAAGAACTTGAAGCCTGAATATCTGCCAACACTTGATTTCTATTATTCAAAGCTCAGACCCACCACAAATTTTCAAGGACCTTCAGCCGGAACTTTCGAGGGATTTGCATTGTTATGGTCAGGAAGGAAATGCAGTGCTGCACACCATGTCCTCAATGTCATAAAGTCAAGAGTTGGAGAAGATGCAGCATTGGCTTATCCAAATTTAATCAGAAGACTCTGTGAGAAACAAGGAGTTTCAATCACGCCATTCTTACCAGAGATCATAAAGATAGATCCTCCTATTCCATTACCAGAAGACACTTTGAGGGGAGAATTGGTTTACCAAATGCCGGATTTAGAGGAACAAACTTTCGAGGGATCAGGATCAAAGGTGCCATCTCCTAAGACAAAAAGGGTGAATCTTCCTTCAAAATCAAGATCATATCAGTCAAGAGCCGCAGTAAAAAGAACAAAGACTGTAGCTCCATCTCCTGCATTGAATCCTATTCCAGAAGATGAAGAGTTTGAGAACACTTCTGCACCATCTCAACCTTTGAGACAACCAATGAGGAACACAATATCTATGGATGAATCTCAGAATATGAGTACTTCAATCCAAAGTTTTGCACAGTCCATGGAGATGCTAGTGAAAACTATGTCAGAAGACAAGCATGTTCAAAGAGAAATGGAGCAAAAGAGGATTGAACTTGAGCATGTTAGGATTCAAACTGAAGAAAAACTCAGGAAAGAGGAGATGGAGAGGCTAGGATATATAAAAAAAAAAAAAAAAAAACTCAGGGAGGCTAATAAACTGATGAAGGAATAGAAGATGAGTTTAAAAGTGGTTCCTGTGGAGACATCTACTTTATAGATTTTCACTGCAAGCATGAGCCGCTCTTGAAAACTGTCTTTAGCTGTAAGCTCTGAATTTGATTGATGTCATTACTGGATAAATAGTTTGAAGGTTTTATGATTGTATTAACCCTAGTGATTTGCATACTGTAAACAACAACTGCACAAGGTTAAGAGGATTGATCTAATCTAGTCTCTCTTGGAAGATGAGTGTGCATATTTTTTTGTAAAAAAAAAGAAAAGAAAAAGAGAGCAAGGGAAATTTCAGAAACGGACGTGGTAAAATAATGTGGATATAAGTAGCTGGCACAGCTGCCCCTCTGATTTATAAGTTGAAGAACTTAAAAAAGCAGAATCAAGGGCAGGGGAGTTGAAGTTTCATCTGCAATGTCAGGCCATGCGACTCCTCCTAATAATGTGAAACCGAGCTATTGAAAGCCACGGAAGGCCACCCCTTGATAAAAAAAAAGAGAGAGTGTATTTTATTCAAGAGTACAAGATATGCACATGAGTTGGACAGGATTGAGCGTGAGAAGAAAAGTCTGACTAACTAAGGAGCAGAACAATAATCCACATAAATGCAAATCACTTTTGTTAATGTTTTTATGAAACCTGGTGAATTTAAAGTTAGGTATGAAGCATCAATCAGTTGAAAGAGTTAAGCTTGAGATAATTGGAAAAGAGAAGGTAGTGATCCAGTGGAATCTTACATGAACATCTAAATCCCGGAAGCCACTAATTGGACTTATTCTTTGAAACTTTACAAGTTTCCTACCACTTGAGGACAAGTGTTTCTAAATGTGAGGATGGTGATGACAGCCTTTTATGACTGTCATTTGCGTCCAATTTAGTGTCTTAATGATGATCTTATGTTCTTAATTTCATTGATTTTTGATGAATAATCATGTAGGATCAGAAAAGATGGAAGAAGAATTAAGATTGCAAAGAAGTTAGAATTACACTGAAAATGTCTTGAAATTCTAAGTTTTCTTTGTAAGTCCCGCACGCTGCGTTGTGATTGAACTGATCCACGCTTTGTCATTTATCAGGAAGTTAAGCTGGAAAGCAGCAGGAAGTGGAAAAGACATAGCGAGGAAAGAAAAGGAATGGTGCGAGGGCTTGTGTTTGAAATCAGGAAAAGATTTAAGGAAAATGTTCAGATGCTGAAGTTCACGCGATGACTGTTTGACGTCGCGAGGAAAAGAAGATCCGTGCAAGACAGAAATTTCTATACATCATGGCGAGAAGCAAATTCTTTGGAGAAATTGAAAGACCTCGCCTTGTTGAGAAAGATGATTAAGTTTCTGAACTCTCGCTTTGAAGGAACGGGACAAAGCGAGAGGAGAGTTATTCTGATGCGAGCGGTTATCATCCAAGGCTTAAGCAGTTACAACGCCCATCTATAAATAAGACCCTTGGGGGAATCAGCTCAGCAGGCGGGAGATTGAAGAGAATAGCTCGATTTTACTCTCCAGTCCATTTTTAGAATTTAGTAGGTAGGTTAGGATTTAATTTTCACTGCAATTTACTTTGAGTTCTTCAGATTTGTATTTCGTTTTCGCAGTAGATTTCTTTAAGAATAATTGTTAGATTAGCTTGAGGATACCTGATAATGGCCAGAAATGACCATTATTTTCAATCCATTTCCGTGTCTTAAACGGGCATTTGATCGCATTCCGGTCTTACATTAAGTAAGAAAGCAGTCGAATTGGACTAATTTATGCATAATTGTAAAAATAATAAGCTGGTGTGAAAAAGACATAAATATGTAATTTTATTACATATTTATGTTAGAAAAATCCAAAAACATGAGAAAAAAGAAAAGGAAACAAAAAGATGGGAAAAAGATAGAAAAGCCCACAAAAAGAATATTTTCGGCCCATCTGGCCCAATCCAGCAGGCCCAGGAAGACCTTTGTCGCGGAAGCCCCTTGGCGCGATGCAGTGTTCCGCGACAAAGGCATGTTCCGCGACCAAGTGGCCCAAATGAAGAGGAGACCAGCCAAGCCCCTTGGCGCGATGACCTTTGTCGCAATGGCATGCTCCGCGACAAAGGCATGTTCCGCGACCAAGATGCACAAATAGAGACACAAGACCCAGTCGAGAAGCCTTGCCACATGCAGTATGTTCCGCGACCAACTGGATGCTCCGAGACAAAGCTGTGATGTGTGTGATGTCTTAAGACACAATGGGCTAGAATCAAGGCCCATGGGCTTAGGGTTACACTTCTATAAATATGAGGTGCCTCCCATGAGCTAAGAGTTGGCTGGTGAGAGATTGAAATTCTGTAGAGCTCTTGCAGGCAAGCTTAGGAGTTCTTCCTTAGGTAGAGTAGTTTAGGTTTATTTTCATGTATTATTTAATTTTTGCTCTTAGTTTAGCTTAGTCTAGTATTTTTACTGTTCACAGTTGCTTAGATAGCCATTTTTATACCATGTTTTGGTTTCTAAACTTTTGTTTTAGGGTTTGTAATACCCAAATCATGGGTATTAACAATACCTCTTCAATAATATGGGAAAACATTCATCATTTGTGTCCCAAATCATGAAATGAGTTTCACACCCCATGGATTTATGCTTTCTTTTTCGTTATGGGGTCTCTTGACCCCCATTATGCCTATTTATGTTTACTGTTAGCATTTTATGGATAATGTTGTGTGGATGTGTGATCAAACCCTAGATTAGGACTCCTGCTTTATTTTAATATTCTGCCCATCCTTGTTATTTTTGTTTAAGCATGTTCTTCTTTATTTTGAATGTTTCTTGCTTATTTTTAGCTTAGAATAGCTTTTTGATCTGAAATAGGGTGAGATCACGCTGTTTGCATGCCACTGTTCATTTCTGCTTTTTCTGACTTTTGTCCTGAACCACCTTGGGCGCCAACCGCCTTCTGGCGCGGAACCACGTTCCGCGACAAAATGGCATGTTCCGCGACCAAGGTGTTTCAAGACACTTGTCTCCATAATTTAAAACCCTTTGTCGCGGAATACCTTGTCGCGGAGCCACGTTCCGCGACAAAACTGTCCATGCATAGCGACAAAGGAGCCAAACTCTTGCATTTTTGTCTGCATGGCTTTTTGTCGCGGAGCCACGTTCCGCGACAAAATCCCATTCTGAGACAGAAAAATTATGCCATGTTCCTTGATCTTTGAACACTTTGTCGCGGAACACCTTGTCGCGGAATACCTTGTCGCGGAACCACATTCCGCGACAAAATTTCCATGCATAGCGACAAAGGTTCAAATGCTTTAGGAATTTTCTGAAAACACTTTGTCGCGATGTCACTCTTGTCGCGGAACCACGTTCCGCGACAAAATCTTGCATAGCGACAAAGAGGCGTTATGCTGCCAAAAATTCTAAAAACTTGTCGGGATGTCCATGTCGCGGACCTCGGTCCGCGACAAAATTTATGATATTGCGACAAGGGTTCCTCTCCCTCTATTTAATCCCAAACAACTCTCATTCTCTTCCTATTTTATATTGCAACACTCACATCATAGCCCCACGGGTTAGGATGTAACATTCTGGAATTGCAATATAGGGTGTTATGCTGCCCAAATTTTGATTCTCCATTTGCATCACTTAACTGATTGAACCCTTGACTCATTAATGATTAAAGATTGAGATTAGCAATAATCAAACTTCAATAATCATCATGACTAAAGGACCTTTGTTCAATTGCCATTAAAACACTCTTGTATAAACAAAATCTTGATGGCTTAAACAGATAATCCGGACTGTAATTAATTATGGTAGGAAGGATTATTTAAGACCATCAATTGTGGACCCAATCCACAACCTTGCATGAGAAACCAATGTCTCTCATACAAGGAATCTTCTTTTATTTCTTATTTATTTTGTCTTTGAGTGTTGTGTGGAACGATTAGTAAAGAATACATCAGACTAATGTTGGCGGGTATTCCCTCATGGATAACTAGCTCGTATTCTGGGTATTAATTACTAATTGTTATTTTGCATGGTCTGGATGGCTGTCAGTGGAAGCCTTGGCGGTTCGCCCATCCGGGGTTATAATAGCTGCTCGGCTGACTCCCATCCAGATACAGTTTCATTTTTATTATCTTAATTTCCAAACCTAAATTCCAATCCGTATTGGGAGTCAGTTGGCATCAGTCAATGCCAACTGATGATCATTATAGAAGGAAAGCATGTAGGTTTTTATCCGAATTCACAGACAGTGGAGGCCCAACTGGTGTTGACACCACCATTATAGGGTCTAAGCTGTCTAAATTCGCTCCATCCGAGTAATTGGGAAATTGGACAGTAGATGTTTACAGTCCACCTGATTATTCTGCCATTACTTTGGTCCCTTGACCACTTCACTCTGTGTTTCACCTTCTGTCTAGACCCGCATCTATATTTTGGGTCAATTAATTTTACATTTCCATATATCTTTATGCATGATAATATTATATACTATTGTAGTCTGTAATTATTTTGGGATCCTTCCCTTTGGACAATAGAAGTCTAGATCTTAAACAGATATTGCTTTATAAATTTCCAACAAAAACCTCTTTATAAAATCCGGATCTGAGTAAGGGATAAATTCTTCAGTTATGACTAATTCATATTCTGTCAAGGGTTGTATTTTGGGAAATTGGAAGCAGATTCAGCGATTAGGTCTCGCCTAGACTGAAAGGGTCTGTGTTTTAACTGAGAGTCTAGTACCTGACAGGGAATGGTTTTCAAATCCATTATTTTCCAAAATTGCTGGTTGATGGAAATGTAAGATTAAGTGCTACACCGAGATGGGGTCCACTTGGATTCAAATACAGTGTAGTAAATAATCTTAGAGGAACATCATCCAGGCCTTGGTTATTTTCCAAGATAGGATTGAGTTTTCTTTCAACTGCTACCCTCTTCTGCCAAAGCCTACTTTTGAGTCCTGAGTGAGTGCATCCGGGACGAACTAATTTATTAGTTCGTTTCATTAGTTTGTATCTCATAATCACCCGGAAGGAAGTGAACACACTAGTGGTTCACTGAGAGCCGGGAGTTCTTGATCCATACTCCTTCATCCTGATGGGGAGCTGTCTTTTACTACCAGGGTCAAATTTTCAAAACCTCCGAGTGATAGGTTTTAAATGCTTTCTTTACCGCTTTCTTTTAACCGCTTTCATTAGAGGTCACTCGGTTGTATTGAGAGTTGTGTAACTGCTACTAGAATTGACAGTTAAGGGATAGTTTAGGGCTTAATTCAAATCTTTGGGTGTGACATGGGAGAATGATGGCAGTACTTGACACTTCAATAAATGATTTGTCAGGTGTTGCTTTTCTACCACAGATGAAGTAACATACCCAGGCCAGGGCAGTTACAAATCTGTGGTATCTTAGAATTTGCGGTCTTAAGAACATGTAAACTCATATTGGAAGTACCTGTCTGTTAAAGGGAAAGCATTATTGAGAGCATGAGAATCAGCTATCTGAAAGAATTATCCCAAGCAAAGATCTGCGTACCAAAATGGAAGTTTAATATTGCTGTATCTCACTCTTGTCCGATTTTCATTCTTTTCTTCCTGTCCTTTCTGTCTACATTGTGATTCAACTTCACGGTTGGCACAATGCATCTTTTCCCTGCTTTCATAGATAATGTTTACTGCATTCCTAGAATAATTTTTATCCGCTTTCTAGAATAGATTTATTTGCTTTGTAGATTAATTTAACTGCTTTCGAGATCTAATTTAAATTCCTGTCAGTAGATATTAATCATCTTTCAATCCTATTGAGCAATACGAATGGAAAATCTAGTAAAACGACGTGGGCCCTGCTTCTATCGCACATCCTCGAGTGAACGATCCGGTCTTACTATAAATTACTGCAATTTTTGACACCGTGCGCTTTCGGGGGCACAGTTTCTTAACCACGAGCAATAAAAACATGACTACGTATAAATATATCCCTAATCACAACACCGCCATCATAAATTGGTTTCATTAAATAAAACCTAAACCAGGATCACGAATTTTCGGAAAATACTCATGTAATGGGAATCAGTCAAAAGTTTCATGGCAGGAAATCTTATGGCAAGAATTGATGAGAAGTATCATGGCATATTTGCCGGGGATCCTCAGTGTGACAGGCTGAAGGTCAACCTATCCCGGCTATGCCATGAGAATTGTCAACATTTCATGACAGAGAGGACCACAGCGCCATTGGAAACCAAAGCACCACACTTGAGTAATAAAAAGATTAATAATCTTGATGTATCCCTAAACCCTTTCCCGTGAATCATAACGCTTTTCATTTAATAAATCCGAACCTGGTATAATTTTAGCAAAAGCTCGTGTTAATGAAACTTGTCAAAAGTTTCATGGCGCCGTTGCCGGGGAGGATGCAGCGCCGTTTTATTTAGAGAATTACATTCCTCATTGCTCCTAGATTAGCCTATACATATATTATAAATATTCACCTTCAGAACTAATTCTAACCTGGGGATTGTACAGGTACTGTCATTATTGAAGCCGTTGTTCCATGCAAAGGAGGAAGCAGACGCCAGCCGAGATCCCGTTTAATTCAGAGATAGAAAAGACAGCTCGACGTCTTAGGGCGGAGACTAAACGAAGAAGGGAACGGGAACGACAGGCACTACTTTCACCAAGCACCAGCAGCGATATTTCCGAAATGGCAAACCCTGACATTCCACCAATCATTCAACCCAATCCCCCACTTCACAACATTGAGGAATACCCCGAAGATGCTGATCATGATGATTTGGATGATCCCCCTCCCCAGATCATACAAGGAGGTGGGAATCCTCCAAACATGGAGCAGCAGCACTTCGAGGCACCCCCTCCCAACCCGAACCAAAACCCACCAAACAACCAAAACCAACCAAATCAGCAAAATTTCCCAAACCAACAGAATCAGCAATACCATAACCCCCATCAGAATCCCCCGAATCCGAATGATTTCAATGATCCGAGGAACTATTTCATGCCTCAGAACTACTACCCACAGCAGTACCAAGGCGGGCCTGAGAACAATCAGCAAGCAGCAGCTGCTGCTGATTACATGCAGCCGATTTTAGAGCCATATCTGAACATTCCTGGACAAGCTCCATTCCTGGCTAGGAACTTCGAACTAAAACCGGCCCTAATCAATCTAGTCCAGAGCAACCAGTTTGCCGGAGCAAGTCATGAAGATCCCCATGATCACCTGCAAACCTTCCTAGAATTGTGTGACACGATCAAGAATCGTGATGTACCCGCAAACACTATTCGACTAAGGCTATTCCCCTTCTCTCTGACAAGCGGAGCACGAACATGGTACAAGTCACTGCCCGTAAATCAGAAGTCTACATGGGAAGATGTAATCAGAAACTTCCTAGCAAAATACTTCCCGGAGTCCAAGGTGGATGAATGCCGCTCCAAAATTGCGGAATTCAAGATGAAACCAGACGAGTCCTTGTATGATGCAAAGGAAAGATTCTTCAACCTGCTCAGGAAGTGTCCTCAACATGGTTTCCATGACTGGGAGAGATTGAGAAAGTTCTACAGTGGTCTGACCCCAGCATGGAAATCCATGCTTGATGCTGCTGGTGGTCAACATTTGCTTTACATACCGATGGACCAAGCCTGGGCAAAGATTGAAGCCATGAGTGTCAACCGTTCTGTTCTAACTGATGATGGTAATCTCTCTCCCCCTCGTAGTTTATGTGCTGTAGGTACAGTAGAGAAGTCAGACATTGAAAAGCTTCAAGAGCATGTGGCAGCGTTGTCTGTAAATCAAGGAGTTGGAAGTTCTGCGCAGGGACAGCAAACTGATGTGATCTGTGGACTGTGTCAAGGCGCTCATGCAACCGACACATGCGAGCAAGTCACAGCTGAGAGCTGTAACTATGCAGGAGCTTTTCCAAATAGACACTCGAATTTGTCCTACTCAAACAACAACGCCTTGAACTCACATCTCTTGAATAAGCCACAGCAGCAATTCAACCCTCAGCAGAACCAAGGATTCAATCAGAACAGGGGCCAACATTTTCAGAATCCAGGTTTCCAACCTCAGATCCAGCAGAGGCCGCCTCAGAATTTCCAGAACTTTCAGCCCAATCAGAGCTTCCAGCCTCAGTTTGTCCCAAACCAAGGCCAGTGGAATCAGAATCAAAACCAAAATCAGAATCAGAATCAAAAGCCTCCTTCAAGGCTTGAGAATTTGATGACTGATTTCATCACTAGTCAGAAGGAGATCAACAATCAACTGCAGGCCTCCATCAGAAATGTGGAGACCCAAGTTACACAGATGGCTAATGAGATGCAGAAAAGGGACAAAGGAACATTGCCTAGTACTGCGGAAAAGAACCCGCAATGCAAGGCAATAACCTTGAAATCTGGAAGAGTACTAGCTGGACCAAAGGGAGCAGATACTGGAGCGGAATTTGAAGGAGATGATATTGTTGATAATGCTGGTAAGGAAGCTGATAATGGGAATGAAGCGGAAAAAGAGACAGCCGAATTGCAGACTGAAGCTGCGCCTGAAATGGCTGAAACAGATAAGGGTACAGGTGAAGGTACAACTTCCTTCCCTTCACCACCAAAAATTGCTAATAACAAGTACATGCCCAGGATTCCTTATCCTGCACGGCTTAAAAATAAAGAACATGATCTTAAATTCAAGAAATTTCTGCAACGATTAAAGTCTGTAGAGATAACCATTCCTCTCACAGAAATGATTTCCGAAATGCCCATCTATGCTAAGTTCTTGAAAGAATTGATTTCAGGAAAAAGGCAGGTTGAGCAGGAAGAGGTAATTATTCTCAACAGCACATGCAGTGCCATTGTTCAGAGGAGAATGCCCGAAAAGAAAGAGGATCCCGGATGTTGCACACTTCCAGTACAATTCGGAAAGGCCAAAGCGAGTATGGGGCTTTGTGATTTAGGATCAAGCATCAATGTGATGCCACTAGCTATGGCTGTTCGCCTTAAGCTGGGAGAAATTCAACCGGTCAAGATGAGACTGCAACTTGCAGACAGATCGATCACTCAGCCCGTAGGAATCCTCAAGGATGTTGTGGTCAAAACCGGGCAGGTTCTTTTCCCGGTCGACTTCATCGTCCTCGACATTGAAGAGGATTCTGAAATGCCGCTTATCCTTGGACGCCCATTTCTAGCCACTGGTGGTGCACTGATTGACGCTAAATCCGGAAAAGTCACCTTAAGGGTCGATGGCGAGGAGATCATCTTTGATATGGAGAAATTGCAGAAATTTCCGAATGACAGTTCTTGTTTTTCATTTGAAAATGTAATAGTTAGGGAAGAGCCAGACTCTGAACTTGATTGTGAAATGATGCTGGATGAACCATCAAAGCTGGTACTGAAGCCTGCTGGCGTGGAGCACAAAGGATGCAAAGCCGTTCACTTCGCCGATCCCGAAACAGGGGATTTGGAGGAATTTGACGGCATCGAATTCCATGATGACGCCAACCAAGAGGAGGAAGAGGATCCTGTACTGATGCAGGATCCCGAAGGTAAATCTGTTCTCCCACTACCCAATTCTCGCAAACTACTCCCTTCCGTTGAATGTCCACCAGAGCTTGAACTTAAAACATTACCCGATCATCTCAAGTACGCGTTTCTCGCAGAACATAAAAAGTTACCCGTGATTGTTTCGGCTAAGCTCTCCCAAGAGCAAGAAAATGCTCTGGTAGTCGTTCTTAAGAAACATGTACATGCAATAGGTTGGACCATTTCTGATATAAAAGGAATAAGCCCTTCTATTTGCATGCACAGGATTTTAATGGAAGAAGAGTTTAAACCCTCCCGTCAACCTCAGAGGCGATTGAACCCCCTTATGCAGGAAGTGGTAAGGAAAGAAGTTATCAAGCTCTTAGATGCTGGTATAATCTATCCTATCTCTGATAGCAAATGGGTTAGCCCGGTGCAGGTCGTACCCAAACGAGGAGGGATGTGCATAACCAAGAATGAGCAAGGAGAAGAGGTTGCAACCAGGCCAGTAACCGGATGGAGAGTTTGTATCGATTACCGGAAGCTGAACGAGGCCACACGCAAGGACCATTTTCCATTGCCATTCATTGATCAGATGCTTGAGAGGCTGGCAGGGAGAGAGTTTTATTGCTTTTTGGATGGTTATTCCGGTTATAATCAGATTGTTATTTCCAGCGAAGACCATGATAAAACCACTTTTACTTGCCCGTACGGCACTTTTGCCTATCGACGGATGCCTTTTGGTTTGTGCAATGCACCTGCTACTTTTCAAAGATGCATGATGTCTATTTTCTCTGAATTTATCGAAAAATGCATTGAGGTCTTCATGGATGACTTCTCTGTGTATGGAGATACATTCGAAGATTGTTTGACCAATCTTGCCAAGATTTTAAAGAGGTGTGAGGACACTAACTTGGTTTTAAATTGGGAAAAGTGCCATTTTATGGTCACTGAGGGCATAGTGTTAGGTCATCGCATTTCTCGTGCAGGCATTGAAGTTGATCCAGCCAAAGTTTCCATCATTTCCAATCTCCCTCTTCCTAACTCGATCAAATCAGTTAGGAGCTTCTTAGGGCATGCCGGTTTTTACCGGCGATTCATTAAGGATTTCTCTAAAATTGCCAAGCCGCTCACTAATCTGCTTTGTAAAGAAAATCCTTTCTTAATAAATGAAGCGTGTGTCCAAGCCTTTGACACGCTCAAGAAGATGTTGGTTTCTGCACCGATAGTGCAACCACCCGATTGGTCACTGCCTTTCGAGGTAATGTGCGATGCTAGTGGTCTCGCCGTGGGCGCAGTTCTTGGACAACATAAGGATGGGAGACACTGCGTAATTCATTACGCAAGTCATGCCCTGAATGAAGCCCAAGTTAACTACACCACAACGGAGAAAGAGATGTATGCTGTAGTCTTCGCGTTTGACAAGTTCAGACAGTACCTGATAGGTATGAAGACCATAGTATACACCGATCATACAGCATTGAGATACTTGTTTAGCAAACAAGATGCAAAACCTCGATTAATCAGGTGGGTACTTCTGTTGCAAGAATTCGACATCATAATAAAAGATAGGCGAGGTCGAGATAATGGTGCTGCTGACCACTTATCTCGATTAGATAATGATAAAAAGGAAAAAGCCGTCAATGAAGATTTCCCGGACGAACAGTTGTTCGCGTTGCATCTGCATAATCAAGCTTGCCCATGGTTTTCCGACATCGCTAACTTCTTGGCGTGCGGAATAACCCCTCAGTTTTCGAACTATCATCAGAGGAATAAGTTCAAACGAGATGTATTAAGTTACTTCTGGGAAGAACCTTATCTCTTCAAACACTGCCCTGATTCAATAATCAGGCGATGTGTGACTGAGCATGAAGCTTATCAAATTGTCAGAAAATGCCATGAATCAGAATATGGAGGTCACCATGGTCCCGCTCGAACGGCCCACAAGGTCCTCGAATGTGGATTTTATTGGCCTTACATCTATGAGGATTGCAGGACATTTGTTAAGGGCTGTGACAGATGCCAAAGATTAGGAAACATCTCCAAGAGGGATGAGATGCCTCAAAAGGGGATTCTCACACTTGAGATCTTTGATGTATGGGGCATTGACTTCATGGGACCGTTTCCACCATCTGGTGGAAACTACTATATCTTGGTAGCTGTCGATTACGTATCCAAATGGGTCGAGGCTGTCGCATTACCGACCAATGATGGTAGCCAAGTCATCAAGTTCCTCAAGAACAACATTTTCAGTCGATTTGGCGTACCTAGGGTGGTGATATCTGATGGAGGAACACACTTTATTAATAAAGGTTTTGAAACTTTAATGAGTAAAAATGGGATCCTCCATAAGATAGGCACGCCTTACCATCCTCAGACTAGTGGTCAAGTCGAAGTATCCAATCGCGAAATCAAACACATACTCGAAGCCACTGTCGGGATAACCCGTAAGGATTGGGCACGTAAGCTCAATGATGCTCTATGGGCATACCGCACAGCATATAAGACTCCCATCGGGATGTCTCCATATAGGCTGGTCTTCGGAAAAGCCTGTCATTTGCCCGTAGAGCTAGAACATAAAGCTTACTGGGCAGTTAAAACGCTTAACTTCGATCCGAAAGTTGCTCAGAGCAAACGTAAGTTGGACCTCAATGAAATTGAGGAAATACGAGCGCAAGCTTATGAAAGCTCTCGAATTTACAAGGAGCGGACCCAGAAGTTGCACGATCGCCGGATTAAACCTAAGTATTTTTATGTTGGTCAACATGTGTTATTGTTCAATACTAGGTTGAAGCTGTTCCCCGGAAAGCTCAAATCTAGATGGGAAGGACCACATGAAGTACTAGAGGTGTTCAAAAATGGAGCTGTCAGGATTCGAACTGGCAGGGGCGATATAGTGGTGAATGGACAACGATTAAAAGAGTACCTCGGACAGTTCGATCCGGAGAAAGAAAGCCAAGCAGTGGCAGACCCGGCTTACATTCAATAAGAAACAGCATTTAAAAACACAAAAATTTCAGTTTATATATAGATAGTATATATTTATAGTATTTAATTCACGACAGGAAAGTACCCAAAGATCAATTAAACATTTAGAGTACTAAGACTCTAAATGTGAGGATGTTGATATTTGGAGAAAATCTAATGCGTCTTATTTGTCTGTCTTGCAGAAGTTTGGAACCACCAAAAAGATGGAGCAGATGAGAATAACATGGAAAAACCAGGTTCTTGGTTGGATTAGTTCCATAAGTCTGAGAAAACGCTTTCGGAAATTAAAGAAATTCAATACCCGAAACAAAATTCACAGATAAATGGAACTGACCCAACCTAATTTTATGCAAGTGGATTGTTTAATTTTCAGCCCAGCATTTTGAATTTACTTGGACTGAATTTATTTAGCCCAAATCAAATAAAATGGACTCTGGCCCAACATCACACTCGGGCCCAGTCCAAGAAAATTTGAAAATTCAAAAAATTCTTTGTCGCGGAAGGTCCTTTGTCGCGATGTCATGCATCGCGACCAGGCCCTGTTCCGCGACAAACCCCCTTTTCTTTCTTAACCCTTCTTCGTTGATTGTCGCGATGCACCTTGTCGCGGAGTATGACTCCGCGACCAAGCCCTGCTCCGCGACATGATCTGCGTTGACTTTGTCTCCATACTGAACTTTTTCGCGGTAGCCTTGTCGCGGAGCATGACTCCGCGACCAACCATCAACTCCGCGACCTCTCTGATGTCGCCATGCCTTGTCGCGGGACCTTGTTCCGCGACAAAGTCTCGGATTCCGCGACAAAAGTTCAAGTATTTATACCCCCCCACCCCCTCCAGTTTCTTTTCACTTTCTCCTGTCATTTCAACTTCCTCCAACTTCTTCATCTTCTTTTCCCCCATTTTTCTCTCATCCGAACGAACACCACGTGTTCTTCGCACTCTTGCACTCCATTTCCAAGGGGAAACTATGGACCGATTTCATGGACTCCTCCCAAACCTTGGACCCGTGCCTAGACCCGAGCCAAGGAGGAGAGGGTAAACCCTGTTTTCGCCATGTTCATAGCACCCATTCGGACCCCTTTATTTTGTTTTTATTTTGTTGTGTTCTTGGTGTGGTGTGGTCAGTGTGCACGTTTGACTTTAGACTTTTGAAGGTTTTTGAGTGCTCTCGGTTGAGAACACCATTTTGAAACAGTTGAACCTCCATTTTGAAACTGGTAATGGATAAGATTTTGAAGCTTTAAAACTGGAAAGAACAAACTGATGAACATCTGGGTATTGTTTTGAATATCTTGATGTTATTGGTTTAATTGATCTTGATGTGATGTGCACAGAGTTGAGTTGGTGTAATAAAAGAGGTAAGACCTTTTTGGGCACATCTGTTCCCATGAGAGAAATCTCATGGGAATAAATGTTTGTTTGTTTATGGAAACATAGTACAAACACCCAATGAGAAACTTCCACTTTTAATAAAAGCAAACTTTTAGAAAAAGACAAAAAGAGTTATTGTTGTTTAATGTTTGACTTGAGCCTTTTGTTCCCAATGGAACACTAGTGTGAGTAAGATAGCAGTATTTTTGTCACCCAACTGCTATCATTTCCAAATCAAAAATGGGACCACTCACATCCCACCTTTGTTAAATAAAATAAGTCAACCATTTTAAAAATTAAAAAACAGTGTTTGCAAATTTTTGGATGCTTTAACTGTCCAAACAGTCCAAGCTATCCAGAAATAGCAGATCCGTTCCGCCACGTCTTCATTGCACATTCCAATATTCGAGCATTCCATTTCCATCTATCCATCCCATTCCACTTCCAACAAGTGTCTCGGACTTGTTTAATAAAACTGAAAACTTTTGGGCCCAATGGCCCATTAAAAAGATTTTAGGCCCAAATGGCCAATTTTATTCTATTTTGGGCTCCTTAGCCCATTTAAAACCAAATATTATTTACATGTGCTTTAAACTAAAATTCAAGTCAGAAATTTAATAATCTCACATCTAGAGCAAAGCTCTAAATGTGAGGATGTTGGTTTCTGAACTTGAATAATTGCTGAAAATTATATAAAAAATTGGATTCATCACCTCTTATCTTTTCAGGGGAAATCCTCCCATCCCAGATCCTGCACCAGAAGGAACCAAGCTGCTGGACTTACCGCTCGAACTCCTTGGTGAAATTCTCTCCCGGATAGGAGAGGATGAAATCAGGGAGGTGTTTGCCGCGCAACGGATATGCAAGAAGCTCAGGGATGCTGGAAACCTCACCATCGTGTACAAGCGATGCGAGGTTGACTCCTCCACTGTGAAGAGAGGGCAAGAAAGAATCCGTTGGCAGAAGGAGAGATTCCTGCGAATATGCACGGCGGCAGGAAACTTCAATCTTCAGCTCATCCCAGCACTCAGGGCATTTGCAGAGGGGAATGAGGAGCACGCTTGTGAACTACTACGCCCGGGACTTGAGGACAACCATAAGACATCAATCTTCACCCGCGGATTGATGCTTATGAGTAAAACGGATGAAGGCCAAGTTGAGCAGGGAATCAGAATGATCGACAGGATGGTGACAGATCGATCAGTTTTTCGGTATACGTCCACCAACGTCCTCGCTTGGATAACAGACAACCCAGATAACCCACAACTATGGGCGGGCCAAGGAGTCAGAGTCTACTGCCCGAGATGGCATGCACCTCTGAGAAACCGCGATTGGTGCCTGCGTTGTGAGCTTTCCAGCTGTGTCCTCTGGCTCCGATACATGCCCTGAAGAAAGAAGGAAGAATCCTAGTTCCATTTTACCCTGTTTTGTTTTATTTCCATTTTAGTAGTAGTAATCTACAAGGGATTCCTCCTTTTGTGTGTGCAGGTTTGTATCAACTGCACAAGGATCCCTTGCCTCGGATGTATTTACTGCTTTCCCTAAATTGGAACTCATTTTTTGAGACCACTGAACGATTCTTTACTGCTTTCCTTTGAAAAGATGTCTGTACAGTCCGAGATGAATAAGTGACTGTCAGGCCAAAAATATGCTGTTGACATACCTAGTATGTCAGCAGTGCCTCTTTACTGCTTTCAATTGAATAACCAGCAAAAATATGCATAAACTTGCTCTAAATTCACAGGTTGAATTTAGGCTTATGATTAAATTTTCAGACTTTCAAATTGGGATAATATAATTGAAGACATGCATGACATGAACTCCTGAGGTTTTGAGCTATAAAAATTTAATGATGCGATCAGCTTATTAGGTAATAAATCTGCATGTTAGAGATCTCGATTGAATAAATTGTTAGAATTAAGCTTTGATTAAATTTGAGAATATTGTATGACATGAATCAACCCAACCTTGTGAGATTTGAGCCATGAGTCACTTTTACTCATTCATTTTCTTTGATGTGTGAATCATCTTGATTAAAGGAAACTAGACCTTGCAATTGGGACCGATTCAAGACCATGCCATATTCCCGAAATCGAGCATATGATCGAGGCACCTAGAAAACCCAAATTTTTGGCCTTCTTTTGAAATCCAAACCCCAAAAAAATATTTTCCCTTTAGGATTAACCAATTTGAGCCTATAAGCCTAATTTTTCTTTGAAGCCCTCTATATTATTCCTAGCCTTCTAAAAAGACCAAGAAATTCAAACCCAAGTGTGCGAGAATGAATTCTATCAAAGGCATTAAGTTTGTGATCATCAGAAAAAGTATTAATCGGTATTCTATAAACCGATTAAAAAAAAAAAAAGTTGAATGTCATTCAACACAAATAAATTGCAGATGACAAGCAATAGTCTAATGTCATGCAATAGAAAGAAAATCAAAAAGAAAGAGAAATAATGATGATCATAAATTTTTAAATAAAAATATGCCAAGTTATGATAGAATAAATCTTTGCCACTTCTAGCCCAATAATTTCCCTTTCCTACCTAATGTTACAACCGTACGCCCCGTTATAACCCTCAAATGAGACCTCGTGATCTCGATTTGAAGAAATGAGCCGGTGGCGAGTTGGTCTAATTGCAAGCTTATGGGATAATTTAATTAAATTTGATTTTGAGCGTTCTTGATTAAACCCCAATTGAGAGTGAGTGAATTTTTCCGATTCTCTTATATGTGAGGCTTTGTCTTATTACACATGTTCATGTCATCCTCTAATTCTCATCCCTAATCCTTGCATTTTTCAAACATAATATTCATGAAGGATTGATAATAATGCTTGATTTGTAGGCCCGATGTAGTGAGCAAGTATCATTTCATTAAACACTGCAATCAAGGGAATTCAATGCTTGTAGTTTTTGATTGTCTTATCCCAATCCAAAAAGGATGTGATTTATGAAGCCACGAAAATGAATTGAATATGTAGAGTCCGTGTTCTTACGAACATTGACTCTGACTGCTCGGGGACGATCAGTATTAAATGTGAGGATGTTGATAATGGCCAGAAATGACCATTATTTTCAATCCATTTCCGTGTCTTAAACGGGCATTTGATCGCATTCCGGTCTTACATTAAGTAAGAAAGCAGTCGAATTGGACTAATTTATGCATAATTGTAAAAATAATAAGCTGGTGTGAAAAAGACATAAAATTACATATTTATGTTAGAAAAATCCAAAAACATGAGAAAAAAGAAAAGGAAACAAAAAGATGGGAAAAAGATAGAAAAGCCCACAAAAAGAATATTTTCGGCCCATCTGGCCCAATCCAGCAGGCCCAGGAAGACCTTTGTCGCGGAAGCCCCTTGGCGCGATGCAGTGTTCCGCGACAAAGGCATGTTCCGCGACCAAGTGGCCCAAATGAAGAGGAGACCAGCCAAGCCCCTTGGCGCGATGACCTTTGTCGCGATGGCATGCTCCGCGACAAAGGCATGTTCCGCGACCAAGATGCACAAATAGAGACACAAGACCCAGTCGAGAAGCCTTGCCACATGCAGTATGTTCCGCGACCAACTGGATGCTCCGAGACAAAGCTGTGATGTGTGTGATGTCTTAAGACACAATGGGCTAGAATCAAGGCCCATGGGCTTAGGGTTTGAAACTTTTGACAAGTTTCGTTTACCCGAGCTTTTGCTAAAATTATACCAGGTTAGATTTATTAAATGAAAAACGTTATGATTCACGGGAAAGGGTTTAGGGATATATCAAGATTATTAATCTTTTTATTACTCAAGTATGGTGCTTCGGTTTCAAATGGCGCTGTGGTCCTCTCTGTCATGAAAAGTTGACAAGTCTCATGGCATAGCCGGGATAGGTTGACCTTCAGCCTGTCACACTGAGGATCCCCGGCAAATATGCCATGATACTTCTCATCAATTCTTGCCATATGATTTCCTGCCATGAAACTTTTGACTAATTCCCACTACATGAGTATTTTCTGAAAATTCGTGATCCTGGTTTAGGTTTTATTTGATGAAACCAATTTATGATGGCGGTGTTGTGATTAGGGATATATTTATACATAGTCATGTTTTTATTGCTCGTAGTTACGAAACTGTGCTCCCGAAAGCGCACGAGTCAAAAATTGCAGTAATTTATAGTAAGACCGGATCGTTCACTGGAGGATGTGCGATAGAAGCAGGTCCCACGTCGTTTTACTAGATTTTCCATTCGTATTGCTCAATAGGTTTGAAAGATGATTAATATCTACTGACGGGAATTTAAACTAGATTTAGAAAGCAGTTAAATTAATCTACGAAGCAAATAAATCTATTCTAGAAAGCGGATAAGAATTATTCTAAGAATGCAGTAAACATTATCTACGAAAGCAGGGAAAAGGTGCATTGTGCCAACCGTGAAGTTGAGTCACAATGTAGACAGAAAGGACAGGAAGAAAAGAATGAAAATTGGACAAGAGCGAGATACATCAATATTAAACTTCCATTTTCATACGCAGATCTTTGTTTGGGATAATTCTGTCAGATAGCTAATTCTCATGCTCTCAATAAGGCTTTCCCTTTAACAGACAGGTACTTGCAATATGAGTTTACATGTTCTTAAGACCGCAAATTCTAAGATACCACAGATTCGTAACTGCCCTGGCCTGGGTGTGTTACTTCATCTGTGGTGGAAAAGCAACACCTGGCACATCATTTATTGAAATGCCAAGTACCACTATCATTCTCCCATGTCACACCCAAAGATTTGAATCAAGCCCTAAACTATCCCTTAACTGTCAATCCTAGTAGCAGTTACACAACTCTCAATACAACCGAGTGACCTCTAACGAAAGCGATTAAAAGAAAGCGGTAAAGAAAGCAGTTAAAATCCTATCACTCGGAGGTTTTGAAAATCTGACCCTGGTAGTAAAAGACAGCCCCCCATCAGAATGAAGGAGTATGGATCAAGAATTCCCGGCTCTCAGTGAACCATGAGTGTGTTCACCTCCTTCCGGGTGATTATGAGATACAAACTAATGAAACGAACTAATAAATTAGTTCGTTCCGGATGCACTCACTCAGGACTCAAAAGTAGGCTTTGGCAGGAGAGGATAGCAGTTGAAAGAAAACTCAACCCTATCTTGGAAAATAACCAAGGCCTGGATGATGTTCCTCTAAGATTATTTACTACACTGTATTTGAATCCAAGTGAACCCCATCTCGGTGTAGCACTTAATCTTACATTTCCATCAACCAGCAATTTTGGGAAATAATGGATTTGAAAATCATTCCCTGTCAGGTACTAGACTCTCAGTTAAAACACAGACCCTTTCAGTCTAGGCGAGACCTAATCGCTGAATCTGCTTCTTAATTTCCCAAAACACAACCCTTGACAGAATATGAATTAGTCATAACTGATGAATTTATCCCTTTCTCAGATCCGGATTTTATAAAGAGGTTTTTGCTGGAAATTTATAAAGCAATATCTGTTTTAGATCTAGACTTCTATTGTCCAAGGGAAGGATCCCAAAATAATAACAGACCACAATAGTACATAATATTTTCATGCATAAAGATATAGGGAAGTGTAAAATTAATTGACCCAAAATATAGATGCGGGTCTAGACAGAAGGTGAAACACAGAATGAAGTGGTCAAGGGACCAAAGTAATGGCAGAATAATCAGGTGGGCTGTAAACATCTGCTGTCCAATTTCCCAATCACTCGGATGGAGCGAATTTAGACAGCTTGGACCCTATAATGGTGGTGTCAACACCAGTTGGGCCTCCACTGTCTGTGAATTCGGATAAAAACCTACATCCTTCCCTTCTATAGTGATCATCAGTTGGCATTGACTGATGCCAACTGACTCCCAGTATGGATTGGGATTCAGGTTTGGAAATTAAGATAATAAAAATAAAACTGTATCTGGATGGGAGTCAGCCAAGCAGCTATTATAACCCCGGATGGGCGAACCGCCAAGGCTTTCACTGACAGCCATCCAGACCATGCAAAATAACAATTAGTAATTAATACCCAGAGTACGAGCTAGTTATCCATGAGGGAGTACCCGCCAACATTAGTCTGATGTATTCTTTACTAATGGTTCCACACAACACACAAAGACAAAATAAATAAGAAACAAAAGAGGATCCCTTGTATGAGAGACATTGGTTTCTCATGCAAGGTTGTGGATTGGGTCCACAATTGATGGTCTTAAATAATCCTTCCTACCATAATCAATTACAGTCCAGATTATCTGTTTAAGCCATCAAGATTTTGTTTATACAAGAATGTTTTAATGGCAATTGAACAAAGGTTCCTTTAGTCATGATGATTATTGAAGTTTGATTATTGCTAATCTCAATCTTTAATCATTAATGAGTCAAGGGTTCAATCAGTTAAGTGATGCAAATGGAGAATCAAAATTTGGGCAGCATAACACCCTATATTGCAATTCCAGAATGTTACATCCTAACCCGTGGGGCTATGATGTGAGTGTTGCAATATAAAATAGGGAGAGAATGAAATTTGTTTGAGATTAAATAGAGAGAGAGGAACCTTGTCGCGATATCATAAATTTTGTCGCGGACCAAGATCCGCGACATGGACATCCCGACAAGTTTTTAGAATTTTTGGCAGCATAACGCCTCTTTGTCGCTATATGAGATTTTGTCGCGGAACGTGGTTCCGCGACAAGGGTGACATCGCGACAAAGTGTTTTCATAAAATTCTAAGGCATTTGAACCTTTGTCGCTATGCATGGAAATTTTGTCGCGGAACGTGGTTCCGCGACAAGGTGTTCCGCGACAAGGTGTTCAAAGATTCAAGGAACATGGCATAATTTTTCTGTCTCAGAATGGGATTTTGTCGCGGAACGTGGCTCCGCGACAAGATCATTCCGCGACAAGAAGCCATGGAGACAAAATGCAAGGGTTTGGCTCCTTTGTCGCTATGCATGGACAGTTTTGTCGCGGAACGTGGCTCCGCGACAAGGTATTCCGCGACAAAGGGTTTTAAATTATGGAGACAAGTGTCTTGAAACACCTTGGTCGCGGAACAGCCATTTTGTCGCGGAACGTGGTTCCGCGCCAGAAGGCGGTTGGCGCCCAAGGTGGTTCAGGACAAAAGTCAGAAAAAGCAGAAATGAACAGTGGCATGCAAACAGCGTGATCTCACCCTATTTCAGATCAAAAAGCTATTCTAAGCTAAAAATAAGCAAGAAACATTCAAAATAAAGAAGAACATGCTTAAACAAAAATAACAAGGGAGGGCAGAATATTAAAATAAAGCAGGAGACCTAATCTAGGGTTTGATCACACATCCACACAACATTATCCATAATATGCCAACAGTAACATAAAAATAACAAAATGGGGGTCAAATGACCCCAAAATGAAAAAGAAAGCATAAATCCATGGGGTGTGAGACCCATTTCATGATTTGGGACACAAATGATGAATGTTTTCCCATATTATTGAAGGGGTGTCGTTAATACCCATGATTTGGGTATTACAAACCCTAAAACAAGAGTTTAGAAACCAAAACATGGTGTAAAAGTGGCTATCTAGTTACTGTAAACCATAAAACACAAAGTAAACACTAAACTAAACTAATCTAAGAACAAGAGTTAAATAATACATAAAAATAAACCTACACTACACTACCTAAGGGAGAACTCCTAAGCTTGCCTTCAAGAGAGCTCTTACAAAAATTCCCACTTTTTTTCCAACCCTTAGCTCATGGGAGACACCTCATATTTATAGAAGTGTAACCCTAAGCCCATGGGCCTTGATTCTAGCCCATTGTGTCTTAAGACATCACACACATCACAGCTTTGTCTCGGAGCATCAAGTTGGTCGCGGAACACACTGCATGTGGCAAGGCTTCTCGACTGGGTCTTGTGTCTCTATTTGTGCATCTTGGTCGCGGAACATGCCTTTGTCGCGGAGAATGCCATCGCGACAAAGGTCATCGCGACAAAGGGCTTGGCTGGTCTCCTCTTCATCTGGGCCACTTGGTCGCGGAACCCCTCCTTTGTCGCGGAGCACTGCATCGCGCCAAGGGGCTTCCGCGACAAAGGTCTTCCTGGGCCTGCTGGATTGGGCCAGATGGGCCGAAAATATTCTTTTTGTGGGCTTTTCTATCTTTTTCCCATCTTTTTGTTTCCTTTTCTTTTTCTCTTTTTTTTTTTGGATTTTTCTAACATAAATATGTAATAAAATTACATATTTATGTCTTTTTCACACCAGCTTATTATTTTTACAATTATGCATAAATTAGTCCAATTCGGCTGCTTTCTTACTTAATGTAAGACCGGAATGCGATCAAATGCCCGTTTAAGACACGGAAATGGATTGAAAATAATGGTCATTTTTGGCCATTATCAACATCCTCACATTTAATACTGATCGTCCCCGAGCAGTCAGAGTCAATGTTCGTAAGAACACGGACTCTACATATTCAATTCATTTTCGTGGCTTCATAAATCACATCCTTTTTGGATTGGGATACGACAATCAAAAATTACAAGTATTGAATTCCCTTGATTGCAGTGTTTAATGAAATGATACTTGCTCACTGTATCGGGCTTACAAATCAAACATTATTATCAACCTTTCATGAATATCATGTTTGAAAAATGCAAAGATTAGGGATGAGAATTAGAGGACGACATGAACATGTGTAATAAGACAGAGCCTCACATATAAGAGAATCGGAAAAATTCACTCACTCTCAATTGGGGTTTAATCATGAACGCTCAAAATCACTTTTAATTAAATTATCCCATAAGCTTGCAATCAGACCAACTCGCCACCGGCTCATTTCTTCAAATCGAGATCACGAGGTCTTATTTAAGGGTTATAACGGGGCATACGGTTGTAACATTAGGTAGGAAAGGGAAATTATTGGGCTAAGAAGTGGCAAAGATTTGTTCTATCATAACTTGGCAATTTTTATTTAAAATTTATGATCATCAATATTTCTTTCTTTTGTTTTTCTTTTTCCATTGCATGACATTAGACTAAGTCTAATTTGCTTGTCATTTGCAATTTATTTGTGTTGAATGGCATTCAACTTTTATTTTTTTTTTTTTTTTTTCGGTTTATAGAATACCGATTTATAGTTTTTATTCATTGATGATCAAAAATTGCAATGCCTTGATAGAATTCATCCTTGCACACTTGGGTTTGAATTTTTTGGTCCTTTTTCATAAGGCTAGGAATAATATAGTGGGCTTCAAAGAAAAATTAGGCTTATAGGCTCAAAATGGTTAATCCTAAAGGGAAATATTTTTGGGTTTGGATTTCAAACGAAGGCCAAAAAATTTGGGTTTTTCTAAGTGCCTCGATCATATGCTCGATTTCGGGAATATGGCATAGTCTTGGATCGGTCCCAATCGCAAGTTCTAGTTTCCTTTAATCAAAATGATTCACACATCAAAGGAAATGAATGAGTAAAAGTGACTCATGGCTCAAATCTCACAAGGTTGGGTTAATTCATGTCATACAATATTCTCAAATTTAATCAAAGCTTAATTCTAACAATTTATTCACTCGAAATCTCTAACATGCAGATTTATTACCCAATAAGCTGATCGCATCATTAAATTTTTATAGCTCAAAACCTCAGGAATTCATTTCATGCATGTTCTCAATTATATTATCCCAATTTAAAAGTTTGAAAATTTAATCACAAGCCTAAATTCAACCTGTGAATTTAGAGCAAGTTTATGCATATTTTTGCTGGTTATTTAATTGAAAGCAGTAAAGAGGCACTGCTGACATACTGAGTATGTCAACAGCATATTTTTGGCCTGACAGTCACTTATTCATCTCGGACTGTGCAGACATCTTTTCAAAGGAAAGCAGTAAAGAATTGTTCAGTGGTCTCAAAAACTGAGTTCCAATTTAGGGAAAGCAGATAAATACAACCGATGCAAGGGATTCTCGTGCAGTTGACACAAACCTGCACACACAAAAGGAGGATCCCCTTGCAGATTACTACTACTAAGAACGGAATTGAAATAAAGCAGGGTAAAATGGGACTAGGATTCTTCCTTCTTTCTTCAGGGCATGTATCGGAGCCAGAGGACACAGCTGGAAAGTTCACAACGCAGACACCAATCGCGGTTTCTCAGAGGTGCATGCCATCTTGGGCAGTAGACTCTGACTCCTTGGCCTGCCCACAGTTGTGGGTTGTCTGGTTGGTCAGTTATCCAAGCGAGAACGTTGAGGGACGTGTATCGAAAAACTGATCGATCCGTCACCATCCTGTCGATCATCCTGATCCCCTGCTCAACTTGGCTTTCATCAGTCTTACTCATAAGCATCAATCCGCGGGTGAAGATTGACGTCTTATGGTTGTCCTCAAGTCCCGGGCGTAGCAGTTCACAAGCGCGCTCCTCATTCCCCTCTGCAAATGCCTTGAGTGCTGGGATGAGCTGAAGATTGAGGTTTCCTGCCGCTGTGCATCTTCGCAGAAATCTCTCCTTCTGCCGACGGATCCTTACTTGCCATCTCTTCACAGTGGAGGTGTTAACCTCGCATCGCTTGTACACGATGGCAAGGTTTCCCGCATCTCTGAACTTCTTGCATACTCGTTGTGCAGTAAACACCCCCTTGATTTCATCCTCTCCTATCCGGGAGAGAATTTCACCAAGGAGTTCGACAGGCAAGTCCAGCAACTTGGTTCCTTCTGGAGCAGGGTCTGGAATGGGAGGATTACCCCTGAAAAGATAAGAAGTGATGAATCCAATTTTTATGTAATTTTCAGAGATTATTCAAGTTCAGAAAGCATCATCCTCACATTTAGAGCTTTGCTCTAAATGTGAGATTATTAAATTTCTGACTTGAATTTTAATATAAAGCACATGCAAATAATATTTGGTTTTAAATGGGCTAAAGAGCCCAAAATAAAATAAAATTGGCCATTGGGCCTAAAATCTTTTTAATGGGCCATAGGGCCCAAAGGTTTTCAATTTTATTAAACAAGTCCGAGACACTTGTTGGAAGTGGAATGAGATGGATAGATGGAAATGGAATGCTCGAATATTGGAATGTGCAATGGAGACGTGGCGGAACGGATCTGCTGTTTCTGGATAGCTTGGACTGTTTGGACAGTTAAAGCATCCAAAAATTTGCAAACACTGTTTTTAATTTTAAAAATGGTTGACTTGTTTTATTTAACAAAGGTGGGATGTGAGTGGTCCCATTTTGGATTTTTGAAAAGGATAGCAGTTGGGTGACAAAAGTACTGCTATCTTACTCACACTAGTGTTCCATTGGGAACAAAATACTCAAGTCAAACATTAAACAAAAATAACTCTTTTTGTCTTTTTCTAAAAGGTTGCTTTTATTAAAAGTGGAAGCTCCTTATTGGGTGTTTGTACTATGTTTCCATAAACAAACAAACATTTATTCCCATGAGATTTCTAACATGGGAACACATGTGCCCAAAAAGATCTTACCTCTTTTATTACACCAAAACAACACTGTAGAGGTCACATCAAGATCAATCAAACCAATAACATCAAGATATTCAAAACAATACCCAAATGTTCATCAGTTTGTTCTTTCCAGTTTTAAACCTCAAAAACTTATCCATTAACAGTTTTAACGCCATTAGTCAGTTTTCAAAACAAGTTCTCAAAAACTTCAAAATGGTGCTCAAAGCCGAGAGCACTCAAAACCTCCAAAAATCTAAAGTTAGATGTGCACACTAACAACACCACACCAAGAACACAACAAAATAAAATAAATAAAAGAACTAAGGGGGTCCGAATGGGTGCTATGAACATGGCGAAAACAGGGTTTTACCCTCTCCTCCTTGGCTCGGGTCTAGGCACGGGTCCAAGGTTGGGAAGGAGTCCATGAAATCGGTCCATAGTTTCCCCTAGAAAAAGAGTGCAAGAGTGCGAAGAACACGTGGTGTTCGTTCGGATGAGAAAAAAAAATGGGGGAAAAGAAGATGGAGAAGTTGGGGGAAGTTGAAATGGCAAGAGAAGGTGAAAAGAAACTGGAGGGGGTGGGGGGTATAAATACTTGAACTTTTGTCGCGGATTCCGAGACTTTGTCGCGGAACAAGGTTCCGCGACAAGGCATAGCGACATGAGAGAGGTCGCGGAATTGAGGGTTGGTCGCGGAGTCATGCTCCGCGACAAGGCTACCGCGACAAAGTTCAGTATGGAGACAGTCAACGCAGGTTGTGTCGCGGAGCAGGGCTTGGTCGCGGAGTCATGCTCCGCGACAAGGTGCATCGCGACAGGGTGTGGGGAAGGGTTAAGAAGGAAAAGGGAGTTTGTCGCGGAACAGGGCCCGGTCGCGATGTATGACATCGCGACAAAGGACCTTTCGCGACAGAGAATTTTTGAATTTTCAAATTTTCTTGGACTGGGCCCGAGCGTGGTGTTGGGCCTGCGTCCATTTTATTTGATTTGGGCTGAATAAATTCAGTCCAAGTAAATTCAAAATGCTGGGCTGAAAATTAAAATAATCCACTTGCATAAAATTAGGTTGGGTCAGTTCCATTTTATCTGTGAATTTTATTTCGGGTATTGAATTTCTTCAATTCCCGAAGACATTTTCTCAGATTTATAGAACTAATCCAACCAAGAACCTGGTTTTTCCATGTTACTCTTATCTGCTCCTCTTTTTTGGGGGTTCCGAACTTCTGCAAGATAGATGAATGAAATGCATTAGATTTTCTCCAAATATCAACATCCTCACATTTAGAGTCTTAGTACTCTAAATGTTTAATTGATCTTTGGGTACTTGCTTGTCATGAAATAAATACTGTAAATATATACTATATATATATACAAACTAAAATTTTTGTGTTTTTAAATGATGTTTCTTATTGAGCGTAGGCCGGGTCTGCCACTGCTTGGCTTTCTTTCTCCGGATCGAACTGTCCGAGGTACTCTTTCAATCGTTGTCCATTCACCACTATATCGCCCCTGCCAGTTCGAATCCTGACAGCTCCATTTTTGAACACCTCTAGTACTTCATGTGGTCCCTCCCATCTAGATTTGAGCTTTCCGGGGAACAGCTTCAACCTAGTATTGAACAATAATACATGTTGACCAACATAGAAATACTTAGGTTTGATCCGGCGATCGTGCAACTTCTGGGTCCGCTCCTTGTAAATTCGAGAGCTTTCATAAGCTTGCGCTCGTATTTCCTCAATTTCATTGAGGTCCAACTTACGTTTGCTCTGAGCAACTTTCGGATCGAAGTTAAGCGTTTTAACGGCCCAGTAAGCTTTATGCTCTAGCTCTACAGGCAAATGACAGGCTTTTCCGAAGACTAGCCTATATGGAGACATCCCGATGGGAGTCTTATATGCTGTGCGGTATGCCCATAGAGCATCATTGAGCTTACGTGCCCAATCCTTACGGGTTATCCCGACAGTGGCTTCGAGTATGTGTTTGATTTCGCGATTGGATACTTCGACTTGACCACTAGTCTGAGGATGATAAGGCGTGCCTATCTTATGGAGGATCCCATTTTTACTCATTAAAGTTTCAAAACCTTTATTAATAAAGTGTGTTCCTCCATCAGATATCACCACCCTAGGTACGCCAAATCGACTGAAAATGTTGTTCTTGAGGAACTTGATGACTTGGCTACCATCATTGGTCGGTAATGCGACAGCCTCGACCCATTTGGATACGTAATCGACAGCTACCAAGATATAGTAGTTTCCACCAGATGGTGGAAACGGTCCCATGAAGTCAATGCCCCATACATCAAAGATCTCAAGTGTGAGAATCCCCTTTTGAGGCATCTCATCCCTCTTGGAGATGTTTCCTAATTTTTGGCATCTGTCACAGCCCTTAACAAATGTCCTGCAATCCTCATAGATGTGAGGCCAATAAAATCCACATTCGAGGACCTTGTGGGTCGTTCGAGCGGGACCATGGTGACCTCCATATTCTGATTCATGGCATTTTCTGACAATTTGATAAGCTTCATGCTCGGTCACACATCGCCTGATTATTAAATCAGGGCAGTGTTTGAAGAGATAAGGTTCTTCCCAGAAGTAACTTAATACATCTCGTTTGAACTTATTCCTCTGATGATAGTTTTCGAACCCCCCAGTTTATAGAAATGTGAGGCCAATATGCCACAAGGTCCACATGGATTTATGCTTTCTTTTTCGTTATGGGGTCTCTTGACCCCCATTATGCCTATTTATGTTTACTGTTAGCATTTTATGGATAATGTTGTGTGGATGTGTGATCAAACCCTAGATTAGGACTCCTGCTTTATTTTAATATTCTGCCCATCCTTGTTATTTTTGTTTAAGCATGTTCTTCTTTATTTTGAATGTTTCTTGCTTATTTTTAGCTTAGAATAGCTTTTTGATCTGAAATAGGGTGAGATCACGCTGTTTGCATGCCACTGTTCATTTCTGCTTTTTCTGACTTTTGTCCTGAACCACCTTGGGCGCCAACCGCCTTCTGGCGCGGAACCACGTTCCGCGACAAAATGGCATGTTCCGCGACCAAGGTGTTTCAAGACACTTGTCTCCATAATTTAAAACCCTTTGTCGCGGAATACCTTGTCGCGGAGCCACGTTCCGCGACAAAACTGTCCATGCATAGCGACAAAGGAGCCAAACTCTTGCATTTTTGTCTGCATGGCTTTTTGTCGCGGAATCATCTTGTCGCGGAGCCACGTTCCGCGACAAAATCCCATTCTGAGACAGAAAAATTATGCCATGTTCCTTGATCTTTGAACACTTTGTCGCGGAACAGTGGTTCCGCGACAAAATTTCCATGCATAGCGACAAAGGTTCAAATGCTTTAGGAATTTTCTGAAAACACTTTGTCGCGATGTCACTCTTGTCGCGGAACCACGTTCCGCGACAAAATCTTGCATAGCGACAAAGAGGCGTTATGCTGCCAAAAATTCTAAAAACTTGTCGGGATGTCCATGTCGCGGACCTCGGTCCACGACAAAATTTATGATATCGCGACAAGGGTTCCTCTCCCTCTATTTAATCCCAAACAACTCTCATTCTCTTCCTATTTTATATTGCAACACTCACATCATAGCCCCACGGGTTAGGATGTAACATTCTGGAATTGCAATATAGGGTGTTATGCTGCCCAAATTTTGATTCTCCATTTGCATCACTTAACTGATTGAACCCTTGACTCATTAATGATTAAAGATTGAGATTAGCAATAATCAAACTTCAATAATCATCATGACTAAAGGACCTTTGTTCAATTGCCATTAAAACACTCTTGTATAAACAAAATCTTGATGGCTTAAACAGATAATCCGGACTGTAATTAATTATGGTAGGAAGGATTATTTAAGACCATCAATTGTGGACCCAATCCACAACCTTGCATGAGAAACCAATGTCTCTCATACAAGGAATCTTCTTTTATTTCTTATTTATTTTGTCTTTGAGTGTTGTGTGGAACGATTAGTAAAGAATACATCAGACTAATGTTGGCGGGTATTCCCTCATGGATAACTAGCTCGTATTCTGGGTATTAATTACTAATTGTTATTTTGCATGGTCTGGATGGCTGTCAGTGGAAGCCTTGGCGGTTCGCCCATCCGGGGTTATAATAGCTGCTCGGCTGACTCCCATCCAGATACAGTTTCATTTTTATTATCTTAATTTCCAAACCTAAATTCCAATCCGTATTGGGAGTCAGTTGGCATCAGTCAATGCCAACTGATGATCATTATAGAAGGAAAGCATGTAGGTTTTTATCCGAATTCACAGACAGTGGAGGCCCAACTGGTGTTGACACCACCATTATAGGGTCTAAGCTGTCTAAATTCGCTCCATCCGAGTAATTGGGAAATTGGACAGTAGATGTTTACAGTCCACCTGATTATTCTGCCATTACTTTGGTCCCTTGACCACTTCACTCTGTGTTTCACCTTCTGTCTAGACCCGCATCTATATTTTGGGTCAATTAATTTTACATTTCCATATATCTTTATGCATGATAATATTATATACTATTGTAGTCTGTAATTATTTTGGGATCCTTCCCTTTGGACAATAGAAGTCTAGATCTTAAACAGATATTGCTTTATAAATTTCCAACAAAAACCTCTTTATAAAATCCGGATCTGAGTAAGGGATAAATTCTTCAGTTATGACTAATTCATATTCTGTCAAAGGTTGTATTTTGGGAAATTGGAAGCAGATTCAGCGATTAGGTCTCGCCTAGACTGAAAGGGTCTGTGTTTTAACTGAGAGTCTAGTACCTGACAGGGAATGGTTTTCAAATCCATTATTTTCCAAAATTGCTGGTTGATGGAAATGTAAGATTAAGTGCTACACCGAGATGGGGTCCACTTGGATTCAAATACAGTGTAGTAAATAATCTTAGAGGAACATCATCCAGGCCTTGGTTATTTTCCAAGATAGGGTTGAGTTTTCTTTCAACTGCTACCCTCTTCTGCCAAAGCCTACTTTTGAGTCCTGAGTGAGTGCATCCGGGACGAACTAATTTATTAGTTCGTTTCATTAGTTTGTATCTCATAATCACCCGGAAGGAAGTGAACACACTAGTGGTTCACTGAGAGCCGGGAGTTCTTGATCCATACTCCTTCATCCTGATGGGGAGCTGTCTTTTACTACCAGGGTCAAATTTTCAAAACCTCCGAGTGATAGGTTTTAAATGCTTTCTTTACCGCTTTCTTTTAACCGCTTTCATTAGAGGTCACTCGGTTGTATTGAGAGTTGTGTAACTGCTACTAGAATTGACAGTTAAGGGATAGTTTAGGGCTTAATTCAAATCTTTGGGTGTGACATGGGAGAATGATGGCAGTACTTGACACTTCAATAAATGATTTGTCAGGTGTTGCTTTTCCACCACAGATGAAGTAACATACCCAGGCCAGGGCAGTTACAAATCTGTGGTATCTTAGAATTTGCGGTCTTAAGAACATGTAAACTCATATTGGAAGTACCTGTCTGTTAAAGGGAAAGCATTATTGAGAGCATGAGAATCAGCTATCTGAAAGAATTATCCCAAGCAAAGATCTGCGTACCAAAATGGAAGTTTAATATTGTTGTATCTCACTCTTGTCCGATTTTCATTCTTTTCTTCCTGTCCTTTTTGTCTACATTGTGATTCAACTTCACGGTTGGCACAATGCATCTTTTCCCTGCTTTCATAGATAATGTTTACTGCATTCCTAGAATAATTTTTATCCGCTTTCTAGAATAGATTTATTTGCTTTGTAGATTAATTTAACTGCTTTCCAGATCTAATTTAAATTCCTGTCAGTAGATATTAATCATCTTTCAATCCTATTGAGCAATACGAATGGAAAATCTAGTAAAACGACGTGGGCCCTGCTTCTATCGCACATCCTCCAGTTCTTACTATAAATTACTGCAATTTTTGACACCGTGCGCTTTCGGGGGCACAGTTTCTTAACCACGAGCAATAAAAACATGACTACGTATAAATATATCCCTAATCACAACACCGCCATCATAAATTGGTTTCATTAAATAAAACCTAAACCAGGATCACGAATTTTCGGAAAATACTCATGTAGTGGGAATCAGTCAAAAGTTTCATGGCAGGAAATCTTATGGCAAGAATTGATGAGAAGTATCATGGCATATTTGCCGGGGATCCTCAGTGTGACAGGCTGAAGGTCAACCTATCCCGGCTATGCCATGAGAATTGTCAACATTTCATGACAGAGAGGACCACAGCGCCATTTGAAACCAAAGCACCACACTTGAGTAATAAAAAGATTAATAATCTTGATGTATCCCTAAACCCTTTCCCGTGAATCATAACGCTTTTCATTTAATAAATCCGAACCTGGTATAATTTTAGCAAAAGCTCGTGTTAATGAAACTTGTCAAAAGTTTCAATACCCTGGGAGGAGAGTTGCTTTTGGATTGCTTGTTCATCCATCACGACGATCATCATCTAAACTTCCGACTTCTTCGCTCACCTTTGCATTATTCTGATTGCAATCAGATTTCCAGGTGTATTCGTTTTTAATTCTTTGTTATTCGAGACACATGAAGAATGATCAGTTATCAGATTGTGAATTTCTTATCTTTCTGATTTCCATTTACATTTCTTAATTCTGTTTCAGCAGAGAATAAACCTCAACTTCGATATTCAATTTTGGTTTTTGCATCATTTCTCTAATTCTGTTCTCGAAGATCATAATACTTCCATATCTTTAATTCGTAAATTGTTCGTTCCAATTACGCAAGAAGTTTGGATATTGTAACCGAGTTAGGTATGATCTGGCAGAATTATGAATTCATTTGATTTTCTGTTGATATTATGATCACAAAATAAGAAGATAATCATAGTGTTTAATGTTCAGAACTTTAAAAGGTTCCTAAAGACCCATGCAGTGTTAATAATCGCTTGATAATCTTTAAGAATGAATAATTCAAAGTTCATGAATTTGGATGCAAAAGGTTCTGTATTCATGATTTTCTAAACGGAAATCCCAGAAGGTAGTTATGACAGTTATAAACCCTGATCATTTACTTCACATAAGGATAAACCCTCGCTTCATCCTAAAAGATGACGCGAGGAAATATCCAGATAACTTTGCTATGACAAAGGCTATTCTAATACTCTCGCGATGTCAATCTGACAAAGCGAGAGGATCAATCAATAATAGCAACAGATTTGATATCCATTTCTCAGGGTATCAACTATTCATTTTTACTTCTTATACATATATAACATCTATCCTATAAGTAGGAATTGAATACCTCGCCGCATTCTTACAGAAATTACAGCGAGGCATTCAGTTCTTTGTATAAACAAAATCTGAGGAACATTCTTTGAGTATTAACTCCCTCCACGCTGTACAGACATAGCGTGCGGAAAATTGGAATGTTCACAGTTTGAAACCCAAAGTAGTTACTGCGAGTTACTTTGGACATTTATTTTGCAGAATTATTTCTCAAACCCTTTTTCTTGGGAGAGTTATTTCCTAATTCTGTCTAGTTTCCGATGTATATTTTGGAAACACCCTTGCATTTTGATTAAGAGGACTCAGAACCCTCAACATTTCTTTATACATATAAAATTACATATACATAGGATATTTTGGGATATTTCCCAGTCTATGATGAGTAATCTTACTTCATAATTACAGACTCATAATTCATATCTGCAATTCGTATTACTATTTTCACTGGTACACTGAGAAAGATGATGATATAAGTTTTTTCAATCATTATTTACTCAGGACTAATGAGGAACAAACTTGTTCTTTAGTTGGGCATTTAGTACCTGTCGTTTAAAAGGGAAAGATGTTTAAAAAACCATCTTTTGTCCTAGTAATTAGTAGAGTATTTGGAAGATTAATTTCCAGGGTTCATGGCTTTATAGTTATCACTATATGCTATGAGTAGGAGATTAAATATTTCTCTTATATTCTACTAATCCTGAGTCAAACCATGGAATTTGGAACTGTTTACAGAGATTTCTCGAGCTAAATCATTTATACAAGTCTGAGTAGTCTGGATAAGTCAAGGAAATTGAATAGCAATTTCATCTTGATATACTTACAAGACTATTATTTCTTACGAATACTTGCAGGAATTACTCTGAGGAAACAAGTTTTATGAAAACATTGGATGATAGATTTAAATACTTGTTTTTCACTTTTTGTAGAGGACATCCAATACAGGGTCATAAGATCAGTTTGACCAGAGTAATGAAAAGAATAACTTCAAGTTCAGATGAATATAGGATGATTTAGAAGTGACCTCGAGTTGTCAAAGGCTTAATCTGAGTCTGAAAGAGACAGATTAAGTGACAGTTCTAACAAGCTTTTATTACAGAAAGAGTCTGACCGATCATTCTGTGATGATAGTATTTCATGATTTCAGAGCTTAGAATGTCATGACACTGAATCACAAGTACCTGTCTTGGGAAGTGATTTAAGACATGAAGATTTGATTAAGTTGTATAAAGGATTTTTCTATCTCAATGGACTTTCATTATGTTTTAACCATTGAAGTATGATACTCTCATCATATTCTTATTTCATTCATTTGATTTGGTCCGTGATATCTTAAACACATGAATATAATCACAATATTCAACATCAATTTAATTGCTTTCTTTACTAATGTTTACAGCTTTAAGCATTTACATTTCAGTATAATTCTTTAGTAATCATCATTACAACATCTTTAAACCAAGAGTAGAGACAGATTCTAGAGCTAATAATTCTATTAAAACACTTCTATCGTGTGACTCTCTATTGAACGATCCCGACAATAAAAATAAATATTGCAGCTTGATACCGTGCGCTTTCGGTAGGAAAAACTAGGCAAGCTTTTTAACAGCCCTATAGGATTTATAGTGTAAAGGCTGTCGGGGGGCATTGCAGCGGGGTTTTACCTCAAAGCTTCATAACGTTGCGGCGCGAGTCCAGTTGATGAAGTTGCAACGATCGGGTGGCGAGTCAGATGAGGTTGCGGTGCAGGGTGAAATACTTTGGCGTTCGGACGAAGGGACAAGGATAAGGATGTAGTCCACTGTTTGACAATTAGTCCTGGGCTGTTCTGAAACATCTTCAGCTTTCTTATGACGCGGATGCTTGAATTCTTTTCCAACTTCAGGTATGTATGCGACCATGCTTATCGGCGAGATTTTGGGTAACTGCTTCGCTCTCACGCTCTTTGGCATGTTTTCTATCGTCGAGACGTCGTATAGAGAAATATGGTAGCCGGCCGTCCTTTGCCCACTTTTCCATTAATTTGCATGGCCGGTAAGTTTTGGATTGCCCCATATGTTTTGATGAAATCAAGACAAACTGTACATTCGAAAGTATCACTGAATGTCCAATTGTCTAGATTTCATCGAAACATATTGGGCAATCCAAAACTTACCGGCCACGCAGATTAATGGAAAAGTGGGCAAAGGACGGCCGGTTACCATATTTCTCCATACGCAGCTCGACGAGAGAAAACATGCGAAGGAGCGTGCGAGCGAAGCAGTTGCCCATAACCTCGCCGAACAGGGTGGTCGTATGCATACCTGAAGTTGGCAGAGTTCGAGCATTTTCGACATAACAAATGCTGAAGAAGTTTTGGACGGTTGAGGAGTAATTGTGCATCAGCGGTCCTCCCGATTCTCCGTGGCCCTTAGTCGGAACGCGAATGACGTCGTCCCACACCGCATCCTCCTCTTCCTCAGTATCCGATTGTTACCGGATTGCCTGAAGGCATCAGAGAGTGATGGTTGCATGTCAAACACAACCTGAAAATCAACAACAATTCATACTCCACTGATCGGGTGGCGAGTCAGATGAGGTTGCGGTGCGGGGTGAAATGCTTTGTCGTTCGGACGAGGGGACAAGAATAAGGATGTACTCCACTGATGGACAATTAGTCCTGGGCCATTCGGAACATCCTCAGCATTCTTATGACGCGAATGCTCAAACTCTTTCCCAACTTCAGGTATGCAGGCGACAATGATCTTCGGCGAGGTTTTGGGTAACTGCCTCGCACTCACCCTGCTTGGCATGTTTTCTCGCGTCGACGTCCGTATGGAGGAATATTGCAGCCGGTCGTCCTTAGCCCACTTTTCCATTAATCTGCATGGCCCGGAAGTTCTAGATTGCCCGATATGTTTTGATGAAATCTAGACAAACCAGCGACGTAGATAGCACCATTAAGTTCGGTTGCATATGGTGCAGTCGGCTGAGTGAGGTTGAACATAGGGAGAAAAAATACAAGGGGTCGACATGATCAAGCTTGTAGCAGACGTCGTATTCATGGACACCATGCTTGAGATCATGTCGACCCCTTGGTATTTTTTCTCCCTATGTTCAACCTCTCTCAGCCGACTGCACCATATGCAACCGAGCTTAATGGTGCTATCTACGTTGCTTGTTTGTCTAGATTTCATCAAAACATATCGGGCAATCTAGAACTTCCGGCCATGCAGATTAATGGAAAAGTGGGCTAAGGACGACCGGCTGCAATATTCCTCCATACGGACGTCGACGCGAGAAAACATGCCAAGTAGCGTGAGTGCGAGGCATGTACCCAAAACCTCGCCGAACTGCATGGTCGGATGCATACCTGAAGTTGGCAGAGTTTGAGCATTTTCGACATAAGAAATGCTGAAGAATTTTTGGATCGTCGAGGAGTAATTGTACATCAGTGGCCGTCCCGATTCTCCATGCCCCTTAGTCAGAACGCCGAAGGACGTCGTCCCACACCGCATCCTCACCTTCCTCGGCATCCGATTGTTAGCGGATTGCCTGAAGGCAGCCTCATTCAGAAATGTTCCCTTGGCTGAGACATAATCACAGTCCATAGCAACCACCCAAGATTGGCAAATGGCTGAGACGGGGCACAACATGGAAGTTGGAAATTAAAATATATTCTCCTTGGCTGACAGTTCCATACTAATGAGGTTATGGAATAAAGGAATTATTTTTCGATTTATCTGAACTCTTCTTCCCATTTGAGAGGCGTGCTGGCTGCGCTATAATTGCAGGCCGACAGTTTGATAATACCTTTTAAGTAGGGTTTATGCTGATGCAATGCTGAAGAAACGGGTTTACCCCGCGCCTGGGGTATGGGTAATAATGCAGAGGGCGGCCCAAAGGATTTAGGAACGAACATGGTGGACATTTCTACCACTACAGGGCGGGGCACGGGTGGGTGGATATATTTTGTATAGTGCAGCGACGGAGCCTTACACGGCAGTGCATGAGTCGAATACATGATGGGGCAGTGCGAACTATGCCAATCAGCATGAATCTTCTAAAAGTTCTGCAAGAAAAGATCTCTTAAACGACAGGATGGCTTTTCCAAAAGCGACGCTGTGCCAAACCAGATGCAAGTGGATCTTTATCAAGGTAACTACGACGCTGAGTTGATATTGCGATCAATCCGCTGCAATCCTTTTCCTCTGCCACCTCCCATTGTCCACTGAAAGGCGTCACGTAACAGAACCACTCTGCAGGTAACTTCCTGCTGACGATGCTGCTGCTCAATTGCATCCACTCGCTTCATTTGACCTCATTGCATAAACTCAGGATCGAATAGAAGACTTCAGTTTACCATAAGTCAAACCTTGAAGGTGGACTTGGTTCATAACCGAATCATCCCTATCTTCCATGCTTCAGTCCAATAATGCTGGCTTAAAATCGTGCCCTGGAAGATGGGCACGATTTTAAGCCAGCATTATTGGACTGAAGCATGGAAGATAGGGATGATTCGGTTATGAACCAAGTCCACCTTCAAGGTTTGACTTATGGTAAACTGAAGTCTTCCATTCGATCGTGAGTTTATGCAATGAGGGCAAATGAAGAGAGTGGATGCAATTGAGCAGCAGCATCGTCAGCAGTAAATTACCTGCAGAGTGGTGCTGTTACGTTACGCCTTTCAGTGGACAATGGGATGTGGCAGAGGAAAAGGAGTGCAGCGGATTGATCGCAATATCAACTCAGCATTGTAGTTACCTTGATAAAGATCCACCTGCATCTGGTTTGGCACAGCGTCGCTTTTGGAAAAGCCATCCTGTCGTTTAAGAGATCTTTTCTTGCAGAACTTTTAGATGATTCATGCTGATTGGCATAGTTCGCACTGCCCCATCATGTATTCGACTCATGCACTGCCGTGTAAGGCTCCGTCGCTGCACTATACAAAATATATTCACCCACCCGTGCCCCGCCCTGTAGTGGTAGAAATGTCCACCATGTTCGTTCCTAAATCCTTTGGGTCGCCCTCTGCATCATTACCCATACCCCAGGCGCGGGGTAAACCCGTTTAACCATTGCATCAGCATGAACCCTACTTAAAAGGTATTATCAAACTGTCCGCCTGCAATTATAGCGCCAGCCAGCACGCCTCTCACTTGGGAAGAAGAGTTAAGATAAATCGTAATATAATTTCTAATTCCATAACCTCATTAGTATGGAACTGTCAGCCAAGGAGAACTCCGCCCAGGTTTCCAACTTCTAACTCAGTGGTGGCAGACAAGGACACGATTCAAATGGTGGAGTTATACTCATGGAAGCGCGAGTTTGAGCATTTATGGTTCAAAGGATTTAGGCATGAGGGTTCAAAGTAAAGGGCGTAGGGTACATCCCAGATAATTTTTAATAAATTTAATAATTTTATATTTAATAATCAATAGTGTTTATTAATTTTTTTATAAAATTATAAAATAATTTTAATGTTTATTATGATTATAAAATAATTATATTTATAATTATATTAGCATAAATTAAAATACTAAACGTAAACAAAGGAAGAAAAGACTGCATACGTCAATAAAAGGAAGAAAAACTGGCTCTACTATATGAAAGAAACAATATGTACACCCTAAATACATAGATATATATATATGTACGGTGGAAAGGGGTGTCACTCATGGGCATGCTCAATCGAGTACTGTGTAGGTGGGGGTGGGTCGGGCAGTCTGTAAATAGGTCCCCCTTTGACGTCCTGACTGAACTTCCATACTCTGAATGCCTGTATCTCTCTCGCTACTTTGCTGTCCAGGCGGAAGGTGCTTGTGTCGGGGAAGCGTCCCGACACGATCGCGGCCGCGGTCAATATAGTAAGAACGCCGCATGAGGAGGCGTCATGCTGATGGAAAACGGTCTGGGGGGTCGGCAGGGAGATGGACCAGCGATCTGAGCGCAGATCGGGGCGGTGCAGGTAGTATCCTGAATGCTCGAGCAATGCCGGAAAGATGCGAAGGAGTCGACCTAGGTCCTCGAAACGCGAGCTCAATATGTCCTCCTTCTCAGGCGAGTACGCACGACTGGGATGGCATATAGAATCGTGGAAATATATCGTATGGGTGTCCAATCGGATCCGTACAATCAACCAGTGCTGACGTATGTTCCAGGGGCATATGATCTGATACAAACACAAGCCACGATAAACATGAGAACTAGGATATCGGCATGATCTATATGTGAATAAAGGATCTACTAACCTCGTCCAACTCCGCCCAATGTGCAGTCGAACCCCATTGGGGTTGTGCCCCAACAACGTACTGCGACATCGAAGCAATGATGCCGTCATCAAACATGGGCAGCTTCAACTTCTCGTCCCAGCAGTCTCGCAGGAGTCATGTCTGTTTAAAAGAGAGTATTATGTAAAATGAAAATTAGTGTCACGGAGTCCAACTACAATTAATATATAAAATGGAAACCCCATTAATTTCTGGAAATTAATGGGGTCTTTGAAAATTATGAAATTGGCTAAGCTAAAAAAATATAACTGCCTAAACCATCTTTGTTTTTTTAAATCGAATAAAAATTAGGAGGAGAATAAAATTAATTAATACTTTTAAAGTTAATGAAAATTAAATTATTTTTTGAAATACTTGTTTTCGTTCTTTATCTATCAGTTTCGAACAAGTTTATCCTTCGCTATAGATACTCTTCGGGTGTTGTATCCTTTATGTTTTCTTATTTTAGTGAAGTTGCTCATTTTCTCATTAATTATAACACGACATAAGATGCATACTAATTCACCGGAACTTACGAAACATTAACGTACGAAATATACGTACTTACCAAGAATGTACAGGGCATTAAGGCATATTGGCCCCCCTCCGTTCGTGGCTTGCACTGCACGTCCTTGGGCTTGAACTGCAAAATACCCAAGTATGCATCTATGTGCTGCAATGTAGAGAGAGAATTAGTTCTCTTTACACACATATATGTAACGCATAATCGAAGTTTTTAAAATTATACTCACGGTGTCTTGAAGAAATAACTCATCCGTACACCATTCCTTAAACCAATCGGGACCAACCGCGGTATCGGTACCGACGTCAAGCCTGTGCACAAATGACATGCCAACTTTATTACTAATGATTTATAAAATTTGTATAGCTGGACTTACCGGATTGCATAAACATACAAGTAATCGCCGCTCTCGCAGTATGTCCTGAACGCATCCATCTGCTTATTGGCCCGCGGCCTGGTAAGTCGCATTAATGGACTGCGACACCGATGTGCGAGCTGCCCGTTCCTTTTGGTCCGGAAGGGGACCGGGTCTGGATCCTGTGCGCTCCTCACCAACACCACT
The DNA here is from genome assembly GCA_030278955.1 of Hygrophila difformis. Classification (NCBI taxonomy): domain Eukaryota; kingdom Viridiplantae; phylum Streptophyta; class Magnoliopsida; order Lamiales; family Acanthaceae; genus Hygrophila; species Hygrophila difformis. The sequence goes on along the minus strand of JAOANR010000002.1, from coordinate 37,698,513 downwards.
CGATCACCGTCCTCGTCAGGCTCTATAACGTCAGGGCCCCTGGGCGTCCGAGCTACATGCAACAAGGGAATTACAAGAATTCATACCAATAAGTTATTTATGTGAAGGCTCATAATGTACATAAATTTGAACAAACCTTGGATCGGCGCCACAGGGTCCGTCGGGGCCGCATGAGCCGCTGCCCCGCCCCCTCGCGTATGTACCCCTGTCATAGATGCGAAAAAAGTACGTCAGAACACTATAATTCATGCAACGACATCATAAATAAAAGAAATAGAACATCCAAGTAGGTGTTGACAGAGAATTGTTGTATTCCTAGTACCAGTCTCAACATCAGCACCCGTGCTGCAGTCTGCATCCGCCGCACGTTCGGCGGGGTCCGCGCGGTCGCCTTCCGCGTCCATCCCTGCCATGGTCATCGTAAAGGTAATAATAACAATGTTTAGTTCATGCAGTCAATTTTTGTGGCCTATTTTACAACATAGATAACACGAGACAGACAGCAGATTCAGAGGTTCTCACCTGAAACCGCGCACGCAACATCAGGAGGCACTGAAGAAGAGGGTCGACATGGGCTGTCAGTGCGCAAACTTTGTGCGTCTATATCTGCAATATGCGGGTAAACAATAAACGAGGTCATAACACTAATTAAGAAGTGATGGGAAACGCATGCATACCTCCTGTCGCACCCGGCAACGGCGTGCAAATGGTGTCCGAGGGAGCAGGCTGCTCGCCAACTTGTGACGGTCGCCCCTCGCTCGACACATCCACCGACTGAGAATCAGTCTCAGGGACTCGAGCGTGAGTGGTGGAAAACCGTGCGATAGATGCCATCCGCTCCTCCCGCTCCCTGGCAGCCTGGGTGGTGGCATGTCCCTCCGAACCAACCGAGTGGTCCGTCGCACCACCTGGACGCACCCCCGGACTCGGTACGGCAGGGTGCTGGAGAATAGTGCGCAGCGCGGCTCTAATCTCGACCGCCACAACCTCGCGAACTGCACCTGCCTGGCGCTCGATATCTCGCCTCAGGCTCGCGATGTCTTGCCTCAGGCGCGCCTCCGACTCGTCTATTTCTTTCCGCAACTGAAACTGCGTCACCGCGACAACCTCCGCCACTCCCATAAGCACGCGCTCCTCCACGGCTGCGGAGACCCCATCCACCAACTGCTGTAGCAGCCGAGGGTCCATACTCGCCGGTGCAGAGTGTGTGAACTCGGGCACCCCTGTCTCCGATGCGGGATGTGTCGGGTCGGGCAGAGTCGGCTCGGATGCGTCCTGCGTCGTCCCGGGCACAAACCTCTCGGCCGCGGGCTGCCGCCGCCGGGGCGTAGTCCTAGCCGATGCGGACTGAGTCGGCCCGGCCGGAGTCGTCTCCGCTGCGGGCTGTACGGTCGCCGCCGGGGTGGCATCGACCGGCCCCTGTGCATCGCCGTCGCCACGTCTAGACTCCGCCAGCTGACTGTGTGTGCGCCTGCACTGCCGTCGGCCTCCATCACTCCCACCCTCTCCCTCCGTCCTATCGGCCTCCGTGTCGTCGGCCTGCTCTGTCATCCTCCTCTTCCGCCCCTTTGGCCGATGCGCAGGGGCCCTCGCCCAGCGCAGCCCCGCCGGTGTCGGCACATCTATCCCCGTCATGTATGGCTCCTGTAGCTCCTCCGGTGTGGGGACTAGTCTCTCAAGACACACTCGCTATTACAAGGCAACAGAGAACCGTCAAATCATGAATAGCAAGTTGGAAACATGTGAATTCAAGTTAAAGGACTTTAACGAACTAACCTCAGTGGTGTAAAACGTCAGCCAACCCGGCCCGGTCGTCCGCTTCTTGTAAGCACAGCACAGCATCCTGGGGCGCTGGAAAGCTGGGTCATCGGATGTGGAGGAAAGATAGAACCGGCGGATGTCGGGTATGGCCTCGCACATCCACACCTGTAAGTGCGCAGCATACAAAAAAATGTTATGCAATGCAATAATGTAGAGTGGAAAATAGTACGGGATTAATGAAATTGTGAGCAATGTGCGGCGTACCATAAATGCGAGGGAGTGGCTGTACAGGTGGACGGTCGCCCTGTCAGTCACCCCCACAGTCGGGTAGTCCCGGATGTACTGCCGGCTCGCCTGCCAGCTCATAAGGCCCCAAGGGAATGCATTCCAGGCAGCTCTATCCTCCACCAAGCGCCACATCCATGGCTCAGGGCTCCGACTGTGGCCATCGTGTCCCAAAACAAGGTAAAACCCGGATAGGACCAAGGCAACCTTCAGTGTGTCCTCGGGTGCCCGTCGAAAAGCACCCGCCTTGTAATGCTCACGGATCGTGTCCATCGATCCGCTCTGGAGGAGACTACGGTATCTATCGTACACACCGCCAGCTTGGGGATCCTCAGCAGAATACAACTCGAAGTCAGAATGCCCATATCGGAGGCCTGTCACCAGCGCGTGCTCCTCGCGACTGTAGCGAATAAAATGGCCGCAGACGCGGAACCATACTGCATCGTCCTCACCCCACGGCTCGTCTGGCCCGTAGTGGCGGAATGCCACTTCGTAGGACATGAGTGCCGCCATGCCCTGTGCGCAACAACATACAGTGGCCGACCATGCAGGCCGCCTCGCGCCCTCGACTCCTCTAAACATATACCCGAAACATGACCCCCTCAACTCTGCAACCATATCGAGAGCTGCCACCTCTAACTCCCCCAAGATGAGTGTGATCGCTTTAATGTGCAGGATGTAATTGGTCAGCTTCGGGCTCTTGCCCTGGGCAGCCGGCCTTCTATAATAGAAGTCTCCCTTCGATTTTTAAGAGGATGCATTTTAGTAACACTATTGTTAATCTTGAATAAATTATGTATATTTCCATGGTATTATTAAAATCAATTATCATTATTAGTATTGTAGTTATAATTAGAATTATTTTAAATTAAAAATAATAATACTATTAAAAAATAATTCTAATTAGTATTGTAGTTATTATTGTAATTATAATATACTTATTATTATTAGTATTGTAGTTACAATTATAATTCTAACAATAATTCTAGTTATTATTTTTAGTATTGTAGTTATAACTAGAATTATACTAAATTAAAAAATAATAATACTGTTGATATTACGAATTATGTATATTTCCAACATATTATTAAAATAGATTATCATTATTACAAAATGATATTATTATTAGTATTGTAGTTATAATTATTATTATTTTAAATTAAAAAATAATAATAGTATTGATATTAAAAATTAGGTATATTTCCGATATATTATAAAAATAATTCTAATTATTTTAATCATTATTATTAGTACTGTAATTATGATTAGAATTGTAGTTATTATTATTAATATTAATTATTTATTATAACTACAATATATTAAAATTAAAAATAATAATATTATTAAAAAATAATTCTAATTAGTATTGTAGTTATTATTGTAATTATATTACAATTAGAATTATGTAGTTATAACTAGAATTATTTTAAATTAGAAAATAATAATAATGTTGATATTATGAATTATGTATATTTCCAATATATTAATAAAATAAATTATCATTATTACAAAATGCTATTATTATTATTATTAGTATTAATATTATAATCAGAATTATTTCAAATAAAAAATTAAAGTGCTTTTGATATTATAGATTATGTATAGTTCCAACATATTATTAAAATAAATTATCATTATTACAAAATGCTATTATTATTATTACTATTTTAGTTATAATTAGAATTATTTTAAATTAAAAAATAATAATAGTATTGATATTACAAATTAGGTATATTTCTGATATATTATTAAAGTAATTCTAATTATTTTAATCATTATTATTAGTACTGTAAGTATGATTAGAATTGTAGTTATTATTATTAATATTAATTATTAATTATAACTACAATATATTAAAATTAAAAATAATAATATTATTAAAAATAATTCTAATTAGTATTGTAGTTATTATTGTAATTATATTACAATTAGAATTATGTAGTTATAACTAGAATTATTTTAAATTAGAAAATAATAATAATGTTGATATTATGAATTATGTATATTTCCAATATATTAATAAAATAAATTATCATTATTACAAAATGCTATTATTATTATTAGTATTAATATTAATATTATAATTAGAATTATTTCAAATAAAAAATAAAAGTACTTTTGATATTATAAATTATGTATAGTTCCAACATATTATTAATCTACATCATCTATTTATTTATTATTACTATTATAATTTAATATATTATTCTCCCTATTAATTTAACTATTTTTTCCAAATTATTATAAACAACAACCTCCAATAAGATCGCACCATTTAAGTCGTACAAAATATACTTCACCAGTTAGAATACTAGCACTCCAACATCGTATCATTTACTACTATTCAACATCACCAATGCTACACATTCACCAAACTATTACCTAAGATTCGACATTCAATATATGCAATATATTACAGTAGACAAGTTCAACAATCTCACTAAAGAATTCAAAATTGGTGCCCCATCACACTTATCATAATTTCAAAAATCTAATACCAACATAAAATCATATGAGCAAATAATTAAGACACGAATTAATATTAATAGGCAGATTCAACAATTCATGCATACAATCCAACAAATACTCTAACGGTTATATCATATACCACAATAGCATAGACATTTAAAAATTAACCAACTTGGCAAACATGAAGCACAAATTTAAATCCAAACAAAGCATCACAAATGCAAGTAATTGGAATTTCCCAAAATGTGAACTTACCCGGACTGGGTCATGGCCGGCCGGGGCCGGAATTTCTGGCGGTGGCGGCGACGGTGCCGGCGGGACATTTTCCGGCAGGCCTTCGAAGAACGCAGCATCCAAAGGCACCAATTCCATTCCGCTTGAAACGGCTCCCACATTCGCATCCTCCATTTTCGCAAGTGTAACACCCCGGATTTCAAAACAATTAAGGCCGGGATGCTACCGCCACACTTTCCCAATCAAGCTCACCATTGGCTAACTTAATTGGAAAAATGCTAAGGCTAGTCGTACCATTACAAATAATTTAAAATAAAATAGGACTTTATTAAAAGAAATTAAATGCGCGGAAACGTTCAAAACATCAGGTAATGCATAGTCTCAAAGGTAGAGTCATGCAAATAATAAAAATGATAGTAAACGAGAGAAAATTTAAAAACGTCTTTTCAAAATGTCCCATCCCTCATGAAGTGAAGTGCTCGTGCTCATGCCTTTAATCCTGGAAGTCTGAAAAGAAAAATTTAAAAAAAAATAGGTTGTCAGTATGAATTACTGAGTAGGCTAATCATGTTCCCAGTTACAATATTAAATTAAATTTTTTTTTCTTTGCAATATATTCTTGTAAGAGTAAGAAGAATTATTGAAAATAATGAAGTTATAATCGCCGCCGTACTAATAAGACATCACGAGGACACCCAAACATAATATCATCCATAACATCAATATCATAGGTGAGAACAATTGTCTCACGGGACCACAATCGGATCCACGGTTATGTAGCGGACCCTATACAGACTCACACCGGTGCCCACGTATAATCCTAAAAATAGAAATTATACGGGAGTATAGACTCTTGCATACCGTCTAGGCCTTTTTCAATAACATGAGCCATTTTCGGCAACATATACAATTAAGGGCATTCAAAACTCGGACTCCTAAGTACTTTGGCGAATGTAGATATCTTATAAAAGAGTTCCTTACATTTCTTTATACATATTTAAAAGATATCAATTAACCATGTCACAAGAAAAACATACGTTCACAAATTCTGGAAACGATGGGTTTAATATATGCGACATTGGCATAAAAATTCCATAAATTTTATTATAACCCAGAAAATTACCAAATTTTTTTGGTTAGAATCCTCACTGAACGATCTACCACATTCATGTTTTATACTTTCACCGATTTTGACTTTAAGTTGCGGTAAAAATTAGATTTTACACAGAAGTACAATTACGTCGACCGCAATACGCTGTCTTCGAAAATAAATTCTAGAAAAATAAATACTTATCCAAAAATTCTGAAATTTTCAGGTTAGTCTCCTAACATGATTATCTACAAATTTTATGTTTTATGTTTTTCCTAATTCTTATTCGAAATTAACCCAAACTACAGATTTCTACAGGGCTTCAATTCTGTCCCGAAAAATCCACAGGAGCAGATCTAGTAGAAAATTCATCTAGCAGTGATAAATACCTTCAAAAATTCTGAAATTTTTACCATGCATTCTAAAGTCATAGACCTACAATTTCTCAGTTCATCAGATTTCGAAATTCATAGAATAGCATAATCGAAAAATTCATTCTTTCCAATACTTAAAATCTGTCACAGAACTCTATACAAATGAGAGTTTCCCTAACATTGATTTTTCGAAATTTAACATCAAAAACATAATATAGGGATGTAGATTAACCTACCTTAATGTGGTTTAAGGGATCCTACAACAATCTTCTCGCCTTAAGTCCTACTCCTGTTCAATCTCCTCCGATCCTATACCGAACAACCGAAAAATCGTAAGAACTCGAAACTCTAAAGGAAGAAGAATACCATACTGATCTTTGGATGGATTTTCTACCTCCTTGGCCGCTACTTTCTTGGCAGGAAGTGTAAGTCTTTTTTTTTCTTTTTTTTTTCTTCTTTGTTCGTTCCTTTTTTTTTGTACTAGGATTCTTTTTAGCAACAAGATATGAAGATGATGGGACTAGGGTTTAAAAAGAGTTTATGGTCGGCATACTTGGGAGTCAAATCTTCCCAATATTTACTCCAACTATTTCCATATCATATATTCAATACTATCAAATTCAAATATAAAATCTTTAATACCAAACAAGCTAAAATTGAATACTATAAATTTTCAATCCTATTAAATTTATTTATTTATTTTTTTTGATTATTTTTATTTTTATTTTTCGGTACCAGATTTGAAATCAAAGAAAATATTTTGTCAACCCAACAACTTGAGTGCCGTATTATGACTTAATTAGTTGAGAAAAATTTGGTTGAAACTTGATATGATGAGATGCTATTAAATGTAGATAGAGCCGAGCCATATAGAAATTATAGGGGTCCAATTATGTAACTAATTACATTAAAATTTGACTATTTCTTGGATAGGGATAATATTTAATTTAACAATTATCCTAATATATATATATATCTACATATTAACTACTATGTTCTTTTTATGCTATGTTTTTTTTTTATATTTATATAATCTAACAATTAAGTAGTCTAACAATTATCTAGGATGTTACAGTCTACCCTCCTTAAGAATAAACTTCGTCCTCGAAGTTGCTTATCATTCAATGGTAAATATGAAATAGGGGGAAAGAGTGTAGCAAGGATTGTAACGCAACTCTACTCTCATTATTCTTTGGTTGTTACATCCTCCCCCGCTTAAGATGACAGTTATGTCCGCATAACTGCTTGGGTGTCATTTTGGAAAAGGTTTGGATAGTGCTGACGTATGTCCGACTCCAGTTCCCAAGTTGCTTCCTCAACTTCGTGATTAAACCATAAAACGTTCACCAGTTTTATAGTCTTGGTCCTGGTAGTTCGTTCCTTGAAATCCAGGATTTGAATTGGTATCTCCTCATACTTTAAGTTCTCATCCAATTCTATCACACCCTATTGGAGTACATGAGTAGAATCATGGATATATTTCTTTAATTGGGATACGTGGAACACATTGTGGACACGCGATAATTGCACAGGTAGTCCTAGCCGATAGACTAGGGAGCCAATGCGTTCAAGGATCTCGTATGGTCCAATATATCTAGGAGTTAACAAATAGCACAAGTGCTCCCCACAGTGAGGTTCTGGGTCGAATGTACACTTTTCTCAAAAACTCCTCAAGTTGGTCTTTGAGTTCCTTCATTTCGAGTGGTGCCATACGATAGGGTGCTTTGGACACAGGTTCGATTCCTGGCACCGGGTCGATGGTAAACTTGATATCTCATTGTGGTGGCATCCTTGGAATGTCTTCGGGAACTGGGATGTCATCGATTTTCCTCTGCTCCATTTCGAGGTTATAACCAACATATAAAGGTTAGCCCTTTCTGATTAGAGTGATAAACTTTAAGGTATTGACTACCTTAGTAGTTTGTCTCGGAGGTTGAGCGCAGTATATCGCCTTTTTGCCCCTACTCTTCGATAAGGTAATCTTTTACTTTTGGCATTCGATTACCGCCTTATATTGGGTTATCCAGTCCATACCCAATATAATATCAAAATCCTTAAGCTCAAACTTAATTAGATTCGCAAAGAATTCTAAGTTCTTGATGATTATGGGGATTTCGTTGTATCGTTCAGAGCACGATACAACTTCACCCGAAGGCAGTTGAATTCCTAACTTGATCAATTCAGGCGCAGGTAGATCTAAGTTCGCTATGATTCTTGAAGAAATGAAAGAACAACTAGCGCCAGAGTCGAATAGAACTTTAACAGGTACATTCAAAGAAGTAAAAGTACCTGCTAACACATCTGCTTGCTCCAGAATGTCGGCTTGATTGATGACATTTAACCTCCCTGCTGCACCACCTTGATTTCCCTGTTGACCACGATTTCCATTATTCCAGTTACCCTGATTCTGATTCTGTTGTGGCCTCGGTGCTTGGTTATTTCCATTATGTCCATTGTGATTATTCTGTTGATTCCCTCCTCGGGGATTCGCCAAATCTTCTCTCTTGATTATCTGATCAATCCGCGTTCGACAATCTTTATAGTGATGTTGTCCCCTACCACATCTGTAGCACGCTCCCGGTGCTGGGCATTCCTTGACCAAATGACGCTTGTTACAGCGCGGGCATGGTGGTGGAACAAAGTTCCTTTGATTTCCATTATTTCCATTGTTTCTGTGAGGTGTCTGATTCACATGTTGACGTCCACGCCTTCCTCCAAAATTATTAGCATTGTTACCTTGCTGAAAGCGATTCCTTCTGTCGTGAGTTGGTGGTCCTCTGCTAGTTTCTCCAGCAACTTTCCTCTTCAATTGCTGAACTCTAGCAACTGCTACTGCTTTCATGTAGACGGATTGCAGATTCTGGTATTGAGTGCCCGTCACAATCTCTCGAATTGTAAGATTCAGCCCCATCTCAAACTTTTGGGCTTTCTCAATTTCAGTGGGGACCAGGCGAGGAGCAAATCTTATAAGTTCTTTGAACTTTGTGTAGTACTCTTGTACAGTCATAGTTCCTTGCTTTAAAGTTAGGAACTCCTCATATTTTTCAGCTTTCAAACTCATGGGATAAAAGTGATCTCGCATTGCCTCCTTCAGTTCCTCCCAAGTGTAGGGCTCATCGTCCTCTTCCAACTCCTCTTGACGATTCCTCCACCACTCATCAGCATCGCCACTTAGATGATAGGCAGCGACACGCACTTTTTCTGCTTCAGGACACCCAGTTGCTTCCAGTATTTTATCAAATGTGCGAATCCAATCCTCCAACTTAGCAGGATCCTCTTGACAATCATAACGTGGAGGGTTATGCTGACTGACTACCGCGAGATAGTTCATCCGAGCTTGAGGTGGAGGTGCGGCGGCAACTGCAGCAGCTTGACCTTGGTGGAGTTGGGCATTGCCCAGAGTAATCAACATCTGTTCAATCATTCTCAGTCGCTCATTAGCATTGCCAAAGTTGGGCTCATCCGGGTTTTGCGGTGGTAGATCTCTAACATTGGGGATGTTTTGACCTTGGGGTGCCTCTTGATTCACGTGCTGAGGTGCACGAGGAGCAGGTACGTTGGGTTGATTAACCCCTTGATTCCCATTTGGAAGTATGTTTCCCATGCCAGTAACGTCGTTAGGGACGGAACCTTGATTCAAGTTTTGAGGCCCAATTGCTACGTTGGGAGCATTTTCATTGTTAACTTGGCCAACATTGGGGTACTTCCTAGGCCTTCCACGGGGCGGCATTCTGAAATGTTAAACTAGTTACGTAAACGCGCTACTGGGGAACTAAGGCAAAAGTGATCTTAAACTGAGGCAATGTTAATAGATAAATGAGATGCCAGCTAGCGCACAAATTTATATAAAATTGAACTAGAGTTGTTCGATACTACTAGGAAAATATATAACTTAAAATAATTAGGAGGAGAGATAGCGCCCATGGCTTAACTTATTTAGCGGAATTATGAAATTACTGGAGTTTCCCATTATGTGAGAACTTCATCACCGTTAAGATACTATTGGTCGTTATTATGCATAATCTATTTAGGACTTATTTTTAGATTCATGGAGGATTACACCAGAGACTAACTAAAACAAAAAGGGTTTGTGCGTATTGCACTAATGGATGCTTTGGGCAATATTATACACATGATTTATTATTTTTATTTTATTTTATGAGAATTATATATATGTATATATTTTTAAAGGATCAACATGCACTTCAATGTAACTCGAAATAGTGTCAACAGACATGAAGAGGAGTGTACGCAGATTGTTGGAATTGGTTAGAGTGTCATGAATATCGACCCTTACTTTTATTATTAATATGTATAGGGATTAATATGTAGATAGATCATTTTAGAGCGGTTGCGTATATTCGGTTAAATTTATTCAAATTTGATCAATGAAGATCTCCAACTGCTTTTCTCTCTCTCTCTCTCTCTCTCTCTCTCTCTCTCTTTTTTGTGTCAATTAGCTAACCAAAGTTCCGGTGTTCGGGGCCTACTTCTTATCCAAAGTTACAGAACAACCAAATTTTATAATTGTGTGTGTATATATATATATGTATTTAACTAACTGGCTATTATTGGAGGCATACTAGAATAATACAATTCCTTCAGGATATGTAAAAAAAAATTTAATCGATGTCCATATGTGAAGAGTTTATTTATCATCCAGAGGCATACTAGTACAAATTAATGAATGATAAATTTTAATCAGTTGATAAATATTCCTAGTACAAATTATGCATGATAAGATAATAATAATAATAGTAAATTAAGGAAACTTGGTCCAAATGTCATCCAATTTAACAGCTCTGTGCTCGCAACCCGTTGCCATGTGAAACTAAATCTTCTAAGACCATGCTAATTCTTCAACGGTAATCGTTTCTAGCTTACTTTAGTACTCATTTAGACCATTGTCTAGCCTCAACACGTTTAACTCCACAGCAATTCTTCATAGTCCAGTAATATACATAGAAATATTTCTAATGAGATATAGGGATTAATTATTTGGTTATACGTATTTCTTCTGCAAATATTTTATCATACGCAGAATTCAATCTAGGAGGCCAAAACAATATAACTGTAATCTAATGAGAATGATTCCACGTTGCTTACATAAGAGGGTGGAACAACTAAGATTAATTTATGATTGAGTTTCTCCATCACTCAGAAATGCTCCAAAAAGGTCATACTCGCAAGCAAAACATAGAAATTCCTTCCTCTGTCAACTCCAGTTTTATGCGGACAAGTTAGCTTCGGATAGCTATATGCGGCCATTGGATGCAAGAGTTGGTTGGGTTAGCACAACTTTGCATCCGACAGGTATATTGGTTGCACATTTTCTCTAGAAACAGTAATGATCACCTGCAAGTTTTCAGGTAGCTTTTTATTTCGAAGCAAAGAAAATTTAAGACGACGCTCTATATCGCAAAGTGCACGGACTTAGCACAACTTGGGCCAATCTACAGGAGGTACTAAAGCTTAAAATAGACGAAATTGTTCAAACTAGTTCGGTATAATAGCTAGCGGGCTGGACAGAATGAGGTAACTTAAATATTTGAGACTCAGTATAGCTTTGAGCATAAGAGACAAGCTGTCCAATTATCAATCGCCCGGCTAATGTTCAAGTAGAAATCCTGGGACTAAACTATTTTAACTTAAATGAACAAAAATAGAAAAGAACAACTACTGCAAGTAGGAACTCGACAGTGCATTTTATTTGTAACTTCCAGTATGTCATTGAGTCCACACTATGGATAATTCATATAACTTCCAGTAATTCATATAACTTCCAAAATGTCGTTTTCTATGAGAACAAAGTAAAGAGATGTGATATCACAATCTGGCTTCCTCACTAATCAGTCATCTAGGATGCTATAAATCATAAATGTTGTTGCTACTTTCCTTGTTATAAGAGCGGTGAAATGGGCCTTCCTATTCAGCCTAACTTTCTAGTTCCTCCTCTAGCATATTAGATTGCTGCTATTGTAACAAGTTCAAAGCTAACTTCCAACTGTGACGAGAGGGCCCTAAGTCTGGCATAAAGCATTTATTTAATAACCAACGAGAATAAAGTAAGTAATACGGATAGATTAATCTAATTAAGGACAAGGGATATGTAAATCAAAGACTCATCATTTGAATATGCAAATAGCAATTTACTCCAGCAAAAAGAGAATTAACTCAGGAAAGGGAAAATACTGAAAGAGGGGAAATATGCCTGGGACTGGGAAATATGCCTGAGTAAACAGGAAGATGTATGTTCTATAACTAGCAACGGCAACTAAAAGAACTATAGCATCTTCACATAGCAGCTACTCATCATCCTTATTTGGGATCGCCATCTAATGCAATAGACTTATAGTTAATACTTCTACCTAGATGTACGGAAAGGCAGGAAGGCAAAAATAATAATAATAATGCAATGCATGCTTAATGTCATGATTCATCCCCCCAAAATTTTAAAATAGTCGAATGCATCAGTGAAATTTGTTACATGCACGAGAAGTCCTTCATAAATATATATTTTTTAAAATATATAAGTATATATATATAATATACAGATGCCTCTTAAAAATAATACTGATGTAGTAGAGATACTTAAAAATGATGATACTTGAAAATATAGTACTGATACGTTCAAAATAATAATAATATATTATGAACCTTAGGCTCTGATACCACTCTGTAACACCCCGGATTTCAAAACAATTAAGGCCGGGATGCTACCGCCACACTTTCCCAATCAAGCTCACCATTGGCTAACTTAATTGGAAAAATGCTAAGGCTAGTCGTACCATTACAAATAATTTAAAATAAAATAGGACTTTATTAAAAGAAATTAAATGCGCGGAAACGTTCAAAACATCAGGTAATGCATAGTCTCAAAGGTAGAGTCATGCAAATAATAAAAATGATAGTAAACGAGAGAAAATTTAAAAACGTCTTTTCAAAATGTCCCATCCCTCATGAAGTGAAGTGCTCGTGCTCATGCCTTTAATCCTGGAAGTCTGAAAAGAAAAATTTAAAAAAAAATAGGTTGTCAGTATGAATTACTGAGTAGGCTAATCATGTTCCCAGTTACAATATTAAATTAAATTTTTTTTTCTTTGCAATATATTCTTGTAAGAGTAAGAAGAATTATTGAAAATAATGAAGTTATAATCGCCGCCGTACTAATAAGACATCACGAGGACACCCAAACATAATATCATCCATAACATCAATATCATAGGTGAGAACAATTGTCTCACGGGACCACAATCGGATCCACGATTATGTAGCGGACCCTATACAGACTCACACCGGTGCCCACGTATAATTCTAAAAATAGAAATTATACGGGAGTATAGACTCTTGCATACCGTCTAGGCCTTTTTCAATAACATGAGCCATTTTCGGCAACATATACAATTAAGGGCATTCAAAACTCGGACTCCTAAGTACTTTGGCGAATGTAGATATCTTATAAAAGAGTTCCTTACATTTCTTTATACATATTTAAAAGATATCAATTAACCATGTCACAAGAAAAACATACGTTCACAAATTCTGGAAACGATGGGTTTAATATATGCGACATTGGCATAAAAATTCCATAAATTTTATTATAACCCAGAAAATTACCAAATTTTTTTGGTTAGAATCCTCACTGAACGATCTACCACATTCATGTTTTATACTTTCACCGATTTTGACTTTAAGTTGCGGTAAAAATTAGATTTTACACAGAAGTACAATTACGTCGACCGCAATACGCTGTCTTCGAAAATAAATTCTAGAAAAATAAATACTTATCCAAAAATTCTGAAATTTTCAGGTTAGTCTCCTAACATGATTATCTACAAATTTTATGTTTTATGTTTTTCCTAATTCTTATTCGAAATTAACCCAAACTACAGATTTCTACAGGGCTTCAATTCTGTCCCGAAAAATCCACAGGAGCAGATCTAGTAGAAAATTCATCTAGCAGTGATAAATACCTTCAAAAATTCTGAAATTTTTACCATGCATTCTAAAGTCATAGACCTACAATTTCTCAGTTCATCAGATTTCGAAATTCATAGAATAGCATAATCGAAAAATTCATTCTTTCCAATACTTAAAATCTGTCACAGAACTCTATACAAATGAGAGTTTCCCTAACATTGATTTTTCGAAATTTAACATCAAAAACATAATATAGGGATGTAGATTAACCTACCTTAATATGGTTTAAGGGATCCTACAACAATCTTCTCGCCTTAAGTCCTACTCCTGTTCAATCTCCTCCGATCCTATACCGAACAACCGAAAAATCGTAAGAACTCGAAACTCTAAAGGAAGAAGAATACCATACTGATCTTTGGATGGATTTTCTACCTCCTTGGCCGCTACTTTCTTGGCAGGAAGTGTAAGTCTTTTTTTTTCTTTCTTTTTTTCTTCTTTGTTCGTTCCTTTTTTTTTTGTACTAGGATTCTTTTTAGCAACAAGATATGATGATGATGGGACTAGGGTTTAAAAAGAGTTTATGGTCGGCATACTTGGGAGTCAAATCTTCCCAATATTTACTCCAACTATCTCCATATCATATATTCAATACTATCAAATTCAAATATAAAATCTTTAATACCAAACTAGATTTTCCGCCCGCGCTGCGCGCACGGGTGTTAGTTCTATTTTTATTTTTTTTGCTTAACAGCATATAAAGGCTACAGAAAAAAAATCAAAAAAATGAAATCAATGGGCCCGAGGGAACCAAGTGCCAGCTGAATCTGCCTTAATAAGAGGCCCTATTCGTCTAGCGGAAATGCCCACGTCGTAAAGAAGTGTTCGTTATCAGCTCCTTTCTATTAACTAATTAATATTAACTCGATACAAACTAATATTAACTTGATTAATTTAAAATGATAGAAGATATTATTTTAGTATATTTATGAACAAAATATTTTTTTAATAATATATAATTTCTATTATAATTTTTTTCAAAATAATAGAAGAAACAAATTTCTAATTTTTTTTATCATAATACATACCAAAGTATAAAATCAAATTTTTATGCAAATAGTTTGCCAAAAAATTTTTTATGCAAATAAAACATAAATAGAAAATTTAATTTATTAAGATTACCAACCCTCCTAATTATAAAAATAATTTGTATAATTAAAATAATTAAGTATATTAAAACTTTCACATTTGTAACTCATTCTTAATCATCGAAAAAATATGTTGACTAATAAAGACATATATAAAAGATAAACTACCATAAAAAGGATAAATTATCATAATATTAATTTATGTACACAAAATAATAGATTGATTTTTTTTTTATTAATGGAGTACTTATTTTCTTGTGTATATTATTTAATTTTCAACATTAGTCTTTTTGGAATATAAAGTTAAACCCATAATATATTTTTATAAAGATAATGAATTATCAACTAAAAGAGCAATATAGGCAGAACAATAAAATTATGGTTTCGTAATTTATTATATTATACTCCCTCCGTCCCACTCCAAGTGTCTGGTTACTGTTGGGCACGGGAATTAAGGTAGAGTTGGTTTGTGAGTATATGGTGGGGTCCACATAGTTGTTGGAGGGGAAAATTATTTCTATTTATAGAAAGAAGACATTTGTAATGGGACATCCAAAAATAGTAAGTAGGACATTTGGAATGGGACGGAGGGAGTATATTCTAATATTAGGGATAAATGACGGAGATGAATAGATTTGCAATCCTACGGTCATTGAATTTTAGGATGAAGTGAATTTATTTTCTACACCTTTGATATGTATCCTTATGATAGATATGCATATATTTGAAGTAAAATTATTGTTTAAACCCATAATATATAATTTTTATAAAGAGATTAATAATAACTTAAAATGACAATATAGTCAACATAATAAAAATATGTTATTTATTATATAGATTATCATCCCTACTATTATACATATTATAAATTGATTATTCAATATGTATTTTTAGTGATGTATTTTGTATTTAAAATATGGTTATTATATTCATATATAGGATTATATATTTTAGACATAAAATTTTAACCTAAATTAAATAATTTAATAATATTACAATAATATTCATTAAAATATATATACTAATAAATAATTCATATTATATATTTTTAATCAACTTATATTTTTTAAGTGTCATAAAAAAATTCATATCTTTTTAAGATATATGTAAATATTTTCTGAAGATTTTATTATATTAATAGATAGATTTATTTTCTAAATATAGATATTGATGATGTAGAAGGTGAGTTGGAATTAGTCAGCGATTAATCATCAATGACGTGGATTAATTGTAGCCATTGATTATAAAATGGTGGTATAATTACTGATATAACCCTAAATGTTAAAAAAATCAGTTATATTGAATAAGGATAAAAGAGTCTGCACAGACAAAAAAATATTCAGTATTTATTATATAGACAAGCTAAAATTGAATACTATAAATTTTCAATCCTATTAAATTTATTTATTTATTTTTTTTGATTATTTTTATTTTTATTTTTCGGTACCAGATTTGAAATCAAAGAAAATATTTTGTCAACCCAACAACTTGAGTGCCGTATTATGACTTAATTAGTTGAGAAAAATTTGGTTGAAACTTGATATGATGAGATGCTATTAAATGTAGATAGAGCCGAGCCATATAGAAATTATAGGGGTCCAATTATGTAACTAATTACATTAAAATTTGACTATTTCTTGGATAGGGATAATATTTAATTTAACAATTATCCTAATATATATATATATCTACATATTAACTACTATGTTCTTTTTATGCTATGTTTTTTTTTTTATATTTATATAATCTAACAATTAAGTAGTCTAACAATTATCTAGGATGTTACAGCAAGAGTTTCAATAAAATGGCCGGAGAAAGGGTGAACGGACGACTGGGTAATCGAAAACGAAAGGCAGCGCTTGGTCCGCGAAGAGGCGACGCTTGGCCCGCCTTCAATGGCGCTGCAAAAATGGGGGAGAAAGAAGAGAAGAATCGTGGGCGGGAATGGGAAAGAGAAAGGGAAAGTGTGGAGAGACTGTATCCGTACAGTTTCTTCTACAAGCCACAATTTGGTCCGGCCATTTAACACTTGGTCCGGACCTTATATGGCTTAGACCGTTTATTTAAATGTCCGAGTAAAGCACTGACGCGGCGGTTGGAATGCTTGGTCCGCGCATTTCACTTGGTCCGCCCCTTTAACTCCTTGGTCTGTTCCCTTGGTCCGTTTATTTTTTTTCCTCCAAAAATTTTCATTGCTTGGTCCTTTCATTTGTCAACCACTGTTCCCTTACCCGTTAACTTCAAACTTGGTCCGCGCATTTCACTTGGTCCGCCCCTTTAACTACTTGGTCCGTTCCCTTGGTCCGTTTATTTTTTTCCTCCAAAAATTTTTTCATTGCTTGGTCCGCGCATTTCCCCCTTTTTTATATTTTTTTCGGAATATTAACTTCCAAAATTATTATTAAATAACTGTTAAATTTGCACTTTTACAATAATTATGGCTTATGGGTAATTAATTAATATTTCTTCGCAAATATTATAATTTCTATTTCAGGTTTGTATAATAATAAATTATAAATTAAATTATATTAATTTACTAATTTATTCTATTAATTTATTAATTTTATAAAAAATTAAATATTAATTATTTATAATTTATTCTCTTAACTTATTATAATAATTTAAATTATAATAATTTATTGTTGCATTCTATTAATTTATTAATTTATTATAATAATTTATTCTATATATAAGTATTTATTCGCCGTTATTAATACTTCCTGTAGGTATTATCGAAATACGACATTTGGACATGGGCGGCATTGGTAATGACAACACTCAGAAGCACCATCACTACATCATGATGAATGTTTTGATGGTGGCATACCACCAATCTCTCCGGCCAGTTATTTTAAGGCGGAAGAGTTGAACATTGGGCATGCACGAAGCACAATGCTACAAGCTCAAGGCTTGAAGCATCAGCTACGTGAGAATGAGAAAATTCTGCAGTCTTCTGCCGTATGCAACTTCAGGTTAAATTTAAAAAGCTATTTACATTTAAATCACAAAAGACGTTATTGTTGTGGTTATTTTATTATTTTTATTACGTTTATTATTGTTATTATTATTGCAACTATTATTCACACTGTTGGCATTCTTATATATCTCAATGTTTAATGTAGGTCGGTATGTTGAAGGTCATCGTTCCTTTCTGTTTGTGACGTTTCGAATTTGCAGATCCCATCAACGACTCAAACAAACGGACTGGGATGGAGGAAATATGAAAGTCGACAGTTTCCCCGTGGAAGGTCCGGAATGTTATTTTTATTATTTTTAGTATTATTACAGATGGTATCGTTCGCTTGTTGATACACTTATGCTTTTACTTATAATATTATTTAATTTATTATGATTAATACACTTATTATTACTATTAATAATATTTGTATTATTATAAATATATACTTAATAAATAACTGGGGAATTACTAATATTGCTTATAAAATTAATGTTCCCCCTATAGGGTTACAAAAGTAATTATACTAGCGAGGAATGCGAGGAATCGGCAATTATCATATCTCTGCTCCACCACAACTCCCGACAAGTTGCGCTCCGTCGGTAGCTTTTGGCATCGCTCAACCTTTGCGAAGAATGAAAGAGGGAGTATTAAGCCAATCTTTGGAGGGAGACTGAGAGAGGTTGAACATAGGGAGAATAAATTTGAGCAGGGTCATAAATAAGCCAATTTTTTTAGGGAGGCTGAGAGAGGTTGAACATAGGGAGAATAAATGCAAGTCGGAACATAATGAAGCATGGTGTCCAACCATATTATTATTATTATTATTATCATTATTATTGTTCTTATTGTATTATTATTATTATTATTATTATTATTATTATTATTATTATTATTATTATTATTATTATTATTTATTTATGAATTTTCGGTTGTCCAACTGTAGGTTAAATTACAACTTTATGGGGAATTAGAGTAATCGGCAAAGTATAATAAAATGAACAAAGTACAGCTAGTGCGGTACCGACAGCTAGTACTCACTGCGAAGATATATTTCCTACCATATTCCACCAATGTCTCCTGCACAAGACTTGGAGGAAATATTGCAGGCGGCAGGTAGTTTTTTAACTGTTTATTATTATTATTATTATTATTATTATTATTATTATTATTATTATTTCGCTGCTTATTTAATATAATATTGTGCACACTACAGTCCCCAATCATATGAGCAATTTCCAACAATTATTCACTAGAGGTAATTTTACAGATCGTGAGTGGGTGCAATGTGACAAATGAAGAGAGTTGATGAAATTGAGCAGCAACATCGACAGTAGGAAGTTACCTGCAGAGTGGTTCTGTTACATGGCGCCTTTCAGTGGACAATGCGAGATGCCAGAGGAAAAGGCTAGTAGCGGATTCATCACAATATGAACTCAGCGCCGTGAGGTTGTTTATTATTATTATTATTATTATTATTATTATTATTATTATTATTATTATTATTATTATTATTATTATTATCTTGTTGTATTATTATTATTATTATTCATTATTATTATTGTTATTATTAATATTATTATTATCCAGCTGTAGGTTAATTTCCAACTTGATGGGGAATGAGAGAAATCGGCAAAGGTAATTCAATTTCTTTATTTATTTATTTATTTATTTATTAATTATTATTATTATTATTATTATTATTATTATTATTATTATTATTATTAACTCTGGTTTGCTTGTGTAAGTGTAGGTTCATTATGAATATCATGCCTATTTTTTGGGAATGAGAATATGTTAAGTTTCCGTGATCAACCGCTACCATTAATTTTCGATTAGAATAAGACTTCGGAAGCAACTATAAATGAAGTACTGTTTGAAGCATCTTCTACGTGAGAATAAAAAGATTCGGCATCTTATAACATAAGCCGCGCTGCACAACAGGTTCTTTAAATGTATTTTATTTTTTGAATCATCCGTCAATATGTGGGGGGAATATGAGGATTCAGCAATGTATTCTTTCATTATATTGCATTTAGGACAGAGACTTATTCGCTGGATATGCTGTGAAGAAGGCTTATTATATATGTTCCATTTCCAAAATGTAATCAATGATGGGGCTTTTATACAATGCAATGCATTATAACGGATCCGTAAGCTGGTTTCAAAAGTGGAATAATAAGTGTTTTTTTATTTACTATTATAATAATAATTTTGTAATATAATTTATTCAATTGTACTAATCAATTTACAAAGCAATAATATTCACTACTAAATTAAAAGTTAAATAAAATAAGGAAACAAAAGAAAAGATAGAGAAAAGAAAAGAAGAGAAAAGGGAAAAAAGAAAATGAAAGAAAAAAATAAACAAGAAGAAAATGAAGAAAACATAAAAATAAGGAAAAAAAGAAAAGAAGAAAAAAGAAAAAAATTTGCGAAAAAAAACAAAAGGAAAAGAAAGAGAAAAAATGAAAAGAAAGGAAAAAATGAAAGAAAAGGAAAAATAAGGAAAAAAGAAAATGAAAGAAAAAATAAAAAAAAAGAAAAATTAACAAGAAGAAAATGAAGAAAATAAAAAAATAAAAGAAGAAAAAAGAAAAAAATTACAAGAAAAAGCAAAAGATAAATGAAAATGAAATGATAAAAAAAACAAAAAAAGAAAAAAAAAAGATAAAAAATGAAAAGAAAGGAAAAAATTAAAAAAAAATTAAGGGAAAGGAAAAATAAGGGAAAAAATTAAAATAAAGAAAAAAATTAAAATAAACAAAAATTAAAAGAAAGAAAAAATTAAAATAAACAAAAGATAAAAATAAAGAAAAAAAAAAGAAAAAATAAAGAAAAGGAAAAAACAAAAAAAGGAAAAACTGAAGAAAAAAAAACAGAAAAAGCCTAAACCCTAGCTTGGTCCGCCTAAACCCTAAACCCTAACTTGGTCCGCTTATATTATTGTGCGGACCAAGTGGGTAGTCCGGACGAAGTCCTTCACTCTAATCATGTTTAGTAATTAAAGACTTGGTCCGGTCTTTTTGTTTGGTCCGGTCCGAGTCAAGCGTCCGGTCCAAGGGTTTTTGGTCTTTTCGGTTAAAAAACTGACTTCCATAAAGCGACGGGTAAAAAAGTTATATGGTACATCTGACAGGTCAACAGAGACCATTTCTTGATATATTAAAGCCAGTACCCAATGGATGTGCCAGTGTGAATATTGTGGGCCCTAGGGTGGATTTAGATGTTCCACATGGGTTGGATTGTCATGTGCTCAAATTTATCACTAAAAAACAGTCTTGGAGTTGTATATAAATATGGTCCTTCCGATTTTCCAATAATGAAATAACATAAAATTTAGAAATAAAACCAATTAAGAATGATTTTGTTGAGAATGATATATTAACATACTAGTATCTTTGAAGAGCTCGAGTTTTTTTGGGAATCCACATTGGATTGGGAATAAGGCCTTCTCCAGTTGTAACTACCTCATTCCGGATATTTAGGAAATCTACAACAACAAAACTCTCCCCAACCGATAATACCCAACAATAATATAAAGGTTTCAGCAGCCTTTTTCATAAAAACCCGTGCCATTCAGGGTAACAATTTAGCTACCCTCTCTCCTCAAGTCTCCTCCCCATTGGTGAAATACCTCATTTGCATGTATTTATATTTGACATGTCACCAAATACCTCTCAAGGTCATTGCCCAAAAATTGGCTGGAAACACATGGAATTATTTGATTTCTGCACACAGTCCAATTCACTTTTTCAATCGTTAATATATCCACATATGTACAACAAAAAATTATGTAAAATATAGTCTCTCCATTTTTTTAGGATTGCACAACTCCATCATTTTGCACTATTCACAGTTTAACATTGATTCAAATTTCTATTTATACAAGAAAAAAACATAATCAAGTGAGATCTTATTAGATTCGTTTAAACTTGTAGTTTTTAAATATCAACTTTTTATAATTTGTATTTGTACACAATTTAAGTTATTAATTGTTGAAAATATGCATCGGCATGTGTGTCAATTATTCATGTTGTAATCCTAAGAAAACGGAGGGAGTATATTCTAAAACTAAATGATCATATGATTCTAACAAGACCCAACTCGATTATTTTTTCAAATATATACTTGTAATAAAATTGAGTCAAAATTAAACAATGAACAGTGCAAAAAAAGTCAAAAAAATACAAGATGGCTGGGACAGAGGGAGAAGTATACTACTCCCTCCGTCCCACTAATTCTGTCTCACTTTTCTTTTTGGTCCGTCTCATTACAATTATCACATTTCCTTTTGAGGAAATAATTAAATACTTTAATTACTAGTCACTTCCATCACATCAAATTAATAAATAAATATGTACTAAATTTTCAAACCCACAACTATCACATCATACATAAGTAAATCAATTAAAAATTCAAACTCATTACAATCACATCACATTAATTCTTAATTTACCCCCACTTTAAACACTAATCTATCCCTCCATTAAATACTAACTATTCTCCACATAAAATACTGTGCCCAAAAGTTTTGGGACACATTTAGTGGGACAGAGAGAGTATTAGTTACATTGAATATAAGAAATTAATTAATTGTGTTATACTTCGTCTCAGTGTAATTGTTACACACCTCTCTGACACGCATGCCGATGCACATTTTTTACGGTTAGTAACTTAAATTGTGTATAATGAAAAATTATAAAAAAAATAATATTATAAAATTATAAGATTAGACGAATCTAACAAAATCTCACTTAACTATATTTTCTCTTACATAACTATGATAGTTATCCGTAACAAAAAGAGTGATACGGAGGAAGTATTTCAATTGCTTGATTAAATGATTTTGATCGTCCGTATTGGAAAACGAATATGGAGTACAATTATAATAAACAAATTGGATCAAGATTTTAATTTGATTCAGAAGCGCAGATCGGTGAATTAAATAAAGACCAAACATAAAAAGAAGGATGAAAGAATAAAATAAAATTAACCATGACAAGACTGATACTATAATCGAAAAGATGGAATTGATATGGAAAAGAATTTCACTACCACTACAAGTGGAAGACAACTGCATGTAGTAATTAAATAGCTGCCAGAATTTACTGGTACTAGTATTTATTTGGGGTTTTATATACTAGTAGTAATATACAAGTACTAGTATACTTTTTTTTTTGGGGTTGCACAAGTACTAGTATACTTACAAATTATACTACTGCGAAGTATAAAATTTTATTCCCTTTACTATTCATTTATTTTTTCTATTTAAAATTATTTTAATAAAAGTTTAACTTAAATACTTATTAAGTGAAGTAGTAAAGAAAGTACTCCCTCCGTCCCACTAATTCTGTCTCACTTTTTTTTTGGTCCGTCCCATTACAATTGTCACATTTCCTTTTTTAGAAATAATCATATGCTTTAATTACTAAACTCACTGCCATCACATCACATCAATAAATAAATATATTAAAATTTTAAACACATAACTATCACATCACACCTAAATAAATCAATTTAAAATTCAAACAAATTACAATCACATCACATCAATTCCTAATTTACTCCACTTTAAATACGAATCTACTACTAATAATTCCCACATAAAATACCGTGCCCAAAAATTTTGGGACACATTTAGTGGGACGGAGGGAGTAATTCAATTATGAGTCTGGTGCCACAGTGTCCGGTCAGGTCTTGACAATTATCTTTTATGCCAGCCGCCAAAAATCCTTAACTTTTGTGCCCGAAAAGACAAAAACGGCCCTGGTTTGTGTAATGGTTCGTATACGAACCGGGATAGGAAGCACGAACCATGAGATTAATTAGTGAGGGTGATTAAGAAAGCCCGGATCGTGGTCCAAGGCAGGGACCGTACACGAACCCGTGGTGTTGAAGACGAACCACGGTGCTACGTGGCAATGGATTCGTGGTTCGCACATGGACCACGATCCATAAGGTTCGTTCACGAACCTTTGCGCAGATGTGGGGCTGGATTTATTCTCCACCAGGCATTGCGAAACGGGAAAGTGGTTCGGTCATTGAGATGGTTCTTTTACGAACCTAGTATTATTATCCCGACCCCACCATGGTGGACAGAATTTATTCCTGACCACCCACCATGGATGAAACCAATAAATTTGGATCTCTAAATTGTCATACGTGCACTGTCCAACATTCATATTTGAGAGGAGAAATTTATAGGTGAAGGGAGATTTATCTTGCGCCTTTTGGGAGCATCCAGTGAGACAAAGAATTGAAGAATTAAGGCTCCAGGGTACGACCATTTTTGATAAGAGATTTTTCTTTAAATTATTGCTTTGAAATGGTTGTAAATAAATTGTTAGTTTTCGATTCGAATCTAAGTTATTTAATGTGTGCAGTGAGTGATGTTGGTTTTGTTACGCCTAAAATTGTATATCTATGGTTTCTTTAGCAATGGTATGTACTAATTTATTTAAATTCGGTTTTTTAGTCATAATATTTTATTTAGTAAATAAAGAAAATTGATTTTTTTTAAATTTATGGTTGCGTATGATATAGTTTTTTTTTTTTGATTTTACGGCACATATTTTAAATATTTTTTACTATTTTATTATTATTTCAGAATTTATGTTAATGTTACTATTATTATTACTTATTTTAGAATAATAAATATTATTATTGTTAGTATTATTATTTAGTAGTACTTACAGTATTACTAATAACTTAAGTATTTGTTACACTTGTGAGTTATATATTATTATTATTATTAGTATTATTATTAATTATCATAATTATATTAAATAAGTAATTTATTATCGTTTGTTTTGTTGTGTTATTTAATTGTATATAGTATTAAAAAACGGACCGTGTTCGGGATGGTCCGTTGTAAAATCTGTGGTCCGTCATCCATGTGCGAACCACCGAAACACAGGGTCCGTGGTAAAATTTGTGGTTCGTGGTTTCATGTGCGAACCACGAACCACGAACCACAAACCAGAGCTAGCGAACCACTGGGTCCGTGGTAATCTATGTGGTTCGTGGTCCATGTGCGAACCACGAACCATGAACCACATGGTTCGTGGTAATCTATGAGGTTTGTGGTCCATGTGCGCACCACGAACCCACGAACCCACGAACCATGAACCACAGGGTCCATGTTAATCTCTGTGTGGTTCGTCCAGCTGGCGGCCCACGAACCTGTTGGTTCTTGCACAGTCCATTCCAGGAAATTATTGGTGTTATTAATCGTCGAGACTATTGTGTTATTATTATTAGTAATTACTGTTATTAATAATAATAGTCTTATTGGTGTTATCATTATTATTACTATTGTTATTATTACTATTATTATTGGAATTATTATTAACATATTGTAGTTTATAATAATTAAAATTATTGTTATTACTATTAAACATATTTTCTTATTGTAATATAATCTACACTTTATTATTTTTTTTGTGATCTTATTTAAGTGTATTAATACCCTGTCAAATTGTTATGTTGTTACTTAAGGGTGGGTGATCGACTACACAGAGCAATGTCTTGGCTTAAGCGGCTAAGCGGTAGCACATGGTACCAGGGCGAGTGGCATTCACACGACGAGGAAGAGCGAGGTCTGAACCGTAAGTTTTAATTTTACACTGCTGGTAAAATCTTTTTTAACAGATACACTGTAGTGTGGTTAAAATATGTCATCAACATATTATGTTGAAGTAATTTTATAAGATTTATATGTGTTTGTGAAATTATTTTTAATTTAAGGGATACAAGATACACAAAACTCAACAAATTGCGACGCCGTACGAAATTTTCCATTCGCCAATTTAGAGTCGGGAAGCGTGATGAAGAGCATATTTGGCACGACCCCGACAATGAATATGTTTGGGCATGCAAATGTAGCCGGGAGCAGCCACGGGTACGGAGTGGTAGGTGAAAATGTATACGAAAGAAGCGCTATGGGTAATTTTGCTGGATATCCGAGCAGTATTATCGGTGAAGGAGGGAGACATTTACAATACGATGAGGTGCCGGAGCCGGCGATGAATCTCGGCGGAGATGTTGTAGAGAATGGCCATGCGGAGGATGCTGGAAATACAGCACGTGCTGAGGAGAGTAGCTCGGGATCGGAGGCTGAAGAGGATCCAGACCCACCCTTGCGTTACAGTCTTGTGGACCATTATTACAATATCCTCAGAGACCACGAGCGGAATGATGAACGGGTCGAGAAAGAGGGGCGGCCCGGGCTGCAAGCTGGGCATAATCCGGTTTGGCCGAGGACAGAAGAAGCATACATTGTCCCAGAGATGAGTCATGGGATGTGGAACCTTCCCCGGCCACACTTCGACTTACCGGAACGACTGGTCGATGAGCACGTGGACGCGACTGTGGACACATAATTTGTAGTCGGCTCAGTCTTCCCAGCGAAGGCGAAATTACATGAAAAGCTGACAAAATATCTTGTGGATGCTAGGTGTGGTTTCGATACGTGGAAGTCGGTAAGTCGAGGTATTGCGTGAGGTGTAGGGTTGATGGTTGTGATTTTCAGATGCGAGCAAGGGGAACGACATCGCTTTGGACGATGTACCGTCTAGTCCCGCATACGTGGAGTGCAGACCCAGACAGGTCTAATCCAACGACACTCCCATCGAGATATTTGGGCAGCTATTATGCCGCAGATATTGTTGTCGAGGAGAAGACGTTAGAGCCTGTAATGATTCAGAGCTATTTACAGAGCAAGGGCGTCAATGTCTCGATCGGAATGGCCCGGAAGATTAAGAACCATGCAATTTGCTCAATTTTTGGGGATCACGACAGCTCTTTCAAGATGATCCCTTCGTACCTACACATGTTGAAGGAGTCAAATGCAAACACCGTGACGGATTACGCAGTGGACATGGAGGGGAAATTCGGGCTTGCATTCTTCGCACTGGGTGCCTCGATTGCTGGGTGGCCACTGATGCGGCCTTTCGTATTAATCGATGGGACACATTTAAAGGGCAAGTACAAGGGTGTCCTCTTCGTGGCGGTAACGAAAGACAGCAACAATCAGTTATTCCCGCTCGCATTCGCTGTTGGGCCCACCGAGTTAATTGAGACGTGGCGGTGGTTTCTATTGCAATTAGACCGGGCACTACACATGCAGAAAGATGTGTTGATTGTGTCCGATGGGGCGAAGTGCATTAGAACTGCGATTGAGCAGGTGTTACCAGCTGCACGCCACGTCCTCTGTACGCTGCACATAAAGTCCAATCTAGCTCGGTATGGGAAGAGAGTGACTGACCTGTTCACATCGGCTGCCTATGCATACAAGAATTCTAATTATCATCGTCACATGGATGCGTTGAAGCAGCAGAGTCCCTCCGCATATACGCATCTCCTGGAGAAAGTAGGGGAAGCGCGGTTTGCGCGTGTGAAGTGTCCTGTTCGTCGTTATGACATGATGACGACGAATCCCGTAGAGAGCATGAACCACAGGTTGAAGTGGGCGCGAAGGTTGGCCGTGTGCTCAATGCTCGACATCATTCGTGTAGCTATTGCTGATTGGTTTACGGAGCGGCACAGCGACGCATTGAGTGGCACTACCGTGTTCACTGCCTGGGCACATCAGGAGCTGATGAAGGCGAAATATGAAGGAGAAACCATGTCAGTGAAGGACACAAGGAAGTCCGATGAGTACAACGTCTCATAGAACGGAAAGGCGTACATAGTAAACCTTGGGTCGAAGACATGCACGTGCCAGAGGTTTCAGCAGCATTTGATACCGTGTCCCCACGTATCGGCAGCGATCAGGTATGGACGGGCCCCTGCCTTAAGTTGGTTTTATAGAGGTTATGAGGCACGCCAGATAATGTTTAATTAACGCTCAACCTTTTTGGACAGGTCTGTGAACCACGAGCAGATTGCATATGTGTCGCCACACTACAAGCGTGCGGTCCTCGTCCAGTCATGGAAAGCACGAGTGTATCCTATGGCGCACCCGAACGAACGGGTAGTACCGACCGCGATTGCCAAAGCAACGTGCAAGACGCCAGATTGCCCGAGGCAGGCTGGTCGACCGAAACAAAGCCGGATTCCATCGGGGGCGGAAGGAGCTGGGAATTCCAGAAGGCTGCAAACTTGCAGTGAGTGTGGTACGGCGGGCCATAAATGGAAGAGGTGTCCGGGCCCGAGCGCCGATGTCGCCGGTCCATCCGAGTACCGACCAACCATGCCACACTTATGTACATCCTGTGGTGGCGCGGGACACGATGCAGTGAATTGTTTCATTTTCCTAGACTTAACGGCCTCACTCCGTATTAAGATTAGGGTGTATTATACTGTTATTATTGTTGTTATAAATATATTGGTAAGCCGAACAAACTTCTGATCATTGTTAATAATGAAAAAATTAAAAATAACAAACCTCTTGTCGCTTAGTGATGGGTAAAACTAGAATGCCCATTCATTATCAGAAATAAACAACTCGCAAACAAACCTCACTTTTAAGATCTAGGCTTCTCCTTCTTCAACTTGAAGAGGGCGAGGAGTGTAACCCCAGATACCTTCACCACCTTAAATCTAACACTAGGAATATCACCCACGACATGACCCTTACGACCGAATCCGGCGATTAAAATAAATCAAAATTCGTCGTTATTAAAAAATCTAAGAAAAAGCCCTTTCGTTCGAAGTTCAAAAATGCAATTACTACTATTACTATAATTATTAATTATTAATCACTATAATAATAATAATTATAAATTATATTAAAAAATAATAGAATATTAAAAAAAAAAGGAAAAAGGAAGGAGGGCTGGAATCTATACATTGATTCTTTGAAGAACCGTATGCATAATGGTTTTTTCTGTTCGTTCCCAAGGTGAGATTTCTTGTAGGCCTTGTCAGCCCATCTCTGTCTCCTTCTGTCTTTTTGATTTATGTAGATTTAATGTAATATACTATATCTTAGGAAAAAACACTAAGGACCAACTTTGCTAAATGGTTTTACCTAAATGACTAAAACATCTCTTAAACTAATTACAATATAGGTGGAGAATAAAATTTGTAAAAATTAATTTATACTTTTAAATAAAAATAAAAATGTCCAATGAAATAATAATACATGAAACCATGGAACAATTTCGAAATGAAAACCTAAGTGTCAGATACGACATGAAACTGCACGGGGGCTGGGGGGCAAACGGAGCTACGTAAGGGGCCCTGGTCCGGGTCTGCACGCCTGGCTCAGTCGCATGGCTTAGACATCTGGAATGTTTCCCAGGAAGCGGCCACGTATGATAGCGGCTGCAGTGAAAAGTGCAATTGGCCCACACGAGTAGCTGCCCTTCTGCTCGATCACTCCTTCCGGACTGGCGAACTTGATATCCCAGGTGGGGGCGTAAACAATGCTGGTACACCGATCATAGAATCCAGATCGAGACAACAACTCCGGCACACACTTCTGAAATGACACATCTTTTGGACGCGGTCCGTGGCTATATCAGGCTTCTCGGTTGGGTCCAGGACGAGGCTGTCGTGCAGAACAATCGTCTGCACCCTGAGTCGTAGCCGTATGATAGCCCAATGACCCCCTGGGTTGTATGGGCAGATAATCTGTACGTAGCAAAAACATGATCCAATTAGATTATGCGTAATCTAATTATAGAAGATATGCGATTAAGATGTAATTCCACTAACCTCATCTAACTCCGACCAGTCTACCGTGGACCCCCAACTAGGAGCAGCCCCGATAACATAAAACTTGAAGTAGGCAGCCTGCGAGTCGGTCATGGCTACCCGACGGCCAGCAACGTCCCAGCATTCTCGTAGCAGTGTGTCCTATTGCAAGAAGATTGAAATATGAACTTATATAAACAAAGTGCAACCATACAATAAGAGTACGAAGTAGTTGGGGGGTAGCAAGACCAACCAGAAAGTCGACGTCCATGATGGCGTACTTGTAATTCTTCACAGGCGATACGCCCAGCCAGCTAAGTGAAAACTGCAGAATCTCGGGATACGGATCCATGTGCTGAAACAAAAATGTTGCTCAAAGTTTTGGGCGTGAGGTCACTTTTATTTAATTAAACAGAAAGTAAATTGGCTTACA
The DNA here is from genome assembly GCA_030278955.1 of Hygrophila difformis. NCBI lineage: Eukaryota > Viridiplantae > Streptophyta > Magnoliopsida > Lamiales > Acanthaceae > Hygrophila > Hygrophila difformis. Next base: position 37,668,203 of record JAOANR010000002.1, on the reverse strand, counting down.
TCGGTCTCGAGGAACGTAAAGAGATCTAGCCAGGCGGCAAACCAGGAGGTCCCAACTACTATCCACACGCTGATGTTCACACTATACATAAGGAGCATTTATTAGACACTTAATGCGGTGAATGAATGTAAATAATGTTGGCATAAACACTTACGTTGCAGCACCCTTATCATCAACATATTCTCTAAATTTCTTCTCGTCTGCAGAACCGCACCTGCGCTTCAGTGGTAGGTATGGGCTCAACAAACAATGGGATGAGCGCCCACGGCGTCCCTTACGAAACCGAATGGATTCCACTGAACCAATGGGCTGGACAATCACAATGTCGTCGCGACCGGGTGGGTACAGATGCGCTCCAGTGGTAGGCACAGGTGTCACTGGCTCGAGGAAAATAACGTAAAATGTTATCATCCACTATAGAGACGACTAATTAAAATCAATTAATTTTCGTGGTAATTAAAAGTAGTAGTACCTATGTTGTGAGGCTGCGCATGCGTACTCGATCCTGCGGCGGTGCTCTCTATCGATGTACTGGCCGAAGACATGCCTGCTCAGTGTAAAGGGTCAAAACATATGTAACAGTAATACGGCGGGTAAGTAGACGAGTAGTATAGAATATAAAACGACCGTACAAAAATTATTTGCCCAAATAAGGAGACGAACCTGGCTGTGGTATCGGCGTGTGAACTGTCCCGGGACCGGTCTGCGGCGTGTGTGGCTCAGCCTCGTGCCGTGATGGCGAATCGCTCACATCCCGCCACTCAGATGACACACGCTCCACGGTGGGCTGGACCGCTGCCACCTCTGCAACTCGGCGCTGCATGTCATCATCAGTTTGCGCTCCACCAGTAGCTGGTCCAGCATCCTGCCCCGATGCATCACCTCTCTCCTCTGCGGACTGCGGTCCAGTGGTAGCCGCGCTGACAAGCGGGGCGTCCGAAGATGGGGCAGTAGCAGGGCGAACACGGGCGAACCTCTGGCAGAATGTGCTCACCGACCGCTGTACCTCTCCGCGCATGGACGCCAACGCCTGCTGCAAAAGAGAAACCCACCTCTGCTCAAGCTCTGCATGTCGACGAGCCTGCTCATCCAACAAGCGCCGCTCTGATGCAGCGACCATATCAGCGATCGCGGCCAATAATGCCTAGTCATCCCGACCTGGTGGTGGAGGAAGTACACTCGGGGCGGGTGGCGGGGGTGCGTCTATACCCCCCTGCGGCGGGGGTAAAGGTATATCCCGCTGCCAGTCCCTGTCGGATCTTCCCTGCGGCCCGGAACCTCCGTCTGACTCGGATCCACTACCGTCCGAGCCATCTGGAGGCGATGGCTCGCGACCCTGTCCACGTCGCCTCTGGGTATCAGTCTGGTCACCACCCTTCTTCCGTCGGACTCTCCTGCCGCCACATCTGCCAGCTCCTGAAATTGCTGCACGCTTGCCCGGAAGAAACGGGATCCATACCAACTCAGGCGGGATAGGGCCATCCACATCAGTCATATAAGGCTCGCGCCGCTCCAGATCGGTCGCTGGCAGAATCTCAACAATATGAATATCCTGCAGTGAACACGGGTTGAGTATCAGATGATGATAAACAATTAATTAAAAGCATCTGGAATTAATAAAAATATAAAAATAAGGCGAAACTAAACCCAAGTAGCGATACTAACCTCATAATCGTACGCCTGCCCCCATGACTGCTGCGACCATTTTGCGTCGAACTCCCACCTCGTCATCCGCGGTCGCTGTGCAGCCGATTCAGCTATAAACTTGACCCGCGTCCACGTATGCAGTTATGGTATCGACTCAACCGCCCACACCTGACACATCATAAATTTTAATACATCAATACAATAAAATTGTGAACTAGGCTACACGAAAAAATAGACAGTTGCAGGAGTTGTTAGCTTACCCAAATAGCGTAGCTGGGACCGTAAAGATGCACTGAGCCACGGTGCTCGAACCTCATCCTCGGAAACTGTCTAATGTATGCGCGCATAACCTGCCATGATAGGAGTCCCCACGGAAAGGTCTCCCACGCCTCCGTGTCCTCCACGAGTCGCCACATCCATGGATCAGGACTGCGCGCCTGTGGATCGTGACCCAGTATCATGTGGAAGGCCACCATCACCCTCGCGACCTTCAGGGCATCGCCGGGCCTATCCCTGAACGCCCCCTCCTTGGAAAATCGATCACGGCACTTATTTGTAGTGAGACTCCTAAAAAACCAAGCATACCTGGCCCCAGCACTATCGGTCGGTAAAGGGTCCTGACTAAAAAGCTGAAAATCTGTAGTCGAAGAAAATTGGAGCCCTGTCATCAACGCGTGCTGCTCTCTCCCGTACCTAATGAATCGGCCGCCCACCCTAAACCATACCTCATCATCGCTCCCCATATGCCAGTCCAGCCCCTTATTCGGGATAGGGTGAAATACAACCTCCCTAGCCAAAAGCTCGTTCAGGGCAAGGCCGGAAATGGATCCACGATGCCACCTCGGTCGAAACAAGTGGACGGAGCATGATCGGCGGAGCTCCTCCAAACCATCAGGATCCGCCTCTCTAAGTACGCCCTCAATCTCCGGGACCAGCGTCTTCTGACGCGTGTAGGTTCCCAAGTGTGGGGAAGACCCCTGGCACTCCTCTCTCACGTACCACCAATCTCCCTATAATTTATAAAAGGATTGATCCTCCCGTTAAAACACTCATTACAGACAATAACTAATATCTCAATTATTATTAGTACTTAGTGATAATATCTCAATGTTACATTGACTCTGAATATTTTTAAAGTTGCATTAGTATTATTTTAATGGGGGCTGGAGTGTATAACTTAATACATGATAGAGATGTGAGTTTATTTTAGTGAGGGGTTTGTTCAGTTGTTTATAATTTTTATTTGGTATGTGTCATAAATTTTATAATTGATAAATTATTTTATTGTAAATATTATAATATGAAAATAATACTATAATATTATTTTATAATATCAAAATAAAAAATATTATAATATTATTCAATATAATAATATTAACTTTAATAATATTATTAAATATCTTAAATATTATAATATTAATATAATGATAATATTAAAATATACTTACTTTTAATTTTATTATAAAATACGTATTATAATATTTATTAATTTATTAAAAATACAAGATGAACAACTACACGTCCATCACTGATGATTGAATGTGTAAAAAATAAACAATTCACACGGATTCACCTAGTGAAATCAATTGTTTCTATATACAATGAAGTAGTTAAATAATAAAACGAACAGGCTATAGAACTAAACAATTCACCACAAAAATAATTAAGTAGTTAATAATTAAATAGTTAATAAGTATTATTAATTTAATAAATATTTCTGAAATTAATCTAAGTGTTAATAATACTATATGAATTATCAAGAGTACTAATTCTAATTATTTAACTATCTCAGAAAATGTTAATCAGTTTTTTTTATAATTCTTGCAACATAAATAATTATTGGTAATATTACTATAATAGTAATAATAATAATTTATTAATAATGGTAGATTTAATTTTACATAATAATAATATTATTATGACTTATATTATTATAATTAGATTTCTGAAAATCATCAAGAGTGTTAATAATACTATAAAAATTATCAAGAGTAATAATTCTAATTATTTAACTATCTCAAAAAATATTCAGTTTTTTATTATTCCTGCAACATAAATAATTATTAAAATTATAACTATAATACTAATAATAGTAATTTATTAATAATTGTAGATTTAATATGATAATAATAGCAATAATTACAAAATAATAATATAATTATAATGAGTAATATCGTAATATAATTATTATTACTCTAAAATTTTCTTATGTTCCATATATCAAAACAAAACATTAATACTACTAAAATGTTTTCATCGCCTTATTAATATTATTTTGTAATGTTTACCTGTAGGTATTGTCGAAATACAACAATGGGACATGAGCGGCATTGGTAATGACAACATTCAGAAGCACCCTCATTACATCATGATGAATGTTTTGATCGTGGCATTCGACCAATCTCTCTCGCCAGAAAGCAAGAGTGTGGCCTGTCCCAGATTGACTGAAGGCGGACAGGTTGAACATTGGGCATGCATGAAGCACAATGCTTCAAGCACAAGACTTGAAGCATCAACCACAGTATTATGGCCTTCGTGGAAGGTAATTTTTCGTTAGCATTATTCGAGTCTTATTATTAACATCATATCGCCTACACACTGTTTGCTTATTGATTGTCGTTGTTGTACTATAGGCCATACTGATATCGTGCACACTGCTTCCTTGCGGGGGAGTACAACATTGGCCTGGGCAGCATTGGTAATGAACACATTTCGAACCACGATGCATACAGCAGGGTAGATTCGGAAAGGGGTGAACCAGGCTCAAACAATTGAAGTGCGAAGAATGAAAGAGGGAGTATTATGAAATATTACCCCTAAAAAGGAGTTACTCAGCTCGAATTCGGCAAATATTACCGCTGCATCAACCTGCTACTCTAAGTCAATCTTTATGATGGAAGGTTGAGAGAGGTTGAACATAGGGAGAATAAATGCAAGTCGGAACATAATGAAGCAAGGTGTCCAACTATACAACGAGGTTGATTATCTTTATTATTATTATTATCATTATTATTGTTCTTGTTGTATTATTATTATTATTATTTATTATTATTATTATTATTATTATTATTATTATTATTATTCTCATTATAGGTAAGTTATTATTATTATTATCATCGTTGTACATCTAGAATTATTATTTTTTTTAATTATTCAAGTGTCGTTATTTATATCATATCGTTCACAATTTTTGATCTATGATTGTGATGTTTAACTGTAGGTTATTGTTGAAACTTGGCTCAGCAGCTTCCTTGTGGGGGAATACAATATTAGGAATAGGAGGTATAGGTAAGAGTACCATATTTCGAAACATTTAGTATGGCCTGTGGCGCCAAAAAATTACTGCAGAGGATGGCCGAACAGGCGGGCTGAGGTTCAACATAGCCCGCCTGATTGAGAACATTCGGGCTCCTCGAGAAAACAACACTTGGATTGGACTGCATTGGTAATTTTACAGTTTTCTACATAACATATCTATATTATCATTATTATTATTCAGACCATTGGCTTATATATTCTGGATGTTTAACTGTAGGTTAGTGTTGCAAGTTCGTAGTTCCATTTCAGTTGGAATGGGAGGTGTTGGAAAATACAATCGGAGTGAGATGGAGGAAAGATGAAAGTGGCAGTTTCCCTGTGGAAGGTCCGGAATGACCACACTCGGAGGGACAAGCATTAGCGGGGTGGGTCCCCCGCATTATCTCCCATACATACTCCAGGGACGGGGAAAACACGTTTAACCATTGTATGGTGATTATAATGATGGAATACAAGGAGTAGCATTTTTGGCAATCAGCTACAGCTTGATTAAGAAGTTGCCAAGGGCAAAATCCATAATCGAATGAAGTAATGATACTATTACTCAAGTCTTATTCTTATTTTTATTTTCATCTTGTTTACTCATAAATTGTGGATGTTTGCCTGCAAGTTATTGTTGAAAGTCAGTAATTTCATTGCAAGGGAATGGGAGGTATACGTAAGAATAATACATTTCGATGCACGGTCACTACATCGGGAGAAGAAATGCAAGTTGGAATAGAATTAAGCACAATCTTTGAAGCATCGACTACATGAGAATATGAATTTCCAACAATGACTCGGAGATTGGGTAAATTTTTCCACATGGGAGTACAACATTTTGCGTAGACGACATTGCTAAAGTTCACATGTGAAGCATCAGCTACGTCAGAACGAGTAATAATAATAATACTAATTATTATTATTATTATTATTATTATTATTATTATTATTATTATTATTCAATCTAATGGCTTATATATTCTGGATGCTTAACTGCAGGTTAGTGTTGTAAGTCGGCAGTTCCATTTCAGGGGAATGGGAGGTATAGGTAAGAGTGCCACATTCGGAATCACAAGCGCTACATCAGGGTGAATGTTGCTGTTGTGGAACACTGGGCATGCATCAACGGTAAGCACGATCACATCATCAACGTTAATGTTGCGGTCGTGACATTAAAAATATTACTCCTTTCGGGAACATTGAGTATGGCCTATCAATATTGTCCGAGCTGCAGAAAATGGTGGATGGGGTGGCGACAAGTTGAAAATTGGGCATGTACAACTATAAAGGCTTTTAGGACTGTGAAGCATATGCTGAATTGGAGAAGTGGCTCGGTGAAAAAGCAGATCAATATATAGATACATATGTGGATAGGACTCCACTGAAAAAGGGGAATCCCCTATATAAACCAGATTATGAGTGGGTGCAATGTGGCAAATGCAGACAGTGGATGAAATTGAGCAGCAGCATTGACAGCAGGAAGTTACCTGCAGAGTGGTTCTGTTACATGACGTCATTCAGTGGACAATGCGAGATGCCAGAGGAAAAGGATAGAAGCAGATTGATCGCAATATCAACTCAGCGTCGTAGTTACCTTGATAAAGATCCACCTGCATCTGGGGGCAAATCATCTGGAAAAGCAATGAATAAACTGTAACGTAATTAATTAAATTAACTATGAAATAATATCCGGGATGTTATATAAACAACGAGGAGGTTGTGGTGACAGTGATGGTGATAGTTCATCTTATGATGAATCATAAGAGAGCTCAGTTCGATTTACTCACAAACGAAAACGAGCAAGCCTCAAAAGGAGCTGTAAAAAGGGTTGATTTGATGCAATTGGTATGTGTGTAAAAAGGGTTGATTAGACGAATCTAAAAAGATCTCACTTGACTATTTTTTGTGCTATATGACTGTATTAAAAAGTCGAATCAAAGTTACTCAATGAACAGTAACAAAACTCCTATCGTGTCAATTAAAAAGGAACGGAGAAAGTATAAAATAATTTTAACATTTATTATAATTATAAAATAATTATATTACTAAATAATAATAATGATAGTTAATCATTATAATATTTATATTAATAATTATATTTCTAGTAGTAAAACTAAAATTAAATTATAATAATTATTCTAGAAACAATAGTAATAGAATATTAATATTAATGATTATAATAATAAATTAATATTATAACAATAATAATAATAATGATTAATAATAACTATTTTAATATAATAATTACTACAAGTATATTAATAATTATTATTTATATACTACAAGTATATAAATATTATAAATAATATTCTACGAGTATATAATAATAATTATTATAAATAATTTATTCATATTGTATATGGTAATAATAAATATTATATTATTATAAATAATTATTATGAAATGTTATACTTATTGTAGTTGTATACTTATTACTAAATAATTATTAAATAATTATTAAATATTATATTTATTAATAATTATTATAATTTATTAATATTAATATTTATAGTATGTTAATAATGATTTATTAATATTATATACTACAAGTATTTAATAATTGTAGTATGTAATAATTATTTATAGAATATTGATAATAATAATAATAATAATAATAAAGTAATATTAATAATAATATTAGTATTAGTATTTTAATTAGTGATAATATAATTCTTTCATAATTATAATTATTTTATCTTTGTTATAATATTATTAGAGAAAATTATTAATAAACAATATTTATTATTGTAACAAAAGAGAAAATTATTAATAAACAATATTTATTATTAAAAAAGGTTTTTTGGGGAGCGGAGGGTTCAGTGTTAAATTAGGGGTGGGCTCGTTGAGTGTATTTCTCTGACTGTTTAGAGGATGAACTCTATGGATTTCAGCTTTATTTGTTTTTGGGAAACCCCTGCAATTCTCACGTCTGTGCAACTCGTATTCTGGTTATCATATGTTAATTGATAGGTAGTTTCCTCGACTCCCACTAGCCGGCCACTTTTCTTTGTTCCTATAGCCACGGGTCCTGCTTGTCCGATTTTTCCATCTGAGATGATGCAATACATTGGTTATGAACAGTTTGCAGGGGAGATATGCTGCTGAAGTAAGTTTATGGGATTGTCACTGTGGCATTACATGTGAAGTCCATTGCTCCCACAATTTTGAGAAGAGTTGGAAGGGTTTCTATCCAACGGGGTTGCTTGAAGTCTAAAGATATTGAGGCATGAAGGAGAGAGTAGAGATGGCTGATGCTGTTGTTATTTGTGTTTTTGTGACACATGATGATTTTATTATCTTATGGGTTTAGGGTACATGGAAATGTTATTTACAAGAGTGCTTGAATGCACCCGCCGCTGTCGCTTTCATGCTCAACATATTTCCTCGCCTTTGTCTCTGTCCCAGCGATGCTCGAGTACTGTGAGTCTTATATCTCGTCATAGACTGCTACGCTCTTTCTTTTGATCTGTCAAAGTGTGGTGGAGGGTGGAAACTGGCATCAGACATGCCATATTTGGCTTATGGTATTTATTTTGAAGATATGGTGGTAATACCCTAGATCATTGAGTGTATAGGACAGCAGCAGATGCTTGTTTATATTTCGATAGGGCTCTTGTTGAAAATTTTGTGTAAACGTTGATGCAGTATGGCTGATGTAGATTTTGAGTCGGGAGGGTTACTTGTACGTTGATGACTGCTCCTGGTTGGAATAAAAATTCTTCCTTTACTCTAAAAAAAAACAAAAGAGAAAGTAAATAAATATAGTCAAAATAATTATTAATATTATCAAATTAATAATAATAATTAATATTTTTAATATTTATATTAATAATTATATTTTAGTATTAAAACTAAAATTAAATTATAATAATTATTCTACAAACAATAGTAATAGAATCTTAATAACAATGATAATAATAATAATACAGTAATATTAATAACATAAAACTTATTATTATTATTATTATTATTATTATTATTATTATTATTATTATTATTATTATTATTACTATTATAATTATTATTATAATTATTATAATAGTAAAAATTATAATATTTGTAAAAGGAAAAGTGAAATAATTTTATTTCCATAATATTAATTATAATACAATAATTATTATAATTTAAAAATAATAATTAATATAATAATAAATATCCCAAAAATGGTATATTATCATTTCTTAATATATTTTTCTTAATAATAATTCTATCATAAATATCATTTATTTTTTATAGAAGATATAAAAAATATTATTATACAAACTCTTCAAAATTCTGAATCTGAAAATCAGAAAAAGAATCATCAAATACTTCTGAATCAGAAGAAGAAATAATAAATGCTTTAAATAATGAAGATAGTTCTGATCAAGAATCAGAATTAGAATGTGAACCTTGTAAACTAGGACAAATCTGTCCTAAAGAGTTAAATAAAATAGATGATATTAATCAATCAGAACTTTATAAAATAATGTCTCAATTCTCAGATATGTCTATTAATGTTCTAACCTCAAACCATGCTTTTGAGTTATTGAAATCAATAAAAGATCCAAAATTAATGATGCAAATAATTGATGAAATAAGGACAGAGGATAATATTCCTCAAAATACTGAAGAAGATTCTTATACAAAATTCTTAAATACAAATAGAACTTATAATATGACAGAAGTAATGAATCAATTAAAAACCAAATACCAAAATAAAGAAGAAAACATATCTTTTCAAACTCTTTATAAAGAGATTAATAATTTAAAAGAAGAAATCAAGATACTACAAGCTAAAAACAATAATAATGAAATTAGAATTACTAAATTAGAAAATAATGATGAATTAGATCATAAGGAAGCATTAGAAATAGGAGAATCAAGTGATAATAATATTTTCAATGAAAACTTTCTTTCTACAATTGAAACGGTAATATCCCAAAAATGGTATATTAAAATATCATTATTAATAGATAATCATTACACAAAAATATTAACTGCACTTGTTGATAGTGGTGCAGATTTAAATGTTATACAAGAAGGATTAATTCCTACTAGATATTTCAAAAAAACTAGTCATACTTTATGGCATGCTGGTGGTGATAAACTTCAAATACAATATAAGCTTCCTAAAGCTTTTGTATGTATTGACAATAAATGCATTGGTCAAACTTTTATATTAGCAAAGAATATTTCTAATCAAGTCATACTTGGAACTCCATTTTTAAATTGCATATATCCAATTAAAAAAATTGATAATAGAGGAATAATTGGAACCTATAGAAATGATAATATTTTTCTAGAATTTATAATAGAACCTCTTACCAGATTTTTACATAATATTTATGATGATATCAAAGCAAAACAAAATCAAATAAACTTTTTAAAACAAGAAATTAGTATTCTATCCATTGATGAACAATTGAGTAATCCTAAATTAAAAGAAAAAATAAATTTATTAAAAAATCAATTATCCTTAGAAATTTGTAATGATCACCCTAATGCTTTTTGGGATAGAAAGAAACATATTGTTTCATTACCTTATGAAGACTCTTTTAATGAAAAGTATATTCCTACAAAGCCAAGACCTTGTCAAATGAATTCAGAATATCTTGAATTATGTAAAAAAGAAATTGAATCCCTTTTACAAAAAGGATTAATAAGCCCTTCACAATCTTCTTGGTCATGTACCGCATTTTATGTTAATAAACACTCTGAAATTGAAAGAGGCATACCAAGATTAGTTATAAATTATAAACCCCTTAATAAAGTATTGAAATGGATCAGGCATCCAATTCCTAATAAAAAAGATTTGTTGGATAGACTTTATGATAGTTTAATATTCTCTAAATTTGATTTAAAATCAGGATATTGGCAAATTCAGATTAATAAATCTGATAGGTATAAAACAGCCTTTAATGTTCCTATTGGACATTATGAATGGAATGTTATGCCATTTGGTCTAAAGAATGCCCCTTCTGAATTCCAGAAAATTATGAATGATATTTTCACACCTTATAGTACTTTTATAATTGTATATATTGATGATATACTAGTGTACTCCAAAACTATAGAAATGCACTTTAAACATTTAAATATGTTTAAATCCATAATAATACAAAATGGACTAGTAATTTCTAAACCAAAAATGGAATTATTCCAAACAAGAATAAGATTTCTTGGACATATAATTGAAAAAGGAAATATTATTCCTATAAATAGAAGTATTGATTTTGCTGATAAATTTCCAAATGAAATAACTGATAAAACTCAGCTACAAAGATTTTTAGGAAGTCTTAATTATATTGCTCCCTATTATAAAAATCTAATAAAAGATACAGCTATCTTATATGATAGATTAAAAAAGAATCCTAAACCATGGTCTAATGACCATACAGAAGCAGTTAAGAGAATTAAATCCAAAGTTAAAACATTACCTTGCTTAATGTTAAGTAATCCAAATTGGAATAAGATAATTGAAACTGATGCATCCGATATAGGATTTGGAGGAATTTTAACTCAAGTAAATCCAGAAACAAAACAGGTTTATCTGGTAAGATTTCACTCAGGAAAATGGAATGAATCCCAAAAGAATTATGCAACAGTAGCTAAAGAAATTCTTGCTATTGTGAAATGTGTTTTGAAATTTCAAGATGATTTATATAATCAAAAATTTATAATCATGACTGATTGCAATGCGGCTCGATTCATGTTCCAAAAAGATTTTAAACATGATGTTTCTAAGCAAATGTTTGCTCGTTGGCAGGCTCATTTAGCCCCTTTTGATTTTGATATTATTTATAAAAAGGGGAAGATAATAATCTCCCAGATTTCTTAACTAGAGAATATTTACAGGAATGAGTCTCCGAGGTAGAGGATCCTCCTCTTATAGAGGAAGAGGTGGACGTGGAAAAATCCCTGAGATTATATCTCAAAATGGAAAACAAAAGCTTATAGCCATGGATTTATCCCATAGTGCTGAATATCAAGAATTCCTTGAATTTAAAAAGAGTCAACAAACTTCTAATGAAGAAGTTGAAAATCCTTCATACGCCAAAATAGTTGGTGATGAGGACTCTGAATCCAGTACTATTGAATTTTCAAAAAATGAATATAAAGAAATTATATTTCTTTTAGAAGAAAAAGATCTTAAATTGAAAGAGGATCCTTGGTCTTTAATGCAAAGGTATTTGGATAATTCATCCCTACCTACAAGGACTTATAAGTCCAGATATGTTTATGAACAAATACTTGTTCAGAATGGATCATGTGAAATCCAACACTTTACTAGTGGAAGTAAAGAAATTTATAATTTCAGTAAAATAATTATTAAGAAAGTAATATCTTTAGAAGATTGGGGAATTTCTCCAATGAGAGAAAGAAGTTTTGATAAATAATAAATCACCACTCAGATATAATTACTGGGATTATTGTGATGCCTTTATAAAGGTACTTCATTATGAGAATGATAGACGCAAACACTCCTGGTTTATAAAAGTTTGTGCTCATGTTTATAACAATGAAATTCCACACTGGTTTATACACTGGTTTTGTTGTTATGGTCCTACCCCAATTATTTTACCAGAAAAATATAAATTATTTTTTAATAAATGGGTGGATATTTCACCACATCTTTTGAAAAAACAAGAATCAAAGTTATATATTGAGGGTATAGCCTCATGTTTTTTCTTTATTGAATTTTCAATACCCTGGATTTGGAAATGGACTCCAGAAATTGGTAATACCAACAAAGGAATTCCTTGTTTATTCAGAACATCCCATGTGAAATTTTGGGATAAGATGATGAAGATTGATCCTGCTACCAAAGAAATCTTTGGAAAAGATACTTTAGACCACCTGGAAAGACAGATAAGTCTTTATGAAAATCAACAGGAAAATATTTGCACTCCTTCTCCTTTTGATCATATATCAAAGAAGTTTAAGATGAGATCAGAAAATCTAACCAAAGAGCAAATGATTGATGCCTATGTGGAAGAAATGAAAAAAGATCTAATGTCTCAATTTGAGGAAGAAAGATCAACCAGGTCAGATTCGACTATGGCATCTGAATATATGCAGGATGCTCAAGACCCAGATGATGTCTGTATTGAAGATATATTTGAAGCCATCAAAGATACTTTGGTGGAAAAAATAAAAAAGAAAGATGGGGAAGCATCTTCCTCAAACCAATCAGCTACAGGAAAATGACAAATTGATCACTCTGGCAGCAAGGACAAGATCCGGATAATCCGGAAGTAATAATAAAAGCAATGAATTATTGCATTTAATATTTTATGCAAAGAATTATTGCACTTAATATTTTATGATGTGTTTTATTGTGAATTATTGTCTATTTTATTTTACAATTATGGTGTAGTACTGTACGTGATGTAATTCACGCGTTTTAGCCCTCCTATAAGTATTGTACTAGACATAGTGAAGGGCACCAATCTCTCTCCTTTTATTCTAAGCTCATGTGTTGAGCACCACTCTTGTAAAATATTCTCTCTTTGATAATATATTGAAGTATTGAAGTATTGTTGTTACGGATTGTTGGCACTCCATTATTGTAAGTTTTTATATTTTGTTGACTTTAAATTTTTAAAAACCTATTGCTTGTTGTTCTAATGGATAGCCTTATAGGCTAAAACAAATATGTGTTAACTCTTAATTGTTGATTACCCTAACATGGATTTGACATGATTTATTGTCTAGGATTAATCAAGGTTGGATAAAAAATAAACTGGCCTTGAAATAAAACTATGGTTAATACTACCTCCGTTCCTTTTTAAATGCACGTTTTGACTTTTGTTACTGTTCATTGAGTAAGTTTGACTCGATTTTTTAATACAATTATATAAGATAAAATATAGTCAAGTGAGATCTTGTTGGATTCGTCTAATCGCATAGATTTAGAATATCAACTTTTTATAATTTTTACTTGTACGGAATTTGAGTTATTACGGATTAAAAACGTGTATTGGATTGCGTGAAATGTGGGTTTGTAGCATTTATTAAGGAACGGAGGAAGTATATGATTCCTGTGTAAATCCCAATTTTAGCCAAAGTAAAGGCATGATAAGGGGTGTGTTGGAATCATATATGTCATAATTTTATTGATAGTTGCCGAATTATATTTATCATGTAAATTATCCTTGATGATCTTAGGTTATAGATGGTATCAGAGCCATGGGGGGGGGGGGGGGGGGGGTAATTAATATATTATGAGTTAACACATAATCATATCATGAATTTCATGAATGTTGTTAATAAAACTTCTAATATTAAAAATATAAAAAATGAAGAATATGATATTCCCCAAAATTTAGATCTGCTAAACAAATGGACAATTCCAAAAGTTGAACCTAGATTAATATATCAATTAGGAACTTTTGAAAAACTAGGTTTAAAACAAGTAGTAAAAACTACTGAAGAATCAATTTCATTAGATAATAATGAAATGATAATAAAATTATTATCTGATAAGGATATTGGTCATTATAAAAATACCCATAAATTCCTACACATAGGATTAGTGCAAATTGCATTCAAACCTTTAACTTTAGAAGGATTACCAGAAAGCTTTATTGCAGCTTTAAGAGATGGTAGAAACTTAAATTGGAAACAATCATTAATGGGAATTATACAATCCAGTTTGGCTCATGGTCCAGTTTATTTTAATGTTTATCCAAATTTACAATTATCTTTGACAAATATTAATATACTTGATGCTTTAACATTAAATGTTAAGACTCATGGTTATAATTATATTCCTGGAACAGAAGTGATATGTATCTGTTATAGAATATATTACAAACCTTTATTTACTTTAAATCCTCAATGTAAAAGAATGGATAAACCAAGCAATGAAACAATAATAATTGAAACAAATTTTAATAGATCTAATATTACTTCCAGAAGACCTATTAAATGGGAAGAAATAACTTTTCCAGAAAATTGAATAATTGAACATGCTGTCCCTGTTCAACCACAAATACAAGACCATAATAATATTATTGATATATTTCAAAATAATGAAGGAAGTATAAATATTAAATTTGATACAAATGCAAAATTGCTACCATTCCCAAGAACTAATTCGATGAGGTCTTATATATCACCTATAGATTATAGAGTAGAATCTCCTATGCCATCTAGAGCATCGACATCTCAGATAAGAGAAAAAACTGATTCGGAAATTTACTCACCACATTCAGAAAAACTTTATATTAATAGGCAAAATATTGTTAAAGAAATAAATAATCAAACTTTGAATAAAAATGAGTTTGAACCGACAATGTCGGAAATGGAATTTCCAATTTAATTTTATGGATAAAGAAAAATAATAGATTTCAGTACTGGTTCACCAGCCAGAAAAATTATTTCTGAGGAATTCAAAGATCCAAGTTATAACCAATTTAGAAAATGGTTTTTTGAAAGCTTTAATAAAGAAGAATTAAAATTCCAGGAAGAATTTTATAAATCATGTAAAGAAAATAATGCTTTAATTCTATTCGCCTTATGGTTTATTAATACATATGTAAAAAAATATATTTATATAATT
Organism: Hygrophila difformis; assembly: GCA_030278955.1. NCBI lineage: Eukaryota > Viridiplantae > Streptophyta > Magnoliopsida > Lamiales > Acanthaceae > Hygrophila > Hygrophila difformis. The sequence continues at coordinate 37,652,710 of JAOANR010000002.1, read as the reverse complement.
GAAAGGGATTATAAATTGGAAACAGGAAAAATTTATAAAGGTGTTTATCCTCCAGAACAAAGTTTTCATATTGAAAAGAATGGAAAAATTCATAATTTCTCAGCCTTTTTCAAATTATTAGAAAATGACACACTTCCTGTTACAAGTAAACATATTAATAATATGTTCGAACACCAAAATTATACTAATTTATTTTTAAATATATTAGGAGAACAAATTCAGTCCCTACATAATAAAGTAGAAATGATTATTAAAGCCATAAATGAAATCAAACCGGCAGTTATAAAAGTAACTCCTGAAGTAAAAGAAGCTTCTCCTAGCTTTAAGCCTCCCCCAGACATATCTGATTTTAAAACTAGACCTATATATGAATTAGAAAATCTTCTTAAAGAAAAATTTGATAAACTAAGTATAAAAACTCTTGACAAAGAATTGCATTATGAGTTAATTGAAGATAGTGATCATAAGAAAATATTTCAAAATCAGATTAATAAAATTAATACTAGATGGGCTGATAAACCTATTCAGAGTAAATTTTATTATAATAGACCTACTCCTATGGATGTCTTACATGAAGAATATACTGATACTATTGATATCAGTTATTCTGGAAATAAAATATATGAGTGGAATATTGATGGATATTCCAGTAAACAAATTTATAATACTGTTCATAGAATGTTAATGTATTCTACTATTTGTAAAAATAGTAACAATCCTGATAGGACTATTGCATCGATGATTGTTGCTGGTTTTACTTGACAACTTAAAGGTTGGTGGGATCATTTTCTATCTCAACAAAGTAGAGATGAAATTCTTAATACAGTAAAACAAGAAAATGGAAATTTAGTAGGAAATGCAGTTTATACACTGGCTATCAATATAATAGAACATTTTACTGGAAGATTTAGTGATAATAGTGATACTATTAGAACTTTATTACAAAACCTAAGATGTAAAACACTCTCTGATTTTAGATGGTATAAAGATACCTTCTTAAGCAGAGTAATGGAATTACCAGAATGTGCTAATACACATTGGAAATCAAAATTTATTGATGGATTACCAAGCTTATTTGCTGAAAGAGTTAGAAAAGCTCTTAAGAAAAATCATGTGACGATCCCATATGAGAATTACACATATGGAGCTTTAATAGATAATTGTATCCAAGAGGGATTAGCTTTATGTAATGAGATAAAGCTTAATCAACAAATTAAAAGGCAAAGTCATGATGAAAGAAAACAATTAGGGCAATTTTGCCAGCAATTTGGACTGGATAGTCCTACATCTAGTAAAAATCATAGGCATGAGAAATACAATAAGATTTATAAATCTAAACATAGAAGGTATTCTCAAAATCATATTGAAAAGAAAAAACAAAGAAGAGAAGAAAAATATAATAAAAGACCTAAATATTATAATAACAAAAATAGGCATTGTAAGGTCTGTGGAAAATTCGGCCACACTGCAAAATATTGTTGGACTAAGAAAAAGATTAATGATCTTGGGTTATTGATAGTATCAGAGCGTTTTAGATTCTATTGTAATTTAAAAATAATAATTCACGCGATGTAATAATATATTTTTTGTGAATAATTGGATAATTATATCCAATTAAAAAAATTGATAATAGATGATTCTATTGTAATTTAAAAATAATAATTAATATAATAATAATAATTATAAAATTAATAATAATCTAAATTGGATTAAATTAATTTTATAATAATTACTAATAAGTAATAATAATAAGTATTGGGTCGTGGGTTGGGACGTGGTCCGTTCAAGAGGTCGTGGGTCGTGATGCGGGTTCGTGGTCCGAGGCATTGGAGCGTGCGCGTGGTGCGTGGTCTGTGGACCTGGTACGCACTCCGGGTTCGTGGTCCATTTCATGGGACCGTGCTTTTGGTGCGTGGTTCGTGGTCGTGGTCCGTGGCTCGTTTGTGGATCGTGGTTCGTGGTCGTCCAAAACCCACGAACCCGCGACACCTGTCCGATGCGGACCGGTCTCACACATGGTGGATCGTGCAAGGTCCTAACAGACGAACCAGTCTTCCTAATCCCCCTTGTTAGTTAATCCTTGGTTCGTGCTTGTTAATCCGGTTCGTATACGAACCATTACGCGAACCAGGGCTGTTTCGGTCTTTTCGGGTACAAAAGTTAAGGAATTTTGGCGGCTGGCATAAAAGTTAATTGTCAGTACCTGACCGGGTACTGTCACCTATTTCTTCATTCAATTATACTATGTAGTATAATTTAAAAAAAAATCTTTTTTTTTTAAATGAATAATACTTCTAGAATGGTGGAAACATGGGGAATATAATTTTACTCACTATACTATACAGTTGGTATGGGACTTGGGGTTCGTAAAGGTTCAAGTTGAATATGAAAATAATTCTTCTCTTTTTAAATAGTTGTCTATTTCCATCCAATTTTAACAATCAAGATTTGCATTTATTAACTCATAAATTTCTATTTTTACCCTTCATCAACTAAATTCTTTTGTAATAAATGTCAACAAATAGTATTTATATAAAGTAAAGGGTAATTTAGTAAGAACATAGTATAACTATCTATAATTATCTACAAATGTCAACTATTGTGTAACACTTTTTAATCAATAAAAAGAATTGAGACACTTGTCACTATTTCATTGATCAAGTGATTATTTTTCAAATTTAGATAATAAAATGATTATATATTTTGTATAAATAAATAAATATAATTTTAAAATATACTAATTTTATAATTTTTCATTTTCTATAAATAGAAACCACTCTTACTATATTTTTATTAGATACATAATATATCAATTTTGATATATTTAACCCATTTTAAAATTTATATAAAATAAAAATAAATAAAAATATTTTAGATTTTTTATTCTTTATAAATAAAATAAATATTTTATATTTTTGATACATTAATTTTTTTATATTTCAACATAATTTAAAACTATATATATTAAAATAGTTATATATAATTTTGTGGTTGGATTGTTGAGAAGTTATGGATAAAATATGTAAAATTGGAGTGGATTCATTGGGAATTTGGGATGAATATTGATGAAATGGAGGAGAGAGAAATTAATTAAATAATTGGATGGTTGGATGGTTCGGGTGATCATGGATAAATGTAGTCTAAGGAAAAAAAAAAAAAGGAGATCGACCACGCCAAAAAGAGAGGAAAACTTTTAAAATTTTTTATTTGGTATTTAATTTTTTTAATTTTTTATTATTTATTTATCTCCAATCATCATCAATTATAGATTCTCCATTATTTAGAAATGTTGCTTTCATGTTTTAATTCCTTTTACTATTCATTTAATTTTTTATTAAAATTATATCAATAAAATTTTAGTTTGTTTATAATATTTATATTCGTTTAATCAAATAAATCATGGGAAAATTCGTTTAGCATTATAATTACTAAATGAAACATAGTAAATAAGTATTTAATTTATTAAAATTTAATAAGACATGTATCATAAACTATAATCAGGAAGACTATGTAGTAGTACTCCCTTTATTTATTTTAAAAAGTCTTAACCTGAATTCTTTTCAATTATTAGGTCATCCGAATCTCTCGTAGAACCCATGACGTCAAATATGATCAAATGTTGCGTACTTTGATGGAAGAAAATGGTATCAAATTATAGATTTGAACTAGATATAGCAATCAATGTCATAATTCGGACACAATATTTTACTCTTTCTAATACTTCCTCCGTTCATTTTTTAAAAGGTGCGAATCCACATTTAATACAATCCAATACACATTTTTAATTCTTAATAATTCAAATTGCATACAAGTAAACATTATAAAAATTTGATATGTTAATCTATGTGATTAGACGAATACAACAAGATCTCATGATGCACCCTGTGAAACCACACTTATACAAGCTTGAATTGTACCACAATATGTTCAAAATGAGTGCATTTTACCTTAATTTATTGCACTTTTAGGTGTATTTCATGTGTTTTTATTTTTCAAGTGATCATGGTTAGATTTGGCTTATTTAGGTTAAATTTATCATGTTTTTATGTGTTTTTAATAAGACTTTGGCAAACCTAATGCATTGCAATATAATATTGTTTCAGGCATTTAAATGATGAAAAGCTATGTTCGGAAGCTTTATTTTGGAAAATAAGGAATATTTAATGTGATATGCGCCAAGATTCAGACTTAGAAAAATTCGAAGTTGAGATCTTCCCAGGAGGCTCCGCACAGGCATGGCGGAGCCTAAATTGCCTTCCGAGCACCGCATCAGGCACCGTTTCAACACTTAGAAAAATTGCAGAGGTGAAAAAGCTTCAGAATGCTCCGCACCTTCTTGGCGGCGCCTAAAACAGCCTCCAGGCGCCACTTTTGGCACCGCAATCAGAAAATTGGAAAAATTGTCAGGATGCGCCGACTCTTCTTGGTGGCGCCTGAAACCCCTTCCGAGCGCCGTTTTGGGCGCCACGGTCGCGGTTTGGAGGTTTTCTAACCTCCCGAACACGGTTTTAAAGCCCGTTTCTTCCTCATTTTCGCCAGGCAGACTCATTTTATCATCAGAAACTCTCTGGAAACGCTCTGCAACTTTGGAGAAGAAGGCCGATAACACCGTATCATGCCGGAGGAAGTGATCAGAACGTCTTTCTGACTGTGTTCTTCGCATTCTAGGTGTTGTCTTTCTTTTTCTCGCTTTGTAATATTTAGGATTTGCTTTTAAACATAATTTCCTACTGTTTCCATGTTTGTAAATGGATTTCTATGTTGTTCGTGTTAAAAGTATTCTAGAACGGGAGTTCAGAATCACTTTTGAAGTACGAATTTATGTTTTATGGAAGTATAATAAATGTTGATGTTTATCTGTGTAATCTGGATTAATCTGCAAGAACTGTTAGAATTTGAATTAGGATTATGTATTGGATGTCTGAAATTGATCGACAATTATGTTTTGGCAAAAATCTGAAATATGCATTTTTAATCTGCTAAATTTGGACTGATCGATCATTCTGCATATTTTGTCTACAATAATCTGATAAAAATTCTAATATGTTCACATTCTAAATTTAGTATTAAAATCCATATTACCATGTTTTATTGTTATTTTACCATAATTGTTAGATTATTTACACTAGTCTGCATAATTTAATGTTAGAATCTAATATGTATGATTTCTGATTTGCTAAATTAGGAGATAAAAAGTGGAAATTAGATTTTAGTACCGGTCTTGGGAATAAATCACATTAAAATAGATTCTGGCATGTACACGCTGATTTGGGAAATGAAATGTGTCGTTTAATCACAATAGGAAAATTTATATGCTTGGGAAAGACTCAAATTTATGCATAGACTGATGATTGCAGAATGTTAGATAATTTACTTTGCTTCCATGGAGTCTGTTTTTACAAATTATGAAAATTAGAATATTGGCATATATTTAATCTTTATAAAATAATTAAATCTGCTGAAATTGATCTTTTTAGACATTGGGAAATGCTAAATCATTATGCAATTTCACTTTTATATAAAGATGGCATGTTCTAAATCATTACAAGCATATATCTTATCTTTATTTTTATTATTTTAAATTTTTAATCTGCTTTATATTTATTTTTAAATGCTATCATTTTAATTTAATCACCATTAGAATTAAACAAACTCTTTTCAAAATATAATATATATATATTATTAATGAACTTAAAATAAGTAAGTTTTCTCCAGAATGAAATAATATTCTGAATTCCTCGTGGATCGACCCGGTATTAACCGGTTTTTATTACTTGATGACAACCATCCGCTTGTGGTAAAATATGAGTAGTGAAAATCACTCATCAAGTTTTTGGCGCCGTTGCCGGGGAATTATTGTGAAAATTATGTTATTTTAAGTTCATTTAAATATATTTATGTTATTTATACGTTTTCAATATTGTTATAACTTTTTGCTATTCTATGTCGTGCAAGGGCATTAAGCTAAATCAATGTGTGATCCTGAAAGTTGAAATAATATTGAGTTCTCATCAAACAAAGAGAAAGATCTGCGAGAGAACAAGTGTGAGGATGGCGGCAAGTTGTATGCAACATATATAATTGAGGATTTCAAGTGGATAGCCTCGATTGAAAAGCCACCTACACTTTATTTAAAGGTATTACCAACACACTTGAGGTACGTATTTCTTAATAAATTAGATGACTTTTAATTAATTGCATTACATCAAGTGTTGAGAACGGATGCTAGAGCTAAAGTTTGAGATTAAATTCCACCTCTTGACAACATTACAACTCTAATGAGTTTTTTTTAAAAGGGAATGTTGAATTGTACATTGTTTATCAATAATTCTCCTATGATTGCATTGCCTTTATTTAAATTGTTGTTTAAAGATGTGCAATTTGACCTTATAACTCATGAATGACATGATCATGGAAGTGCACCCACCATTTAGAGCTTTAATTTAAAAAATGATGCATTTGTCTTTGAAAGCTAATTAGGAAATGGAATTCACATACTGCCGTTGCATGCTTAGTAATAGTTATTTATGTCTTTTGCTTAATATATTTGATTTTCTTTTATTTTAGTTTATATGTTTTACTTACAACTAAAAGCAAAAAATAAAAAAAAAAAACAAATAATGGTTCTTGCATGATTTACATTATATGTAATTTGAAATGATTCTTATGCAATTGAACTGAGACGAGATAAGAATGGGAGTGATCAATAATTGAAAGAATTTTTATGGTGATTTAAATAAAATAGGAGAAAAGTCTGAAATAAATTGATGAGAGGGGTTGATGAAAATGAACATAATTTCATAAATATTTATAGGAGATGACTAGAACTAATTAGGGTAATTTTGTTTAATAGATGAATAGGAATATGGATGGAATATTATGTTTTGATTAAGCAAATCATGTCCTGTTTTTGCTACAACATTTGCACAAAACTGAATTTTAGATGCCACTCTTCATAAATGGTTTTCGAAAACTCAGTTAAGCACCAAAAGTAACACAAGCAAGGCATTGTGGGCGTCATTTTCACCAATGACACGTAAAAACTTGTTTGAATATCATATGTAGCGTAAAATGGGAACCGCTGGGTTTTTGCCAAACTCGGATTTTTACAAACTTTTATGCTTCAAATCCATTCTAATTCATCCTCAATTTGCTCAAAATTAATCTTTAATCCTCTAATTGGGTTAAAAACCTACCAATTTAATTTAAACCTTAAAAAAATAAAATAAAATAAAATAGTCATCTCCCTCATGTTCTCTCTTTCACATTCCTCTCTCTATTGAATCTTACAACCGCAGTCATCATCCTCAATTTCCCTTCCACCACAGTTCCTTTAAAAAATAAAAATAAAAATAATAATAATAATATGTTTTTGTTTTTCTTTATTATCATATTTATGGTTTATGCATGTTTTTATTTTCATTTTATGTCACGTTATGCTTATTTGTTTAAGTTTTTAATTTTGTTAATAAAATGTGCCCACCATATTTCTAATTTAATAATTAAGTAGTAAATGTTATGTGGTGAAAGTAGAAGCTGAAATGTACTCGATAATTGAAGCTGAAATTGAGGCTCAAGAACCCTAGCTTCTCAAATTTGGGGATTTCTTGTTAAAGTGCTTCAAAACTTCAATTTGGGGTAAGAATAGCTATCCTAGTTCAATAATCCGTCCAATTTTGTGATTTGGTATGTGTTATTGTTAGTATTTGTGTTGTTAATTAAATTTTGGGTTATGTAGACTGTGGGATTAAAATTGGTTTAAATGTATAAATCCTTGTTTAAAATGCACAATATGAGTGTTAGAACATATTTTCAAGCCCTATGCCAAAATTTATAGAGTGTTTGTAAAATTTCAGATTACAACTATTTGGAAGATGGTATTACAGTATCTGAAATCTGAAATTTTCTTATAAAAACGAGTTAAAATAACATGTTTAATCTTTTAAGTTGATCTTTGAATATTGTTAAGCATGTTGTTTTAATCTACATTAATAAATTTTGGTAACATTAAAGCTTGAAACTTCATGTTTTCTCTAATTTATGAAAAAGAAACATTTTTATTATAAAAAACTCATCCTATGAAGTTTTAACTAAAAAGGCAAACTTATGTTATTTAAAACAATAAACTAAAAGTTCTTGATCATTATTTCGAATCATTAATAAGAACTAGTTTGCTAATTTGGTTAGCTTTAAGCATTAAATCTGAGATTTTTAACAAAAAGAGAGTTGTTATAACTTAAAAATGTGTTCTTTTTAATAATAATTTTTAAGTTCTAAAAAATGATTTTCTTAAATTTGTAAGAGATTCAGAACTTATAGATTTTAAATAAAATATATTGGTGTTGTTTAGATCCCACATTCTCGGTTGATATATGTTTGCTTTATATATTGCACTTAAGTTAAACTTTTGGTTTAAACTTAAGTGTGAGGATGGGGAGCAATGCATATATTTAACACTAACCCGAAGTTTTCGTGTAACCAGGTTCCACAAATAATGTGTAAGAAATACCTCGCTACTTCGTTGGACATTTTTGCTATGAATATTGGTTTGCTCTGCTATGCACTACTTAGGTGGTTTATTGTATTTAATATAGTGAGCATGTGGTTAAGTTTATATTTATGTTTAAGTTATGTTTATGCATGTTTTTAATTCTAATAAAATAGCTCTTACTTGAATCATGTTAAAGTGGAATGTTGTGAGCTGTTGATTTGATAATAGGAAAGCAAATAACCATGATAATTGGTGAAAGAAGCGGGATTAATGTTGTTGAAGTGTCGAATCTTTATGATTTTACACAATGCAGACATTAAAATCAATAAATTATGATGTATAGATCATATTAAAAAAGCTGAAAATTTTTATCTATTTAAAAGGTATGATCTAATTCAGTCTAACTTTTTAAGTGCATGCTATATTCTTATTTTTGAAATTAAAAAGTTTTAATCCCTCATTTTAAATCTTCCATTATGCACTTAAACTAAACTGGTAGTTCAGTTTAAGTGTGAGGATGGAGGAGTTTCTATTATGATCACATTCTCGAAATTCTTCATCAACAAGTCTATTTAGTTTATTCAATGCATAAACAATTTATTTAATACATTATCCATGGTTGAATTATCATGAAGAATGAGGGTATATTTTGCTATAGTTGTTGGCATTTTGCTGTAAATTTTGCTCTAGAACTTATGATGTTTTGCTTTTGGTGAATTCTGAAATATATAAAGTCTGTCCATACTTATTAAAGCTGCTGGAAATTGCTGTTAAATGTTATAATTTGAGTTATGGATGGTGTTTTATGATTCTGATTACTTAGGAATTCACATATGCACTAACAATCATATTTTCTTGAGTAATTGCTACATATACATATTAGAAGTAGGATATGCCAACAAAGGAGCAAGATGACTGCCGTGATGATGAAGTGAAATTCAAAGCCCTAAACATTCCAGGTGTGATCTTTTCATGTTTTATGTTTACTAATTTGCATAGGAATAAATTGGTAAGAGCTTAGTTATGTTTTTAGTAATTCCTTATGCTTTTAATAAATATGGTAAATGCTAGTAGGTTGGATATGTTAAATATTTTAGATTAAATTGTGTTTTCACAGTGTGCTATTATTTGAATTACCACATCACAGCCAATCTTAAGAAAATTCGAATATAAGTCTAACTGTTCTGCTTAGATCCGATTTTACAACTTAATGAGCATTATGAGTCTTAGTTTAAAGTCCTAGACTTTGTTAAATTGTCATGCTAGTTGTTCGAACTTTGGTGACAATTCTATTTACTTTGCAGAAAGTTTTTTGATTAATTAGACTGGTCTACTTGTCATGTGGAGAGTTATCAATATTTATATATGAATATGCTCGTTCCATGTCTCCTTAAATGCTTAGTTACAAATAAAGTCAGAGTGAAACCCCTATAAAATATATATATATATATATATTATTAGATTAAATCTTGCAAAAAGAAAAGAAAGGGAAAAATTAGAAAATGCAAGATCAAAAAAAAAAAAAGAGAAAATGTTGAATAAAAGGGTATTAAACAGAATAATTATAAACTCTTGGCTATATGACTGGCACGTATTCTTAGACATGAGTAGCTTTTGGAATTCAACCGTCTACAACTTAGCCAAAGTGTCTAGAATAATTGTGAAACCGAGTCATTAATTGAGCATATTTGAAGACAGGAATAGAAAAGTATATTTACATTATTCCCTCTCCCATTTCGAGTTACTATGTGTGATTGATCCGCCTTTTGTATTGTAAGTGTTTTAGATACTGATCCGCCTTTTGTATTGTAAGTGTTTTAGATACCTGGTTTTGACAACTGATGCATGACAATTTACCTTGTTCTAGCACATTAAACTTTGAATCCTTTTAGCTCATTGTGTTGTTGAAATCTATGATTTGGCAGAACTATAGTGACTTCATCTTTATTATCTTAATTGGCATGTTGATGTGTTAATTAATTTCATTGCTCAAGGGACGAGCAATATTTAAGTGTGAGGATGTTGATGCACCCTGTGAAACCACACTTATACAAGCTTGAATTGTACCACAATATGTTCAAAATGAGTGCATTTTACCTTAATTTATTGCACTTTTAGGTGTATTTCATGTGTTTTTATTTTTCAAGTGATCATGGTTAGATTTGGATTATTTAGGTTAAATTTATCATGTTTTTATGTGTTTTTAATAAGACTTTGGCAAACCTAATGCATTGCAATATTGTTTCAGGCATTTAAATGATGAAAAGCTATGTTCGGAAGCTTTATTTTGGAAAATAAGGAATATTTAATGTGATATGCGCCAAGATTCAGACTTAGAAAAATTCGGAGTTGAGATCTTCCCAGGTGGCTCCGCACAGGCATGGCGGAACCTAAATTGCCTTCCGAGCACCGCATCAGGCACCGTTTCAACACTTAAAAAAATTTCAGAGGTGAAAAAGCTTCAGAATGCTCCGCACTTCTTGGTGGCGCCTAAAACAGCATCCAGGCGCCACTTTTGGCACCGCAAATCAGAAAATTGGAAAAATTGTCAGGATGCGCCGACTCTTCTTGGTGGCGCCTGAAACCCCTTCCGAGCGCCGTTTTGGGTGCCACAGTCGCGGTTTGGAGGTTTTCTAACATCCCGAACACGGTTTTAAAGCCCGTTTCTTCCTCATTTTCGCCAGGCAGACTCATTTTATCATCAGAAACTCTCTGGAAACGCTCTGCAACTTTGGAGAAGAAGGCCGATAACACCGAATCATGCCGGATGAAGTGATCAGAACGTCTTTCTGATTGTGTTCTTCGCATTCTAGGTGTTGTCTTTCTTTTTCTCGCTTTGTAATATTTAGGATTTGCTTTTAAACATAATTTCCTACTGTTTCCATGTTTGTAAATGGATTTCTATGTTGTTCGTGTTAAAAATATTCTAGAACGGGAGTTCAGAATCACTTTTGAAGTATGGATTTATGTTTTATGGAAGTATAATAAATGTTGATGTTTATCTGTGTAATCTGGATTAATCTGCAAGAACTGTTAGAATTTGAATTAGGATTATGTATTGGATGTCTGAAATTGATCGACAATTATATTTTGGCAAAAATCTGAAATCTGCATTTTTAATTTGCTAAATCTGGACTGATCGATCATTCTGCATATTTTGTTTACAATAATCTGATAAAAATTCTAATCTGTTCACATTCTAAATTTAGTATTAAAATCCATATTACCATGTTTTATTGTTATTTTACCGTAATTGTTAGATTATTTGTACTAGTCTGGTTAATTTAAATGTTAGAATCTAATATGTATGATTTCTGCTTTGCTAAATCGGGAGATAAAAAGTGGAAATTAGATTTTAGTACCGGTCTTGGGAATAAATCACATTAAAATAGATTCTGGCATGTACACGCTGATTTGGGAAATGAAATGTGTCGTTTAATCACAATAGGAAAATTTGTATGCTTGGGAAAAACTCAAATTTATGCCTAGACTGATGATTGCAGAATGTTAGATAATTTAATTTGCTTCCATGAAGTCTGTTTTTACAAATTATGAAAATTAGGAAATTGGCATATATTTAATCTTTATAAAATAATTAAATCTGCTGAAATTGATCTTTTTAGACATTGGGAAATGCTAAATCATTATGCAATTTCACTTTTATATAAAGATGACATGTTCTAAATCATTACAAGCATATATCTTATCTTTATTTTTATTATTTTAAAATTTTAATCTGCTTTATATTTATTTTTAAATGCTATCATTTTAATTTAATCACCATTAGAATTAAACAAACTCTTTTCAAAATATAATATATATATATATTATTAATGAACTTAAAATGACTAAGTTTTCTCCAGAATGAAATAATATTTTGAATTCCTCGTGGATCGACCCGGTATTCACCGGTTTTTATTACTTGATGACAACCATCCGCTTGTGGTAAAATATGAGTAGTGAAAATCACCCATCATCTCACTTGAGTATATTTTTCTTATATAATTATATTTAAAAAGTCGAATTAAAGTTACTCAATAAATAGTGACAAAGGAACGAATGAAGTATATTAGAATCATTTCATATGTACTCCCTCCGTTCTTCAAAAGTTATAACATTCTTGCATTTCACGTTATCCAATGCACATTTTTAATACTTAATATTTCAAATTGTGTAAAAGTAAAAATTATACAAATTTGATATTCTAAAACTAACCGATTAAACGAATCTAACAAGATCCCACTTGACTATGTTTTATCTTGTATAATTGTATTAAAAATTTGAATCGAAGTTACTCAGTGAATAGTAACAACTCTGCAAAATTTACTCACACATAAAAATGTGTTAATAAAATCCAAAACTAGTTAGGGCCCAAGTCGCATTTAAGGCCCAATATCAAGCTTAAATGGTGAAATTAGCTAAAGTCCGGCTCATGGATCTCAAGTAAGATCATCTTGAGAAAGCCAGTAGTACTAAGTAAAGGCTCAATCGGGAAGACCAAGGCTGAGGAAAAATACCAAATATACTACATACCACACATATCGTACCGAAAAAATGCCAAATTTTCAGTTTGGTATGATATCGTACCGTAAGATTTCGGTACGGTAACGGTATAGATTTTTTGATACCGCGGTATACCGTTACTATACCGAACTTCTGTATATATCGTGGTATCGGTATGCCAGTATGTACCGAAGGTTCGGTATGTCGATATATACCGCGATACCGGTATATCGGTATATACCAAAGATTCAGTATATCGGTATATATCGAACTCATCGGAAAACATACATAATTTTACATATTTAACCTTATATATCGGTGTGTCGGTATGTACCGAATGTTCTGTATGTTGGTATATACCGTGATAACAGTATGTCAGTATGTACCAAATGTTTGGTATGTCGTAATATACCACGATATCGGTATGTCGGTATGTACCAAATGTTCGGTTTAATGTGGTTATATATGAACCGTTTGTCTGTTGCTATTCACTGTGAAGTCAATAATGAAAGGTGGAAGCCGGTTATGTTGTCTAGACAAAGTAATGAGATGAAATGAGCATTTGTTCTCTGGCTAATACATTGAACAAATTTTCTACATGGTCCGGTCTTGGGTGAATGTTGCAAAATCTAGGGCCTTTGCGTCACTTCTTGTCTCCTAGGAGGATCGAGACCTGTTTACTGCCACTAAATCTATTCCATTCACTGACCATATTAATAATATTTGGATTTTCCTATTCATATTGGGAGAGTTAAGGCTGGAACGTATGATTATATTCTGGAGAGGATTGACAATACAATGTCTTCATAGCGCTCAAATTTCTCAATAAGCCTGGTCATGTCACGCTTGCACGGCATGTTCTTGCGGATATGCCAACTTATAGCAAGCAGATTAATTGGATTCCTGAATTGGTGTGTAAAAAAAATGATCAACGTATTCATACTTTTATTTGGAAAGATAGGAGTGGAAGAGCCTTCATTTAGTGAATTGGGATCGTGTTACCAGGCCTCGTCAGGTTGGAGGCTTGGGTCTTCGTAAATCAATGGATTGTAATGTGTCATTTCTAGGTAGACTTGTAGCTGAGCTCTTCTTGGGTCCCTCCAATTTATGGTCGTGAAATTAGCACCAAGTATCGTATATCTGGTAATTCGTGGCTCTCATTACCTCAAACTGGATCTCCTATTTGGAGAAGAATTATTAAAACCTTTCCACTTATCGCTGGAGGATTTGATTTTTGATTAAGTAATGGCCATAGTTTGTTGTGGTTTTCCCCATAGAACTATGGCGACACACTTGGGCCGATAGTCCCATTTATTGAGGTTACTGACTTAGAGCTCAAGGTTGCGGACATTGTTGATATACATGCATGGAGATTGGAGAGGGTGCACACCATTATTCCCCAAGAGGTTCGAGCCGAGGTTTTTCAAGGACCCCACGCCTTGCTTGCACCCTCAAGTTGAAGACGGCTGGGTGTGGAAATGAATAATGAAGGCTAGTATACGGGCAAATCCGGTTACCGGTTACTCTTAGGAGATACTTCAACTGCCATAGGGTGGCGTTGGATTTGGAACTCAAAATTACCTGAGAAACTTTACTTTTTTCTCTGGTTGCTTTCGGTGTGAAGCTCTTCGTGTCAATGCCCTTCGTTTTCATCATCCTCTAGCTGCCTCTCTGCTTTGTTCTATTCGTGGAATGGAAGAATAATCTTGGTGTTGCAGCTTGTTTTATTGCGCTTGGATTCAGCCTCTATGGAGGATATTGGACATTCAAGTGCCCAGGGGCAAAGCCAAAAGACAAATGTTCTATCAATATAAGTCTTTGAGATTGAGATGACCGACTTTTTAAAGCCACATGATTGCTATATATTGATGGATTTATTTGAGAGGGTGATCCCTTCAGATTTTTTCTTTCTAGGAAGAATAAATTCTCTGAGATTTATTCATTTGTTTGGTTTAAATTATGATGCTAAATTAAGAATTTCATTAATAATAATAAGAGCAATTTCATATAAATCCACTATTATTAAATTCTATACTAGAGGTAGATAGCATCTTAGAATATTTTTTCCATTAGTTGTCTTCACGATATATAAAATTGCAACGATAATGAATAATTCACCATTCTGTAATAAAACAGTTTGAAAAGCTTTAAAATTTAAAGAATTGTACATAAACAATATTGCGGAAATCATAAAAAAAAACAAGCATAAAATCAAACATAAATAACACTCTATATAACATAAACAATGAAAATTAACAGTCACTACCCAGTAGTAATACAAATATACACATTAAAATTTAAATATAGTATGATTCAGAACAAGATTGCAACAACTTATTTGTAATCGTGACTTGTGCAGCAGTACGTCAACAACACGATGAGTAACAAAGTGGGATTGAAAATAGAATGAAGAACATAATGAATAAAGAATGATGATGAATATAAAGATTCTAATTTTAATTTTTAGAAAAGAAACTTAGACAATTAAGGTAGTACTATAATTTTTCTAAGATACAAAATATCCTCAAATTTTATTTTATGGCAATTAATACCAAAAGTTGAGAGGGCGTAAACAATTATCCTTTTAATCACAATTAGTATATAATTTATTTTTTAACATTATAATTCTACCAAATCTCAAAAATTTTGAGGGGGCCATGGCCCCCCAAACATATACTTACCTCCGCCACTGCAAGTGCCCGATGATCTTCAAACTCTTGACCAAGATAATATTCGTCACTGGCTCTGTGGGATGCTTCGGATCTATGGTGCGAAATTTGTGGCGAGTTTGTGGCAGATTTGGAGAGAACGAAATCAACGTGTCTTTCGAGATAAGGTTTCCTCTCTTCAAAGTATGGTCCGTAACATATGCCACCTAGGAGACGCTCTTCAGCACCTCGGATCTCCGCCTTCCGCTGCCAACTTGCACCCTCTTCTCGTTCGTTACATGGAACATGCGCGCTTGGACGAGATATTTTATAACTCGGATGGATCTTGCTTGGCCAACTGAGTCTGAGCTAGAGCTGGCTTTGGGGCTGTATTACGAGACAACACGGGCATCTAGATTGAGAGAGCTTCAGGTTTCCTTGGATTTTCGACGATATTACACGCAGAGCTGACAGGCTTGATTATGGATGATTAACGAGTAGTGCTACTCGAACTCGACTCGGTACTTGACTCGGAAAAAGCTCGACTCGTACTCGAAAAATTCGAGTCGAGTCGAGTATCGAGTATTTTAATCGAGTATCGAGCTCAAGCTCGAGTAGAAGAATATGATACTCATCGAGTATCGAGTACTCGTCGAGTAGTCGAGTCGAGTCGAGTCGAGTCGAGTCGAGTAGTCGAGTCGAGTACTCGTTTATTAATTAATTTTACTATACTTTATTTTATATTTAAAAATTCCCACCATTCTCACAAGCCCATTACCTATTCTCACAAGCCCATATCAATAATTATAATCAAAATATTCTAAGCCCATTACCTATTCTCACAAGCCCATATCAATATTTTTATTTTCTCTATCCATTTATGGATTCATCAATATTTTTTTATATGCTTTAAAAAAATCAATGTCCTCATATACCACCCTATCATCCCAGCGAGTTTTTTTTTATTGGCATTTGAGATACCATATCAGTAATTATAATTGGAATATTCTAAGTAATTGATGAAACACATTATTTTACTCACAAATTTAGATTGATATATTTTTTTATTTAGTGTAGTATGTTTCTATTGCCATGGATTTTTAATATGTCTTTTTGTCGCAATCCAATTTTTTAAACCAATTAAAATCATACTCATAATGATTGATGTCTTTTTGGCTACTGTGTAAAAGAAAATGTTCGGAATAAACAAAAAAATTGTGCTTGTGTGTAAAGTGTATGCTTTAAATTAGGAATAAATAATTGTAATTTTTTAAAATGAATTTGGTCTTTTGATTGTCTTCTATTGATAATGAATAAAATTAATCAATCAAATCCAAAAAAAAAGGTCAAACAACTCAAAAACTCATAATACTTCCTTCGTTGTTGAATAAATGTAACATGTTGAAATATGACACAGTTTACAAAAACACTTTGACTTAAAGTTTTATCATAGTTATACAAGTTAAAATAGAGCTAAGTGAGATATTGTTAGATTCATCTCGTCGTGTAGTTTTTTAATATCGAACTTTTAGAATTTTTACTTGTACCGAACTTGAGTTATTAATGATTTAAAATGTGCATTGGACTGCGTGCTGGGTGGGTCCGTAACACTTATAAAAAAACAGGGGAAGTATAAGGGGCCTAATCCAAAAAAAAAAAAAAAACCAAGCTACTCGAGCTCGAGTTCGAGAATCACTACTCGACTCGAGCTCGAGTAGTGATATTTCCCGTCAAGTCATGCTCAAGTAGTTAACTACTCGGGCTCGACTCGACTCGATATCACCCCTAGGCTTGATGCATGGTCTCTGGCTCTCCACCCTGCTAAAAACAAGGGGATCCAAGAACTATGGTGTATGTGTGACTCCATGGAGGCCATTCGTTTGATAAACATGAGAAGCAGGACCTCTCATTACCTTGCAAAAATTTTACCAAAAATTTTCAGTGGCCAAAACAGAATATTCTTGTAATGTACACTACCTGGGTTTTTCTACGGATCCTCCTTTGAAACCTCTTCTTTTAGTTGACGCGACTGAACGAGTTAAAAATGGAGAATGTACATGGTTCAAAGATCATTAGCGAGCATCATGTGCTTCATCCAAAGAAAAGCGCGTGTGCAGCAATGCAAGGGAGTGGCGAGTTGGGGGAATAGAAAAACCACAAAATACCATGGTCGTCTTTCATGATGTAAGAAATTCTCGATATAAAAAACCCAGAGAAGTCTCACTCTCACTCGCAGTCTCACAGTCTCTCAGAGTCTCAGTTACTACTTTACTACTACTAATTTGTCATCAGTCAGTCAGTCTCTCTCCCTCCCACCGCAATTAAGACCCAAAAAATCTTTCCCTTAACCTGCACGCCTCTCCTCTCCCCTCCATTCTTCTCTTCCACTCACTAGCTCTCTCTCTCTCTCTCTCTCTCTCTCTGCTTTCTGATGCAACCTCTGCTCATCGAAATCCTCAATAACCTTAATTAATGTAGTAATATTGTAATTACATTACACATTTATTCCCCCCCCACCCTCCCAATCCCATCACATCCCCATTCTTGTTTTCTCCCTTTAAATGCCTCCCGATCACCCAATGAATTTCCCACTTCCCCAGTAGCAGCAGTAGTAGTAGTAACTCACATCGACTCATTTACTACTTTCTGCCTATACTTCCCCTTTTCCGATGATGATGCCTCAATACGACGACGCTGGCGTAGCACGACCCATCATCGTAGGCGCAGGCCCTTCCGGCCTCGCCGTCGCCGCCTGCCTCATGGCCAACGGCCTTACCCCGATTATCCTCGAACGATCCAACTGCATAGCCTCCCTCTGGCAGCACCGAACCTACGATCGACTCAAGCTCCATCTCCCCAAGCAATTCTGCCAGCTCCCTCTATTCGATTTCCCCCTCCATTTCCCCAAATACCCCACCAGGCACCACTTCATTTCTTACATGAACGCCTACGCCGCCCACTTCTCAATTCGCCCCAAATTCGGCCAGGCCGTTTCCCGCGCCGAATTCGACGCGATCAATGGGATCTGGACGGTCCAGACTCAGGACTCCGTGTACGTTTCCAAGTGGCTGATCGTCGCCACCGGGGAGAACGCCGACCCCGTCGTGCCGAAAATTCCCGGGATTGAGAAATTTCAAGGGTGTGTTGTGCACACCAGTGATTATAAATCGGGCTCGGAGTTTAGAAACCAGAGGGTTTTGGTCGTCGGGTGTGGGAACTCCGGCATGGAAGTTAGCCTCGATCTCTGCCGGTACAATGCCATCCCTCACATGGTCGTCAGGAACTCAGTAAGTTCCATAAACCCTCATTTTGAACTTTTCAATTTTTTTGTACTCCTATATTGATTGATGATCGTCTGCCAATTTTCAATTTTCCAGGTCCATATATTGCCGAGGGAGATGTTTGGGGTTTCAACGTTTTCAGTGGCGACGGCGCTGCTTAAATGGCTGCCGTTGAAAATGGTGGATAAGATCCTTCTCCTTGTTGCTAACCTCACCCTCGGTGACACAGACAGGCTGGGCCTCCGTCGGCCCAAGACCGGCCCGCTTGAGCTCAAAAACGTCATCGGGAAAACCCCGGTTCTCGACACTGGAGGATTGTCCCAAATCAAATCAGGAAAAATCAAGGCAATTTAGTTAACCTAAATACCTAATTAACCTCCTAACAAATGATTCTTTTTTCTTGCACACACACACACACACACTTACTGTCATGACGAAATGATGATGAATGATTGGATAATGATGATGCAGGTTGTGGGAACAGTGAAGGAAATCACTGAAAATGGGGCCAAATTCCTCAACGGACAAGAAATGGAATTCGACTCGATAATTCTTGCAACCGGGTACAAGAGCAATGTCCCCGCCTGGCTAAAGGTATATACAGTACACAATTTCTTGAAATCTACGTGGGGGAGTCCCTGGATTTGAGATCCAGGGCGAACCCTCACCTTTGAACAGCATGGGTCCCTCATCTTCAATGGTGTAGATTTTTTCGTTGCTCTGTGCTCCCGGGACCTTACCTGGAAATCTAAAAATTGGATCTTTATTTGCATTCACATATCGCTTTCATACTTACACATGCAGTGGGCTACAAAACGTTTTCTTATACTGATACAGAAAAGAGAAAATCTGACGGCATTTGTTTGGATCATTCCTCAGTCCTCCCGACCCCAAGTTTTCAAAATATATTCAAGTATATATTTTTTGGATTATATATGGTGATGTTGTGTTGCTTTCGTGAACTATTTTTGTTTTATTTGAGTGCCTGCCCCGTTGTTGCTCGAACTGTTATTTTCTCGCAAGTTTTCTCCCTATTCAATACTACAGGGTAGGGTTTGTTTTATTTAATTTTCTCTTACACATACGTCGTACGCTGTGTAGTATCTATTACAGTACGTACACTATTATACTACCACAATAAATTGAGATATCAGAAAATTTGGCCGAAGTTCACATAGGAAATAGAAACCCTCAACTGCTTTCAATTCTTTTCTTGGTAGAATTAATACACCATCGTCATTCGTGACCCATTATTAAAGTTTATTTAAAATTTCGGGTTTAATTTTATTCTGAGACATAAATTTCGTACTGCACTAAAGTGGTATTAATGATTGAACATTATTATTACATCTGCAGGGAAGTGATTTCTTCACTAAAGAAGGGCTCCCAAATGTGCCATTTCCAAACGGGTGGAATGGCGGGAACGGACTGTACACGGTGGGGTTTACCCGAAGAGGACTGCTCGGGACATCATCCGACGCCGTTAACATTGCCCGAGATATTGTTGATCAATGGCGCCTAAACAAAGACGGGCGTAGGATAATATGTCCGAACAAAAGGAAGTAGCTTAGGGTGATCGATCAGTATAATAAGAATTTTGGAGGAAAGTAAGAACATGCAGATAGCAGTCCCTCTTGTATTGTTTCGTTTAATTTTGGTTTTTCTTCAGTCCTTAGGTTGTATGCTTTTCTTGGCTGTTGTAATGTTCCTTGTAAATTATAATTAATCAAATGGGAGTACATATTTTCCTTTGAAGAGATTAAGAAAATGCAAATAGCGGTTTCCTTTGTTTATTTTCTTTAATCTTAAGCTGTTGTAAATTTTCTTGTTAATTCCCCTTTGTAATTGTGTGGCATGGGCTCCCACCACCCCTTTCCAGGCCTTCAATGGCTCCTCAAAAAAAAAAATTTCTTGTTAATCAATTGGGAAAATACAGTATATGTTATTAGGCAGCGGTTATATGTACACCAATTTGGTTAGGGCATACACACTTGGAGATAAAATATCATATATATCCCTAGGTAAAAAATGGGGATTGGGGCACTCCCTCGTAAGGATTTGGGGCACACAAAAAAAAAGGGGATTGGGGCACTCTCTTAAGGTAAGGATTTGGGGCACACAAAAAAATGGGGATTGGGGCACTCTCTTTAGGATTTGGGGCACACAATTTACAAATTCTTTTTTTCTTCCCTCCATCTCTTCGTTTCTTCCTCTTTCAAACAAAACAAAACAGCAAAACCCAAAACCCTACTTACGCATTTTTATCCATGGATATGAATGATGAGCAATACATGAACGATGAGCAAGATGAGCAATATCGAGATGAACATATGGTGAGAGAACACGACTACCAAGTCATAGAATCCGTAAGTTTTTTTTACATTTGAATGCAATATTGCATATTAGCGTCGAGTTTTGTTTTGTTTTGGAAAAAGGAACGAACGGCCAATGCCATCCAGACCCATTTCAAATACAAACGGCCACTAGTGGCCGGGTGCCTTATACTGCAAACGGCCAGCACTGGCCGTGGTGATGAAGAGACGGGCGGCCAGTGCTGGCCGATCCACACCAAATAGGAACGGCCAGTAATGGCCGTTCTTTCCTTTTTTTTTTCATCGTTTCTCAATCTGTTTAATTCTTTTCTTTCTTTTCTTTATTGTAGCTCAATTGCGTACCATCAAACGACGAGAGTGTTGCCCACGAAAAGAATGAATTGAGCTTGGATGTTATAAGTGACTACTCCCATCTATTTTCCACAGAGGAAGAGTTTGATAGTAAGGACAGTTTGGTTGATCGTGTTAAGGAGATCGCAATAGCCAATAATATGATAGTTGTTGTTCAGAGGTCGAATATGGCAACCGAAACAAAAAAGGGTCGGGTTTTCATAGGATGCGAATGAGGAGGGGGAGTATAGGAAGCATAAAGCTAAAAAAAATAGATTCGATCTTTCGGTTGATGAAGTGAAGAGTGATCCGAAAAAATCCATTAAAAAAAGGGATGTGGGAACCCAAAAATGTGGATGTCCATTCTTAATAAGGGGCCAACAAAAAAAGATCAATGGACATTGGGATTTGACTGTTGTGAGTGGTGTGCACAATCATCCTCTTGCCAACTATCTCGAGGGGCATCCATATGTGGGGAGATTGACGAAGACTGAGGAAGAGTTTGTGGTGCGTTTGTCGAGAATGAAAGTGCCAAGGAAAAATATCCATGAGCAACTCCGACACAATGTCCCGAAGAACGTCTCAACCCTGAGGACGATATACAATGCGAGGGCAAAAAATAGAGTGATTGAGCGGGCCGGTAGATCTGAAATGCAATACATGTTGGGTAAGTTAAATGAGCATGGGTACTACTTTGTTTTTAGGAGATGTGAGTCTAGTGGGGAGGTCACAGACCTATTCTTTACACACCCAAGGAGCATTTAAATATTGAAAGCCTTCCCGAAAGTGTTGGCTATGGATTGTACATACAAGACGAACAAGTATCGGATGCCCCTCTTTGAGATTGTAGGAGTGACTTCCACCGACAAGACATTCTGTGTTGCATGTGCCTACTTTAAGGCAGAGAAGGTAGACAATTACACGTGGGCGTTGGGTAGTCTGAGGGCTTTAATGGATGATGATTGGTTGCCTTCGGTTATTATAACAGACAGGAAGAAGGCATTGATCAATGCAATTGATCGAATTTTTCCTACCACGGTTCACATGCTATGTAAGTGGCACATTGATAGGAATGTGATGGCAAACTGCAAAAAATTGTTTGCTGAGGCTGAACAATGGAATTTATTTTACACATCTTGGAATGAATTGGTGGCGGTTGAAAGTGAACACTCATTCAAACAGGAATGGATCCGATTTCAGGCACAGTTTTGTGATTGGCCGGTGGCACTGTAGTACGTTGAGATACAATGGTTGGAGCCATACGGTCCAAAGTTTTTGGCATGCCACACCAACAAAATTATGCACTATGGGAACACAACCACGAACAGGTATTGTAATGTTGTTTGTAAATTTTAAATGGTTGGATTTTGATATAGCCAAACTTACTACATGAGCTCTTTTGTTATTCTTTTTTTAAATTAACAGGGCAAAGGGGCAACACTCAGCATTGAAACGTCAGTTGCGATCCAGTTTGGGAAATTTTGAAACTTGTTGGGCACATTTTCATACACTGATGGAGACATGTCATGTAGCACTAAAGGATTCTTTTGAGAAGAGTCATGGTGCTCTGGCAGCCAAGTTTCATACTATTACTTTCAAGCTACTTCGGGGTCTTGTGTCGGATGCAGCCATGACACAAATAGATGCACAGCTGACGAAATTGAAAGATGGTGTTATTGATATAGATGATTGCGGATGTGTGATGCGCACCACATGTGGACTGCCCTGTGCCCACGAGTTATCAGAATATGTAACAAAGGGCATGCCAGTTCTATTATAGTTGATTGATGATTTCTGGCGGAAATTGGATATAAACCCTTGCGTACGTGATGCACCCCGAGTTCAGATTCAGAACAAGTTTGATGAGTTCATTTCCAAAACACAACAGTTGTTCCGGGAATCAAACCCGACGGAGCAAGAGATGTTTCTTAGGAGGCTAATGGAGGCAGTGAATCCTAATGTTACGTCCCTCACAGCCCCTAGCACCACCATACGCACCCGAGGCAAACAATCCACAGCATCGAAGAAGAAGGCGGCATCTACGAAGAGGGACCCGAGTGCATTTGAGTTGCCGGCTACTATGGTTGACAGTTGTTCCCCAGCCCAGACTCCCATGTATACAGTTGGTCCAGTAGTGCCGACTCCGATGCTCACGATTTCTAAGAGACAACTGGTGAAAAAGGTATGTTTTATTGTGAATTAACCACCATTCTATATTTTACATACACTTGAATCAATTTTACATAGTCAATGTTTTACAGATTCCACCTGTGCCACGTGGTCGATCAGACGCAATACCATTCATTGATAGGCTACCGCATCATTTTAGAATGTACATCCAGAGTGTAAAGAATGTGGTAGGTGATGGTCATTGTGGATTTCGTGCTGTTGCCGATCTTTTGAACTATGGTGAGGGATCGTGGAGGACGATAAGAACGCATCTCATGGATGAATTGGCCACCAATTCGAGTCTTTATAGGGATGTGTTCCTGCAGCAGGAGGGACGTGTTGAGTATATAATGAATGTGTTGAATTGTTTCACGGATACTGCACCCATAGACAATTGGTTCTGTTTGCCTGAAATGGGGCATCTTGTGGCATCTTACTATAACGTGGCACTTGCATGTCTCTCGAACGACATCTCTGTGACTTATTTGCCTCTGCGCACGGGTGTAGATACGAATGCAAAGGTTATTTGCTTGGGTCTCATTAATGGAAACCATTTCATACAGGTAAAACTCATATTGAATCAGTTATAATTTTTTTTTTCAATAATACCTTATGACTTATTCTGATTTCTAATGCAGGTGCACGTATCTTCCAACTCCCCGCTCCCCCATCGTGCACCCTTGGAGAACATTTCGGACAGTGGAGGCTGAAACATGGGCAATATTTTTTAAGAGTCGGTTCGATGCTTATGCTATTGCAAGATCTGATGGAAGAATGAGTACCCAAAGTCCGAATATTCTAGAATGATAACAATTTAGATTGATTAGCCTGTTTGAGTCATTGTGGATTTGATGTTGTACATGGGCAATATTTGGATTTGATGAATATTTTAGAATGATAACAATTTAGATTGATTAGCCTGAGTGATTGTGGATTTGATGTTGTACATGGGCAATATTTGAATTTGATGGAAGAACAGATTGATCAGAATTAAAAAAACTAGAACAGCACGGCCGGCCGGTTTTGGCCGGCCATACATGTATATGGACGGCCAATGGTGGCCGTCCATATCACAAAATAACGGTCGGGTAAGGCCGTTTCTGCTGTTCACCATTTTGCGCCTTGCACTGAACGGCCAGGAGTGGCTGTTCATCAACTATTCCAAAACGGCCAGTGGTGGCCGTTCCACCACTTTGGAGAACGGCCAGGAGTGGCTGCTCCTCGGTAATTTGGAACGGCCAAGAGTGGTCGTCCGCCCTTTATAAAAAAAAAAAAAATGGATCCTGTGTCTGTGTAAACCCAAATATGCAATACCCAAATGTCAATCACCAGAAATCTAAATAGTCCAAATGTTATACAACATTCAAATATATTTGTACAGAAGACAAAAGCCACCGATGCAAATCACCATTAACTTCTAATTCCACATCAAAATCTAAATAGTCTGTGTTAATCACAAAAACATTCACCATCCAATTCCACATTAACATGTAATAAATGGAAAATGCCACTTCACAATACCAATGTTCTATCATATCAAAAAAATAATATCATGATGGACCAGATACCCCACGTCCCTCACGCACCCTACCAGCCCCCGAACGACCAGCCCCAGCCCCAGAGGAAGATGCCCCAGCCCCAGCCCCAGAGGAAGATGCCCCATGTCGCTGTGATGGACCAGCACCACCATCATCCCGAAGTGTGATATATGTGTACTGCAATGATTGCCAAGCTCTTCAACAGTACATCCATCTGGTGTAGTCTCATACCGCTCCACGTAGGGCTGCAGGTACCCACACACCATAGAGATGCGAGCATATGGGTCCACCACGTAATGTGCGTAACCAGGAAGTTCGCCGGCTGCCCGCGGGGGACAAAGAGAAGGTCGAGAGTGTGTCCGATACCACTCCATATACGAGTCATCGCACTCCCATGGTGGTACCGCCAATCGACCTCGCCGCTCTTCGGGGAGTACATGGGTCTCCCAATCATCAAAGAAGTCAGCGTGAGTGGCAAAAGAAGCCCGTGTCCGAGCTGTGGGGCCTGCACTCCGATCAAGTCGATATGCATAAGGTATACGGGGGATGGTCTGAACATATCCAAACTGGCGTAAGACCCTGTCCGGCAAATATGGCTCAACTATGTCCCCGGCGGATATCAATTCTATGAAGAATGTAATCTCGGGACGGGGAGAGAACTGTCTCACGGTGCTGTACGGATCTCATATAACCTTAATATAGAATATCATTTATAATTAGGTACATGCAAAATGGAATAATATGTAGAATCAATAAAAATGTCATACCTCGCCAGAAGTGAGCCCATCAATGCGTGCACGCATAGCCTGTATGCGTTCCAATGTTGGTCCCTCCTGTCTCGTCTGTCCCGCCCATCGAGTGGCCAATTCGTATCGAGCCTTGAATTTAGGATTGGGTGAAGGACGTGGGAGCGTCGGAAAATGCCCGTAAATCCATGCCTGCAACAACAACAATCAAATGATTTAGTGTTAAACAAGTTATGGTTAGAACTTTAGTTATTACTATGTAATTCAAATTGGTACCTCGAGCAGAGTGGTGAAGCCACAAAACTGTCTAGTGGATGCACGACATGCTGTACCCAGCTGATGATAGAGATACGCAAGAACAGCTGCACCCCAAGCATAAGTCCTGAATCGCACCATATCTCGTAAATAGTCCATCCAATACAGCTGCACCGAATCCCCACTCTTGTCAGGCAATAGTGTGGTGCCAAATAGGTACATAATATAAGCTCTGGCACAACCCAGCTGTCTATCAGGATCAAGCGATGTCATGCCGTCCATAAAGTAATCCTTCAACCATTTCATGGTCACCGACACCCCATAGTTGCCACCCATCCCTTCCACAGCAGCCTGCAGTGGAATCCGAAAAAATTCAGCAACATCAGCGGCAGATATCCTCTCCGACCTCTCCGTCAGTGCCACAACATCGCCATTAACCACTAGTCCCGTAAGGTAATGCACGTCCTCTAGGGTGATAGTCATCTCCCCGAATGGCATATGAAAGCTGTTAGTCTCTCCATGCCACCGCTCAATGAATGCTTGAGTATCTTGTTCGGGTGCAAGTAG
The DNA here is from genome assembly GCA_030278955.1 of Hygrophila difformis. NCBI lineage: Eukaryota > Viridiplantae > Streptophyta > Magnoliopsida > Lamiales > Acanthaceae > Hygrophila > Hygrophila difformis. The sequence goes on along the minus strand of JAOANR010000002.1, from coordinate 37,625,849 downwards.
GAGGCCCGCCTCATATTAAGGAGGCCGGTACCCATCAGAAAGCGCCTGGTTCCCTGGTGGTTTCATTCGCTGCTAAGGTCCACGACTTAAATTTCGGCACGTGGTTATGTATCTTCATTGGTTGTCTCTCCTCGCCCCGGGGTATCGCACGTGCGATGTGCGACTCCCACTTAGATAATAATTCTGGCAACTCCTCATCAGAGCCGGACCCACTACCCGACTCTTGCTCTGATCCACTACCCGACTCTGACTCTTGCTCTAATCCACTACCCGACTCTGACTCTTGCTCTGATCCACTACCAGACTCTTCTGCATCTGAATCTGTGGAAGGAGATGGTGGTGGTGGAGGGGGCTCTGGTATAGCCAAAATCTGTCCGGTAGCCTCGTCATATGCAGCCCGACGCTGTCGTCTGTATGAGGCCGTCTGTCGTACACGGACACCTGAGGGAATAACATAACAAAATATATTAATATATGATTTTAAAAAAATGCTAACAAAGAAAAAAAAAAAGCATGGCCGGCCATTACTGGCCGGCCCATATAAGAACCGAACGACCACTAGTGGCCGTTGTACCAACTTAGCAAACGTCCAGAGCTGGACGTTTGCTAAGGAACGGCCATGGATGTCCATGGCCGTTCAGCGTAAAGGAACAGAATAAAAAGAATAAAAAGAAAAGAGGAACGTCCGATACTGGACGTTCCTCCCATGTCCCGGCCGGCCATCAATGGCCGGCCACTACTCAAACCCAACGTCCAACACCTACCGTTCAGTAAACGAAGTTGATATAAAAAAAAAAAAAGAGGAACGTCCGATACTGGACGTTCCTTTCATGTCCATTTATGGCCGGCCTCTACTCAACCCGAACGTCCAACACCCACCGTCCGTTCCCATGTCTAAACCAAATCAACCCACCGTGTACCCTTCTCCATCTAAACCAAATCTACTTCAGACATTCAATCTCAAAAACTAAACCAAACCTACTTCAATCTTCAAACCAAAAAAATTCAGTATCAAAAATTAATCCCTAAAATACTAAGACACTAACACATTGCAAGAACAACCACGAAACCCACCCTAGCCTAGATCTGAGAAAAAATAGAAAAAATACCTTCTCCACCATCTCCACCACCGCGCTCGCCACCGCCGGAGACTCCACGCCCACCGCCACCATGACCGCCGCCACCAGCCCTCCCTCCGCGCGTCCTCGGCATTTTTGTTGACAGATTTGGTTTCTTCTCTTCGGCCTTCTTCTCGTTTTCGTGTTCTTCGTGCTTTTTCTCTTCCAAATTTTGTGTGTGCCCTAAACCCCTCCCCCGATGTGTGTGTTAAAAAAGATAGACCTGGACTAAAATAATGAAGACCCGGACTCCAAATTCTATTATATGGGTTGAAAGGGTAGAATAGGTAAGTATTTTTGTGTGTGCCCTAATCTAAGTATTTTTTGTATGTGTGGAAAAAACTTGTGTGCACATAACGAGAGCATGTTATTATTGTGTGTAAATTGACCACTCAGGCAGGGTGGACCTAGAGAATTTTTCCCAATAGTATGTGGTTTGATGGTTTGATATTTTCGAGTTGAGACCAACAAAACTTGAATTTAAGATTACGATGTCATCTCTTACACAATTAATTAAGGAATTACAATGAAGAAATCAATATAGAAGAATCAAGAATGGTTGGATTCTCCCGCCTCGGCTTCAAAAAAAAAAAAAAAAATTAAACGATGGTTGGGATTAATAAAGACATTTAATTAATACTCTCACCTCTCCGGTAATAATGTCTAGGGGTGTGCAAATTTTGGTCGAAACCGAACAAACCGACCAAACCGAACCGAATTTTGCAGTTTGGTTCGGTTTTTGGATTTCGGTTTGGTTTTTTGTTTTGAAAATCCAAAATTTCGGTTTTCGGTTCGGTTTTTTATTTTTAAAAATCTACAATTCGGTTAACCGAACCGAACCGAAATTTAAATTATATACTAAAAAAATATATAAAATACATTATGCCATTATATAATACTTCCTCCGTCTCACTATTTTTTTTACGGACCAACCAACACGTATGCCGATACACATTTTTAACGGTTAATAACTTAAATTGTGTACAACGAAAAGTTATAAAAAGTTAATTGTCTAAAATTACAAGATTAGACGAATCTAACAAGATCTCACTTGACTATGTTTTTTCTTACATAATTATGATAAAAGTTCGAATTAAAGTTAAACAGTGAATAGTGCCAAAAAATCATCCGTAACAAAAACACCCAGACGGAGGTAGTAAACACAAAATAATACCACTATTCGGTGACTGTTTGTGTGGATGAGAAGTGACAAAATATTTATTTTGTCATTTCATTTGTGTGTAATTTGAACAATGCAATTTGGAATGGTTTACTATTATGCACTCATAGTTATATGTAGATATGATGTTTTTGTTTGACATGGCGAATTTACAGGTTTGAAAATGGTAATAGAGATGCTTTGATCAAAAAATATTTTATTTTTTAGAAAAGCAATTCGGTTCGGTTCGGTTAACCGGTATAACCGAACCGAAATATTTCGCTTCGGTTATTTCGATTTTTAGTAATTTTGGTTCGGTTTTGGTTTTTAGAAAAAATTCAGTTTTTAATTCGGTTTTGGAGTTTGGTTCGGTTCGGTTAACCGAACCGACCGATGCACACCCCTAATAATGTCCCAAAACTTTTGGGCATAATATTTTAGGTAGAATGAATTATTTTGTTAAAATGGAGTAATTAGTTGATGTGATATTTATTTGAATTGATAAAAAAAAAGTGAAGTAATTAGTTGATGGTATATTTTAGTTGGTGCTTAAAAAGTAAAAGTATTCTAAAAAAATGAAATATAACAATTGAAGTAGGAGGGATCCAAAGTTTTAAATATCGGTTTCGGTGTCTGTATCGGACATATAAATTTTGGGAAATTTCGAAGATATCTGAAATTTCGGGAGAAATTTCGGAGATATTTGTAATTTTTTGAGAAAACCACATCGAGTTTCTGAGATGATGAAAATGAAGATATTTCAAATTTCCTCCTCAATGTTACTATATAAATTAGTAATATGCTAACAATACTCATTCAATGGTATATTATGCTAATAATATTGTTGATATCATGCACCATGTCGATTGATAAGAGATGTAAAATCGATGTAAATAAGTTAATTGAATGGCATATAATCAATGTGTCGAAACATAAATTTTAATTTTTAATTTTTTTTAAAAAAACATATTTTTAGAATTTAGAAAAAAATATTTTTTTAAAAAAAATTCGGGAAATTTCGAGTTTCAGGCGAAATTTCGATGGATATTTTGTAAAAATATATTGTAGGTGAAATTTCGCTTCGGAGTGTTCCGAAGCCCGAAATTTCGGTGATTTCGGGGATATTTAAGACAATGGACGGACCAAAAATGAAATTGAGATGAAATTAATGAGACAGAAGGAGTATAAGGTAATGTATAAATAATAAATTAATACTCCATCCGTTTTGTTAAAATTGAAACGTTTGGAAATTGGGTACTATTCACACACGCACTTTGACTTAAAGTTTTATCATAGTTATACTAGTGTTGGGGCCATGGGCCACAAGAAGTTAATTGGGCCATACAATATGGGCCGAAGAAGGATTTCTAAGAAGAGTTGGGCTTGAAATCGAGTGGGCCGAGAAATTAAAAGGAACGATCCAAAACAGAAGAAGAAACCCGAATGGAGGAAGATTTCGGAGGGAAGAGATTTCGGCCGAAATAAAGCTAAGTCAGACGATAGGAAAGGAATGAAAATCGGCCGGAGGAACGGTTACCAAGCTCCGGCTATAAATAGGGGATGCCATGCACAGAATCCAAGAGATCAATCCAACCCCCAAATTCCTTTATCAAATTTAATTATTTGTATCTTTACTGCTTTCTTTACAGCTTTCCTTTACAGTTTTTCCTAGACTCTAGCTTAGCTTGTAGCGGTTACTTTCCAAGTCCACCGTTGTTTCTCAACAACTGGTAGTTTGGTTCCTTTTTCCGGTGAATTCGCCGTTGTTTCTTAACAACTGGTAGATTCTCCATTGTATTGAATTTGCCATTTATAAATTCAGAGAATATTCAGTCAAGTTTGGGCGCATTATTGTTAATCCGGACCCGTAATCGGTTTGATCCTTTTCCGATAGCCTCCCTTGAGGAGAAAAAGGTCCTTGGCTCATCACTAGCCAAACAGTGGCACGCCCAGTGGGACTAGAAATGGCATTTGAACAGACAACTCCAGCGGTTAACACGGCGGCAAGGACCGATTTGCCGCCGATCCAGGAAGAACGCACAGCAGAACCAGGCGAGTTCCCCCCGGGGTTCCCTGGACCATCAAACTTCCACAATCAGGAGTTTTCACACGACGATCTAACCCCGCGGTTCCGTGATCATGTCCAATTTATGGTAGAAACGGCGGTTACTAATTCGGTTCGCCAGATAGAAGGCAATATCCTGGCAGCAATGCCAGCTATGTTCAGAGCCGAATTAGCGAGGAACATGTATCCGATGGGAACGCAGAATGCACAAACGGCACAAAATCCACCACCTGCGATGCAGAGTCCTCACAACTTTCAACAGCAGGCCTATCGGCAGCTAGGAGGGCGAGGACCACGGCCTTTCGTCCCTCTGCAACAAAGGCACGATCAGCAGCAGAATCAACCGCCTCAACCAGTAGTGCAACCGCCTGCTCAGTGGTTCAACAACAATACTTACCACAGCAGCCGAATCCACCACAACTGGTTGACAGGGAATTAATTGCTGAGATAATTCGTACTCAGTTTGGAAATCTCATCGGCCAGGAGAACAGGCCGATGTATATGATGCCTTACCCCGAGTATATCGAAGAGCAGTATCCACTGCCTAGAGGAGTAAAGGTTCCAGATTTCAATACTTTCTCTGGAGAGGTCGGCCGGTCTACTATTGAACATATTGGCCGATTCACAGCTCAATGCACCAGAATTGCGCAAAACGATTTTCATAAGTTGATATTGTTCAGCTTATCGTTAACTGGTCCAGCATTTGAGTGGTACATTAATTTACCAGCAGGATCGGTTAACACCTGGGCCGAAATGGAGCGGTTATTTCATGACCGATCTTATAACACCAGTCCTGAGGTATCAGTGGTTGATTTAACATCAACCAAACAGAAAGCGACAGAATCAGTCACAGAGTTTATAGAGAGATTTTATGCCGTTAAAGCTCAAATGAAGACAATGCTGCCAGAGCATGAATATATTCAAATCCTGAAGCAGAATTTGAAGTTCGCCATCAAGGACAGATTGATGGTCACAAGCCCAAGGACTGTGGCCGAATTAACGGCCGAAGCTATAAGAATGGAGACTTACTTAGCGGAAGAAGCGGCTTTCAAATCGAGCCGAAGTCAAAGTGGCAGGTCACAGCCTATCCAGTCAGCGGCATCGTTTGCAGAATCTCTGGATAGATGTGAGATTGAGGAAGAGTATAATACGGATGATATTCCTGCTTTAGCCGAAGTAGCAAGGGCTGAAATGGTAATAAAAAAGCCCATGACATGTCCTGCTCTTCGGCCAGTCAGAGGCAAGGAGAAAGAGGGAGAAGTTAGACACGAATCTCAGAGGTTTTATTCTTTCGATCTATCTCAGATGGATGAAATATTTGATTATTGCCAGAAGAACGGATTGTTGGAATTCAAAGGAAATCACCCACAGCCAACTAAAGAGCAACTGGAAACCGGGTGGTGTAGATTTCACGGATCGGCTACTCATCCTACAACAGTTTGTGGACATTTCAGAAAGCTGATCCAGAAGCATGTGGACGATGGGAAATTGAAATTCCTAGAAAGACTCATGGCAATCGATAAGAATCTGTTTCTTGTCGCTAACATGGTAATGGTGCACCCAGATCAAAACAAGTCTATACACGATCGTTTGGGTGACCAACCATCGACCAGTAAAAGCTCTGTGCATGATCGGCTAGGAAATCAGCCATCGGCTCAGAAGAAGGCAGGAGTGTGGAGACGGTTAGGATCTCCAAAGGGGAAAGAGAAGATTTCGGATGTTTTTGACCGATTAGGGAATTATGAAGTTAAGGAATGGATCAAGCAATCGGACAAACATCAGAAGGTCGAATTCGGAGATGAGAATGAGAAACCAATGTTGAAAATCATAACCAATGGTTGGGATTCAGAGATGAAGTTGACAGCCGATAAGCAGAACGACAAGACTGTGATTCATATCACAGTTCCCGAAGATGCTGTCACTCCCGAAATGAAGAAACTCAGAAGGCCACCAGCAAATACTCAGGTAGGCCGATGGGTTCAGAATTCCCCAGAGAAGAGGCATTTCGGCCAACGCCGATTTGAGAATTCAGCCTGGAGGGCAGGGGAGGAAAAGACTCCGAAAGGAAAGGGATCGTATCGTACTTTCAAACGAAGGATGCAGCGGCTTAAAGCAGCTGGCGCATTTGAGAAAGAGGAGTACGAAATGATGTATATGGAAGAGGACTTTCCAGACGATTGCTCATCCTCTGAAGCAAGGATCCTCAATAAGGTGTTTTCGGCTCGATTGAAATCAGCCGACGTGAAGGAAGAAAGAAAGCCGAAAGAAGGGCAGGATCGACTGAAAAACAAAACTGAACTTTGGCCGAAAATAATGCAGCCGAAAGCTGATAGTGAACAGCCGAAGGTAAAAGAGGAGTGGAAGCCTAGACCAGTCCAAACTAGGGAATGGAAACCGGAAACAAGTATCGTCCCGAATAGTGACATACTTTCGATCGGGCAGTTCAAGTTTGGTTTCGGGTCTAGTGCCAATATGGTAGGAATGGCCACAACAACCGAGGAGGAGTACTGGTCCGATTCTGAACCAGCTGTGGTCTTTTGTCAGAAGGAGGGAGAATATTTCAGCGATGAAGAACCCATTGTGGACTTCTGTTTCGCTAAACTAGAAGCACTTCGGCCAGAGGCCGAAGCAGAGAAAGTTGTGGAAGAAGGTTATGAAGCGTTCATCCCTGAAGCTCAGCCAAGCACGATTTTACCTCCGACTGAAAAGATGTCTCAGCATGTGAGGCCTTTGTATGTCAAGGGCTGGGTCAACGGGAGACCTCTCAGAAGAATGTTTATTGACGGAGGAGCAACCGTCAATATTATGCCATTATCCACACTGACGAAGATAGGCCGTTCGAACGAGGATTTGTTGCCCACAAGAATGAAAGTGTTAAGTTTTGTGGGAGCTCAAACGGCGGCCGAAGGATGTATTTTAGTGGATGTAACGGTCGGTACAATCTCGATTCCGACCATGTTATTTGTAGTGGATGCAGAGGTTCCGTATGCGGCCCTATTAGGCCGATGCTGGATCCATACTGCTAGATGTTTACCATCAACACTTCACCAGAAGATATGGTTCTGGAAAAAGAATGGTTCAGTCGAAGAAGTGGATGGTGATCAGCCTCCGTTTCCAGTCAGCACAGCCGGCCGAATTGATGCAGTGTTATACGAAGAGCCCATACCACCATTCCTAGCAGTGGTAGGGGAACGATACCCGCAGGTCGTCGAATGTGACTGGACAGATTTGGGGTTCGAGGTCAGATATCAGGCCGATGTACAGCCGAAAGATGAAGAAAGTAAAGAATGAACGAAGAAGCTAAAGGAATGGTCGAGTTCGAATCGACTGAACTCGGATCGACAGGAGAAAAGGCGAATTGGAGTGAACTCATGGATGCTATTCCAAAACGAACACCAGATTTCAAAGCTCAAGATCCTTTAAAAATGGTCAATGTTGGTACAGATGAGCACCCAAGGGAAATCCCATTGAGTGCAAATTTAGATCAGCAGACGACGAGCCGGTTTAAGGAGGTTTAGTAGAGTTCAAAGATTGTTTCGCATGGGATTATACAGAGATGCAAGGATTGGAAAGATCAATTGTGGAACATAGATTGCCAATCAAGGAAGGGTTCAGGCCGCATAAACAGTCGGCCAGGAGGGCAGCGCCCGAAATTGTTCCAAAAATAAAAGAAGAAATAGAAAAGTTGTTAGCGGCCGGATTTGTTAGGCCAGCTAAAAATGTAGAGTGGTTGTCGAATATTGTTCCTGTAATAAAGAAAAATGGGAAATTGAGAGTTTGTATTGATTTTAGAAATCTCAATATAGCCACTCCCAAAGATGAATATATGATGCCTATTGTTGATTTGTTGATTGATTCGGCCGCAAAACAGGGAATGTTATCCTTCATGGATGGATATTCTGGATACAACCAAATCTTTATGGCCGAAGAAGATGTACATAAAACAGCATTCAGATGCCCTGGAGCTATTGGAATTTATGAATGGGTAGTGATGCCATTCGGGTTGATGAATGCAGGAGCCACATATCAGAGGGCCATGAACTATGTTTTTCATGATCTGATAGGAGACTGCATAAAGGTCTATATCGACGACGTCTTGGTCCGATCTAGAGATGTGGAAAGTCATTTGGACGACTTACGAAGAGTATTTGCGAGAATGAGATTACACGGAGTTAAAATGAATCCAGCCAAGTGTGCTTTTGGAGTGCAAGCAGGGAATTTTCTTGGATTCTTGGTACATAACAAAGGCATTGAAGTTGATGCAAATAAAACCAAGGCCATCCAGGAAGCTAGGCCTCCACACGATAAGAAAAGTTTGCAAAAATTCCTTGGACAGATCGGTTTCCTGAGACGATTCTTGGCAAATGCGGCCGGGAAGTCGAAACCATTAACCGATTTGCTAAGGTTGAAGAAAGAAGAGGAATTCAAATGGGGAGTCGATCAACAGGAAGCCTTCGAGCAACTGAAACAGGCTTTGATCAATCCACCAGTATTGGTTCCCCGATTTTGGGCCGACCACTGAAGCTATATATAGCAGCGGCCGAAGAGTCTATTGGAGCACTATTGGCCCAAGAAGACGATGAAGGAAGAGATCGGGCGATTTATTATCTAAGCCGAATCCTTAGGGATGCAGAGCTAAGGTACTCGCCGATTCATAAACTATGTTTGAGTCTTTATCATGCATGCCAGAAGCTAGAATATTATATTCAACCAAGGCAAGTGATAGTGGTGGCTTCGGTTGATATAATCAAAATCTTGATGAATGATCCGATTAGTAGCCGAAGAATGGCTAAATGGGCCATGAGGTTAAACGCATATGATTTGAAGTATCAACCACTTAAGGCTATGAAAGGACAAATTATAGCCGATTTCTTGGCCGATCACGCAATACCTTCGATGTCAGATGATATTGAAGAACATGTTCGGCCGAAAGTGATAAATGAAATAGGAATAGTGTATCTACGCCCATGGGTAATGATGTTTGATGGTTCCAAAGCCGCCTCAGGAGTTGGGGCAGGGTTCACACTACAGAAACCGGAGGGCAAGATACACAGGTACTTCGTACAATTACCGAACTCCTATACTAATAACCAAGCCGAGTACAAAGCGTTAATTTCGGGGCTGCAACGACTTATAGAAGAAGGAGTAAAAGCGGTTATAATCAAAGGAGATTCGCAAGTGGTTATTCAACAATTGTTAGGAGATTTTTCGCTAGAGAGTTCTCAACTGATTAGATTATATGAAGAGGCAATCGACTTACTAGAAGAATTCGACGAGGTATATGTTGAATACATCCCCAGAGAAAAGAATGAATTAGCGAACGAATTGGCTCAACACGCAGCCACATATCGGCTAATGCCGATAGTAGGGAATGTGGAAATACATTTCGCCGAAACAGAGAAGGCCGAATGGATAAAAAAAGGTAGCACGAACGTTGGAAGATCCATCCGAAGCTAATCCAGCCGAAAAGCGGAAGGCGATGGATTATATAATAATAGGAGGATTACTCTTCAAACGAGCCATCGATGGAGTGCTACTCAGATGTGTTGGAGAAGAGGACGCGAAAAGAGTAATGGGAGAATTACACGAGGGAATATGCGGCGCACATCGGACAGGAAAGTCGATGAAATGGAGTATCATTCGGCTAGGATATTATTGGCCAAAAATGGAAACAGATTGCGAAAAATATGCCAAAGGGTGCCGCGAATGTCAGAAACACGGGCCGATTCAGAAGTTACCGGCCGAAGAGTTACATATAATGATCAAGCCATGGCCATTTCGAGGATGGGCTATGGACATTATTGGAAAGATTCATCCTTCTTCATATAAAAGGCATGAGTTCGTGCTAGTCGCGACAGATTATTTTACGAAATGGGTCGGAGCTCAGGCATATGTTAGCATTTCTCAAGAAGTTATTGAATTTATTAAGAGACAGTTGATTTACAGGTTCGGAATCCCACAGACAATTCTAACAGATAGAGGAACAGTATTCGTGGGAGAAAAAGTCAAGGCCTTTGCAGACGAATATGGGATAAAGATCGTACATTCGTCGCCGTATTATCCACAGGGGAATGGGCAGGCAGAGGCCACTAACAATCAATTGATAGGAATTATAAATAAGATGATCGAGGATCAACCGAGAAAGTGGCATGAAAAGTTATCCAAAGCATTGTGGGCTTATCGGAATGCCAAGACTTCAGCAACAGGATTCACGCCATTTCGGTTGACATATGGGATGGACGCAGTCCTTCCAGCTGAAATAACGGTGCCGACTTTGAGAACAAGTCAAGCTGATTTGATGTCGGCCGAACAGTACGATCGATCAATAAAAGATGAATTATTGGAAGTTAATTCCGATCGGGTGCAAGCATTTGAAAATTTGCAGAAGAATAAAGATATTGTGGCCGATTGGTATAATAAGCGAATTCGTGTTAAGCGATTTGAAGTAGGTGATTTAGTGTGGAAAGTTATATGGCCACCTAAGCAGAAGGATGGCCGATTAGGAAAGTGGAGCCCCAATTGGGAGGGGCCTTTTATTGTTCAGACGAAATTACCGAATGGAGCATACATCTTAGTCGACGAAAATGGAGAACAAATGTCGAATCCAGTAAATGCAAGATATATGAAGAAGTATTATGCTTCAGTTTGGGATTAAACATTAAGTGAACAGAAAGAAAAAGATTTTATTTCATGGACGAAATGTTACAAAGAGGAGCTACTTCGGCCGAAAGCGGCGTCGATAGTCCGAAATTATAATATACAAGGGAAACATCCTATTCTAAGAAGGCATATACAAGGAAAAGGTCCTAAGAAAAGGAACTGGAGGATTCCCAGCCTTGTACAAATGCTGCCTGGAGCTATCGGCGATGGCGAGATCACTGATTACAAAACAGCAGCGCCGATTAATCCAACCACCTAACCTCGACCCCTGGGAATGCTTTAACGAACGGTACAACACCCCAGAGGTAGAAGTCAAACTCGGGTACATCCTCCGCACTACCTCAGACAGGAGTAAGAGGAGTACAGCGAGGCAGTCACCCAAAGAGGTGGAAGGGAAAAGAGAATGGGGAAACCACAAAAAGAAGTGGGTCCCCGTTAGACAAGGTCCGACTGGATATGCAACCGCAAAGCTGAAAAGAAGTGCATCCGCATAACCGTCGAGACCTGCATTTGGAATAACAAATAGAGATCCTCGCCCATACGAACATGGTGGGAAAAATGTTAGCTGAACTCGTGCCGCATGGGCAAAGGGTTTTCGTACCACGTCTGGAAATCCTTGCAGGGAGACATCAGCCAGAGACCATGGGGGTACCGGAGATAGAGGGTCGAGCCAAGCAAGAAGAGAAATCATTTTGATAAAAAGGAAAATGTGAAGAAGTGATGGATAAACATCAATGAAGGCCGGGTATTTATAGGAGAAGGATGGATACTCGGCAGAGGAAACGGTCAATATTAAAAGCTATTTATGGGAAGACGTTATAGCTGATTCCCAATAAAAGCTGCTAACATTCAGAAATTAGTAATCATGAGTACCGAAAACATGGGATTCGAGAAGATACGAATCATAGTTGCAAGAAGAAAAAGATACGCATCCATAAGTACATTGTTTCGGCCAAATACAACTTACAAAAAGGAAATGGCCGAAGATAACTGGTAAAGACAGCCGAAATTCACATCAAGAAAATATGCAAGTCTATAACAAAACCTTGCAAGACAATGGTCTATATATATATATATATATATATATATATATATATATAAAGGGGGAAACTAATGATCCTCGCTGTCGTCAAAGTGAACATCATCGTCCAATCCTTGTAAAGCGTCGATAGAAGGATTAGCAGAGGATATTATCAGACCCGGGTCTGCTGTGAACGAAGGGCCAGGAGCATTACTGGATGAAGGATGATCGGTGGCTAAATCAGCACCAGAAGGAACACCAGATTTCCCTGGATAAGCAAAAGAAAAAGGACGATGGACTAAGAGGACACAAGGAATAATCAAGTTACAAAAAATAAAGAGAGAGGAATAAAATACCTGCAGGGGTCTTCGAAGAGGGAGGAGCATCATTAGACGAAGAAGTCTCCATCTTCGAAGAGTCTAGAGGAAATAAAGTTGGAGGAGAAAGGACATGAGCAGTACTTTTTCCCACCAAGGCTTTTGATAGCCGAATCAAGGTGGCCGACTAAAGATTGAGTATCGGCCCACTTCTCTTGGAAAGTACTAAGTATGTAGTCGTTGAAGCTTGACCGCATGGCCAAGTAAGAAGCATTCCGATGGGAGTCCAAAATCTTTGCTTTAGGAGCTTCGGCCGATTGACGGAGAAATTGTATCGATCGTTTCAAATCGGCCGATTTCTGTCTAGTTTGATCTAAAACCAATTGCAACTCCTGCTCCTTTTGTTGAAGTTTGGCTATCTCTGAGTGGATCGAAGAAAGGTCCTCGGAGTACTTATGTTCCCGGGATTCCATTTCAGAAAGGATATCCATTTGAGCCCGATACTCCACCGAATATTTGTTAAAAATAACTTGAGAGGCAGCCAGGGCTTCGCGTTCGACGGCAAGTTTGTTTCGCATCTCTAAGTGTGCTCTCAGTTATTGGTCCAAGGAGAGGACAGACTTCATAATCATCTGAAGAGGGTCATTCAAGTTCAATGAAACCATCTCCTCATGAAAGTGTTGTTCAAGATGAGACAAAAGAAGAAGGATCGGTTTCGGATTGACAAATTCTACGTCAGATTGCCTAGCGATCAGGTTACACAACTTGCCCAAACAATCTCCATGATGTGCCGAAGGGTTTGACGGGAGGGAAGTCGAAGGCACAGGAGAGAAGAATTCATCCAAGACATGCCGATCAGGAAATGGAGACAAAGGGACCGGATCGGCAGAAGTGTCACCAACAGTCGTACCACTAGGTATAGGATCAAGAGATCCCAAAATCGCCGAAGATGCAAGTACAGTAGAATCCCCAATTGGTCGGAGAAGGTCAACCGAAGAAGAAATAACAGGATCGGTCGAAACAGGACCCTGAACCAGTCGCTGAGGTTCGGCCAAAGAAGGACCAATGGGAGCAACCGAATCAGTAACACCAGTCGATGCACATGGTTCAGTAATAAGGGGATCCGAAGCTGCGGTCAAAACAGGCGAAATGGTGGACGATGGCAGAGCAGAAGAAACCTAAGAAAAAAAAGAATGAATGATGATCAGCTGTAAAAAAAAGGGAGTGCACAAACAGAAATATATAAAAAAAAAAAGAGAAAGGGAAAAACAACGAACCATAAGACGAGTGGCAGGGATTCTGCCAAGAGGAGAGCGGGAGGAACGCTTCCTAGTCTGTGTAGGAGGAAGAGAGCTAGCAAGAGGGGCCGAAGACGAAACAAGTCTTTTTCGGCCAGGGTCCGAAGTAGAAGGACGGAGGATACCTAAGTTCAAAACGGCAGCCGAATGAGTAACACAAGATGAGAAAGAAGATAATGATCAAGAAGTAAGCATACCTGGGCGACAAGAAGAAGGCGAATCGAGAAGACGCTGGGGAGTGGAATCCGGTGAAGACAGAGGATAAGAAGAGAAAGGCAGAATGGGCGAGAAACCACTCCGCCGCAGTAGTGGGTTGAGATCGGCGCTGAAGAAGGTATGAGCAACACCGTCCCACCAAAGCCAAAAACGAAATATAGAAAGCCCAGGACGAACAAGGAACTTCGGTACATCAAAATCGATTAAACGCCGATGATGAGTGGAGCATAGCCGGCGGCTGGAAGAAGGAGTAAGTCGCTTGTCAACCCGACAAGCCTCTACCAAATCCTGCCCGAAACCAAATTGGCGGCTAACCAGATGAGGATTGTAAACCTCAAAAGGAATGGTAGCGTTTGGAAGAGCCGTAGAACCATTGAAAATAGGACGAGGAAGAATGCAACGATTCCAAACCTGAGCAAGAGGTACGGGAAGGAGGTCGCCAAAGGGAGCGGTGGCAATCTCTTTTACCCAAGCAAAATCGGTTCTCCGATAGTAATGCTGAGAAAAGGACTGATCAGCAGTTCGGCCTAAGAAATAGCTGATCCAATGTGGAACCGACATGGCAGGAAACGATGTCCCCAGAAGGTCGGGACCAACAAAATGGTCAGGACGAATGTCGTGGGGAGGGAAACCAGAAATGTCGCGGAAATGCCAAACCAACCATAAGTGAAGAAACCATAGAGGACCTCGAGCCTTGTCCGAGGAACCTTTCTCCCAACCCAAAACAGTAGCCGATATGCCTGCGTACAGATGAGCAAGGAAGAAATCGGCCAACGGTAAGGTGGCCTTGGCAAGAATTGCAGAGGCTAGAGGAAAGATTTCAAGAAGAACCCCTTTAGAAGGAGTGCACCAGAAGAATCGCGTCAGAAAATACATCATGAAAGCCAGTGGTTCTTGAGGATGAGGAATGGGCGATGAAACATCACTCTGATGATTAACAATCCAACTGTTAAAAGAATTAGAAGAGGGGAAGCCAGTGGTCTTCTCTGTGGGGCGAGATTCAGAAGTGACACCGAGATTATCCCCACGAACGGAAAGACTCAAGAGGAGTTTCACGTCCTGAATGGTGGGGGTCATCATCCCCCAAGGGAAACGAAAGCAGTTCACAGAGGGATTCCAGAAACACAAGAGTGCCTGAATGGGGCGAAGGTCAGTTGGAAAAGGCAAAGTACTAAGAATGATCAGTCGACGGATAGAGGATTTGGACCAAGAATCACGACAATGAGGCTCGAGATGACGGTACCAATCCACATAATCAGCAGAAGGTGAAGGCCAGTTAGGAAAGGGTGAAGTAAAAATTTGAGAGGGAAAATAGGAGGAATACAGGGGTATAGAACGGTTTTCAGAGAAAATACGAGCGGTACACTCATCAATTTCTTCAGGGATACCCAGCGGGCCTAAGGAGTAGAAGTTTTCAGGAAGATAACAAACTGTGGAATGAGAAGCGAAAGAGCTCTCGATCTTGAGAAGTTCCGACGAAGGAACGGGAATAGATTAGGGATCCATCGGAGAAAAAGAACGAAGAAAAAAGAGAGAAAGGCAGTTGAAAGGGCAGTTTATGTCGAAGAGGAACATGCTACTTAAAAAGGGCAATGATGACAGGATTCCTCGAGAAGAAGAAATAACCGTCAGGAAGAGCGAGGGAGAATTACTTGAGCTCTTTTCGGAACGAAAGATCGCCCAAGTAAGGAGGGCATCTGTTGGGGACATGGGCCACAAGAAGTTAATTGGGCCATACAATATGGGCCGAAGAAGGATTTCTAAGAAGAGTTGAGCTTGAAATCGAGTGGGCCGAGAAATTAAAAGGAACGATCCAAAACAGAAGAAGAAACCCGAATGGAGGAAGATTTCGGAGGGAAGAGATTTCGGCCGAAATAAAGCTATGTCAGCCGATAGGAAAGGAATGAAAATCGACTCGAGGGAATCGGCCGGAGGAGCGGTTACCAAGCTCCGGCTATAAATAGGGGATGCCATGCACAGAATCCAAGAGATCAATCCAACCCCCAAATTCCTTTATCAAATTTAATTCTTTGTATCTTTACTGCTTTCTTTACAGCTTTCCTTTACAGTTTTTCCTAGACTCTAGCTTAGCTTGTAGCGGTTACTTTCCAAGTCCACCGTTGTTTCTCAACAACTGGTAGTTTGGTTCCTTTATCCGATGAATTCGTCGTTGTTTCTTAACAACTGGTAGATTCTCCATTGTATTGAATTTGCCATTTATAAATTCAGAGAATATTCAGTCAAGTTTGGGCGCATTATTGTTAATCCGGACCCGTAATCGGTTTGATCCTTTTCCGATAGCCTCCCTTGAGGAGAAAAAGGTCCTTGGCTCATCACCAGCCAAACAGTGGCACGCCCAGTGGGACTAGAAATGGCATTTGAACAGACAACTCCAGCGGTTAACACGGCGGCAAGGACCGATTTGCCGCCGATCCAGGAAGAACGCACAGCAGAACCAGGCGAGTTCCCCCCGGGGTTCCCTGGACCATCAAACTTCCACAATCATGAGTTTTCACACGACGATCTAACCCCGCGGTTCCGTGATCATGTCCAATTTATGGTAGAAGCGGCGGTAACTAATTCGGTTCGCCAGATAGAACGCAATATCCTGGCAGCAATGCCAGCTATGTTCAGAGCCGAATTAGCGAGGAACATGTATCCGATGGGAACGCAGAATGGAATAATATGTAGAATCAATAAAAATGCCATACCTCGCCAGAAGTGAGCCCATCAATGCGTGGACGCATAGCCTGTATGCGTTCCAATGTTGGTCCCTCCTGTCTCGTCTGTCCCGTCCATCGAGTGGCCAATTCGTATCGAGCCTTGAATTTAGGATTGGGTGAAGGACGTGGGAGCGTCGGAAAATGCCCGTAAATCCATGCCTGCAACAACAACAATCAAATGATTTAGTGTTAAACAAGTTATGGTTAGAACTTTAGTTATTATCATGTAATTAAAATTGGTACCTCGAGCAGAGTGGTGAAGCCACAAAACTGTCAAGTGGATGCACGACATGTTGTACCCAGCTGATGATAGAGATACGCAAGAACAGCTGCACCCCAAGCATAAGTCCAGAATCGCACCATATCTCGTAAATAGTCCATCCAATACAGCTGCACCGAATCCCCACTCTTGTCAGGCAATAGTGTGGTGCCAAATAGGTACATAATATAAGCTCAGGCACAACCCAGCTGTCTATCAGGATCAAGCGATGTCATGCCGTCCATAAAGTAATCCTTCAACCATTTCATGGTCACCGACACCCCAAAGTTGCCACCCATCCCTTCCACAGCAGCCTGCAGTGGAATCCGAAACCGACCTCTCCGTCAGTGCCACAACATCGCCATTAACCACTAGTCCCGTAAGGTAATGCACGTCCTCTAGGGTGATAGTCATCTCCCCGAATGGCATATGAAAGCTGTTAGTCTCTCCATGCCACCGCTCAATGAATGCTTGAATCAGTATCTTGTTCGGGTGCAAGTAGGAGGCCCGCCTCATATTAAGGAGGCCGGTACCCATCAGAAAGCGCCTGGTTCCCTGGTGGTTTCATTTGCTGCTAAGGTCTACGACTTAAATTTTGGCACGTGGTTATGTATCTTTATTGGTTGTCTCTCCTCGCCCCGGGGTATCGCACGTGCGATGTGCGACTCCCACTTAGATAATAATTCTGGCAACTCCTCATCAGAGCCGGACCCACTACCCGACTCTTGCTCTGATCCACTACCCGACTCTGACTCTTGCTCTAATCCACTACCCGACTCTGACTCTTGCTCTGATCCACTACCGGACTCTTTTGCATCTGAATCTGTGGAAGGAGATGGTGGTGGTGGAGGGGGCTCTGGTATAGCCAAAATCTATCTGGTAGCCTCGTCATATGCAGCCCGACGTTGTCATCTGTATGAGGCCGTCTGTCGTACACGGACACCTGAGGGAATAACATAACAAAATATATTAATATATGATTTTAAAAAAATGCTAACAAAGAAAAAAAAAAGCATGGCCGGCCATTACTGGCCGGCCCATATAAGAACCGAACGACCACTAGTGGCCGTTGTACCAACTTAGCAAACGTCCAGAGCTGGACGTTTGCTAAGGAACGGCCATGGATGTCCATGGACATCCATGGCCGTTCAGCGTAAAGGAACAGAATAAAAAGAAAAGAGGAACGTCCGATAATGGACGTTCCTCCCATGTCTCGGCCGGCCATCAATGGCCGGCCACTACTCAAACCCAACGTCCAACACCTACCGTTCAGTAAACGAAGTTGATATAAAAAAAAAAAAGAGGAACGTCCGATACTGGACGTTCCTTTCATGTCCTGGCCGGCCATTTATGGCCGGCCTCTACTCAACCCGAACGTCCAACACCCACCGTCCGTTCCCATGTCTAAACCAAATCAACCCACCGTGTACCCTTCTCCATCTAAACCAAATCTACTTCAGACATTCAATCTCAAAAACTAAACCAAATCTACTTCAATCTTCAAACCAAAAAAATTAAATATCAAAAATTAATCCCTAAAATACTAAGACACTAACACATTGCAAGAACAACCACGAAACCCATCCTAACCTAGATCTGAGAAAAAATAGAAAAAATACCTTCTCCACCGTCTCCACCACCGCGCTCGCCACCGCCGGAGACTCCACGCCCGCCGCCACCATGGCCGCCGCCACCAGCCCTCCCTCCGCGCGTCCTCGGCATTTTTGTTGACAGATTTGGTTTCTTCTCTTCGGCCTTCTTCTCGTTCTCGTGTTCTTCGTGCTTTTTCTCTTCCAAATTTTGTGTGTGCCCTAAACCCCTCCCTCGATGTGTGTGTTAAAAAAGATAGACCTGGACTAAAATAATGAAGACCCGGACTCCAGATTCTATTATATGGGTTGAAAGGATAGAATAGGTAAATATTTTTGTGTGTGCCCTAATCTAAGTATTTTTTGTATGTGTGGAAAAAACTTGTGTGCACATAACGAGAGCATGTTATTATTGTGTGTAAATTGACCACTCAGGCAGGGTGGACCTAGAGAATTTTTCCCAATAGTATGTGGTCTGATTGTTTGATATTTTCGAGTTGAGACCAACAAAACTTGAATTTAAGATTACGCTGTCATCTCTTACAGAATTAATTAAGGAATTACAATGAAGAAATCAATATAGAAGAATCAAGAATGGTTGGATTCTCCCGCCTCGGCTTCAAAAAAAATAAATAAATAAAAATTAAACGATGGTTGGGATTAATAAAGACATTTAATTAATACTCTCACCTCTCCGGTAATAATGTCTAGGGGTGTGCAAATTTTGGTCGAAACCGAACAAACCGACCAAACTGAACCGAATTTTGCAATTTGGTTCAGTTTTTGGATTTCGGTTTGGTTTTTGGTTTTGAAAATCCAAAATTTCGGTTTTCGGTTCGGTTTTTGATTTTTAAAAATCTACAATTCGGTTAACCGAACGAACCGAAATTTGAATTATATACTAAAAAATATATAAAATACATTATGCCATTATATAATACTTCCTCCATCTCACTATTTTTTACGGACCAACCAACACGTATGCCGATACACATTTTTAACGGTTAATAACTTAAATTGTGTACAACGAAAAGTTATAAAAAGTTAATTGTCTAAAATTACAAGATTAGACGAATCTAACAAGATCTCACTTGACTATGTTTTTTCTTACATAATTATGATAAAAGTTCGAATTAAAGTTAAACAGTGAATAGTGCCAAAAAATCATCCGTAACAAAAACACCCAGACGGAGGTAGTAAACACAAAATAATACCACTATTCGGTGACTGTTTGTGTGGATGAGAAGTGACAAAATATTTATTTTGTCATTTCATTTGTGTGTAATTTGAACAATGCAATTTGGAATGGTTTACTATTATGCACTCATAGTTATATGTAGATATGATGTTTTTGTT
Organism: Hygrophila difformis; assembly: GCA_030278955.1. Taxonomy (NCBI): domain Eukaryota; kingdom Viridiplantae; phylum Streptophyta; class Magnoliopsida; order Lamiales; family Acanthaceae; genus Hygrophila; species Hygrophila difformis. Next base: position 37,606,068 of record JAOANR010000002.1, on the reverse strand, counting down.
TGACATGGCGAAATTTACAGGTTTGAAAATGGTAATAGAGATGCTTTGATCAAAAAATATTTTATTTTTTAGAAAAGCAATTCGGTTCGGTTCGGTTAACCGGTATAACCGAACCGAAATATTTCGCTTCGGTTATTTCGGTTTTTAGTAATTTTGGTTCGGTTTTGGTTTTTAGAAAAAATCAGTTTTTAATTCGGTTTTGGAGTTTGGTTCGGTTCAGTTAACCGAACCGACCGATGCACACCCCTAATAATGTCCCAAAACTTTTGGGCATAATGTTTTAGGTAGAATGAATTATTGTGTTAAAATGGAGTAATTAGTTGATGTGATATTTATTTGAATTGATAAAAAAAAAGTGAAGTAATTAGTTGATGGTATATTTTAGTTGGTGCTTAAAAAGTAAAAGTATTCTAAAAAAATGAAATATAACAATTGAAGTAGGAGGGATCCAAAGTTTTAAACATCGGTTTCGGTGTCTGTATCGGACATATAAATTTTGGGAAATTTCGAAGATATCTGAAATTTCGGGAGAAATTTCGGAGATATTTGTAATTTTTTGAGAAAACCACATCGAGTTTCTGAGATGATGAAAATGAAGATATTTCAAATTTCCTCCTCAATGTTACTATATAAATTAGTAATATGCTAACAATACTCATTCAATGGTATATTATGCTAATAATATTGTTGATATCATGCACCATGTTGATTGATAAGAGATGTAAAATCGATGAAAATAAGTTAATTGAATGGCATATAATCAATGTGTCGAAACATAAATTTTAATTTTTAATTTTTTTTTAAAAAAAACATATTTTTAGAATTTAGAAAAAAATATTTTTTTAAAAAAAATTCGGGAAATTTCGAGTTTCGGGCGAAATTTCGATGGATATTTTGTAAAAATATATTGTAGGTGAAATTTCGCTTCGGGGTGTTCCGAAACCCGAAATTTCGGTGATTTCGGCGATATTTAAGACAATGGACGGACCAAAAATGAAATTGAGATGAAATTAATGAGACAAAAGGAGTATAAGGTAATGTATAAATAATAAATTAATACTCCATCCGTTTTGTTAAAATTGAAACGTTTGGAAATTGGGTACTATCCACACACGCACTTTGACTTAAAGTTTTATCATAGTTATACTAGTGTTTGGGCCATGGGCCACAAGAAGTTAATTGGGCCATACAATATGGGCCGAAGAAGGATTTCTAAGAAGAGTTGGGCTTGAAATCGAGTGGGCCGAGAAATTAAAAGGAATGATCCAAAACAGAAGAAGAAACCCGAATGGAGGAAGATTTCGGAGGGAAGAGATTTCGGCCGAAATAAAGCTAAGTCAGCCGATAGGAAAGGAATGAAAATCGGCTCGAGGGAATCGGCCGGAGGAGCGGTTACCAAGCTCCGGCTATAAATAGGGGATGCCATGCACAGAATCCAAGAGATCAATCCAACCCCCAAATTCCTTTATCAAATTTAATTCTTTGTATCTTTACTGCTTTCTTTACAGCTTTCCTTTACAGTTTTTCCTAGACTCTAGCTTAGCTTGTAGCGGTTACTTTCCAAGTCCACCGTTGTTTCTCAACAACTGGTAGTTTGGTTCCTTTTTCCGGTGAATTCGCCGTTGTTTCTTAATAACTGGTAGATTCTCCATTGTATTGAATTTGCCATTTATAAATTCAGAGAATATTCAGTCAAGTTTGGGCGCATTATTGTTAATACGGACCCGTAATCGGTTTGATCCTTTTCCGATAGCCTCCCTTGAGGAGAAAAATGTCCTTGGCTCATCACCAACCAAACAACTAGTTAAAATATAGTAAAGTGGGATCTTGTTAGATTTGTCTCGTCGAGTAGTTTTTAAATATCGAACTTTTAGAATTTTTACTAATACCGAACTTGAGTTATTAATGGTTTAAAATGTGCACTGGACTGCGTGCACTGTGGGTCCGTTTCAATTTTTTAAAAACGGAATAAGTAGTATATACTTCCTCCATTTTCTTTTATTTGTTACAGACCCACTGCGCACGCAGTCCAATGCACATTTTAAATCATTAATAACTCAAATTTGGTACATTTAAAAATTCTAAAAGTTCGATATTTACAAACTACACGACGAGACAAATCTAACAAGATCCCACTTGACTATATTTTAACTTGTATAACTATGATAAAACTTTAAGTAAAAATCTGTATGTGAATAGTGACAAATACTCAAATGGGGCTATTATAGGAAAATGGAGTAAGTAATAATTAATCAATTTAACCCTAACATAAGGTATATGCCATAATTAGTTACATTGAACTAATTAAAAGTATAAATAAAAGATTTAATTTTATTATACTATTAGATTAAATTAATCAATTTAACCCTAACATGTACTAATTGAGATCCATTTTTCTTTTTTTATTCTTCCACTATGTAGATTCATTTCATTTCCATTTTAGTTCATAATGAAATTATTAGTTCCCAAAATACGAGTGGGTTTGTATCCTGACTCAGGATTTCCAGATGTGCTTTCTGTGTGATTGTGTTGTGCTATTGTTTTGGTTTCCCACATATGGCATTATATTCTATTATTTTCTTTCCTTTTTATAGTTTTACTAATTGGTCTTAATTTAGATATGTAATCGTGGACCTGTTATTCTATTATTATATTCTATTATTTTTTTTCCTGTAATCGTGGACCTGTTAATGAATATAAATGTTACATGTGTGGTGGGCCATGAATATTGTCCGAATTTATTAAGATTTTGGGTATTTTTTATTCTATGTAGCAGATTGTGTGGAGGTTTTTTTGACAAATCTTATCCATTGTGTTGCCAACCAGTCATATTGTGTTCTGTCTTTGTTCAACTGATGTTGTAGTATATATTATGGGAAAATATTAAATAGTATGTGCCGCAAACCAGATCATATTGTGTTCTGTCTCTGTTTAACTGATGTTGTAGTACATAGTATGTGAAAATAGTAGGTAGTATGTGCTGCCAACCAGATCATATTGTGTTCTATCTCTGTTTAACTGATGTTGTAGTACATAGTATGTGAAAATAGTAGGTAGTATGTGCTGTCATACATATCATATTGTGTTCTGACTCTCTTTAACTAATGTTTTAGAACATAGTGTGGGAAAATAGTAATTAATATGCGCTGCCAACCATCTCATATTGTGTTCTGTATCTGTTTAACTGATGTTGTAGGTATGGGAAAATATTAAATAGTATGTGCTGCCAACCAGTCCACATTGTGTTCTGTCTCTTTTAACTGATGTAGTAAATAGTATGGAATCACATTAGATTTGAAAAAACATCATTATAATTCTTCACAACCATACATCACTATCACAGAGATTCTACTTCTGCCAATGTTCGTTATACATCATAGCATTGGAAACATTCAAATAAATTTTATTTTTTACCTGACAACACTGGTGCAACACGGCAGTGTCCGGCGTCGGTGATACAACAATCATCGGTATTACTTAACGTAAACTTATCGGAGCATGCTTCAATATATTCTGCTCCATTGTCATCACTTTCCCCAATTCCATAACATGGCAATGGCACTGGATCATCCAACCGCTGCAAAACATCATCGTCGTTGTCTGAAAAACATTCCCAACTGGTGTATCATCAACGTGGGTCAGGGAGTTTTCGGTTGATATTCCATTGTCGCGGGCGTCACCAATTTCGTCGGCAAGGAGTTCAGATCCACCATCTCCGTTCACGGTCCCCCGTTGAAGAGCCTGATGCTTTTTTGGTTTTGCAATTGCCTCACACGACATTCATATTTGATCCATTAAGAAAATGGAAGTTATACATCACTAATAATTTAAGCCCATTAATTAAGGTTATGGCAAATCCACTTTCCATTGGTATTAATTGACCCACAATGAAATTATTTCACAACTTGATGACGCGTAGCATTTCTATCACTTCCATGGAACATATCTGCATTTCCAGATTCATGCATAGTGTGAATAGTAACTTAATTGCCCAAAATATACTCACATTCACATTACTTTCATAGGTTGAAATTTTAAATAATTTCATATATGTTTACTTTAAAAACTAATCTATCTTTTATTTAAATTTAGTTAACCACATAAAATTTTATCAAATAAATTGCATTCCCTTCTTCCCAATAATTTAGGTTATTTTTAATTTGTTCACACAGTTCTTTTTTTTTTTTGTAAAAATGATCCATATAAAATTTGGTATTATAAAATTCAGATAATCACATAATCTTATACTTCATATATTATATTTTATAATTATTTTTATTAATATATTCCGAAATATAGTATTTCCACCGTTTCTTTTTATTTGCTACATTGGAGTTTTGTATACTATTTACACCTACAATTTGACTTGAAGTTTTATCATAATTTTACAAGTTAAAATATAGTTAAGTGACATCTTGTTAGATTCGTCTGGTCGAATAATTTTTAAATATCCAAATTTTAGATTTTTTACTTGTACAAAACTTTTTATTAGTAATAATTTAAAATGTATATTGAACTGCATGTACTGTGAGTCTATAGCAAATTTAAAAAAAAAATGGAGGAAGTATTATTAAAAAAAATATATATACCTCTCAGAAAAGATAGATAACCTATGCTAATGGGAGATGGGAGTAACACTTCCACAAATCACATAGGACCAAGAGATCGAGTATGCACAAATTAAATCTAGCAGCACAAGCTGGTCACTGAAAGATCTTCAAGGTAGAATTGCGAATCTGTGTCAGACACTGTAGTAGACATGCCGAAAATGACACTTTGGCTATTTCTATGCTCCCGTCAATTATCATCATCAAATCAACTCATCAATCCTGCCTGCATCAATGCATAATTTCAGATTAATTAATTCACAACTAGCTAGGGGTTGGTTTGTCTTTGCAAATTCAAAGCCAACCTGGCAAAGGTAGAAGATAAAAGTCCAAGGCAAGAGTTAAAAATGCAGAAACCTGGAAGATTGAAGAAGGCAGGCAGCAGGCATATAGTAGTAGTAGTATTATTAGTAGGGTATGATGAATTGGAATTCTCATCATAGGCCATAGCTGCTGACAGAGTACAGGGCTTCCAAAGCACGCCTTACTTACGTCACTCTTCCTATTCTGATTTCTGCTGCTGCTGCAGAAAGACTCAACTGACACTCTCACTCCCCAAGCGTCACTACAGTACAGTGCTGACCGCCATTTCTTTCTTCTTCTTTCTTCTTTCTCCTTCTCCTTCTCCTTCTCCCTCTGCAGTCTGTCTGTCTGCACCACCCCACTACTCATCACTATTCTTCAATTGACCTCCAGGGCAGGCTCCATCATTGATATTGATATGATAGTAGTAAAAATTAAAGTAAATATGGAAGTACTACTAATTTAGAGATAGGGGGAGGGGGTGACGTGGGGTTGTAGAGATTTTGATGTGAAATTCTGGTATAAAGTAATACTACTAGTATTTGCCTTTGAGTTGCTGACAGTTTTACATGTGTGCACTGCTGAGCCTGAGGATGGCTTTCTTTCCTTTAGCTTTTTTTTACATGAAAATGGATTATTGCAGAATTATATAGGGCACAGTTGCAGGAGGCAGATTTTAGACTTCAGTCTTCCCAATCTCCATGCCTTTCTTTATGCAGAGTAACTGCAGTTTGGATCCTCCATGACCATTCCTCCTCTCACCTTCTCTTGTACAAAACCCTTAATTTTGAACTACTACTATTGTAGTATACTTTGTTTACTCAAGAGGATATTGAGTATGTTTGGGAGCAAGCATATTTACTAGCATATAGCATATTGGAAGAGCGTATCCTCTCACAGTTCTCTCTCCGAATCTGCTATCTGCTAGCGGATCTGCTGACTCCCAAACATCCCCATTAACCACTTAATCCATGCAATTAAACAAATGTTTATTAGCAATCTAGTACTAGTAATTAATTAAAGTCACCCCACACAGGCGCAATGCAAATCGTTAAGACAATTCATAAAGGATTTGGATAGAATATTGAATGAATGACATTCAACAGGTGTTACTGTCCTGATCCCATGATGTGTGTCTGCTATGTGTTAATGGTGTATGTGCTAGGTATTTAATGGTATTTGGGCTCTATAAAAATACTCAGTACATTCAAAACACTTTTTCAACAATACATAGAAAGCAATCATTCAGCACATTCTGGTTCAGCTATCATACCAAATCCATTAATAAACACCTTGTGGTTTAGTTATCAAACCAAATCCATTAATAAACAACTTGTGGGCACAAAACAACAATATGAACGACTCACATAAAAAATAAATAAATAAAAAGTCAAATGTCAATTTTCTGTGGTTGCGATGTAGGAGTGTTGTGACCACCGAAAATCGGTGGGCCAAAATTGAGCCAGGAAATTGGGCCAAAGTAAATGAGTATTTATGGGCTGAAGGAAAAAAGGAAGAATATTTGTCAAAGCCAGAGTTCATGAGGGCCGAGGGGATAAGATTGGAGCAAGGGTAGAGGCTGAGTTCCACCGAAATGGATGGAAGCAAGTTCGGCCGGAGGAAGAAAAAAGCTGATCGACTCTGGAGGCAGTTGGGGAGCGGTTATTCAGCTCCACTTCTCCATCTATAAATAGGGGATGCAAGGCACAGAAATCAGAGAGATCAATCCACCCCAAATTTCCAATTATGTCAATTTACTTTACTGTATCTTTTATTGCTTTCCTTTACTAGCTTTCCTAGATTTAGCCTAGTTTATAGCGTTACTTTCTCGAGTCAACCGTTGCTCCTTAGCAACAGGTAGATTTCGATAGCTAGTTAAGGATAATCACCCGTTGTTTCTTAGCAATTGGTAGATTTTCCATTGTTTTATGTTTTTCCATTGTATTGGATTCAATTTCAGTCAAGTTTGGGCGCATTATTGTGTTTTCAAACCCATAACTGGTTTGATCATTTTCCTGAAGCCTCCCTTGAGGAGAAAAAAGGTCATTGGCCACGACCTGTAACACCCCGATTTTTGGTCACCCAGGTCGGGATGTCACCGCCACACCTCCCTAGCAAGACACGGTTTCTCCGAGCTTGCTAAAGAGATGCAAGGCTATGGTTTTTCAGAATTTAAAACATTCAAACAGCCCATTTATATATAATTTAAAAATAATGTCATTACAGTTGCAGCGGAGAATAATATTTACATAAGTATAATGCAGCGGAATTTAAATATAGCCAAGACGGCCAGAATACGGGTTAAACAAGCCCGTTCATGCAATTTCTAGTCTAACGTAACATTTAAAAATAAAGTATTTCCCCAAAATTCCCATGAATGCATATGATGATGCATATTCTTCAGCTCTGAAAGAAACAGGGGAAAAAAATATGGTTTGGTCAGCAAAAACTTGCTGAGTAAGTTAACACAAACATGATTAAGGGGTTTCAAAGCCGTTATTTAGATTTTGAGAAAACATGTACACAACACCACATCATTTAACTTATTTATCTAACAATAATTAAATGTCATAATTTAAAAGATAGAGATTTCATAAGATCATAAATATAATTCGCAAAGTAAACAATCGCAAGACACACTTTAAGGCATAATCTAAAAGAACAATTTTCGAGTCTTCTAGTTTCATATCCCATGTCTCATGTTTCAAGTTTATATCTCAATTGTCCTTCGGCAAGCTTTATTTATCAATTGCCTTCCGGCAAGCATTATATCTCAATTGCCTTTCGGCAAGCATTATATTTCAATTGCCTTTCGGCAAACATTATATTTCAATTGCCTTTTGGCAAGCATTATATCTCAATTGCCTTCCGGCAAGCATTATATTTCAATTGCCTTTCGGCAAGCATTATATTTCAATTGCCTTTCGGCAAGCATTATATCTCAATTGCCTTTCGGCAAGCATTATATTTCAATTGCCTTTCGGCAAGCATTATATCTCATGTGTATTTTATTTCAAAGGAATTCCCAATCATTCAAACCTTAAAGGCTAATTTCATGTTTCAACAAGATTTCAAGATTTGACTTCCGGTAAACCACCGTTTACTCTTAAATTTGTCTAAATTCAGATTTAATTCCAAAAATTCCAAAATTTCACTGCTGACTCAGAAACGTCGAGATGAACAACTTTCATGTTTTAACTTTTCCAATCCAAGATACCGAAACATGTCAAAAACGTCAAATTTCGCAGAAACACAAATCTGTCCGAATTTCGCAGACCACAGCTTAAAGATATTGAAATCTACCAGAGCAAAACAACTCCAAATTTGATGAAATTTTACAGAGACCATCTTAATACATTTATCTACAACTTTCATGTTCGGCTAAAGATCTAAATCGGTCTAGAACTAATGTCAAAAACGTCGTCAAGTTCTGACCTAAGTTCAGTAAAGAATTTCAAGATCCACATCCTAGCAGTTCGGTTTCGGGTGGATTTCATATATCAAATTATCACGAAAAATTCTGAAATTTTACGGAGGTGTTCTTAACGTATAGATCTACAACTCTTATGTTCAATGCCAAGCCTAGATTGGTCTAGATCTAAGGTAGAAATCACCAACAAGTTCGAACTAAAGTTCTGTCACCGTTTCAAGATCTAAACCAAAGGCAGGTCTGTTCATGGTCGTTTTCGGATATCAAAACACAATGAAAAATTATGAAAATTTTACAGTAGATAGATCTACGTTTTAGAAACGTTTTTCGTGTTTTAAGTTTTTCCGTTTGAAGTCGTTTTAAGGTTCGGAAAAATTAGACAACACTGTTGCGCCGTTAAAAGATTTACATTGGCAAATTTCATGTCCTTGATTCGAATCTTTAAATCTAACGTATTTTAATTTCGCCCAAAACCATGTAAGAGTTAACTTACAGATCTATGGATGTCCGGGATCGTCGATTCGGAGGCGTGGCTTCCAGTCCACCGTTTCTCCTCTCCGTTCGTCGGGTGCTACGCTCTAGATCCAATTCGAGGTGTAGAAGGGAAAAGGAGAAGATTAGGATTCGTTTTCGAATCATATATTGAACAAGGATTGGATCGGGACTTACCACAATGCTGGAGATCTTGAAATTTTCGTCCAACAGTCCAAGCCTTGGTTTCGTGCCTCCGACGACTCCGGATTTAGGGTTTCGAATGTATAGAGAGTTGTAGGGTTTTGTAAAAGTGTTCGGGGCTTCCAAGGGGGTTTATTTATAGATAGCTAAGACCTAGGGCGTCCAAGATCTGACCCCAAGGGTCTTGAGTCGAAAGATGTTCAACCGAATGTCGAAAAATCCGCGTTCGGGCGAGAGATTCACGCAACAAACAAATCTGTCATGTGGCGCGCTCTTGGCGCGGTTTTCTCCATTGGGCGTGCGGCCACCGCGCGGCCTTGGTCCAGGCTGCGGTCTGGGCTGGGTCGTGCGATCCATCGGGCGTTTCCTCCTCTCTTTCGGACTTCTATCCCTCTATGCTCTCGGATTCGGATTTCCGGGATATTTTCGGGCTCCGATTTCCTATCTTAATTTTATTCGGATCTAAATTTATATTTGGACTCGAGTTATTGAGTCCATCGGTGTTGGGTTCCGTGTAACCATTTATTCGATTAAATTGTCTTCGGCTTCCCGGGTTCTCGAAATCTTGATTCCTTTTTAATTTAAATTCCATTTCTCATCTCTTATGATTCTTTATCTATCTATCATGATTGTTTATTTATTATTTTTATTTATTTATTTATTTATTTTATGTTGTAAAATCTCGGGTATTACAGTCTACCCTCCTTAAGAATCAACTTCGTCCTCGAAGTTGTGTTTTGGCTTTTCTCGTGCCAAAGTCTTTTTGTTTGTTTTATTATTTTGTGACTGAACTTAGAATTAAAACTTCTAAGCTGCCTACGTACCCTGTGAAGGGATCAAGCCATAACGTAGTTCAAAAATTTATTTGGGATACATATTGCCGAGCCAAACTAAAATAATGCAACTACTTTATTACGGGGTATCACACGACCGGTGGCCAAACAGTGGCACGTCCAGTGCGACTAATATTTTCAACGACAATTGATCTGCATGCGACTCCGGCAGTTAATACAGTGGCAATGACTGATTTTCCGCCAATTCCTGAAGAACGCACGGCCAATCCAGGGGATTATCCTCCATGATTCACTAGTCTTACGGATTTTAATGCTCAGGACTATGCGCATGACGATCTAACACCGCAATTTCGTGATTAATTTCAGTTCATGGTTGAAGAAGCGGTTACTACTTCGGTTCACCAGATCGAAGGGAATATACTGGCAGCTATGCCAGCCATGTTTAGAGTCGAACTAGCTCGCAATTTATACCCGTTTGGAGCACAGAATGTTCAGGTGGCACAGAATCCACCTCCGATCCGCCTCCAGTAGCTCAAAATCTCCCATATGTCCAGCCAAACTACCCTCAGCAGGCTTATCGGGCGCCAGGAGGGCATGGACCACGCCTTTATGTAGCACCGCAGGGCAGATACGAGCAACAGCCGTACCAACCGCAACCTGCTCTGGTTATGCAGCAGCAGTATATACAACCTAATGCTATGCCACCTCAGCAGAACCCTCCGTAGTTGGTTGAAAGATAGCTCATTGCGGAAATTATCCGAACTCAGTTCGAAATTTGATCGTCCATAAGAATCGGCCGATGTATAGGAAGCCGTATCCAGATTATATTGAAGAACATTATCCTCTTCCTAGTCCTAGAGGAGTAAAGGTTCCCGATTTTAATACTTTTTCGGGTGAAGTAGGGAGATCCACGATAGAACATATTGGCCGATTTACGGCTCAATGCACTCAGATCGCCCAAAACAACTTCCATAAGTTGATATTATTTAGCTTATCACTTACTGGCCCAGCTTTTGAGGGGTATATTAATTTACCACCTGGATCAGTCAACACGGGCAGAAATGGAAAGGATGTTTCATGACCGATTCTACAACACAAACCCTGAGGTGTTAGTAGTGGATTTAACCTCCACTAAGCAGAAGGCGGGAGAAAAAAATTAATGAGTTTCCGGAAAGATTTTATGCAGTCAAGGCTCAGATGAAGACGATGTTGCCGGAGCATAAGTATATTCAGATTCTGAAGCAGAATCTGAAGTTTGCGATCAAGGATCGATTGATGGTAACAAGACCGAGGACTGTGGCCGAATTAACAGCCGAAGCAATCAGAATGGAAACATACTTGGCAGAACAAGCGGCTTTTAAGTCAACCCGAAGTCAGAGTGGCAGATCTCAACCCATCCAATCGGCTGTATCTTTCGCAGAATCTATGGATAGGTGTAGGGATGTAAATGGGTAGGGTAGGGTACGGAGGCTACCTCCACTCACTACCCTAAATATAATTACCCTATCTTTACCCTAAAATTAAATATCGGGTAGGATTCTAGTAATACCCGTCGGGTATACGGATTACCCGCGGGTAAAAGGATACCCAAAATGTTAAATATTACATGATAACCGACTCTACCCGACCCAACTTTAATAAAGAAATTTTTTTAACATTAAAAAAATTAAAATAAAACCTTCATATAATGCACGAAAATAAAATTTAAAAGAATATTTGAAAGAAAATCGCTAAAGCAATAGACTATTCTTAAATCAGTAGAAAGTTCATCATAAATCTTTTTACTGTCAAATATCAAGTGCTAAGAGATTCAAATATATATATATATTATATATAAAAATAAATATATATAAATATATCTATATGTGTATATTATAAATATATACAAATATATAAATAAATAAATTAATATATAAATATATTTTCATTATAATATAAATATATAATGTATATATATGTATAAAATAAATATAAATATGTATTCTGGTAATGGGTCGGGCAACCAGGTATAATGTTAAATCCGTACACTACCCGCATCCGATATGTTTTATTTCAGTTTCGGGTAATATCCTACCAGTTACCCGATTATGTCTACCCTACTCCCGCCCAATACCCCATTACCTGACCTTACGGGTAAAGTTGAACCCCTAGATAGGTGTGAGATTGGAGAAGAATACAATATTGACGATATCCCAGCCTTGGCAGAAGTGGCAAGGGCAGAACTTGTGATCAAAAAGCCTATAACTTGCCCAGCACTCAGGCCAGTCAAGGGGAAAGAGAAAGAGGATCAGGGTAAGGATGATCCTCAGAGGTTTTATACATTCGATCTACCTCAGGTGGACGAGATTTTTTATTATTGTTTGAAAAATGGTCTATTCGAGTTTAAGGGAAATCGTCCACTGCCAACTAAAGATCAGATGGATGCTGGATGGTGTAAATTTCATGCATCCGCGACTCATACTACCGCAGTCTGCGGACATTTTAGGAAGATGGTCCAGAACCATATTGATGATGGGAAATTAAAGTTTCTAGATAGGCTGATGGCCATTGATAAAAACCCGTTTCCTGTTGCAAACATAGTTATGATTCATCCAGACCAAAAGGTATCTGACGTCCTTGACCGTTTGGGTCAGTATGAAGTTGGAGAATGGGGTAAGAAAGGTGAGCGAAGGTCGGAAGAAGAGGGGAAGAATGAGAAGCTGACCCTGAAAATAATAACTAATGGATGGGATTCGGAGATGAAGTTCACAGCAGATAAGAAGATAGGAAAACTGTAATTCAAATTACAGTCCCAGAGGAAGTATATCCGGGAATGAAAAGGTTGAGGAGACCACCTGCAAATACCCAGATTGATCAATGGGTACAAAATTCCCCGAAAAGGGGGCATTTCGACCAAGGGCGGTTCAATGCTCAAATCCAAAAAGGAAAGGAAGTTCCGACCCCCAAAGGGAAAGGTTCATATCGCACATATAAGAGGATAATGCAGTGGCAAAGAGCGGCCGCTGCGGAAGAGGAATATGATATGATGTATATGGAGGAAGACTTTCCGAATGAAGGATCTTATTCGAAAGGAAGAGTTTTGAATAAAGTATTTTCGGCGCATACCAAGTCAGCCGAAGCCAAGAGAGAAAGAATATAGGCGGAAGAATGAAGAAAGTCGGCCGGAAGAAAAAAGTGAGTTCCGGCTGAAGGGAAAAAAGGTTGAAACGAAAGATGACCTAGGTGAAGTAGAAGAGGAATGGAAGCCTAGGCCTATCCGAACAAGGGAATGGGTACCAAAGACATCCTTTGTTCCCAAAGCATAAACTTTGCCCATTGGAGAGTTTAAATTCAGTTTTGGGATCCAATGCAAGTAAGGTGTGCATTGTTGCGGTTGACGATGAAGAATATTGGTCCGACACTGAACCGTCAGTTTTGTTTTGTCAGAGGGAAGGAGAGTTCTTTGGAGAGGAAGAACCAATAGTTGATTTTTGCTTCACCAAACAGGAAGCAATTTGGCCAACAGCCGAAATGGAGAAAAATTGGGAAGAAAGATATAAGGTATTCGTCCCAGATGCTCAACCAAGCACTATTTTGCCTCCTATTTCAAGAATGTCTCAACATGTGAGGCCCCTATATGTGAAGGGTTGGGTTAGTGGACGACCATTAAGAAGAAGGTTTGTAGATGAAGGAGCTACAGTGAATATAATGTCGTTGTCTACTTTGGCCAAAATTGGCCGAACTAGAGAAGACTTGCTGCCCACTCGGATGAAGGTGCTGAGCTTCGTGGGAGCTCAAACTGCAGCAGAAGGGTGTATTTTGGTCGATGTGACAGTCAGAACCATCTCTATTCCGACGATGTTCTTTGTGGTGGATGTTGATGTCCCTTATGCGGCCTTGTTAGGCCGATGCTGGATACATACTGTTAGATGTTTGCCATCTACTTTGCACCAGAAACTTTGGTTCTGGAAAAATGATAGCTCAGTGGAAGAAGTAGAAGGAGATCAACCGCCGTTTCCAGTTAGTTCAGCCGAACGAATCGATGTTGTACTATATGGAGAACCCATACAACATTTTTGGCAATTGTCGGAGATCGGTATCCGGAGATGGTGGAATGTGATTGGACGGATATGGGATTCGAGGTCAAATATCAAGCAGACTTACGGACAAATGCAGAAGGAGGTAAATGTTGAACGAAAACAAAGAAAAAGCAGTCGGGCTCGAGTCGGCCGGGCTTAAACCACAAGAAGAGAAAGAAAAAAATGGAGTGAATTGATGGACTCTCTCCCAAAGCGTACATCAGACTTTAAAGCACAAGATCCCTTGAAGACAATTAACGTTGGTACAGAGGAGGCTCCTAGAGAAATCCCAATAAGTGCAAATCTGGATCAACATACTGTCAGCCGATTTAAGGAAGTCTTGATAGAGTTCAAGGACTGTTTTGCTTGGGATTATAATGAAATGCCTGAATTGGAAAGATCAATTGTGGAAGATCAATTGCCCATCAAGGAAGGCTTCCGACCACACAAGCAGCCGGCCAGAAGGGCAGCACCCGAAATCGTACCAAAGATCATAGAAAAACTAGATAAGCTATTAGCAGCCGGGTTGTTAGGCCAGCTAAATATGTTGAATCGTTGTCAAATATTATACCAGTTATAAAGAAGAATGGGAAGTTGAGAGTCTGTATTGATTTTTGAAATCTAAATATAACAACTCCCAAAGATGAGTATATGATGCCTATTGTAGACTTATTAATCGATTCGGCCGCAAAACAAGGGATGTTATCCTTTATGGATGGATATTCCGATTACAATCAAATTTTTATGGCCGAAGAAGACGTACCTAAAACCGTATTCAGATGTTCCTGAGCTATTGGGATTTATGAATGGGTTGTCATGCCATTCGGCTTAAAGAATGTCGGGGCTACCTATCAAAGGGCTATGAATTACGTCTTTCACTATTTAATCAAAGACTGTGTAGAAGTGTATATTGATGATCTCATGGTCCGATCTAGAGACATAGAAAGTTATTTGGCTGATCTAAGAAGGGTCTTTCTTAGGATGAATCCAGCCAAGTGTGCTTTTGGGGTTCAAGCAGGGAATTTTTTGGGCTTCTTAGTAAACAACAAGGATATAGAGATGGATGTGAATAAAACCAAAGCTATCCAAGAGGCCAGACCACCTCATGATAAGAAGAGCCTGCAGAAGTTCCTAGGCCAAGTAGGGTTCTTAAGAAGATTCTTGGCCAATGCGGCTGGAAAAGCAAAGCCGTTGACTGACCTGCTAAGATTAAAGAAAGAGGAAGAATTTAAGTGGGGAGATGACCAGCAGAAAGAGTTTGAACAACTAAAGCAAGCGCTAGTTCATCCACCTGTATTAGTTCCACTAGTACTCGGCCGACCGCTGAAGCTGTACATAGCAGCGGCCGAAGAATCCATAGGACGTTGCTAGCCCAAGAAGATGAAGATGGCAGGGATCGGGCAATATATTATTTGAGCAGAATCTTCAAGAGGCAGAACTTAGCTACCCGCCAATTCATAAGCTATGTTTGAGTTTATATCATGCTTGTCAGAAGTTGGAATATTATATTCAGCTGAGGCAAGTGATAGTCGTGGCTTATGTTGATCAATGATCCAGTTAGTCGCTGAAGAATGGCTAAGTTGGCCATGAAGCTGAATGCGTACGATCTGAAGTACCAACCATGAAACTTTTGACAGATTTCCCATACGAGTATTTTTAAGAAAATAAGATAATCCCGGTTTTTTATTTTTATTTAATGAAAATCGATTTATGATGATGGAGTTGGGATTAGGGATATATTTAGGTTGTCACGTTTTTATTTACTCGTGTTAAGAAACTGTGCCCCCGAAAGCGTACGGAGTCAAAAATTGCAGTATTTATAGTAAGTACCGGATCGTTCACTGGAGGATGTGCGATAGAAGCAGGGCCCACGTTGTTTTATAAGATTTTCCACTCGGTTACTCGATTCAAGTTTGTGTTTTAATTATCAACTATTTGACAGAATTTAAACTAAGCTATGAAAGCAATTAAAATAAAGCAGATAAAATCATTCTAGAAAGCGAATTAAATTTATTCTAGGAAAGTAATTAAAATTATTCTAAGAAAGCGATTAAATTTATACTAAGCTATCTATCATTAATCTAGAAAGCATATTTAAATTATGACAGAAGGGACATGAAGAAAAGAATAAAGTTGGACAAGATTCAGATGAAACACAATTAAACTTTCATTTTGTTACACAGATCTTTGTTTGGGATAATCCTTTCAGTTAGCTAGTTCTCATGCTCTCTATACCATGTTCCCTTTAACAGACAGGTACTTACAGTAAGAGTTTACATGCTCTTAAGAAAACAAATTCTAAGATACCACAGATGCATAACTACCCTTGCAATGCATTGCTGAGGTATATCATTTATCTGTGGTGGACAAGCAACACCTGACACATCATTAGTTGAAGTGCCAAGTACTCCTATCATTCCCCCATGTCACACCCAAAGATTTAAATCAAGCCTGAACTATCCCTTAACTCTCAGTCCTAGTAGCAGTTAGAAGATCTAGTGACGCATCCGAGTGACCTCTATAAAAGCGTTTAAAAGAAAGCAGTAAAGAAAGCATTTTAAAATCCTAGCACTCGGAAGTTTCAAAAGCTTCGTACTGGTAGTAAAAGAAAGCCCCCAGTCAGGATGACCGGATGTGGATCAAGAATTCCCGGATCTCGGTGAACCGCTCGCAGTGTTCACTTCCTTCCGGGTGGTTATGAGATACAAACTAATAAAACGAACTAATAGATTAGTTCGTCCTGGATGCACTCACTCAGGACTCAAGAATAGGCTTTGGCAGAAGAGGATAGCAGTTGAAAGGAACTCAACCCTATCTTAGAAATAACCAAGGCCTACGCATTGCTCCTCTAGAATTACCTATCACACTGTATTTGAATCCAAGAGGATCCCATCTCGGTGTGACAGTTAAGACTAAATTCCCAATATACAGAAATTTTGAAAAATAATCGATTTGAAAATCATTCCCTTAACAGGTACTAGACTCTCAATAAGAAAACAGACCCTTTCAGTCTAGATGAGACCTAATCGCTGACTCTGCTTCTAATTTCCCAAAATTAACCCCCGATAGAATATGAATTAGACATAACTGAGGAATTTATCCCTTACTTAGATCCGGATTTTATAAATGAATTTTTGTTGGAAATTTATTATGAGACATCTGATTAAAAATCAAGGCTTCTATGTCCAAGGGAAGGATCCCAAAATAATTATGACCACAATATTTACATAATAGTATCATGCATAAATTTATATGAGAAGTGTAAAATTAAATTAACCCAAAATATAAGGTGGGTTTAGACAGAATGTGATACACAGAGATGAAATAGCCGAGATGAGAAGAATTTATTTTTGGCTAAAAAGATGACAAAAATAATCAAGATAATCCGGACTGCAAACATCTTCTATCCAGGTCCTGACTATTCCAGGTGGATGATTTTAGACAGTAAACTGATCAAAATGACAGTGGTCGCTGTCATTCAGACCACTCACTGTCTGTGAATTGGGATGAAAACCTACATGCTCTCTTACTGTCTTAATTACCAGATGACATTGACCTATGTCAACTAGTGTTAGCACAACTTGAGATTTGAGTTTGAAAATAAAATAAGAAAATAAAAATGTATTCAGACAGGAACTGACCGAGTGGCTACTTCATTTCCCGGTAAGAGGACCGTTCGCCTGACCTCGTCAGTCACTATCCAAACCATGCAAAATAACAAATAGTCATTAATACACAGACTACGGGCTACTTCATTTCCCGGTAAAGGGACCGTTCGCCAACATTATTCTATGATATTTTTCACTATTCGTTTCACACAACACAGATAAAGACAAAATAAAATAAAAGAAAATATTTTAGGGTCATCTTGTATGAGAGACATTGGTTTCTCATGCAAGGGTATGGAAATTAATCCATAATCACTCATCATGGTCTAAATAATCACTCATTCCATAATTAATTAATTACAGTCCGGATTATATACTCAGATCATTAGAGTTTAATTTTGTAGAAAAATCTTTTAATGGAATTGAACAAAATTCTTTATATGAAATTAATCATGGGTTGAGATCATTGGATTTCAACCTCAAAATATTAATATAAAGGTTCAATTAATTAATGGGATGAGATGGAGAATAAAAATTTGGCAAAAAGAGTGCCATGCATGTCATGAGACAGAAATTGCGTCGTGGGTTCACGACGGGAGGATCACGACATGAGAGGTGGGAAATAAAAGAAATTGAATTTTTTAGAAATTTAGGGTTTCCGTGTCGCTAAACAAAAATTGTGTCGCGAGACGTGGTCTCGCGACACGGGTCTGGCGACACGGGGGTTGGAAGTCAGAATTTTTGGAAATTAAAAGAGATGAGGACCCAGTCGTGAGACCATAAATTGTGTCGCGAACCTAGGCTCACGATATGAGTCTCGCGACAGGTGGAGTTTTAGAATTTTTGCTAAGTCATGGAGGCCCGGTCGCTGGACTTGAATTGTGGCGCAAGACATGGTCCCGCGACAGGAGTCTAGCGACTGGCATGGTCTAACAAAATATTCTAAGTATTTGGTCCCCAGTCGCGAGACTCAAAAGCGTGTCGTGAGACGTGGTCTCGCGACAGGTGGGTCTGGCGACTGGGTTTTTGAAAAAAATTTAAGAGTTTGGTCCCATGTCGCTAGACTAAAAAGTGTGTCGCGAGACGTGGTCTCGCGACAGGAATGTCTAGCGACTGGGTTTTATAAATTTTATAAAATTTTGGCAGCATAACGCCTTATATTGCATTGCATAAAAGTGCGTTGTGATCCGTGGGATCACAACGGGAATATTACGTTGCAACCCGTGGGGTTACAACGTGGTGCAATGCAATATAGGAAAAGAAATTTTTAAATAGAATATGCACAAACAGTTTAATACCATCCCTATTTAGATCTAATGCACTAAAAATAGGAACTAAAGAAAATAAAAAATAAAAAAATAATACTACCTAAAAAACTAAAGAAGAACATGACAGAATAATAAAAATAAAAAAAAATAACAAAAATATGTACGAGAAGCAAAAACAAACATAAACTATCCTAACAAACTAACATTAAAATAAAACCTACACTAAATCTATCAAGGGATGCATATCAAGTGTTTATGCACTTATTAAATCTAATAAAGCATTTAAACTAACTAAAATAACAAAATTGGTCAAGTGACCCAAAAGAAATAAAAACAGACACCAAAATAATAGGGAAGAAGCTCATGACATATTTTTGTGGGACCTTTTCTTGATTAGATCAACAAAACATGGTTTAAAATACACCCATTGATTAAGTGTTTTCAACCCAAAATACAAAAATGTAACCTGAAAAAATATTATGAACACTAGCTACACTAATTTATTACAAAGCAGGAATTAAAACTAGGCTCAAGTCTATCACTACATTACAAAAATTAAACTATCTATTCTAAACTATTTTTGGAGAGTACAGTGGTGCCTCCAAGAACAATAAAAAAAACTAAAGTGTAGCTAGGTTACTGTTCAAGGGGGATGGGAGGATATATTTATAGAGTAGTAGAGAAAACCCTAGGCCCATTGTGTCGCTAAGCAAAATGCCGTGTCGTGGAACAAATTCTGGCTAGCGACACAACACAGAATTGCTTTTTTACTTCAGGTTTTCTGAGCACAGAGGGACGGGAGCTCGAGTCCAGCAGGATAAGACAAACATTTTCTTACCAGCGGGACCTCAAGTCCTGGGACTCCTAATCGATTTTGGCATGTGAGTAAATTTCAAATTGGAAAGGTCACGTGAGCACGAGCACGTGAGTTTGCTTTTGTTCTTTTCTCTCTCCTTGGCGTGGCGTGAGACTGCTCCAGTCACGAGCCAATTTTTATGGCGTGAGGCACCCTTTCACGACTCTCTCACAGTCGCGAGACCATTTCTCCAGTCGCGAGGCACAGTCTAGCGATTGGGGTTTTGGGACAAGGGGTTCCGAACTGGATTTTTTTTGTTCATTATCTCTTGTGTCCCTAAACACCCCCAGTCCTTAGACCATATCTCACGACTGGCTTTAGTCTAGCGACTGGGGTCCCGAGGTCCGGATAAATTTTATCTCTCTTTCATTTTCCTCTTTCCATTTTTATTTTCTCTTTCCTCTCCATTATTTTCTTTCTTTCGACAGTTTCTTCTTCTTCCATTCTTCCTTCCCCCATTTTTCTTGTTGGGCTGTTGAGGGCTGGATGGAATAAGAAGGAGGAGGAGGTGGTGGTCGGCGAGATGAGGCCCCCGGAGTTGATGGTGGTGCTACCGGAGTGCGACGACGATGAGGGCAGTGGCTGGAATCGGAGGAGGTGGATCGGCGGCTGGTGTTGAAGATCTGGACAGGAGGTAGGGGAGGCGACGGGCATGGTGGCGCGGACAGATCTGGGACGGCGACGGCCGTGGCTTGAAGGTGGTGGCCGTCGGCGAGCTGTTGGAGTTGAGGATGGCGGCAGTTCGGGATGGAAGTTGTTGCTGCGGTGGCCGTGGCTTGATCTTTTGGATGAGGCAGCGGGGGCTGCTGCCGGATCTGGAACGGCGGCGGGTTGGAGGCGAGAGCAGGGGGTGGTTATAAATGGTGAGGGCGGCAGGAGATAATGATGGTTGTGGCGTTTGAGACGGAGGAAGGGATGGTGGTGGCTGTCGGCGCTGTTGCAAAGATGGGGTGGCTCTCGCCGGGACTGGTGGTCGACTGTGGTGGTGCGGTGAGGGAGTTGGGAATGGTGGTGGCGCCAGGACGGAGATGGAGATGCCGGCAGGGGGCGGCTGAGTTCGCGGCTTGCTGGAGAGGGCTGCCGGAGTCTCGCCGGAGGGGGTGGTCATCGGCGGCGGCGGCGCCGGAAAGTGGTGGGGTGTTAGGGTTAGGGTTAGGGTTTGGCTTGGAATGGTTTGGGCCATTGGGGTGGTAGAGATTGGGCCTTTGGGTGTTGGGCTGGAACAAATTGGATTGGACTAAAGCTTTTGGACCAAATTAAATTAAATCACCTGCAATTAATTAAAATTAAAAGTGATTAGTGGATCAATTATGTTTTAATTATAGAAGGAGATAGAATTAATAATAATAAAAGAAAATTAAACATAAAAAATAAAAATAAAAATATATACATCAAAATATAAAATAAAATAAAAAATGATATTTGCTCCACTTGATTATTTTGTTTGTGTTCCGTTTAATGGACCCGTGTTCCACCGAACAGATACTACCAAACCATAATTATCAAATGTGGGATTTTTAATATTTTTATCATGTTTTTGGATTTTTAATATAAAATTTAATAAAAATAACAATATTTTTGTGTTTTTAAATACCAGCTTATTATTTATACAAACCTGCATATATCTGTCAAATTCAACTGCTTTCTTAATTAAATAAGACCGGAATGCGATCAAATGTCCATGTTTAGACACGGAAATAGATTGAAAATAATGGTCAATTTTGGTCATTATCAAACCACTAAGAGCTATTAAAGGACAGGTTGTGGCCGACTTCCTAGCAGATCATCCGATACTTCCGATAGAAGAAGATATTATAAAAGGAGTTCGGCCGACCAAGAGAGAGGAAATAGGAATAGTATACCTTCAACTGTTGGTGTTGACGTTTGATGGTTCAAAAGCAACCACCGGAGTTGGAGCTACTTTTACACTACATACGCCGGAGGGCACGATATACAAATAGTATACGCAATTGCCCAACTCCTATACCAATAACCAAGTAGAGTATAAGGCGTTAATCTCGGGATTGCAACAGATGATAGCAGAAGGAGTCAAAGCCAAAATAAGCAGGGGGGATTCGCAAGTAGTTATCCAGCAACTGCTTGGGGATTTTTCTATTAAAAGCTCGCAACTAATTGGGTTGTACGAAGAAGCAGTAGACTTGTTGGCCGATTTGTATGAGGTATACATAGAGTATATTCCGAGGAAAGAGAATGAATTGGCTAATGAGTTGGCTCAACATGCTGCAAGGTATAGGATAATACCAGATGCAGGGAACGTAGAGATTTGTTTGACAGAAAGTGAGAAGGCTGATTGGATTACAAAGATAGTACGGATTCTGGAAGAACCAGCAAGAGCTAATCCGGCAGAAAAATGAGACGCAATGGATTATCTCATGATAGGAGGAATGCTCTTTAAGCGAGGAATCGATGGAGTGTTACTCCGATGCGTGGGAAAAGAAGATGCCAAAAGAGTGATGGGTGAAGTGCATGAAGGAATTTGTGGTGCCCATCGAGCTGGAAAATCGATGAAATGGAGTATTATTCGGCTAGGGTATTATTGTCGAATATGGGAACAGATTGTGAAAGGTATGCAAAAAGATGCCGTGATTGTCAGAAGCATGGGCCGATTCAGAAATTACCGGCCGAATAGTTGCATATCATGATTAAACCATGGCCATTCCGAGGTTGGGCCATGGATATTATTGGGAAAATACATCCCTCTTCTTCTAATAGACACGAGTATATATTAGTGGCTACTGATTATTTCACGAAGTGGGCCGAAGCCCATGCTTATGTCAACATATCTCAGGAAGAAATTATAGAATTTATTAAAAGGGAATTGATTTATAGATTTGGGATTCCACAAACAATTTTAACAGATCGAGGAACTGCTTTCGTCGGAGAAAAGGTAAAGGTCTTTGCGGAGGAATATGGAATAAAGATTGTTTCATTCATCTCCATATTACCCACAGAGAAATGGACAGGCAGCGGCCACAAATGAACAGTTGATAGGAATTATTAAGAAGATGATTGAAGATCAGCCGAGGAAGTGGCATGAAAAGTTGTCCAAAGCATTGTGGGCATACAGGAATGCCAAAACTTCAGCCACTGGGTTTACCCTATTTCGGCTGACATATGGTATGGATGTTGTTCTACTGGCCGAAATCAGAATACCAACTTTGAGAATAAGTCAGGCGGACCAGTTTTCGGCCGAACAATATGAGCAAGCAATGAAGGATAAATGGTTGGATGCGGACCAGTTTTCGGCCGAACAATATGAGCAAGCAATGAAGGATAAATGGTTGGATGTGAATACCGACCGGGTTGAAGCATTCAAGAACCTACAAAAGAATAAAGACGTTGTTGCCGATTGGTACAATAAAAGAATTCGTGTTAAACATTTTGAAGTTGGTGATTTGGTCTGGAAAGTTATATAGCTACCTAAGCAGAAGGATGGTCGAATGGGAAAGTGGAGGCCCAATTGGGATGGGCCATTTATTATTCAGCCGAAGTTGCCAAATGGAGCGTATACGTTAGTGGACGAAAATGGAGAACGAATGTCAAATCCAGGGAATGCAAGATACATGAAGAAATATTATGCTTCAATGTGGGAGTAAATAGAAAAAGCAAACATTTTATTGCAAGGACGAACATTACAAAGACGAGCTACCTCGGCCGAAGAGGGCTTGTGTAGTCCGAAATTACAATATACAAGGGAAATGTCCTTCTCTACAGGGGCGTATACAAGGGAAAGGTCCTAAGAAAAGGACCTGTAGGATTACTTGTATAACGCCGCCTAAACCCTATCGGCCAAACCAGAAGCGGTATGAGTCCGATGAGGACCTAGGCCGATCTTTCCCAAGAACAAGGTCTCAACCACTGAGGGTGATAGAAGGAATAGTACAATGTCTTTCAGAGGTAGAAGTCGACCTCGGTTCAACCGATTCTCCTCCTCAGTTGGTCTGAGGATTATTACGACAGAAACACATGCCAAGGAGGAGAAAAGGGGGAAAAGATGGAGGAATCATTAGGGGCAATGATTCCTCTATTACGGAAGATCCGACTGGACATAGTAACGCAGGGAAAGGAGTAGTTTCTTTGAAAAGTCCCTCGATATCTTCATTAGAAGAATTACTTAAAGTCCCTCTCCCGCATGAGTACGGCAACAAAAACGTTAGCTGAGTTCGTGCTGCATGAGCAAAGGTTTTTCGTACCACGCCTGGAAATCCTTGAGAAGGGATATCTTTTGAGCGCCATGGGGGCACTAGTGTGAAGGGATCTATCGGATAAAGGAGGAAAGTCGTGTTCATGATGGGAAGGCAAAAATGCGTAATGAGATAGTGATTATGAGGATGGAGGCCTGAGGAGCTTTGGTCTTTATAGAAGGAAATAATGGCCACGTCCATCTTAAAATAAGAAACGGTCCACATTAAAGGCTATTTTGGGGGAATACGTTTCTAGATTCCTAATAAAGTTGTTACCAATAAAAGGTTGCCATAAAGAGGCCCGGATATCGTGGGATTTCTGACAGAATATACACGACAGAGAATAAGTAAAAGCAAAACAAGAGATATGATATGGATACGAAAATTAGACATCGATATACGGATATGAGTTATGCACGTCGGCCGAACCAAATATGAATCGGCCGACCTGCAGAAATAATTCAGTTCAAAAGTAGTTATTCAAAAGAGTTGAGGGCCGACATCAAAAGAAAATGTAAGTCAATCCAAAACATCAAGGGTTCACAGGAAAACAAAAAGGCCGTTCAGAATACATAAAGGAAAATCAGTAATCCTCGCTATCATGAAAATGTACATCTTCATCAAGACCTTGAAAGGCGCCAATTTGAGGATCGGCTGGAGGAATAGGATCTGCCTCAGAAGGAAGCACAGTCTGGGACACTTGGGGAGTTCGATGGTGAATGGACATGACATCAGCATCACCCGAACGAGGGGATAGCAAAGACTGGAAAGGGCCAGTAGAGGGGGTAGATGGAACCCCTAGGAAAGGAGGATAAGGTAAGAAAGCTCATAGCCATGATGAAATGAGAGGCATATACAAAAAGATAAGAAGAAGAGAAGGTGCCTGCAGAAGCTTTCAAAGAACCAGGGACTTCGCGAGACAGGGTTCCTTCATCATCCGAGGCATCCAGAGGGATAAGTTTGGATCGAGGAATAATAAAGGCAGTAGACCTGGATCCCAAGCCCTGAATAGCCGAATCCAATTATTCAGCCAAGGATTGGGTTTCGGCCCACTTTTCTTGAAAAGAACACAGGATATAATCGTTGAAGCTAACTCTCATAGAAAGGTAAGAAGCACTCCGTTGGGAGTCTAAGAGACTGTCCTTGGGAATTTCGTCGATTTCTGAAGCTGCTTGATTGAACGTTTCAAATTGGCCGATTCTTTTTTGGCTTGGTCCAAAGCAGACTTTAGCTCTTTTTCTATTTGTTGAAGTCGGGCAATCTCTTGTTGAGTTATAGAAAGCTCTTCAGAATATTTAAGCTCACGAGAGCCTACGACGGACAAAGCATTCATATAAGCCTGATATTTGGCCGAACATTTATCGAACTCAGCCTGAGAAGAAGCTATAGCTTTCCGTTCGACCGCGAGCTTGTGCCGCGTAACCAAGTGAGCAGGGAGCTCTTGGTCCATAGAGAAAACGAACTTGGTTATCATTTGAAGAGTAACATCCAGATTCAAGGAAACAATTTCATCATGAAAATGTTGATCAATATGAGATAGAAGGAGCAGGATGGGCTCCGGGTGGACATATTCCACTTCAGGACGAT
This sequence comes from Hygrophila difformis, assembly GCA_030278955.1. Lineage (NCBI taxonomy): Eukaryota > Viridiplantae > Streptophyta > Magnoliopsida > Lamiales > Acanthaceae > Hygrophila > Hygrophila difformis. The sequence goes on along the minus strand of JAOANR010000002.1, from coordinate 37,580,677 downwards.
GGGTGATCATGTTGCATAATCTCCTTAAATAATCCCCCAAATGGGCCGAGGGGTTCAATGGAAGGAGAGATGAAGGAGGAGCAGAAAAAATCATCCAAAACCCGACGGTTCGGGAATGGAGACTGAGGCACCCACGTATCAGAAGAATCACACCCTTGCTGAGCCTCATCTAAGGAGGCGGAAACAAAAACGTGAGAAGAATGTGGCAATTCCGAGTGAGAGGGTGAATTAGGAATGTGATCGGAAGGACCACAATAGTCAATGGAGGAGCGGCAACTGAAATTTGAATCGATGCAGTAGGATTATTGGGCTGATCCGAAATGACAGCAGCCGGGATGGCAGAAGCCGAGAGCGAGACTTCAGGTCCCATCCCTGTAACAGGATCTCCAATGCTCCTGGGTATTAGAGTCGGCCAGCACGGCAGGAGGTTGGGAAGCTTCGGGCTCCTGGGAACTAGAAGAAGCCTGAGGAAAAAGAAAGGTGAGCTGGATTGTAAATCCAGAAAGGATAATACAACAGATGAAAGGATTTGACATACTTATTTATGCGAGGCAGTGATTTTCCCAAGAGGTGAACGGGACGATCGCTTTCGAGTCTTAGCAGGCAAGATAGTATTCTCTGGGTCAGCCGAAGGGATAATGGTACTCTTTCGGCTGGAGACTGGTACAGGAGTAGGGGAGGCAGAGTCAGAAATTACTAGCGAAGAGCTATTTTTCCTTAACCCTGCGAAGGGAGCATTGGTCAGATAAAAGAGATGTTGAGGTTATAGATGGCCCTGGGAAGAAATAAGGAAGTTACATTCCCGATGAAGAGGAGATTTGCTTTGACTCCTCCCCACAGAAGATTCAGAGGAAGGAAGAATCAGAGATGGTGATGAAAGCACTGGAGAAAGACCAAAGTTCCACAAGTGCTGGTTGAGGTCGGAACTTAAGTAAGTACGAGCAACACCATCCCACTAATTCCGAAAGCGATCAGTCGATATCCCAATACGAATGAAAAATTTCGGAATTTCAAAATTGACAAGAGCCAATTCCAAACCCCGCATTGTTCCGTGCTCGATGAGGGAGTATACTCTTCATCATCGTGATAGGCCAACACAAGATCTTGGGCAAAGCCACGTTGTTGACTGACCAAGTGAGGATTGTATATTTCAACCGGAACGATAGCATTGGCCAGAGCAGTAGAGCCATTGAAGATAGAGCGAGGAAGTATACACCTATTCCAAATTTGAGCTAGAGATTGCTTAAGAAGGGACCCGAAAGGAAAAGTCCCAATATCCTTAATCCAGTTGAAATTGGCCGACCGATAAGTATATACAGAAAAGGCTTGATCTACAGTTTGGCCCAAAAGATAACCAATCCATTTGGAAATCGACATATCAGGAAGAGATGTCTTAAGCAGAGTAATGCTTATTAGGATGGCAGGATTGAGGTCGTGAGAAGGAAAACCAGATATGTCACGGAAATGCCAAACCAACCACAGATGGAGAAGCCAAAGAGGACCACGAGATTTATCTGAGAACCCCTTCTCCTAACTAGAAACATAGGCCGATATACCCGCATACAAATGAGCAAGGAAAAAGTCGGCCAGGGGGAGACGAGCTCCAGCAAGAATTTCAGAAGCCAAAGGGTGAACTTTAAGCAATACGGCCTTAGAAGGAGCACACCAAAAGAATCTGGTAAGCAGATACATCATAAAAGCCAGGGGCTCCTGGTGATGAGGTTCAGCCGAGTCGGGACTGCTCTGATAACTAATAATCCAAGTATGATACGTGTTTTTTGATGGGAAACCAGTGTTAGCTTCTGTCGGCCAGCCATGAGAAGCAGCACCAAGATTGTCACCTCGAACATTGAAGTTCAGGAGGAGTTTAATATCTTGAATCGTTGAGTCATCATGACCGAGGGAAAACTGAAGCAGTTCACAGTGGAATTCCAAAAAGATAACATCACTTGGATAGGCGCAGGTCAGTAGAAAAAGATTCAATGCTAAGTCGAGCAAAGTGGAGGAGACCAGCGTTAGACCATGATTCATGACAATGGCGTTACAGATGGTGATACCAAGCAATATATTCAGAAGTGGCCGCCGGCCAAGTGACTAATGATGGAGTAAAGATCTTGGAGGAGAACCATTAAGAATACAATGGAGAGGCCTTTCGTTGAAAATATGAGCGGTGCATTCATCCACTTCTTCAGACCTTCGGGGATCCGACGAACGGCTGAACGAGAGGTGGATGACTTCTCGAGCTTCACGAGTTGAGAAGAAGGACAAGAGACAGACCTTGGATCCATGGAGAAGAAAGAAACTAAATGACGGAGAGAGGAAAGAGAGGAAATTTTTTTGAAGAAATGACGATTACATGAGGGAGGAAGCCGGAAGAGACGGCGTAATGATGACAATTTACGGGATACGAAGAGTAATAATGGACGGATATTTTGGAGATTGTGTTGGTAACCGGCTTCAAGCGAGATCAATTACTTGGGTCGTTTCTATCCGAAGACAAGCCCAAGTAAGGAGGGCATCTGTTGTGACCACCCAAGTCGGTGGGCTAAAACTGAGCCAAGAAATTGGGCCAAAGTAAATGAGTATTTGTGGGCTGCAGGAAAAAAGGAATAATATTTGTCAAAGCTCGAGTTCATGAGAGCCGAGGGGATAAAATCGGAGAAAGGATAAAGATTGAGTTCGGCCGAAGTGGATGGGAGCAAGTTCGACCGGAGGAAGACTGGAGGCAGTTGGGGAGCGGTTATTCAGCTTCACTGCTCCATCTATATAAATAGGGGTGCAGGGCACAGAAATAAGAGAGATCAATCCACCCAAATTTTCAATTATGTCAATTTAGTTTACTGTATCTTTTACTGCTTTCCTTTACCAGCTTTCCTAGATTTAGTCTAGTTTATAGCGGTTACTTTCTTGAGTCAGTCGTTGCTCCTTAGCAACAGGTAGATTTCGATAGCTAGTTGGGGATAATCAGCCGTTGTTTCTTAGCAACTGGTAGATTTTCCACTGTTTTCTATTTTGCCATTGTATTGGATTCAATTTCAGTCAAGTTTGGGCGAATTATTGTGTTTTTGGACCCATAACCGGTTTGATCATTTTCCGGTAGCATCCCTTGAGGAGAAAAAGGTCATTGGCCATAACTGGTGGCCAAATAAGACGGAAGGTTCGAACCCCTTCCCACTCTCTCAATACCCTATATTACCCATTGTGGCGCATCTATTCAGCACTTTGCTATTTCTATAACTTGCTAATTAAAATTAATAAAATGTATAATTAATGTAAATTTGCTAATTAATTAAATTAAATTATTAAATTTAACTTAATATGATAAAAAATTAAAAAAACACAATAATATAGATTAAATAATTTAAATTTAACATAATAAAATAAAAATAAATTCAAGTTTAAAATATAACTAAATCATACTAAAAAGTTTTTTGCCACTTGCATGTCGCTTGACAAATGAGAGGATGAACAAAGCAACAAAATACAACAGACAATGAAACTTTAGATGACAACATATATCGCCTTCCAATGAAGTTCTTGTAGTGTCAAATATAAAAAAATTAATTAAATCAAAACTAGTGGGTCTTAATTATCTTTATAAAGATCTGTATATCTTCTAAATTAGAATTCAAATATAGCCATTTCAAATTCAAATAAATATTGGAATGAGAACTTGGCCTAATGATCAAATTCACTAAATTCTAGCCATAAGGTTTGGGTTTGATTCTCTACCCAACCCCCTATCACTCTCTTTTATCCATTTGTATTTATGTGCTTTAGGCTACCACACCACTTTGCCGATAGTCCGACACCTTAGTGTCAAGTTTATTATAAAAAGGAAAAGAAAAAATGAATTAAATATTGGGAGATAAAGGGAAGTGTAACAAGAATAAGAAGAAACGCGTTTAATGGAACCCTACAAAAAAATGTCCATTTCTTACATCTCTATTTACTGAAAATTTGTGCCCGTTGGTATTGTTTTTTTTTTTTAAAAAAAAAAAGTAGAAGCCAAAAGTAGAAGCAGAAGCAGAAGTGAAAGGTAAAAGCATGCAACTTTTGTGTTTCGATGGAATTATTGAAAAAGATCTTTTTTTAAAAAATATGTTTGGATGACCAAAAATGAAAAGTGCTTTTGAAATATAGTAGTAATTACTAAAAAAGGACATGCACATAGATGCTTTTAGTTTCTGCTTTTGGGAGAAGCACCCCCCTAAAGAGCCCGTTTAGATTGTCTTTTGAAAAAAACAGAAGCCAAAAGCATAAGTAGAAGTCAAAAGCAGAAGCATATAACTTGTGTGTTTGGATGTAATTTTTGAAAAGCAACTTTTTTAAAAAGTTTATTTGGATGTGTAAAAGTGAAAAGTGCTTTTGAAATGTGTAACTTATCAAAATGGATATGCTACTTATATGGGATAGTATATATTTATAGTGTAATTTAAATAAATTAGTATGGGCATTTATCACTCTGCACACTACATGGGTTGCTTCTCCCAGAAGCACTTTTATGGTTTTTCGAGGTGTTTTTGTTTTTTTCTGAAAAGCCAAACCAAACACTATTTTTCCATCAAAAGTGCTTTTGGCAGAAGCAAAAGCCCAAAGCACCTTTGCAGAAGTCATTCCAAACAGCCTCAAACCGCTTCTCTCAAAAATACTTTTTAGTTTTTCGATGTGCTTTTGCTTTTTTTTCAAAAGCCCAAATAAACACATCTTTTCTACCAGAAGTGTTTTTGACAAAAGTAAAAGTCAAAAGCACATGTCCAGAAGCCAATCCAAACAGGGCCTAAGTAGTTGGGACATTTAAGACTTTGCACACATTACTATTTGATTTTGACTTCTGCTTTTGGGATAAAGACCCCATGCCCCAAAAAGCATTTTTTTAGCTTTTCGAGTTGCTTTTGTTTTTTACAAAAGCCCAAATAAGGGGGCATTTGGAAAGACTTTTTTTTAGGTGCATTTGGCTTTTGCTTCTACCAAAAGCACTTTTGATGAAAAATAGTGTTTGTTTTGGCTTTTTAAAAAAAGCAAAAGCACTTCAAAAAGCTGCAAAAGTGCTTCTGGAAGAAGCAACCTAGGGGGTGCTTCTCCGAAAAGTAGAAGCCAAAAGCACCTAGTATTGTGTACAAAGTCTTAAATGCCCCTACTACGTAATATAAATTACACTATAAATATATCTTATTCTCATATAAAAAGCATGTCCTTTTTGGTAATTACTTCAATCCAAAAGCACTTTTCATTTTTACATATCCAAACATACTTTTGAAAAAAACTGCTATTCAAATATTCTATTCAAACACAAAAGTTCCATGCTTCAGTTTTAACTTTTACTTCTGCTTCTGCTTTTGGTTTCTGCTTTTTTTAAAAGTCAATCCAAACGGGCCTTAAACACCTCTTTTCTACCAGAAGTACTTTTGCCAGAAGTAAGAGTCAAAAGCACCTGTCCAGAAGCAATCCAAATGGGGCCTTAAAAAGCTTTGCAAAATTAAAATTTTGTGATTATCAACCATCTTAGTGACACCATTTGTTTAAGTGATTGCCAATCTACATCAAGGTCCAAAAAAATATTCAAGCATCTTGAACTCCAATATCTTTCAACACTTTGTGCGGAATATGATCAAAGCCATAGAATCTCGAATTAAAATTTCCCGACATACAAAAATGTAGTGCATCTATGTACGAAAATTCATGCCGCGCTACTCATAAACAAAACTTCGATAGCTAAATCAATTTTCTCCTTATTGTAACATATATTTCTTCAAATACATACAACCAATATGTATGTAAATCCATGGTAATAAAAGTGATCAGACAAGTGAATGTACAATAATTCAAGTAAATGAAAACATATAATAGGGGTAAATGTTAAAAAGGGCCATAACAAGGAGGCTATTCCACTTTTAGGTCATAACAAGTTGGAATTGTAAAAACAGGCCATAACAAACACAGTTTGGCAAAATTTAGGCCATATGACCTATTTGAAATTAATAAATGACCCAACAACTTTTCCTTCTCTCATTTCAACCCCAAGAAAGTTTGACTTTATTTACTTTAATCATTTCTCAATATACTTAATTTTTCATTATATAAATGACACCCAACGCGCATGAAAATTGGTATCAGAGCCTAGGTTTTATTGAAGAACATATTAATTATATTATTTATAATATCTTATTTCTTAATGGAGAAGATTTAATTATTTAATGGATTCAAATAATTTGAAACCCACGAGTTATTTCCAAATTTTGGAAATAAAAAATAGAAAATTCCAAAGGAATTTCTTGAACTTGTCCATGGGACAAGATATTATCAAAATCAGTTTCTTTCCTAAAAATGAGAGGAACGGACTGGAAAGAAATTGATCCGGATAGCTCTAAGTTATCAAAAGACTTAAGAGAAATCCAAAAGACGATTCAAGATTTTGGTAACCGGGTATTAATTATACCTGGAAAAATAGATAACTTGAATCAGACAACAGATGAGATCTTGAAAGTATTTCAAGACCTAAAGAAAGAAATTTTGAATCTGAAATTTGACATTTCGGATATCAAGAAAAGGCAGAAGGATATTCCTGGATCTTCCAAGAATAACCAAGCCAATATTAGAGATGCATTCGGACCAGTACAAGCTTTACATCAAAAGGGTAAAGCAACTATGGTTCCAAAGCAGAAATCACAAGAAGAGCTTATGATCGATCTCCTGAAAACAGTCGAATGAGTGTTTCCAGGGCAGATCTATCAGATCTACAAGAATTAGCAGAATCATTTTCCCAACTTGGGATTATGGATCTGGTTAATGTAAAACCCAATGAAGTTCTTCAATTGGGTTATGCGGAAGGATCAGGATCCAACGTGACCCACGATGGACCGCCTGATGTCCCAATGAGAGAAAGTACAGACTTCTACATGAACAGGTATCCTGAGGTGCATCTCAATGCAAGACGAAACCCAGGACGGAACCCAAGTAGAGCACCAGAATCCACACCGTGGGCCAAGACGATGTTACAACCATTAAATCCATATGGCATAACACTAAACCTCGACGTTATCGACTTCCGAAACATCGAAGACCTGATCGATGAATGGGTAGCTTCAATGAAGATTGCAGCAACCACCCTGGAACTCGATAAAGAAAACTTTGTCAGATTAATAGAGTTGAGTCTCGAAGGATCGGCAAAGCTGGGCTGGAAAAACTCCACGACTGCTTTAAAAGAGCAAATACTCGAGGGAGAATCCAAAAGCACAATCTGTGAAAGATTTGGCCTCTTATTCAAAACTCATTTTGTAGGAGATGGGTATTTTGAAGAACAGAGAACCGAAAAAATCAAGGTCTATACCCAAGCATTATTGGGTATGGAATTAAGAAGTATTTGCGCAGTAGACGAATACATCTACTGGTTTCGTAAATACTATTTTCGGAGTGAAATGACAGCTGAAGTAGCATGTCCCATGTTCTTTGCAAAGATCTGCAGCCCATGGAGAGAAATGTTGATCCAATTGTACACAGTGCCCTCTGGTACAGTGGACTCAATAGCTCGAAGAATGTCCTTCTTAAAAGATAAACTCAGAGAATGGTGTCAACAGGCAGCAGCCCAAAAGAACATCAAGAGACTAAGAGGTAAAATAAAAAGAACTCCTCTTTGCTGTGAAAATAACGATTTTCCAACAATTATAGGAGAATCAGGAGAAAAGAGGAAAAAGAAGAAGAGTCGAGGCTCATACAGTAGGAGTTTCAGAAGACCTCCATTCCGAAGAAGAAGAGCATGGTGGTCCAAGAGCAAGGCCAGATCATACAAAACTGGACAAAGAACGGGAACGACGAAGAGTTCATCCCAAGGTTCAACTAGCTCAGCAGCAAGGAGCACGGGGAGAACGACGTCCAAGAGAACATTCAGACGAGCCCATACCCGAGCCAATGAAAGTTTCAAGGACTGCAACTGTTGGAAGTGTGGAGCCAGAGGTCATATCTCACCCGATTGCCCTCAGAATCGTGAGGTACGAATGTACGAAGCCACGGAGGATATCTTGGAAGCAGTCTACCATGGAAAGCTGGTACCAGTCTATCAGTTTGAGGACATCCCCTCGGATGAAAGCATTTACGAGGAAGAATTAAGAAGTGACTCGGACTCATATTCAGATGGATCTTCAACCGAATCTGACTGAAGAAGACAGGATTCAGACCACTGAAAACCTGTCTGGATTCTTTTCAAGGATGACGATCTCGAATCGAACCATGGAAAGAATAATGCGACAAGATTCCAACCTCAGCCCATATGACGGATTCAGAATTGGCGGGATTGGACGAGTTCTTAACCAGATGGGACTCAACCAGTGAAGACATAACATCATCTACAAGGTAAGTGCAGGTGAGTTTGCAATTCCTATGGAACTTACTTGTAATGTTATGGATATGCAATTAATTCCTAAAGAAGAAATTCTTGAGGAATTAAGCAGAATGAAGGAGGAAATCGCCATTACTATGAAATGGATCCACATAGGAGCCATTGAAGTAGTAATTAAGGCAACCTTCAAAGAAGGCATTGATTCTGAATTACATCTATCAGTCACTGATAGAAGAATCAATAACCTTAGAGATGGTCTTCTTGGAACTATGGTAGGAAATTTATATGCTGGAAAATTAATGTTTGACATACATCCCAGAATTTCCTATAACTTAGCTGACCAAGATTTTAGTAGAGTTCTAACCCTTCATCAGGATTTTAAAAGAAAAGATCTGATGAAAGAAGGGAACAGGCCATATTCTATAACTTATAGAATCTCTTATGCACTTTCCAATAGTCATCATTCTAACTTATTTCTCAGGAAAGAATATATAGAAATTCCTAGAATTTTCAAGGAATTTGCTAAAGTCATGACTCCAAATCCTACCCAGATTCCAAGGTTAGGAGGAGTAGACATACAAATAAGAGATCATCCAATTCTAGACAGATCAACGAGTGCTAGAATTGAGTACGCAAGCCGTATGTCTTTTTCGGAAGACAGAATTATGGCATATAAAGGGAAGGAGTTCATCAAAGATCTAACTCCTCAATCCATTGGGGTAGATAATATAAAAATAAAATGCCCTGAAGGATGGAAAGAAATACGAGTAATATTCGACATCACTGAAAAGATTAACCGTTTTCCATGTGATGACTTATACTACTTGCAGCAGCCATCAATTGGAACCTATGAAGGAACAATTGAAATTGCAGGACACGAGATCAGAGTCTTAGGCACCGCCGGAAAAGACAATGGGGTTATGATTTTGGGATTAAGTTTTCTCGAAAATCATAAACCATGGGTAAGAAAGGATAATGGTATAGAATTTAATCTGAAGGGTCACACCATCAGAATTAAATGACAAGTCCATTCTCCATTTATATCTCAGTAGGGATAATATATGAAGAATATAAGTCAGAATATTTCGCAGCTTATATTGATTCAGGATCAGGTATTTACACGGCAAAACCAGGAGTTTTCCCTAGCGAAGCTATGGAATCATTACCCATTATTGCATGAAGAGATTTTTCCCAAAAAATCTTAGTACTAAATAAGGGTATTCGACAAGCCAATATCATGATTGGAGGAGCATTTGGTACACCTTAGTATAAGGTAAAAACGCCTCCTATTTACTTTCATGACACAGGAGCGGATAGTTTGTTAGGGAATAATTTTATACAATCCTTTACAAAATATGTTCAAGATAACAAAAGAAATTTGTTAATATTTACCACAAGTTGTGGAAATGAGATACAAGTGTTGCGCAGGGAAAAGGCATTCAACAGGTTAATGCCTATATTATTTCGCAGCAAACGTGGTGATAATGATGCCAAACTAACCCATCCAAAAATGCAGGATAAAAGAAAGTTTGGTAAGGCTTTGTTGTCTTTTAGACAGCAAGGATTTGATGAAGCTTCTATTGAGGAAATTATAAACCTCAAAGAAGCAATGCAGGAAATGAAGTCATTAAATATAATTTCACTAGACATTGATGGGGAAACTAAATTGTCCCTCGAAAATGTCAAAAGACTTATCCAGAGAAACTTTAACGAGGATCCTCTGGCATGGTGGGATAAAAACAAGATCGAAGCTACTCTACAGGTAAAAGAACAATATAAATATGAGTATGTTCGATACAAACCCATCTTAATGAATATGCAGGATAAGAAAGATATGCAGCAAATTATCAAGGAGCATATTGATCTTAAACTCATCGAGCCTGGAGTCTCAGCTTATAGTAGCCCTGGATTCTTGGTAAGAAACCACGGTGAAATAAAGAGAGGTAAACCCAGGTTGGTAATAAACTATCAAGGTATTAACAAAATATTACAGTTTGATGGTTATTACATTCCGAGTAGAGAACACTTAATTGATTGCATCAAAGGTGCTAAAGTGTTTTCTAAATTTGATTGCAAATCTGGTTTCTATCAGATTAAGATGGAGAATGAGTCGAAGAAATTCACAGCATTCTCCACCCCACAAGGGCAATATATTTAGAATGTTATGCCAATGGGGCTTTCTAATGCCCCTCAGATATTCCAAAGAAAGATGGATAATCTATTTAAGGATTATCTAGAGTTTATGTTCGTCTACATAGATGACATTCTGATTGCATCTCGAAATATTAAAGAGCATATTAAACATCTTGAAATATTTTCTGATGCATGTCACAGAGAAGGTCTAGTTCTCTCCGAGAAAAAGGCCACTATCGCTGCTAACAAAATTGAATTCTTAGGAGTTCAAATTGATGAAGCAGGAATAGAGTTACAGGAACACATTGTGGAGAAAATCCGCAATTTTCCTGATATATTAAAAGACAAGAAACAACTTCAGAGTTTCTTAGGAGTTGTAAATTTTGCGGGTATGTTTATTAAAGACCTTGCAAAATATAGAAAGGATTTTAGACACTCCTGAAAGAGACTGAAAGCTCTAGATGGAAATGGGAAGAAATCCATACCAAGAGAATTCGTGAACTAAAGCAAGTCTGCAATAGCTTGCCAAAACTCGCGATACCTCAGGATGAGGATGAGGATGAGCTGGTAGTCTACACAGACGCCAATGATTTTCGATGGGCAGGAGTGCTCATGAGAAAAACAACTACGGGTCAAGAACCTTGTAGATACACAGGAGGGTTGTTCACTGAACAACAAGCCAAACTTTGGCATATTAACGATAAGGAATTCTTTGCAGTATGGAAAACATTTAAAAAATGGCCTTTATTCTTACTTGCAAAGAAATTTGTATTAAAAGTTGATAATACTAATGTTAGGGCTTTTTTAAAAAATAAACTTGAATCAAAAATTGAAAAAGCTCGTATTATCAGATGGCAAGCTGAATGTCAAGATTATACTTATGATATTGATGTTATAAAATCTCATGAAAATGTTCTTGCAGATTTCTTGACGAGAGATGGAAGCATTTGAAGCTGATTCCATCATTACGAGATTCAGGCACCTCAGAGAAAACCTAGAGGAGCTATCGAAGCATTTTGGACAGCTCGAGATCAATGCACGAGCAGCTGGCCAAATACAACAGAGCGATGTGGACATGGTCCGCAACAATATACGAACCTCCCATATAGCAATGACAGCACTATGGGAAACAGTATTAGAGCCAATCAGGAAAGCGTCAGCTTCCCTGGTAAACAAAGAGAAATGTGCCCAAAAAGCTAAAGTGGTCACATATGAAGAAGCAGATTCAAGCACTGCTTCAAAGGAACCATTGTCGGATACCGACAAAAATGTTGAGCAAGAGGAAAGTCACATTTCCGAAAGCTCAAGTCAACCCACGGCCTCTGGGGTGAAAGAGGAAGAAATTAACCTTAGGCCAATGACAGGCACCTCTAAGGTTAATTCAGACGAGAAGGTCCTATCTACTGCCTGGCTGGACTACCAAGGAAAATGGGAACAACTGGTTTCCAAAAAGGGAATTAACCCTAGCAAAAAATCGAGACATCCGGGAGATACAATAGGGTATGGATGCTCGAAGGATCGAAACCAGAAGAGGTTCGAAAGTGGTATGACTTTGGAGCATTAGCATCTGTTCATACTACATCACCAGGGTTTCCGGAAATCGAAAAACTTCCGGGATGGATAAGTAGTGCGGTGCACGAATCATGGCAGAACAACCCGCACCTGCAAAGAGGAGATATTCTGGAGCTTAAGTTCATTTCAGCGGCACCACAGATAATCGGAAAAGGTTCTTATCCGGTCTTTCAATTTATTAAATTACAGAGACCTGATATGATTGCCTTCAACAGAGTTAAGTCTATGGATGAGAAGGCACCATTGGTATCTTCAATCAGCGAAGATGAAATCTCCACCCGACGAGCATGGGGATTCTGGGTCTGTCTCACCGAGATGGAAAAGGTTAAATATCCGTTTGAAATATTCTCAAACAATTTAAATGGATCGTTCCTGGTTAATTCTTTAACAGGGAAAAGCACAGAGTTTGCGGAAACCTCATTCGAAAAGAAGAGGTTACTCATCTGGGAAAACAAGTTGCCAGCAACCGAGTCCACCAGAAAAAAGGCATGCAACATGATGCATGTTGGCCAATGGGATAACCACATATGCCCATATTGTGCAGAACAGGAGAAACCCCTATTCGGTACAAAGATCCGGGTAACCCAGAAAAAATCCGGACCCGAACAGGACAAAGGGAAGAAACGTCCAAAAAACTTTCACAAGCCAAAGTAAGATTAGCTGGATGTAAAAGAAAGAGAGGTGTCGGCAACACTCATAATTAAAAGCCGACAAAGAAGGGCAGAGTAGCTGGCAGAAAGTGGCCGACAAGAGAAGGTGGAAAGTTGACAAAAGCCACCTAACGCAATAATTCAAAAAAGGACAATAATGTAGCCGGTGGAAATTAAGGCCAAGTGACGAACGCAGTGACGTCACAAGGATTTAGAGGAAGATTGGAATCCGGGGCTGAAGTCCGCGGGCGCCTATAAATAAAGGAGTTTGAAGCAGATGGAAGGCATCGAAAATCCTCCCAACTCTTCAAAATATTTGTAATATTTCTCTTTCTGCATATTTCCTTTCGAGTCTGTAAAAGTATGGGGTATTCCCCCAAGAGTCTTGTATCCTCCATGAGGAACTAAGTGTCTGTCTTCTCCGTTAGGGGAAATTATGTTTGAATAATATCTTTAATATTTCTTCAGTAAAATCCAGGCTTCCAAATATCCCAAAAATCCCGATAATATAGTTAAAGCCCTTTATTCATATCTTGATACGTCCTAAGGTAGGAAACGAAATAGGACTGTGCTGTTTGTTGCTGGAGGAGCCAAGAATCGGTGAACCATCGGCCGTGGTTGCGTGGTTGGAGGAAGTTCGTAAAATCCCGGAGCTTAGGAAACCCGGCAACAAGGCGGTCAAAGCCAAGGTATGAAATTTAGTGCTTAATTTAATTATCGGAAGCATGATGGGCTTTAATTGGACTATATTTGATGAAAAATATAAGATAGGGGTCAAAGTGTAATAGGGTAAAAGTTGAAGTCAACTGATGGGGTCAAAAGTATAATTAAGCAAAAGTTGTTAGGGTCAAGTATAATTTTAAAAGGTCTTGATGGTCTAAAATTGAACTAAAGTGGTTTGTTATGGCCTAAAATTCATAATCCAAGTTGTCATGGCCTAAAACCTGAAAGGCCTCCTTGTGATGGCCTATTTTGATAATTACCTCCATATAATAGGAGGACACAAAATGAAGAAGCATTTAAATTGGTATGGTAGATAAGAGAAATGGAAGTTGAGATGGCAACAATGCAATAACCAAATTTAAAGGACAGCGGCAGTATTGAGTACCAGTGTAGTCCAATTAATTCTCTTGAATGAATGCCATTATGGCAAATATGGCATAATTCAACATAATATTGATAATATAATAATACTAGACTGTAGTATGTATTAATTCAACATGCATGCATGCGCTGATGTGATTAACCTCAGAAAGTCATAACAAGCTAAGGAATGCGCCTTATTGCCTTAACGGCGGTACGGTATACTTGTTCGAGCTCGACTGTGGGCTATAGCATTGGACTGCCATCTGTCATGAGGTGAGCCGACCACCAGAGTGGACTGCAGGTGGCTGGTGAATTGGGATTTCGAGAGTGGAGAATGAACGTTATTGCCAGACAGACTGAAGACGCCTCACAACTCGCAAATACTATATAGATGATGAAATGATAATGTGAAACTGGTTGACAAAGGCGCAAGCAAAACCGCATGCAAAAAGGCATTAATAATTACCAGGGTTTAGGGGATTGGAATTATGGTAAGAAATCTTGAACTTGAAGGGCTCTACAGCTCGATGAGAATTATGAGATGTGTGGACAACAACTCAATGTGAAATTGGGATTAGGAATATGAAATTAGGGCTTTAGAGATGATGTTGAAGTCGTGGAACAGAGCCAGGCGTGTTTGATGGACATTCATTACCTCAATCCAATAAGCCTGCCCTTCTTCCTCCTCCTCCTCCGGTCTCCGCATCGGGTTCACCACCACTCCCAGTAAAAGTGTCAATGTGAGACAAGCCCGTTCGGCCAACCAGCCCGCCCCGGAAAGTGAAAAATATGTAGCGGGTAAACCACGAATGGGTGAGGAGAACTAAGGACTCTTCAGGGCAATCAGCTGACGCAGGAGATGGAAGCAGAAAATATTACTACTCTCAAGTTGACCAAGGCTAAAACAAGCTCAAATAGACTAACTCATTTCATAATAAGGATCAACAATGCCGCAAACACACCAATGACCTTACCACACTATATTTATCTCCCTCTAATAGATATTCAAAAATTAATCAATGTCACTGTCGAAATTAGTCCATGCAACTATATATTCCTCTCTTTTTTCTCTTCTTTTCTTTTTTTTTTTTCTTTTACATGCATACTGCTATCTTTTACTATATTCTCTCTCTCTCTTTTTTTTTTTTTTTTAATAAAAAAAATGAATTATCACAACGATACCATTCTTGCACTTCCCAAACATGCAACCAAGTATACCAGCCATCCAACACCACAGCAAAGGGACGCACCCTCACACAAAAACAAAGACTAAAACAAGGACTCTCAACTCCCTATTATTCCCCACAAGGTGGTTGCAGCATCAGAGTCAATATTAAGCAAAGGGTCGAAGGCACCTCCAAGGCTCTCAATAGTACAACTTCACAGTTAGGCTACGGCAAAGGGACGGCTTAGAGATAAATGTTCAGAGCAGGTGGGTTTGTGCACTGGTTGGTGTTTGGATAGGTGTGTGAGAAAAAGGACCAATGGGGCAAACCTGAACCCTATCTTTTTCGAAGCACTGGATTGAAAGAGCAGGCTTGACAAGAATAATGTAGCAAATTCTGGGATGTTAAAATGAAACACACTTATGCATGCGACTAAAGAATTTAACATACCGCTCTCACCGGGTGATATGGCAGTTGGCTTGGCATGTGTATGGCAAAAGAACATCAGACCGCCCATGAGCTTCAACCATCAAGCACTTTGTGTGGTAAAATTCTTCAATCATCCTTGACTTTGTATCGATCACATGTAGTAGAATTAGAACTAGGGGTGGGCAAATGGGGCGGGTTAATCGGGCACCTGACCCAAACCCAAAAAATAGTGGGATCGGGCTGGGTACCCGAACCCGAAAAAACCCGAAGTCGGGTACCCGAACCCGAAGTTAGTAGATCGGGTCGGGTATCGGGTTTTATAAATGAACCCGAATTACCCGATTTTTTTTAAAAAAATTATTTTATTTTATTTATTAAAAAATGTCTATCTTTTTTTTAAAAAAAAATTCCCCACAATTTAGAGAGTATTTATTTTTTAGTGTTTCTAATTACATAACTTTATGCAAACCAAAAGGGTAAAACCTCAATCCCTATTTTTTCGAAATATTATTAGTCAATTCTAGTCTTTTATTCGTTAATGAATGAGTATGTTCTCATTCTTATTAATTTGTAAATTGTAAATCATGATGGTGATTATTGAATTTTATCAAAGTTTCTTTAATAATTTATTTTTTTAAAAAAAAGGTTTTTCTTTATTTTTTTAGAAAAAAGAGTGGGTACCCGAAGTGGGTACCCGACCCGATCGGGTACCCGACATGTCGGGTACCCACCAATGTCGGGTAATGGGCGGATAATTTATTTTTCTACCCGGACCCGATTAAACACCCAAAAAATTCAATACAAGAAAGCTCCCCTCCTGCCACAAGGCTGCCACACATCTAAGCAAGAAGTGAGGCAGCTTCAGCCATCAAAGCAACCCACAAAGCCCTCAGAACAGGTGCAATCGAACCACAACGCCTGTTTACATCCATTGCTCCACTCTACCTTCTCCTTTTGCACCTTGCCTAGCCCAAAAGTCAGCAACAGAATTCCGCTCTCTCAAGATATGAGTGATCCTAACATCCCCTGCACAGCTAAGCAACTCCACAATAGGGTTCAGTAGGTCGCGGAAGCGCCATGGGGATTTGTCCGGTTCCTTCAACCATTTCACAACATTGAAAGAGTCACATTCGAGAATAATCCTTTGGAGTGGATGACCCTGGTCTCTAGTCAAGATCTTGCACATGCGACTGACTGCTGTCAACTCCGCTTCCATCGAATCTTTAATCCCAATTGAGTCCGAGAGAATGAAAATTGTCTCACCTACATCATTACTAATAACCCCGCCAATCCCGGCCGGCCCCTTATTACCCAAAGACGAGCCGTCCGTGTTTATCTTCCACCACCCTATCTCCGGTCTTTCCCAAACCAACCCCCTTCTAGGACCCTAATATTTTTTAGTTAATTGAATATATAACACACAATAATAAAACGTCTAATTACTATTTAGATTGCACATTGAATACAAATCGTATTACAAGTAATCGATCTCTTCTACCATTTTCATTTTCATTTATGAGTATCAGCTTTTTAAGTTATTATAAAAAATTATAAATGCACATAAATTTTTATATTTTATCACCAATTATTTTATTTTATAAATATAAAATTAAGGAATTTTGCCTAGATAGCCTTACCACTCTCCCAAAGACTCCATTTGAGAGACCCAAAATTTTTATCAGCCTCATTAATTATAAAACTTTTATCTTACACTATACTATATTTTTAGAATATGATATACTCATTTAGTATTACAAATTGAATAAATCATGAATACTTTTAAAGAATTATTTAACAAACCATCATTAAAGTAAATAATTGTGCCAAACAATACACAATTTAATTATTTATAATTTTTAATATCAATTATAAATCCATGTATCTCATTTTTAATTTATACAATAAAAAATATATCAAAATTTATTTTTTAGAAATAAAAATAATATAATATTGTTTTATTAAAAAGCCCGCGGGATGGCCTGCATAACCCGTACCGCATGTGAGACGGATTGGGCCGAGTATTTTGAGCCTGCCTTATTTAAGCTCGCAAAAATATGGGCCCGCACGGGTAGACCCGCTTCGCACCTTGGGCCGTTTCAACACCTCTAACTCCAAGCCATATTCCGAGTTATTGCAATAACTTGCATTACTCTATAAGGAATAATAACTCATTTTGTCATGTATGTATTGTTATTTTAATCAATTGATTTTGCTACTTACTTAATTCAAGTATCAACTCATTTGTACATATGACCATTAATGAATATAATTAGTAAACTCATTAAGAGGGTAGAGTTACACTCAGTGTAGGCCCTAAATGAGTGTAACTACCCTCTTAATGAGTACACTAATTGGCCTACACTGAGTGTAACTACAATCTTAACGAGTACACTAATTACACTCATTAAGGGTCAAATGACCAATGGTAGACTAAGGACTTGATGAATTTGATAACTAAACAGGTTCTTAATTTTTTGGCTTTTATATTATTCTTTTCAAAAGCTCATCTAAACATATCCTTAGAGGTCGTTTCGAATGGCTTCTGCAAATGTGCTTTTGGCTTTTGCTTCTATCAAAAGTATTTTTAATTGAAAAATAGTGTTTGGTTTGGCTTTTGAGAAAAAGCAAAAGCACTTCGAAAAGCTACAAAAGTGTTTCTGGGAGAAGCAGACCAGGAGGTGTTTCTCCGAAAAGCAGAAGCCAAAAGCACCTAGTAATATGTGTAGAGTCATAAATGCCCCTACTAATTTATTTAAATTACACTATAATTATATACTATCTCATATAAGTAGCATATCCTTTTTGGTAATTTATATATTTTAAAAGCACTTTTCACTTTTACACATCCAAAAAAACTTTTTAAAAATTATTTTTCAAAAATTACTGTAACACCCCGGTTTTTGGTCACCCAGGTCGGGATGTCACCGTCACATCTCCCTAGTAAGACACGGTTTCTCCGAGCTTAATAAAGAGATGCAAGGCTAGGTATTGCAGTATTTAAAAACATTTAAATCATTCAAAATAGCCCGTACAATATAATTCAAAAATAATAATAGCATAGCGCAGCGGAAATAAATGGTTTAGTACAGTATCGCAGCGGAAATTATAAATAGGGCCAACATGGCCAAAACACGGGTTAAACAGGCCCGTTCATAATATAGTCTAAGTACGAAATTTAAAAGCAAAATAAGTGTTCCCCAAAATTTCCATGCATGAATCGTGCTCACACATGCTCATTCCACATATTCTGTAAGGAAAGGAATAAAAATGGTTTTGGTCAGCAAAATTGCTGAGTAAGTTAACACATGCATGATCGTAGGGTTTTAAAGCCATAAATTTAATAATTTAACAAAGCATGATAATAACATAATATTTAATTTCATCTAATCCATATCCAATAGCATAATTTATCTCAGGGCTCTATTTAATGACACATATCACATGGTTTAAGACACCAGCCATACTTTAAATAAAGCATTTAAATAATTTAATTGGACAACATCATAATTTAATCTAATTTAATTTAATTTAGAATCCCCATTAAATCCCCGATTTGGTATTTCAAAGTTTCACGATAGCATCGCGATGTCAACAAGTTTAGCCGGTAGCCCGGCGGCCGCAACCGTATCAGCCATACCCAGTACCACTCCGGAGCCTCGGGAAACCCATACGGATATTCACGAGAGTGTAGGCTCTATATTTCGCCGTTTAGGCAATCCATATCTCAAGTTTAGCGCGCGGGGTCACCATCGTCCATTACGGCACGAAGTGAATCGTTAGGGGGCACCCTGCAGAGCACTCACCCCTAATTTTAATTTATCAAGTTTGTAAGGGGATTAAATTTTTAAAATCTGACTTCAATTGTATTTATTTAAAAATAATATCTCAACTCGTTTCAACCCTAAAGGTTAATTCCATGTTTCAACAAGATTTCAAGATTTCGTTTCGGTAAATCACAGTTTACTCTAAAATTCGTCTAAAATCGGATTTAATTCCAAAAATTCCAAAATTTCATATCTGACTCGGAAACATCAAGATCTACAACTTTTGTGTTTTAACTTTTTCGATCCGAGATACCTAAGTAGGTCAAAATCACAAATTTTCGCATAAGAATAATTCTGTCCGAGTTTAATGTGTCACAGTTTAAAGATTTCGAATTCTACCATAGCAATTCAACTCCAAATTTAATGAAATTTGACAGGGATCATCTTACGACAATTATCTACAACTTTCATGTTCGGCCAAAGATCTAAAACAGCCTAGATCCTATGTCAAAAATGTGATCAAGATCATTACTAAGTTCTGTCCAAGATTTCAAGATCTAGATTCAAACAGCTCGGTTTCGGTGGGTTTTCACATAACAAATCAACTCCAAAAATTCTCAAAAATTTACAGTAGCTAGATCTAAGTCTTAGGAACGTTTTTTGTGTTTTAAGTTTTTCCGTTTGAGTTCGTTTTAAGGTTCGGAAAAATTCATCAAATCTATTGCGCCGATGGAAAGTTTAGATTGACAGATTTACGGTTTCTTGTTAATCTTTTAGTTTTGAATGTTTTAATTCATCCCAAAACCATGTAAGAGTTAACTTACTGAGTTTATGAACGTCCGGGATGTCTAATTCGGAGGCGTGGCTTCCAGATCACCGTTTCTCCTCTCCGTTCGTCGGGTTCTACGATCTAGATCCAATACGGGGTGTAGAAAGAGAAGAACCGAAGTTAGAATCCGTTTTCGGATTGAAACGTGAAAAGATTTATCGGACTAGAGCTTACCACAATGTTTGGATATCCTTGGATTTTCGTCCAAAGCTGCTGCCTCCGTTTGGTGCTTTCCGTTGACTCCGAATTTAGGGTTTCGAACGTATGGAAGGTTGTAGGGTTTTGTAAACTTGTTTGGGGCTCCCGAGGGGTTTATTTATAGATTTCCCAAGTCCTAGGGCGTCCAACATCTGACCTAAAGGTCTTGGGTCGAGAGATGTTCAACCGAAAGTCGAAAAATCCGCGTTCGGGCGAGAGATTCACGCAACAAACGAATCTGTGGGGTGGCGCGGCCGTGGCGCGGCGATTCCCCTTTGACCGCGCGGCCACCGCGCGGCACTCGCCTGGACTTCGGTCCGGGCGGGTCGTGCGATCCGTCGTGCTTTTCTGCCTCTCTTTCGGGTTTCTATCCATCTATGCTCCCGAATTCCGATTTCCGGGGTATCTTCGGGTTTCTACTTTCTCTCTAAATTTATCCTCAGTCTAATTGGATGTTTTGGACTCGAATCCTCGAGTTCATTAGTGTCGGGTTTCGGTGTATAATTTATTTACCTTTAATCCATCCTTTTATTTAATTAAATTCCTTTTTAAGTAAAAATCTCATTTCTCATTTCCTTATCTTTATTTATTTCTTTATTTGCTGGATTCATTTATTTATTTATGGTATTTATTTTATTTATTATTTATTTATTTAATTATTGTTTTATTTTATGATGGAAAATTCACGGGTATTACAGTCTACCCTCCTTAAGAATCAACTTCGTCCTCGAAGTTGTGTTTCGGCTTTTCTCGTGCTAAGGTCTTGTGTTTGTTTTATTATGTTGTGACTGAACTTAGAATTAAAACTTCTAAGCTGCCTACGTACCCGGTAAAGGGATCAAGCCATAACGTAGTTCAAAATTTTACAAAAGTGCACGAAAATAGGTGGTATCACATCCTCTCCCCCTTAAGATTGCAGTTATATCCCCATAACTGTGTCGGTATCGGTTTGGAACAATGTCGGGTATCGTTCTCTCATGTCGGATTCTACTTCCCAAGTTGCCGTCTCACTTTCGTGGTTTGACCAAAGAACCTTGATCATTTTGACGGTTTTGTTCCTTGTTACTCGTTCCTTAGTGTCAAGAATACGCACTGGGACTTCTTCATAAGTCAAGTCTTCATCGAGCTCAATTATCTCCGGTTGAAGTACATGTGTCAGGTCCGGCACATACTTCTTTAGTTGCGAGACATGGAAGACATTATGAACTCGATCTAAGTGTGGCGGTAAAGCCAATCGGTAGGCTAGAGTTCCGACTCGTTCTAGGATTTCGTAAGGTCCTATGTATCGAGGACTTAACTTCCCTCGTTTGCCAAAGCGCATCACCCCCTTCATGGGTGATATCTTTAGCATGACCCTATCTCCCACTTGAAATTCTAGGTCTCGTCGTCTCTCGTCGGCATAACTCTTTTGACGGTCTTGAGCGGCTTTCATCTTCCATTGAATCACTTTGATTTGTTGAGCCATGTCTTCGATAAGTTGTGGTCCCACTACCACGGACTTATCGTTTTCTTCCCAGCTCAATGGGCTTCGGCACTTTCCTCCATACAACGCCTCGAAAGGTGCCATGCCGATACTAGCATGGTAGCTATTATTATAGGAAAACTCGATCAAGGGTAAATGAGATTCCCAATTTCCTTTGAAATCCAACACACATGCTCTTAGCATGTCTTCTAGTGTTTGGATTGTCCTCTCGGTTTGACCATCCGTCATCGGGTGGAATGCGGTGCTCATTTTGATTTGAGTACCGAGAGCTTTTTGTAACTCCGTCCAGAAATGAGAGACAAATCTACTGTCTCTATCGGAAATGATATCATGTGGTACTCCATGTCGTCGTACCACATTATCAATGTAGGCTCGGGCCAATTGGTCCATAGTCCACGTGTCTTTCATTGGGATAAATATGGTTGTCTTCGTTAGCCTATCCACAATCACCCAAATCTTGTTCATGCCTTTAGGTGATCGGGGTAATCCCGAGACAAAGTCCATTGAGATGCTATCCCACTTCCAACTTGGAATCTCTAGTGGTTGCATCAATCCTAAGGGTTTGTGTCGCACTGCCTTAACCTTTTGGCAGGTGAGACATCTCGCCACGAAATTTGCCACTTCCTTCTTCATTCCCGGCCACCAATAGATCTTCTTCAGATCTTTGTACAGCTTGTCTCCTCCGGGATGTGCGGAATATGGCGTGTTGTGCCCTTCCTCCATCAACCTTTGCTTCAATTCGGCACATTTAAGAGGCACACACCACCTCCCTTTGAAACGGATGCTTCCATCCTCGTGGACAGCAAATCCTATTGCCTTTCCTTCGGCAATATACCCTTTTATCTTCTCGAGTTTCGGATCGCCCGGTTGAGCGAGTCGAATCTCGTCTAATATTGGAGTTTCTACGACCATGGCATTGACCGTTTCTCTCACTGTGCCAGGATGCACCAGTTCTAACTCCAATCTAGCCAATTCCAAGTACAATGCCGGCGGAATTACCAACGAGTTTGTCACGTGTTGGGTTTTCCGACTTAGGGCATCGGCTACCACATTCGCCTTCCCCTCGTGGTATGCTATCTCTAAATCGTAGTCTTTAATAAGTTCCAACCACCTTCGCTGTCTCAAATTCAACTCCTTCTGAGTGAATATATATTTCAAGCTCTTGTGGTCGGTGAACATTCGACACTTCCGCCCATAAAGATAATGTCTCCATATCTTTAGAGCGAAAACGACCGCTGCCAATTCCAGGTCGTGGGTCGGATAATTTTCCTCGTGAGGTTTTAGTTGGCGTGATGCATATGCTACGACTCTCGAGTCTTGCATTAAGACACAATCTAAACCTTCCTTCGAAGCATCGCTATATACTTCGAAGTCACCATTCTCTGATGGTAATGTTAATACTGGTGTGGTTGTGAGTCGTTTCTTCAGCTCTTGAAACGCAATCTCACACGCTTCGGTCCACTCGTATTTTGCTCCTTTCTTAAGTAGCTGGGTCAAAGGACGTGCAATCCTTGAAAAGTCCTTCACAAATCGTCTATAATACCCGGCTAATCCAAGGAAACTCCTTATTTCCGTTGGACTCTTCGGAGTTGCCCACTCCGTCACGGCAGAAACTTTTGCCGGATCCACTGATACTCCATCAGCGGATACTATGTGTCCGAGGAATGCCACTTCTTTCAACCAGAAGTCGCATTTCGACAGCTTGCCGTATAGCTGATTTCTTCGCAAGATTTCCAACACTTGATGTAAGTGTTTTGCATGCTCTTCCTCGCTCTTCGAGTAGACCAGGATGTCGTCGATGAACACTACGACGCACTGATCTAACAATTCTCGGAACACGTTGTTCATGAGATTCATGAACATGGCCGGAGCATTTGTTAACCCGAAGGATAACACTGTGAACTCGTAATGGCCATATCGCGTTCGAAACGCCGTCTTTGGAATGTCCTTCTCGGCGATCCTCAGTTGATGATACCCAGATCGCAAATCGATCTTCGAGAATACTGAAGCTCCCTTCAGTTGATCAAACAGATCCTCTATTCTCGGTAGGGGGTATTTATTCTTAATGGTCACTTGGTTTAGTCCTCGGTAATCTATGCAAAGACGTAGTCCTCCGTCTTTCTTCTTGACAAACAAAACCGGTGCTCCCCAAGGGGACGTACTCGGTCTTATGTACCCTTTTCCCAAGAGCTCCTCGAGTTGTTCCTTTAACTCCTTCATTTCCAGTGGTGCCATCCGGTACGGAGCTTTCGAGACAGGCTCTGTGCCCGGAATGAGATCTATCGTGAATTCAAGATCTCTCTCAGGTGGCATGCCCGGAACGTCTTCAGGGAACACGTCCGGGTATTCTCTTACCACTGGTATGCTATCAACCTTGTTTCCTTCCGCCTCAAGGTTGTGCACATAGCACGCATATAGTTCGTACCCCTTACGCATCAAGTTACTTAGTTTAAGTGCACTAACGATGTTGCTACTTTTCTTAGGGGGCTGAGAGTAAAAGATAACTCTCTTTCCCCTACTTTTTGACAAGGTGATCTTTTGCTTTTGGCATTCGATCACCGCTTTATACTGGGATAACCAATCCATCCCCAGTATGATGTCAAAGTCTCTTAAGTTAAATTCTACCAAGTTTGCGAAGAATTCTACGTTCTTTATCACTATAGGAATCCCGTTATATCGTTTAGAGCAAGACACTACTTCTCCAGAAGGCAATTTAATTCCTAAGCTAATTCTCTCGCACTTAGGTAGATCTAACTCAGGCACTATCCTTGATGCTATAATTGAGCAACTAGCTCCAGAATCAAATAGAATTCTAAGGGGCGTATTCAACACATAAAATGTACCTGCCATCACTTCTCCTTGCGCAGGCACGTCCGCTTGGTTCACCACGTTCAGCCTCCCCATAGGGCGTCCCTGATTGCCTTGCGGATTCGCATTCGGCTGCTGATTTTGTTGCTGGTTTTGATTCTGAGGGGGCGGAGGTCGTTGGTTCTGGTTCTGGTTTTGCGGCCTATTTTGAGGGGGTCTGTACCCTTGGTTATTGCCGTTTTGCCCGTTTTGGTTTTGAGGTTGTTCTTGCCCCGCGACTAAATCGTCCCTCTTCGTTATGTTCTCGAGCCTAGTCCGACAGTCCCGTCGAACGTGACCCATTCGACCGCATCGGTAACAGGCGCCTTGTTGCGGGCATCCCCTTGCCAGATGGGGTCGTCCACATCTCGGGCAAGGCGGTACCGGATCTTCCTGGTTGAACCTCCTCCCAGTGTTGTTTTGCTGGGGCCTATTCGACCCTCTGCGCTGCTCGTTCCTCCCAGTGTTGTTCTCGTTTCTTGAGTCTCGGCTTCTCTTGTCTTGAGGACCCCTGCTGGACTCCCCACTCACCCTTCTTTTCAGCTGCTGCACGCGTGCCACCGCCACAGCGCGGTCATACACTGCTTGCAGATCGGGGTAGTGTACCCCCGCGATCACTTCGCGCACGGACAGGTTCAGTCCCATCTCGAACTTCTGTGCCTTTTCCGTATCAGTAGGCACTAGCCTTGGTGCGAACCTCACCAGCTCCTTGAAGCGTGTGTAGTATTCCTGCACCGTTTGGCTTCCTTGCTTCAGCGACAGGAACTCTTCGTACATGGCCGCTTTAGTACTCAAGGGATAGAATCGATCCCTGAGTAGTTCCATCATTTCCATCCACGAGTAGGGCTCGTCATCTTCAGTCAGTTTAGCTTGAGTCGCCTGCCACCAGTCGTCAGCTTCGCCTCCCAAGTAGTATGAAGCGACATGTACCCTCTCTCCTTCCGGACATTTGACCGCTCCCAGCAGCTTGTCAAAAGTCCGAATCCATTCCTCCAGTTTAGCTGTATCCTCCTCACCAGCGTAGTGGGGCGGCTGGTAAGGATTCACCATCGCCAGGTAGTTAGGGCGAGCTTGGGGCGGAGGTACCGCCGCAGCTTGACCCTGGTTGACTTGCGCGTTCCCGAGCGCAATCAACACTTCCTCTATCGTCCTAAGACGATCGCCCACATTGTTCAGTGCGGGGGCGTCCTGCGCACCTTGGGGTTGTTCCATCTCAGGTTGAATCGGTTCAGTGTCGTTTGGTGGTGTCTCAGTAGGGGTTTCAGTGGTGTTTTGAGGAGCGGGTTGAGTTCTTCCTCTTCCTCTGGGTGCCATTCTGGTACAAACGGAAGAGATTAGGTCTGGTGAATTTAACATATAGTCTAAGCAATCTCTAAATGTTTATGTGTTTTGCAATTTAGCACGTGGTGCTTTGTTCGAACTAAGAAGCGCCGTACACTTCGGGGTTTTTATTTTAATTTGTTCTTATTTCGAATTTTTTTTTTCAGGGCTGTACGGACAGATCTGTCCATTTTTTTTCGATTTATTAAAAATAAATCGGGCATTTTATTTCCTCAAAAGAAATTTTAGTACAAAAGTAGAAATATTTTCCTAGCAAAACAATATCTAACAATAGAATCTCTAGTGCCTCATGACGTCCTCCGGTGGGGTAGCAGGATCTTCCTCCGGATCTTCCTCCTCCGACCTCGGCGGCATCAGCTCGTCAAAGATAGTGTTTAAGTCCTGCCCGTGGGCATCGATGTATTCTTTTAGTATTAAGTTTTGCGTAGTGAGGGTTTGGACTTGGCGTTCGAGTTGGTTTATGCGGTGATGACCCGCCTCTCTCAAGTTGCCCATGTGATGTAAATTGGCCTCCAATTGAGCCATGCGGTACTTCATTTGCTCTAGGGTTTGGTGGGAATCGAGGTGAACACTCATCATCCTGACCATCAACTGCACCATGTCTTGACTAGCCATCTAGCGCAAGCAAGAGATCTAAGTTAATATTTGCCAAGATTCTAAGTTCAATTCGCCGAGATTCTAAGTTCAATTCGCCAAGATTCTAAGTTCAAATTTCGCCAAGATTCTAAGTTCAAGTTTCGCCAAGATTCTAAGTTCATAGCAGAGATGCAGTATGCATATGCAAATAATGTTTCCCCCCAATAATAATCTAATGCAATATATATATATATTTTTTCCATAGGTTTTAAAATAAAAATTTTCCATGGAAATAATACTTTAAAATTTAAAATAATAATCAAAATACTAATAATAGCTTAAAAATAGTAATGGTATAAAAATAATAGTTTAAAAATAGCCGGGCTTTGATACCAACTTGTAACACCCCGGTTTTTGGTCACCCAGGTCGGGATGTCACCGCCACATCTCCCTAGTAAGACACGGTTTCTCCGAGCTTACTAAAGAGATGCAAGGCTAGGTATTGCAGTATTTAAAAACATTTAAATCATTCAAAATAGCCCGTACAATATAATTCGAAAATAATAATAGCATAGCGCAGCGGAAATAAATGGTTTAGTACAGTATCGCAGCGGAAATTATAAATAGGGCCAACATGGCCAAAACACGGGTTAAACAGGCCCGTTCATAATATAGTCTAAGTACGAAATTTAAAAGCAAAATAAGTGTTCCCCAAAATCCCATGCATGAATCGTGCTCACACATGCTCATTCCACATATTCTGTAAGGAAAGGAATAAAATAGTTTTGGTCAGCAAAATTGCTGAGTAAGTTAACACATGCATGATCGTAGGGTTTTAAAGCCATAAATTTAATAATTTAACAAAGCATGATAATAACATAATTTTTAATTTCATCTAATCCATATCCAATAGCATAATTTATCTCAGGGCTCTATTTAATGACACATATCACATGGTTTAAGACACAAGCCATAATTTAAATAAAGCATTTAAATAATTTAATTGGACAACATCATAATTTAATCTAATTTAATTTAATTTAGAATCCCCATTACATCCCCGATTTGGTATTTCAAAGTTTCACGATAGCATCGCGATGTCAACAAGTTTAGCCGGTAGCCCGGCGGCCGCAACCGTATCAGCCATACCCAGTACCACTCCGGAGCCTCGGGAAACCCATACGGATATTCACGAGAGTGTAGGCTCTATATTTCGCCGTTTAGGCAATCCATATCTCAAGTTTAGCGCGCGGGGTCACCATCGTCCATTACGGCACGAAGTGAATCGTTAGGGGGCACCCTGCAGAGCACTCACCCCTAATTTTAATTTATCAAGTTTGTAAGGGGATTAAATTTTTAAAATCTCACTTCAATTGTATTTATTTAAAAATAATATCTCAACTCGTTTCAACCCTAAAGGTTAATTCCATGTTTCAACAAGATTTCAAGATTTCGTTTCGGTAAATCACAGTTTACTCTAAAATTCGTCTAAAATCCGATTTAATTCCAAAAATTCCAACATTTCATATCTGACTCGGAAACATCAAGATCTACAACTTTCGTGTTTTAACTTTTTCGATCCGAGATACCTAAGTAGGTCAAAATCACAAATTTTCGCATAAGAATAATTCTGTCCGAGTTTAATGTGTCACAGTTTAAAGATTTCGAATTCTACCATAGCAATTCAACTCCAAATTTAATGAACTTTGACAGGGATCATCTTACGACAATTATCTACAACTTTCATGTTCGGCCAAAGATCTAAAACAGCCTAGATCCTATGTCAAAAACGTGATCAAGATCATTACTAAGTTCTGTCCAAGATTTCAAGATCTAGATTCAAACAGCTCGGTTTCGGTGGGTTTTCACATATCAAATCAACTCCAAAAATGCTCAAAAATTTACATTAGCTAGATCTAAGTCTTAGGAACGTTTTTCGTGTTTTAAGTTTTTCCGTTTGAGTTCGTTTTAAGGTTCAAAAAAATTCATCAAATCTGTTGCGCCGATGGAAAGTTTAGATTGACAGATTTACGGTTTCTTGTTAATCTTTTAGTTTTGAATGTTTTAATTCATCCCAAAACCATGTAAGAGTTAACTTACTGAGTTTATGAACGTCCGGGATGTCTAATTCGGAGGCGTGACTTCCAGATCACCGTTTCTCCTCTCCGTTCGTCGGGTTCTACGATCTAGATCCATCATGGGGTGTAGAAAGAGAAGAACCGAAGTTAGAATCCGTTTTCGGATTGAAATGTGAAAAGATTTATCGGACTAGAGCTTACCACAACGTTTGGAGATCCTTGGATTTTCGTCCAAAGCTGCTGCCTCCGTTTGGTGCTTTCCGTTGACTCCGAATTTAGGGTTTCGAACGTATGGAAGGTTGTAGGGTTTTGTAAACTTGTTTGGGGCTCCCGAGGGGTTTATTTATAGATTTCCCAAGTCCTAGGGCGTCCAACATCTGACCTAAAGGTCTTGGGTCGAGAGATGTTCAACCAAAAGTCGAAAAATCTGCGTTCGGGCGAGAGATTCACGCAACAAACGAATCTGTGGGGTGGCGCGGCCGTGGCGCGGCGATTCCCCTTTGACCGCGCGGCCACCGCGCGGCACTCGCCTGGACTTCGGTCCGGGCGGGTCGTGCGATCCGTCGTGCTTTTCCGCCTCTCTTTCGGGTTTCTATCCCTCTATGCTCCCGAATTCCGATTTCCGGGGTATTTTCGGGTTTCTACTTTCTCTCTGAATTTATCCTCAGTCTAATTGGATGTTTTGGACTCGAATCCTCGAGTTCATTAGTGTCGGGTTTCGGTGTATAATTTATTTACCTTTAATCCATCCTTTTATTTAATTAAATTCCTTTTTAAGTAAAAATCTCATTTCTCATTTCCTTATCTTTATTTATTTCTTTATTTGCTGGATTCATTTATTTATTTATGGTATTTATTTTATTTATTATTTATTTATTTAATTATTGTTTTATTTTATGATGGAAAATTCACGGGTATTACAATTACATCCAAACACAAAAGTTGCATGCTTCTGCTTTTGACTTCTACTTCTATTTCTGCTTTTGACTTCTATTTTTTTCAAAAGTCAATCCAAACAGACTCTTAATATTTTAATAGGTGCTTTTGGCTTATTCTTTTAGGAGAAGTTCCCCTGCTTCTCCCAAAAGTATATTTTTTACTTGTCAAAATACTTTTACTTTTTTAAAAGCCGATCCAAACACATATTTTATACTTCATCCGTAATTTAATAATGTTATCATTTGCATAGTAAACACAATTCATTGAGTAATTTTGATTCGACTTTTTAACACAGTTACATAAAATAAAAATATAGTCAAGTGAGATGTTATTAGATTCGTCTAATCACATAGTTCTAAAATATTAAACTTTTATAATTTTTACTTTTATACAATTTGAGATATTAATCATTAAATAATTGCATTGGATTGCGTGAAAACATGGAATATTAATATCATTAAATTATGGAGGGAGTGTTAGGGGGCGTTTGGAATGGTTTTTTTTAGGTGTTTTTGGCTAGGGGTGGGAATAGGTCAGACTACCCGATAGGGGCCTACGACCTGGCCTATTTTAGGCCTGGCCTGGTCTGGCCTTTTTACCAAATAGGCTAGGCTCGGGTAGTTTGAAAGCCTATTTAGTCAAATGGGTCTAGGCTAGGCCTTATAAAAAGCCTATTTAGGCTTGTAGGCCGGCGTGTTTAATTTTCTTCTATATAATTTTTTGTAATTCATTAATATTATTATTGTTTAATATTTAAATATTGTTTTTTATAAAAATTGATGAGCTTAAATAGGCTCTTTAAAGGCTTGAAGCCTAGCCTATTTAATTAAAAAGGCCAGGCTTAGGCCTATAAACTAAGCCTATAAAGGCTAATAGGCCAGGTTCAGGCCTTTTCAAAACTCAAATAAGCCTAGGCCGTTCAAGGCCAAGTCTGGCCTATTCCACCCCTACTTTTGGCTTTGCAGCCTTTGCTTCTGCCAAAAGCATTTTTTATGAAAAAATAGTGTTTGTTTTGACTTTTTTTAAAAAGTAAAAGCACCTTGAAAAGCTGCAAAAGTGCTTCTAGGAGAAGCAGCCCAGGGGGTGCTTCTCCGAAAAGCAAAAGCCAAAAGCACCTAGTAATGTGTGCACAATCATAAATGCCCCTACTAATTTATTTAAATTATACTATAAATACTTCATCCGTTCCTACATAGTTGTCTTTTTCAGCTCAATTTCAATAACCAACATTTACATTAATTAACTCATTAATTTACATTTTTACCATTCAACTAAACTCATTCTTAATAAATGCCAACAAATAGTATTTATGTAAAGTGAATGGCAATATAGTAAAAACATAGCATAACCACCTATAACTACCTAAAAATGACAACTACTAAGGAACATTTTTTAATCTCTCAAAAGACAACTAAAAAGGAACGGACCTATATAAGAACATACTTATTTTTGGTAATTTACACACTTCAAAAGCACTTTTCACTTTTACTCATCCAAACATATTTTTGAAAAAAAAAACTGATTTTCAAATATTCCATCCAAACATAAAAGTTACATGCTTCTGCTTTTGGCTTTCACTTTTGCTTCTGCTTTTGGCTTCTGCTTTTTTCAAAAGTCAATCCAAACGGGGCCTTAGAAGTGTTTTTGACAAAAGTAAAAGCTAAAAATACTACTCCAAAAGTCCATCCAAAAAAACTCTAAAATAGATTGTTTAAAGCTCCTTTCCTTTTTATGATGAGCTCTTCAAGATCCAATTGACCTTTTAATCCCTTGAGAGAAATGTAACAAGCCCAATCGAATTGGGCTATTTTAGATTTTCAGCATTTTCAATATACTTCCTCCATTTTTTTGTTTCTAAGTTACGGACACATTTTTTACAAAATTCATATTTTAAATTATTCATAACTCAATATAAATAAAAATTTTGAAAATTTGATATTTAAATACTGTAAGATGAAACGAATTTAACAAGATCCCACTTGTTTACGTTTTAATTTTGTATAATTATGATAAAAATTTAACTCAAAGTGAAATAATTAATAGTAACAAAAGTCAAACTATAACCTATAAAAAGTGGATAAAGTAATTGATAGTTTTAAATATATTGGTTGTATATAATATATAGTTGCCATGGATCAGATTGGATACGATTTTGGAAGATGAAAAAACAAAGAAACAAATAAAATGGATACGTGAGAATGCCTAGTTGAATACTCAACTTTGGAATCGTCTAACACATAAAGTTTTCTTACTATTCCCTTAATCGATATTCTCAAGGTGGCTATACGATTGAACACTTCTCAATGCTCAAAAGAAATTAAACCAATGTGGAAGAACTCAAGGGTGACCCTCTAAACAAGATATAAAATACTCTCCAAGTCGTTTTTAATTAGATTCATTCAAAGGGTAAATGAAAAAGTATTAGGGAGGCCTTATACATAGGCATCCAAAATTACAATGGATTCCACAACCCTACACCGAAATTAAACAACAAGGAGAAATCTAAGATAGGGGGAGCTGGGACGACGCGAGACTCGGATGACGTGAGCCGGGACGACGCGAGCCGGGACGACGCGAGCTGGGACGACGCGAGCCGGGACGACGCGGGACACTTACGACGGGGCCTTCCAGTGTGACTCGCGGCTTGAGACGAGGCTCGGACAACGTGAGACAGGATAGCGACGTAAGAAGAGGATCGCGTCGTAACGTCATGAGCCTTACGACGTGAAACAGGCTAGCGATGTAAGACGAGGATCGCATCGTAATTCAAGGCTAGCGTTGTAATTCACTCTTCTTTCATTCCTGTGGGGCCCATGGGTGGCTTCTCTCTCATGCTTGTTTAATTGTCTTGTGCATGCATGCACTTGTTGAATTACAAATAAATACTACAATTATAATGTTCGATTTCTGGGGCTATTCCTGCAGGGATTCCGGCCAACTTTCCGGCGATCAACATCCGGCTGCTTCTGGTCAAATGTCGACTTTCGGATCCAATTGAGTGGGTCTGGGGTCTCCCTCTATCTGGATTAGCAGCTTCAGGCCCATCTTTCCAGCCTTGGCCTTTATCAGTCCGTCTTCAAAACTTTGGTTCAGCAACTCAGCAATTCTGGATGTGAATTTTTTGGAACGTTGTTGCGACACCGGTCCTTCTGGAAATGCGGGGATCGGTAGTGCTCTCGATCCGGCTTCCATGCCATTCCCACCCCCTTGGGGAGTTTGATCCATCAACCGACCATGATCTTTCTCATCCCTCTCGAACAAGGTTAGATCTGCAACATTAAAAACAGGATTAATATGACCATACTCTTCAGATATTTACAATTTATAAGCATTGTTATTAATCCATTCTAAAATCTTAAAAGGCCCATCTCCTCGCGGAGATAACTTGTTGCGTCGGCTTGCGGGAAACCATTCATTTTTCCAGTTGAGCCACACCCAATCCCCTAGGTTTAGTTTTAGCTCCTTCCGACCTCGGTTGTTATACTTGGCATATCCTTCTGCAGCTTTCACCAGACTGTCTCTTACATCTTTATGCATCTCCTTTATCGCATTTGCCCTGTTTCTGCCATTGATGTTCAAATGCTCATTGCGGGGCAATGGTAATAAATCAAGTGGCGTGACATAATCTCAAAAGGTGACATGTGTGTGACACTGTGTACATGTCTGTTATAGGCAAATTCGATGAAGGGCAAGCATTCATCCCAACTTTTGCTACTAGACGCAGTAATAATCCTAAGTGAATTACCTAAGACTCTATTAACTGCCTCAGTCTGTCCATCAGTTTGTGGATGATAAGCAGTAGAAAATAACAGTCTAGTCCCTATTTCAGTCCATAAGTATTTCCAAAAATAACTTACAAATTTTACATCTCGGTCGGAGACAATTGTTCTTGGCACACCGTGGAGTCTTACAACTTCCTTGAAGAATATTTTGGCCACGTGGTGCGCGTCATTCGTCTTTGCACAGGGTATGAAATGCGCCATCTTTGAGAACCTGTCAACCACAACAAAGATAGAATCTTTAGCCCTTGCAGTACGAGGTAATCCTAAAATAAAATCCATAGACAAATCAATCCATGGGCCCTCGGGTTCGGGCAATGCTTGATAAAGCCCATGTGGTTTTGCTGTTGACTTGGCTCTCAAGCAGGTGATGCATTTGCTGACAAAATCTGCGACTTGCTTCTCCATTCCTGGCCAGTGGAAAGATTCTGCTTATATGCTCATTGTTGCAATTCTACCTAAATGACCCATTATGTCGCCAGAATGTGCTTCAGTAATCAAAAGTTTTCTGATGGATCCCCTTGGTATATACAGCTTGTTTCCATAATACATAAAACCATTCAGTTGAGAAAATTCCTTAAAGGCTATTTCCTCGGTATTCTTGTAAACTTCTCCAAAGTTAGTATCTTGAGCATACAGATCTTTTATGTGGTCGAATCTAATTAAGTGTGTGGTTGCGAAAGCTGCTAGGCTCATTCTCCTTGATAGTGCGTCAGCAACACATTGTCCTTTCCTTTCTTCTAGCAGATCACATACAGAAATGATTCTATGAATGAGCTCTAGCGGGCATGTCTTGCATTTTTCAGTTGCCCCTATCCTCGTATATGCTTTAACCTCTCGTGATCTGTGTGAATGATAAACTCTCTTCCTTGCAGATAATGCTGCCATGCCCGTAAAGCTTATACGACCGCGTACAGCTCCTATTCGTAGGTGGAGTAGCTCAGTTGAGCTCCTTCAAATTTCTCGCTTTGATATGCGATCGGTCGTCCGTCTTGCAACAATACCACACCCATGCGGTTCCGGATGCGTCACATTCGATCTCGAAAGGAATATCGAAATTGGGAAGTGCTAATACCGGTGCATTGGTGAGTTTTCCCTTCAACTCATCAAAAGATTTATGCTCCTTGGGACCCCATTTGAATTGCAGGCCCTTCTTCAGCAATGATGTCATTGGTGCAGCGATGATACTAAACTGTGGCACGAATCTTCTAAAGAACCCGCAAATGCCCAAAAATCTTCTCACTTCGTTCACATTTGTCGGTGGCGTCCATTCAGAAACTGCCTTGATTTTGGACTCGTCCACCTTCAGTCCACTTGCTCCGACAAAGAAGCCTAAGAATGTAAATTCAGGCACGTGGAAGGTACACTTTTCAAAGTTGGCATAAAGCTCGACCTTCCTCAATTTGATAATCACCTGCAAGACATGTTTTGCATGATCAGTTCGTTGTGGCTATAAATAAAAATATCATCAAAGTACACAACACGAATTTTCCAATAAACTCCCTCAAAGTTCATTTATGAGTCGCATGAATGTGGACGGAACGTTGGTGAATCCAAAAGGCATCACTAGCCATTGATACAACTCAAATTTAGTTTTGAATGTTGTTTTCAACTCATCCCCTGGCTGCATGCGGATCTGGTTATAACCGCTCTTCAGATCAATCTTTGTAAAGATGCTTGCTCCACCCAGCTCATCGAGCATGTCATCTAATCGCGGAATCGGATGGCAGTATTTGATGGTAATTGCATTAACAGCTCGACAGTCAACGCACATCCTCCATGTTCCATTTTTCTTCGGTACCAAGAGTACTGGCACTGCACATAGAGATAGACTCTCTCGAACCCAGCCTTTGTCCAACAATTTCTGGACTTCCTTAGTCTTTTTGGGGTTCATGCGGTAAGCAGGACGATTTGGTATGGATGCTCCTGGTACGAAGTCGATCCTATGCTCCACACCTCTCAAAGGTGGTAATCCAAATGGCAATTCTTCTGGGAAAACATCCATATTGTCCTCGAGCATTCTGCGAAAATCATTTGGAACATTAAGTGTAGCAGGGGAGTTCTTACGGATATCATCAACAGGTCTTACAAAAGCTAGGAAACAGTGACCTGGTATTGGCGCATCCTCAATGGCTACTTCCAGCTCTTGCTTCATGAATAGCAAACATCGATCATGACCTGTCAAGAGTAAAAGAGATGGATTAGAATTATTAGAGTCAATTACAATCCATTTACCTCGTTGTTTTCTTTTAAACTCCTCTTCTTCTTTCCGGATGTTTTCCACTAAATTTCGATGGTCGATCTTAACAGTCTTCGGTGGCAGTGACTTCTCTGTGATTCTGCTTTGTCCATCTCGAAAGGAGAGATCATTTTCTGTGCTTCTATATATGACTCGCTTGTCGTACATCCACGGTCTTCCCAACAGGATATGACATACCGTCATGGGTACTACATCACATAGAATGTCCTCTGGGTAAGGGCCGATGGTGATCGGCACCCTGGCTTGCTTCGGGACTTTTGTAGTCCCGTGCTTGTTCATCCAGTGTAGATGATAGGGCTTCACATGATCCTGTGTTGCAGGGGTGGGCACGGTTCGGATACTCGAGTTTTTTTAGGTATTTGTTAACCGAACCGAACCGAGCAAATACTCGAAATTGCTAACCGAAACTGAACCGAAATATTCGGTTAACCGGAACTTCGGTTAACCGAGAAAATTCTAACTATTTGC
Source organism: Hygrophila difformis (assembly GCA_030278955.1). Classification (NCBI taxonomy): domain Eukaryota; kingdom Viridiplantae; phylum Streptophyta; class Magnoliopsida; order Lamiales; family Acanthaceae; genus Hygrophila; species Hygrophila difformis. The sequence goes on along the minus strand of JAOANR010000002.1, from coordinate 37,544,744 downwards.
GGGTTACTCGAACCGAACCGAACCGAGCTAATATATATCAAATATGCATCCCGAATAACCGAAATATCGATTAACCGAAAAAGTGAACTCATATTTTCAAATCATAAGAACCGAACCGAACCGAATCATTAAACTTCAAAAACAAATTTAGAGAATAAATATCCAAATGAAATTGTCATCAGACACAATCTTCCAAATCATAAATGTCATCAATCAAAATATTCAAAACAATTTTAGACTAAATCATCCCACATAACAAAACATATGGTGTCTTCGATTCAATTTCTTCAATCAAAACAATAGTACCTGACTACCTGTAAAATCCAACAAGAGAGAGTTCAAACTTTCAGATATATTATTATTCAAATTGGGAACAGAACCGGGCACGAATACAGATAGTTCAAACTTTCAAATTATATTATTATTCAAATTGGGAGAAACCAGTATCTTGATACTGAATCTAAAAAATTTCAACAAAGACCACATCCTTTAAACAAGAAAAGTGTTCTACTAGATTTAGCAACCAAGAAAAGAACCAACTCTAGTGCTACAAAGAATTGTGCAAGCTGAAGTGAACACCAAAAGGAAGTGGTAATTAACTATGATTCTACACGCAACTCCCAAAATTGAATATGAAGATAAGAGACGAATTATAGATCATGACCACTACTACTACCATGAATACAGATGATTATATGGGATTTTACTTGCAACCAAACACTGAATTTGTAGCAGATGCATCAATATTCCTTCCACGGATTTTCAAATTGAGAGAAACCAGACAAGGCTCCCTCAATCCCATCCACTCAAAGAAATACAAACAGCCCATCAAATTCTCTCATCTCAACCTAATATATTAAAAACAGAATGTAGTGAACAAAATATTACACTTAAGCATTTACCTCAACTCAAATCATCTTCATGGCTAGTCATCCAAATCCAAGAGATTAGCCATCCATACTATAAAAATTAAACAATGAAATATTATGTTACAAATATTTATTTAACACATCGGTTTAATGAAAAGGAAAAAGTAAAAGATACCTTCTTCTAATTTCTCAACTTCTAGTTTCTCAAGTTCTTCAAAATCTTTTTCTTCAACAAGGGGGGATTATTTTTCCGAATCCAATCTTGTGTGCATATAAGTGCTTTAGTCAAATAAAATGAACAAATTTTCAGTAACAGAACACAAGAAAAGCTTGGTTAAGAAGCACCTAGCCCTACCTCCTACCTCCATGCTAGCACAAGCAGCAAAGAAAATGAACAAATTTTCATCAGAATTATGAGGGATGGTGCAATTGTATCAAGATTGAACCAAGGGCACTCTCGTATCATTTCATTGGTTCAATTTCGTACACCTTTAAACCACTTTATATTACCTGCTTGGTTAGGAGACCTTAAAATTTTTCAGAAAATTTTAGTACATATAAATTTATTTAGCCTTCTCACACTTAAAATATAGATACTAAAATCACTAGTTAATCACATAACATTTCACAGTATATAAGTTGTTGAATCATTTAACCCTAAATCACCAGATTTTCATTCATAGGCATGACATTGAGAAAACACCAAAGTAAATACCCAGATTAGGGAAGGAAACTAGAACCCTTTCAAAGTAAATAGAAATTTTATGCGAAATGTTGTAAACCAAGAAAACCCGCGTCATAATCCACCAGAAAAGTGAAAAGAACGGTTGGGAAAATCCTCTCAAATAAACAATGAGGTGAAGACGAAAGTAGCATAACCACATTATAATCAAGAATGGACATTGAAAGTGAGGAATGGCGAGTGGACTTCAGCCACATTTGACAAGAGGGTTTGTGAAAACTTACAAATCAAACAGAGCAGGCGGCAGGCGTATGTCGGAGGAGGAAGAAGAAACAATAATTGTATCAAGGCCAGAAGGGAAGGGCGGACGGGAAGAGCGGCGGCGGCGCTATGCCGCTATCAAGGCCGGAAGGCTGAAGAGGATGAAGGAATGACGGGATGAACAAAGATGCGGCGTTGTGGAAGGCCGAACAGAAACAGGTGTTAGGATTCAGGGTTGGAAAATTATAAATTTTGTTAATAGGAAATAATATATTTATATATAAATATATATTTAAATAATAAAATTTAATAATAAAAATATAATATACGGTTCGGTTCGGTTAACCGGAGGTAAAATTTTGTAAAAACCGAAACCGAACCGAACCGAACAAATACCTGTGTTAAGGTATTTGTAACCGAACCGAATACCCCGGTTAACCGAAAATTCGGTTCGGATTCGATTCGGATCAGCGGTTCAACGGTTCGGTTCGGTTTTTTTGCCCACCCCTACTGTGTTGGTATACCTAATCTATGCACAGTGTACAGACTTACAGCATTCACGCAACTGCCATTGTCTACAATCAGAGAGGCTACATTGCCTTTTAATTTACAATGATAGTGAAATAGATTCTCTCTCTATTCCGGTGCATTTCTGTTGGATTCATCAGCTTTGTCGGCGGTTAGTGCCCTCATGGCGATGAAATTCATCACATACTCTTCTTCATTCTCTTCCAACACTACTCAGCTCAGATCGCCCTCGTCTGGATACTGTTCACAACCATCATCATTTTCTTCATGCTCAGCTTCCTCATATTCATCGGAATCAATCTCTTTCTATATCCCCGGTTCAATCATGACCATTCGTCTTTCACGTCTCGAACAATCTCGAGAATAATGGCCGTTCTGTCCACACTTGAAACATGTGACGTCCTTGACGTCCCTCTTGGGTTTATCTCGGTCATCCTTTCTGTACCGGTAATGATCCTTGAATTCTTTCCCCATCTCAAATGCTTTGGGCCTATTGGGTCTATCATCCTTAGGTGCATTGGGCTTTCCGTATCGATCGTTGGGCTTCGACGGCTGTTCATTTGTCCTAGTCGTCCAATACTTGGTAGTATTTGAAATGATCGTGGACTTGACTGGTCTATCCCTCATTTGTCGGTCAATCTCAGTGGACAGCTGAACTAAATGTTTCAACCCAGTATATGTCCTCAGTTTGACTTCAGCGAGAACCTCCATTTTCAGACCTCTTTTGAACTGGCTATCAGTAGCGGTTCATCCTCATTGATCTGGGCCCTCATCATGAAGAATTCCAATTCCTCGTAGTATTCGTCCACAGTTCGATTGCCCTGCACACAAAAATTAACCTTCATGTACAAGTCATCAAAATAACTACTAGGAACAAACCTCTTTTCCATTGTGTGCTTCAGTTCGGCCCAAGTATAGATAGTGGGAAGTCCCAGACGTTGTCCGTCATATTGAATTTTCTGCCACCATGTCAAAGCATAATCCTTGAATTCACAAATGGCTAGCTGGATCTTTGTGAATTCGTTGTATTGTTGGCAATCATAGATCATCTCAATAGATTGCCTCCAATCAATGAACTCTTCCGGATTGTTCGTCCCTTTGAATGCCGAAATTGTGAATTTGATCCCTCTCGGATCTGCTTCCAATCGGTTATGCTCAATAGGTGCTAGGCCTTCATTTGCAATATTGACCAAGGGTGGGTCCCCTTGAATGGGATCCAGATTCAGCCTCTGGCGGACAGGTGGGTAAACGGGTTGTCTGTCGGCAGCTGCGGCTGGTGCTAGAGGTGGTGGTGGTTCCTGGAACTGTGCATTTGTTGGGACTCGCGGCCGAGGTGGTGGCGGAGGTGGTGCTCGTGGTCCTCGCGATCCTTGATGTTTACCATATGTCCCAAAGTGCAACTCCTGCTCCTCTATGGTTGTTTTCGCCTCATCCATTATGGACTTATGAACCCCACTCGTGCTTCCGGGAGTTAAGTTCAGAGTTTGCTCTTGTATGGCGATTCGGCTAGAAACATCATTCATATTATTTACAAGAGTGTTCACCCGTTCATTTACAACAGCTATACGAGTTACATTAGCATCTACTGTCTGTCGAATGGACTCAAAATCAGTCCTCTTAGCAGTGGTCTCAGTCAGATGCCTGAGTGCTTTCATGATGTCTCTCAATGTAGGCTCGGTGTTCCCTGCCATATTGAATCAAGAGAAGAAATAGAACTAGATATATGTATAAAAAGTTAGAAATATACGAAAATATGTAGAGTGAGCTCACAAGTGTATCTCTCATTGAAGGTCCTGGTTCTTCACCAGTTGGTTCCAATAAGTCAGAAAGTACTTAACCGTATAGGCCAACTATCAGACGGTGAGAAATCACAGTAATGGACGTACAGTGCAAGAAACAGTTTGCAGTGTTCGAATCTATCAAAGAAATGACTCAGAGTTGTGTGTGAATGTGATTAATCTGAATTAGTTATTAGTTTATGGTGTTAATCAACTATGCATGCAAATATCCAGACCCCTCGCAATTTAAAAGTGTAAAGTAAAAACCTCACAAAATTAAATGCCAGTAATAAAAATATATGCCTCACTCACACAATCCCAAAAATAAATATCACCAAGCTGTTGGAAGTAACATGGTAATACTCACTGTTGAGGAACTGCACTATCTGCAATTGCATACGGAGCTTCAACTCTGTGATTTGTGAAATAAATCAGAGGAACAGTGACAAGCACTTATTTCTCGAGGAATTCCACTGTCAGTTATAGACTCTGACAGAACTTCAACTCGATAAATTGTTCGTGATTTAAATCAGTGAAATCGTATAGTAAAAAGAATGTCCCAAATTGCCAATATTTGAATTTGAATTTGAATATGACCGTTGGCCTCAGAAATGGAGATGGGACGCGTGTCGCGCGCGGATGGGGCCCCTTGATTCTGCTTGGACGACGTGAGACTTGACCTACGACGTGAGATGGTTTGGCGTCATATGTGAGTTTCGCGTGGTGTGGGCCTCGATTTGTCCTTACGACGTTAAGTAATGGATTGCGACGTGATATTTGGTCTCGCGTTGTGCAATTGGCATCGTACTTGAGGTTGTCGTCGTACTGTCTCGCGTCGTGCCTGGAATTACTTCGGCTGGCCTCAGTTCGACCTTTACGTCGCTAGCGTATTACAACGTCAGACTTGGTCTCGCGTCGTGAGGTTGGCGTCGTACTTGGTGGGACTTCGTTGTTGCTGGCCTTACATGTGCTGCTTGGCATCGTAGTGCTTAGCGTCGTACTGCCCAGTTTCCCTTGTCTTTTATGCTGAAAACGACCCACTCGAGTTCTCTAACAAACTTGACAACAATAGTACACCCTAATCAAAACCCCAAAAGCATGCACTACCCCTTACGTACTCATGTCCCCAAATAAAACAAAATAAACACACCCCAAAACCCTAATTTTGGATTAAACTCTTGCCCCCAAGAAATATTTAAATGTTCCCAAGAAAACTTTGAAGATGGATGAACATTCAACAAAACCCAAAACTCTCGGAGTCACTCAAAATGGATAGTGAAATACATATAATACCGATTAAAGCCTTAAACATGCAATATTATCCAAATAACCACAAACACAAACAAGATTAAGCAATAAAACCCTAACCCTAGAACAAGAAGCTCTCGGCCAACTTGGGTATTTTGCAAAACTTGATGAAAATGAGGGTGAGTGGTACGGTTAGAAAGCTCTAATGATAGGGAAAAATAATATGCAAGCCAAACTCAAAACCAAACAAAAATAGACCATGAAAATCGATCTAACAGGTAAGGCCGAAATAAGAAAATGAAGAATAAAATATTTTTGTGATTTTGATTTTTAAAGAAGAAAAGGGAAGGGAAAATCGATCCAATCTAGGCTCTGATACCAAGATATTCCATGGATCGTATTGGATATGATTTTGAAAGATGGAAAAACAAGGAAACAAATAAAATGGATAGGTGAGAATGCCTAGTTGAATACGCAACTTTGGAATCGGCTAACACATGAAGTTTTCTTACTATTCCCTCAATCGATATTCTCAAGGTGGCTATACGATTGAACACTTCTCAATGCTCAAAAAGAATTCAACCAATGTGGAAAAACTCAAGGGTGACCCTCCAAACAAGATATAAAACACTCTCTAAGTGATTTTCAATTATATTCATTCAAAGGATAAATGACAAAGTGTTAGAGACGCCCTATATATAGGCATCCAAAATTAAAAGGGATTCAACAACCCTACACTGAAATTAAACAACAGGGAGAAATCTAAGCTAGGGGGAGTTAGGACGACGCGAGACTCGGATGACGCGAGCCGGGACGATGCGGGACACTTACGACGTGAACCTTCCAGTGTCACTCTCGGCCTGTGATGAGGCTCGGATGACGTGAGCCTTACGACGTGAGATAGGCTAGCGACGTAAGATGAGGATCGCACCGTAACGTCCTGAGCCTTACGACGTGAAACAGGCTAGCGACTTAAGACGAGGATCACGTCGTACTTCAAGGCTAGCGTCGTAATTCGCTCTTCTTTCATTCCTGTGGGGCCCACGGGGTGGCTTCTCTCTCATGCTTGTTTAATTGTCTTGTGCATACATGCACTTGTTGAATTACAAATAAATACTACAACTATATTGTTCGATTTCCGGGGCTGTTTCGGTGGGGATTTCGGCTAACTTTCCGACGATCGACATCCGGCTGCTTCCGGTTAAATGTGGACTTCCGGATCCATTTGAGTGGGTCCGGGTCTCCCTCTATCTAGATTAGCAGCTTCAGACCCATCTTTCCAGCTTTGGCCTTTATTAGTTCGTCTTCAAAATTTCGGGTCAGCAACTCAGCAATTCTGGATGTGAACTTCCTGGAACGTTGTTGCAACACCGGTCCTCCTAGAAATGCGGGGATCAGTAGTGCTCTCGATCCGGCTTCTATGTCAATAGTTTTATTCATTGGCCCAAATTTATAGTCCGACCCACAATTGTAAATATATATCTTGTACTCCACATGTTTTCAGTAATACAATTTTTCCATTCCATAAATCTAACATGGTATCAGAGCCTAAATAAAAATTAAGAAACCCTAGAAGGTCTATTCTGCCGCCACCCCTTTCGCCGTTCTCCGATCCGTTTCCGACGTCATCGCCCATTCCCTCGTGTTCGCCGTGTCGAGGCGAGGCCGGCGTCCAAATTTCAGGTCGATCGGCGGCGCGTGGAGGCTACACGCGTGGCGAACAGTTTCGCAGTCAAATTTTTTGCTCGTTCTTCTGGCGGCACTCCGGGCGCGTCCGACCTGATTCCGGCAGCATTTTCCGACATTGGAGGTCTGCCATCGTTCCCATTGTTGTGGTGTTGTCCAATTTTTCATCCAGTGTGTTTTGGTTGTCCGGTTATTTTGCACACATATTTGCATATTTTGTGTCTTGTTTCTATTTAGCTATGGAGAAAATAGATATTTACATGCCTATTGGAGTTATTCTTTCTATTAATTATGATCTTTAGAAATAATCTATGAAAAGTTTCTTGATTGGTCGAAAATTGTGGAGGATTATTACTGGGGATATTTGCCCGCCGACTCCTCCATCCGATGATGATACTGCTTATGGTGAAAAGTTGGAAGATTGGGATAGTAAGAATCATTAGATTCTTACATGGTTGCGTAATACATCTGTACCTTTGATTCAGGTCCAACTTGCATATTTTGATACTACAAAAGAAGCCTGGGATTTTCTTTCTGCTCGTTTTCAGATGACTGGCCTTGCTCACTACTATCAGCTTTGGAGTACCTTACATTCTTTGAGGCAGGAACCTGGGCAATCAGTTAATGATTTTTCTCGCGTAGGTTTAGCCCATTCGTCATCGTCTGCGCCATTCAGAGATTAGTCAGGATCATCTTGATTTCATTCAAATTCGGATGGCTCTTCGTCCTGAGTATGAATCTGTCAGGTCTTCTCATTTACGTCGTCATCCGATACCTACACTTGATGCTGCTATTCAGGATATCATATTTGAGGAGACCCGTCTGAAATTGGGTCAAACCTCACCTGTTGAGACTGCGTTGGCAGTTTCACATCGTCCTTTGTTGCCTGCTCCTCAGACTCGCCAGTACTGCCGTAAGTCTAAGAGCATTGAGCACTCGCGGTCCACATGCCCTAAGGTGGAGTGTCATATTTGTCATCATTTGGGGCATATTGCCACAAACTGTCCTTCCTAATCTCTGAGACCTCGTGGTTTTAGGCCTCCTGGGACTCCTTCTGCCACTGCTACTGCTGTTGCTACTGATATCACTCCCCAGCCACTTCCCTCACCTCCCATCCCCAGGATATTGAGGCCCTTATCAAACAGGTTTTGTAATACCCGAGAAATCAACATCGAGAATTAAATCCAAAAAAATTAAAGAATTGGATTTAATTATCAAAACCGAAATAATTCCGAGAGAGCGGAATTAAATATTTTCAGACGATAGCAACTCGAAGAGAGTTATCGGATTATCCAACGATCTCGGATAATTCTGTATTATGATTTTTAAAATTAATAATAATAATAATAATAATAATAATAATAATAATAATAATAATAATAATAATAATAATAATAATAAAAAGAAAAAAATCGCGCAGCAGGAGGCCGCGCGGCGGCGGCACGTGGGCACGTCGAGCCCGCGCCAGCAGCGGCAGGCGATGGTTCCAAACGACATACGCGTTTTTGCTCCAATTTTCAAGGATGGACGACTTCAATCGATCCAACTTCGGTTTTCAAATCATTAGGGATGTATTTGGACTCTTTTGGATAGATTTTAGGTGTATTAAACATCTACTTAGTGAAATGAAAGAGATACATGTACACAATATGGATTAATTGAACCATTGAGGGAGTAGGTGGAATGGATGAGTTTGGGGGGGGGGGGGGTGTATTTTCGAGGGAAGACTGTCATAATCTCCCCAACACTCCCAAGGTTCTTTAAGGGAGCTCTTGAAACCATACACACTCCCTAATCAATCCATAACAACCCTCAAAACTTCACCCCTTCATTCCATCCGAAAATTAGTCTTCAAACTGTAGAGTGGGAGATTTGGTGAGTGTTGCTTCAAGGGAGTAGTTGTTGGTCGAGTTCAAGCACATCTAATCTCTTCTTCTACGATTTGGTAAGATCCCTAACCCAATTCCTTGCCTTAGATTCGATTATCTAGCCCTAACCCAAGTATTCTTCCTTCAACCCCCACAATAGGAGCATTCGGTTGAAGTGGTGATTCGTAGGACTGAACCGGGTGATTTAGGGGATACAATCAAGAAGGAATTCCTCACCAATCTCATCCCTGGTAAGTTAGTATTGTGCATATCAACTTTTAGAGGTTTTGGTGGAGAATCCATCAAGTTCTTGTTCAAACTCTTCCCATTGTCAAAACTGCCAAATAGGGTTTTCATCCGAATAGTTTAGGTTGTTCTGCGATTTTTACTTAGATCCATGTTTGTGATACCCCGTAATAATTTGTTTTTGGAGTTCGACTCGATATCATGTATCCTAAACCATAAATAAACAAATTCAACTTGTTTTGAACTACGTTATGGCTTGATCCCTTCACAGGGTACGTAGGCAGCTTAGAAGTTTTAATTCTAAGTTCAGTCACAAAATGATAAAACAAAAAAAAAAAAAAAGACTTTGGCACGAGAAGAGCCGAAACACAACTTCGAGGACGAAGTTGATTCTTAAGGAGGGTAGACTGTAATACCCGAGAATTTTCCAACATAAAATAAATACAATAAAATAAATAAATAAATAAATAAATATAATAAACATGATAAATGAATAAAGAATCATAGAAGATGAGAAATGGAATTTAAATTAAAAATGAAACAAAATTCCGAGAACCCGGGAAGCCGAAGGCAATTTAGTCGAATAAATGGTTACACGGGAACCCGACACCGATAGACTCAATAACCCGAGTCCAAATATAAAATTAGATCCGAATAAAATTAAGATAGGAAATCGGAGCCCGAAGATACCCCGGAAATCCGAATCCGGGAACGTAGAGGGATAGAAGTCCGAAAGAGAGGAGGAAACGCCCGACGGATCGCACGACCCGGCCCAGACCGAAGTCCAGGCCAGGACGGCGCGGTCGCCGCGCGCTCCAAAGGAGAGGACCGCGCCAGGTGCGCGCCAGAGGGCAGGTTCGCGAATTGCGTGAATCTCTCGCCCGATTCCGGATTTTTCGACTTTCGGTTGAACGTATCTCGACCCAAGACCCTTGGGGTCAGATTTTGGATGCCCTAGGTCTTAAATATCTATAAATAAGACCTCCTAAGAGCTCCGAATACATTAGAAACCCTACGAAATCTTTCTATACGTCGAAACCCTAATCCCGGAGCCGTCGGAGGCACAACACCGAGAGAAGGGACTGACTTGGACGAATTTGAGATCTCCTATCGCCTTGGTAAGATCCGATCTATTCCTCTATACATTCTTGATTCGAAAACAAATCCTAACCTCATCCTTTTTCTATTCTAAACCCCCGATCCGAATCGAGAGCGAAGAACCCGACAAACGGAGAGGATAAACGGAGGACGGGAAGCCACGCCTCTGAATCAACGATCCCGGACGCTCAACAATCTGTAAGTTAACGCTTACACGGTTTTGGGAGTATTTAAATATTTGAATCTAGAAACTTAATCAAATCTTTCGTAAATCTGTCAACATGTGATTTCTAACGGCGCAACAGTTTTGTCTAATTTTTCCGAACCTTTAAACGACCTCAAACGGGAAAACTTAAAACACGAAAAACGTTCCTAAGACTCTGATCTAGGTTGTGTAAAAATTCATAATTTTTCATCGTGTTTTGATATGCGAAACTGATTGTAAACGAGCCTGCGTTAGATTTAGATCTTGAAACGATGATAGATTCCTTATTCGAACTTGTTGGTGATTTCTACCTTAGATCTAGACCGATCTAGGCTTGACGTTGAACATAAGAGTTGTAGATCTATACTTTATGAATACCTCCGTAAAATTTCAGAATTTTCCGTGATGATTTGATATATGAAATCCACTCCGAACCGAACTGGTTTTAAATCGAATCTTGAAACTGGACAGAACATAGGTGCGAACTTGTTGACGTTTTTGACTATGGTTCTAGGCCGAATTAGATCTTTAGCCGAACATGAAAGTTGTAGATAATTGTCTTAAGATGGTCTCTGTAAAATTTCATCAAATTTAGAGTTCATTTGCTATGGTAGATCTCGAAACTTTTAAACTGCTGTGTGAAAACGCGGACAGATTTCTAATCTGACGAAAATTGACGTTTTTGACCTATTTTGGTATCTCGGATTGAAAAAGTTAAAACACGAAAGTTGTAGATCTCGACGTTTTGGAGTCAGTCGTGAAATTTCGGAATTTTTGAAATTAAATCTGATTTTTAACGAATTTTAGAGTAAACTGTGATTTACCGAACGAAACTTGAAATCTTGTTGAAACGGTGGAATTAGCCTTTGAGGTTGAAACGAATAGAAATACTTTGACATACGATACATGAAACGAGAAGATTAAAATATATTGTGGGTTATGACTAAGCTAGATACTGTCAATGTTCTCTGCGGCTTGGGACATAAGAGCCCAAGTGTATGTCTAGGTTGACGTAAGAGCCCTAGCGAAACAGTGATCGTATGTCTAGCGGACGGATTAACTCTAATTAAAAAGATCTGGATCGACCACGATACCTGTGGACATAAGAGCCCAGGCGTAAGGCTGGCGGACATAAGAGCCCTAGCGGTGGTGATCTGTGAAAGATATGAAACGAGGAGTTGCGAGAATTCCAAATTAAATATGTATTAAATTGTGCTGTTAAATTTATGGCAACTTATTTAATTACGTTGCAAGTTATATGATGATCTTATGAATCCATATTTCTAAATTATGCGATTAAATGAATTATTTAAATTATGCACATGTTTTCATTAAATTTAAATAAAGGCTTTGAAACCTCATAATCTTGTACGTGTTAACTTACTCAGCACGTAGTGCTGACCAAAACCGTATTTTTTTCCCCTGTTTCTTTCAGAGCTGAAGAATATGCATCATCATATGCATTCATGGGAATTTTGGGGAAATGCTTTATTTGTAAATGATACGTTAGACTAGAATTTGCATGAACGGGCCTGTTAACCCGTATTCTGGCCGTGTTGGCTATATTTAAATTCCGCTGCATTATACTTATGTAAATATTATTTTTCCGCTGCAACTTTGATGTACTATTTTTAAATTATATATAAACGGGCTGTTTGAATGTTTAAATTCTGAAAAACCATAGCCTTGCATCTCTTTAGCAAGCTCGGAGAAACCGTGTCTTGCTAGGGAGGTGTGGCGGTGACATCCCGACCTGGGTGACCAAAAACCGGGGTGTTACAAGTTGGTATCAGAGCCCAGAATATTTTAAAGCTATCTATTTTAAAGAAAATATCTGATACCAAAGTTGGTATCAGAGCCCAGAATATTTTAAAGTTATTTATTTTAAAGAAAATATCTGATACCAAAGTGGTATCAGAGCCCGGCTATTTTTAAACTATTATTTTTAAACCATTATTATTTTTAAACTATTATTAATATTTTGACTATTATTTTAAATTTTAAAATATTATTTCCATGGAGAAATTTTTATTTTAAAACCCATGGGAAAAATATATATATATAGTGCATAAATTACTTTTGGGGGAGAAACCATCATACGCATTTGCATATTGCATCTCTTTTATGTAGAGAACTTAGAATCTTGGCGAATTTCAACTTAGAATCTTGGCGAAGTTAACCTAGAATCTTGGCGAATATTAACTTAGATCTTTTGCTTGCACTAGATAACTTAGACGCTTGACATCAAATTAGGAACGCTAACTAGAGACTGATCTTGCCTTAGTTCTAGATCGCGTTCATCTAAGCGCTCACCTAAGCATAACAAATCTCGGCCTTAGCCATTCCTATCCTTGAACGAATTAGAAAATTTCCTTATGTGGAACAATAAAAATCAAGTTGTTATTAAAACATTCTTTATTCCAAAAATTTTGTTGGATTCCCAAACAACAAATCCATTTCAAACGTACGGCTCATTTAAATCTTGACTCGAACCTTCTTGAGAATAATGAATAGGAAGTTATGGGGACATAACTGAAGTCCTAAGGGGGGGAGGATGTGATACCCCGTAATAATTTGTTTTTGGAGTTCGACTCGATATCATGTATCCTAAACCATAAATAAACAAATTCAACTTGTTTTGAACTACGTTATGGCTTGATCCCTTCACAGGGTACGTAGGCAGCTTAGAAGTTTTAATTCTAAGTTCAGTCACAAAATGATAAAACAAAAAAAAAAAAAAGACTTTGGCACGAGAAGAGCCGAAACACAACTTCGAGGACGAAGTTGATTCTTAAGGAGGGTAGACTGTAATACCCGAGAATTTTCCAACATAAAATAAATACAATAAAATAAATAAATAAATAAATAAATATAATAAACATGATAAATGAATAAAGAATCATAGAAGATGAGAAATGGAATTTAAATTAAAAATGAAACAAAATTCCGAGAACCCGGGAAGCCGAAGGCAATTTAGTCGAATAAATGGTTACACGGGAACCCGACACCGATAGACTCAATAACCCGAGTCCAAATATAAAATTAGATCCGAATAAAATTAAGATAGGAAATCGGAGCCCGAAGATACCCCGGAAATCCGAATCCGGGAACGTAGAGGGATAGAAGTCCGAAAGAGAGGAGGAAACGCCCGACGGATCGCACGACCCGGCCCAGACCGAAGTCCAGGCCAGGACGGCGCGGTCGCCGCGCGCTCCAAAGGAGAGGACCGCGCCAGGTGCGCGCCAGAGGGCAGGTTCGCGAATTGCGTGAATCTCTCGCCCGATTCCGGATTTTTCGACTTTCGGTTGAACGTATCTCGACCCAAGACCCTTGGGGTCAGATTTTGGACGCCCTAGGTCTTAAATATCTATAAATAAGACCTCCTAAGAGCTCCGAATACATTAGAAACCCTACGAAATCTTTCTATACGTCGAAACCCTAATCCCGGAGCCGTCGGAGGCACAACACCGAGAGAAGGGACTGACTTGGACGAATTTGAGATCTCCTATCGCCTTGGTAAGATCCGATCTATTCCTCTATACATTCTTGATTCGAAAACAAATCCTAACCTCATCCTTTTTCTATTCTAAACCCCCGATCCGAATCGAGAGCGAAGAACCCGACAAACGGAGAGGATAAACGGAGGACGGGAAGCCACGCCTCCGAATCAACGATCCCGGACGCTCAACAATCTGTAAGTTAACGCTTACACAGTTTTGGGAGTAGTTAAATATTTGAATCTAGAAACTTAATCAAATCTTTCGTAAATCTGTCAACATGTGATTTCTAACGGCGCAACAGTTTTTTCTAATTTTTCCGAACCTTTAAACGACCTCAAACGGGAAAACTTAAAACACGAAAAACGTTCCTAAGACTCTGATCTAGGTTGTGTAAAAATTTCATAATTTTTCATCGTGTTTTGATATGCGAAACTGATCGTAAACGAGCCTGCGTTAGATTTAGATCTTGAAACGATGATAGATTCCTTATTCGAACTTGTTGGTGATTTCTACCTTAGATCTAGACCGATCTAGGCTTGACGTTGAACATAAGAGTTGTAGATCTATACTTTATGAATACCTCCGTAAAATTTCAGAATTTTCCGTGATGATTTGATATATGAAATCCACTCCGAACCGAACTGGTTTTAAATCGAATCTTGAAACTGGACAGAACATAGGTGCGAACTTGTTGACGTTTTTGACTATGGTTCTAGGCCGAATTAGATCTTTAGCCGAACATGAAAGTTGTAGATAATTGTCTTAAGATGGTCTCTGTAAAATTTCATCAAATTTAGAGTTCATTTGCTATGGTAGATCTCGAAACTTTTAAACTGCTGTGTGAAAACGCGGACAGATTTCTAATCTGACGAAAATTGACGTTTTTGACCTATTTTGGTATCTCGGATTGAAAAAGTTAAAACACGAAAGTTGTAGATCTCGACGTTTTGGAGTCAGTCGTGAAATTTCGGAATTTTTGAAATTAAATCTGATTTTTAACGAATTTTAGAGTAAACTGTGATTTACCGAACGAAACTTGAAATCTTGTTGAAACGGTGGAATTAGCCTTTGAGGTTGAAACGAATAGAAATACTTTGACATACGATACATGAAACGAGAAGATTAAAATATATTGTGGGTTATGACTAAGCTAGATACTGTCAATGTTCTCTGCGGCTTGGGACATAAGAGCCCAAGTGTATGTCTAGGTTGACGTAAGAGCCCTAGCGAAACAGTGATCGTATGTCTAGCGGACGGATTAACTCTAATTAAAAAGATCTGGATCGACCACGATACCTGTGGACATAAGAGCCCAGGCGTAAGGCTGGCGGACATAAGAGCCCTAGCGGTGGTGATCTGTGAAAGATATGAAACGAGGAGTTGCGAGAATTCCAAATTAAATCTGTATTAAATTGTGCTGTTAAATTTATGGCAACTTATTTAATTACGTTGCAAGTTATATGATGATCTTATGAATCCATATTTCTAAATTATGCGATTAAATGAATTATTTAAATTATGCACATGTTTTCATTAAATTTAAATAAAGGCTTTGAAACCTCATAATCTTGTACGTGTTAACTTACTCAGCACGTAGTGCTGACCAAAACCGTATTTTTTTTCCCCTGTTTCTTTCAGAGCTGAAGAATATGCATCATCATATGCATTCATGGGAATTTTGGGGAAATGCTTTATTTGTAAATGATACGTTAGACTAGAATTTGCATGAACGGGCCTGTTAACCCGTATTCTGGCCGTGTTGGCTATATTTAAATTCCGCTGCATTATACTTATGTAAATATTATTTTTCCGCTGCAACTTTGATGTACTATTTTTAAATTATATATAAACGGGCTGTTTGAATGTTTAAATTCTGAAAAACCATAGCCTTGCATCTCTTTAGCAAGCTCGGAGAAACCGTGTCTTGCTAGGGAGGTGTGGCGGTGACATCCCGACCTGGGTGACCAAAAACCGGGGTGTTACAATGTTTTTGGGAGATCCTTTCAAAACAAAAAATGTTCCTAACATCCTAAATATGCTCTCTGTAAATTTTCAGAATCGTTGAACCTGTTTTGGTCATCGAAATCAGATCGGGTATTTGCCTTTAACTTGCTGTCAGTTTTGTTGTGCTTATGGAACCGATCTTGTTGTCTCTTTTAGTCCACACTATGATTATTATACGTGGTTGATGTCTTCATAAAACTTGTTCCATTTTGTGTCTAGCATCTCTGTAGAATTTGATAATTTTTGGAGCATGTTCGAAATTGATATGGATTTTTGAATGAGATGTGGTCGGATGGACTGTGAAATTTAAGATCCTTGAAACAGTAGGTTCTGAAATCATTTTTACGCCACTTAGAGTCCGGATTTGAAGAAGCTTATTTTTAAGAAAAATGTTCATTTGGGTGTGTTCTAGCTTCTGTAAAAATTTCAGAATTTTTGGAAATGATTTGTTATGTTTCCAGAGGCGATTGTTAACACTGCCATAGAGTTAATTTTGTCGGTAATTCCTATCTTGCGTATTTTGGTGATCTACGAGTCGGATGTCACTCATTTCTGAAACGTATGAATTCTGGAAATATGTGGTATTATGAAATGTTAAAAATGTGGTTTTGAAACTTTGTATGTTTTGATCGAGTGGGATGCCCAATGTTTTAGAGGGTAAGTGCACTTGGTGGAGCTCGTTGGGCCGCCCCCTCTTTGTGGCCAAAACGGCACATATGATAATATGATTTCGTGATTGTTAGAGTCTATACTCCTAGGTGTATCCGTATGGGTTATCTAGGGCTCCGGAGCGGTCTGTATAGTGTCACTGCTTTCACATCCCTCGTGGGTACGAGTCCCAGAGGTGGGTTGATTCCAAGGATACGTCCCTAGAATCGTTATTATGAATTGGAGTCCTTGCGGGTGTAAATCCCAATGGCATATTTGATGTCATCAATCAAAATGAACAATGGTAAATTATTCGTGTGGTAAAGCGTAAGAGATTTCGGAACAACTATTTTTACTCGTCTTTCCTTTTAAATTTAAAATCATATCTTCTAATTACTCTTCTAAAAACTTTAAAATTTGTTATGCTATATATTAACATATGCAGTACCTTTTGTACTGATAAATTGTTGTTTTCATTTTTTTTTCAAAGTTCGCAGAGTAAGCATTTGCACGGAGGGATGGGATTTCTACTTCTAAAGACTTGTTGCATTTATTTTAACTTTATTTTCCGCACTAAGACTTTGGACTTGGACTTTGATTTTTGGCCGCTTGTTTTGGCCCTTGTTTTGCTTCCGCACTACTGTGATACTCTATGCATGTCGTACTCTGTTTTAACTTCGGGCTTTATTGAATGGTTTTAAAATTATTTTAAAGTTCGATACAACTTTGCCTTAGCATCTTTCTAGATAAGCTCGATTAGGATCGCATCTTATCTAGAGAAGTGTGGCGGTAGCGTCCCGGTCTGGGTGATCAAATCCGGAGTGTTACAAAGTGGTATCAGAGCCCGAAATTTTTTTTAAGCTATTATTTTTTTGGCCCACTATAGAGGCCTAACATATTGAATATTATTTTAAAGAATTTTCAAATATTATTTCCATTGATAAGAATTTTATTTTAAAACCCATGAAAAAATATATCTCGAAATTTCAGCAAGTCTTAAATTATTACTATTTTGGGGGGAAAGTGCATGTGCATTAACATACTCTTTTTCTACAATGTGCCAAATTTCTTAGTGTAAAACTTGTATGTTAGATGGCCGATCCGAGGTTGCAAGACACCATCATGCGCTTACTGTGCTCCATGTCCGATATTACGCACGAGCTGCGTCACGCTCGTAGGGATGCCGAAAACGACAGGAATCATATTAAGTCTTTGGAAGAAAAGATTGAGAAATTGACCTTAAACACTAATGAGGTTATTGGACGCTAGACTACATTGGAGACCGAGTTTGATGACTTTCGTCATCACGTTCACCATCTGCAAGGACGGATTTTCGCATTGGAGGAAGTAGTGATTAGGCTGCAGAATCAGCTCAATCCTGAGCCAGACATGGAGGAAGAAGAGGAGGAGAACCCGGAGGAGCCCGTTGATATTGAGGACGAGGAGCCTGAGAAGGTCGTGGAGAACCCTCCACTGCCTCTTGATACCGATGAGGAGATCGACGCCGACCGCAGGATGCTCGGCTATTCTCCTGATTATCTGCTCTAGGCCATGGCATGCGATTTCTGTTGATTGGACCTTTACATTGCTTGTCTTATTAAGTATTTCATTTCCGAACTTTGCGTATTAGTATTACCACATTTTGCTCATCCAATCGTTATTACATTTTACGTAGTGGTAATCTAGTGCTATATATAGATGTAGTTCCTTGTTATCCCGTCATTATTACTAAATGGAATTTAGTACTTATCTTTCCTTTTTCTCTTTTCGGTGTTCTTTCGCGCTTAGAGCATATGAGATAGAATTCTAAACATAGTCTAACTTGACTATTAACCTATATTTAAATGCGAATCTTACCCTGCGTGCTTGACTATCAGAATGCCGCCGAGGGGAAGACCGAGGATGGAGATTCCAAACAACGACAATGCTAACATTCCCGCTGGGGCGAATCCGCCAAACCCTGGAGGCCAAGCTAACCCAGCCCCTAATGCTTTAGATGAGCGACTTAGGACGGTCGAATAGGTCCTCATCGCTTTGGGGAATGCTGAAGTCAATCGAGCACAGGCAGCAGTGCCGCCTCCGGCAGCCCGAATAAATTACTTGGCGATGGTGAACCCCTATCAGCCACCCCAATATGAAGGACAGGAGGATCCCGCAAAGCTAGAAGACTGGATCAGGACATTCCAAAAGCTTTTGAACGCCGTCAGATGTCCCGAGAATGAGAAAGTGGGAGTGGCGACGTACTACTTAAGTGGGGAAGCAGATGAGTGGTGGCAGAACCACCAAGGAGGGCTAGCTGATGGAGAGCACGTCTATTTTTGGGAAGAATTCAAGGAGATGATGAGAGAGAGATTCTACCCCCTTAGCACGAAAGCTGCTAAATACGAAGAGTTCATCAACCTTCGTCAGGGCACCCAGACGGTATAGGAGTATTATACAAAGTTCAAGGAGCTAGTCCGTTTTGCTCCAAGACTTGTACCGACTGATGCTGATAAAGCCCAGAAGTTTGAAATGGGGTTGAACCTCACTGTTAGAGAAATTTTGGTAGGAGGACAGCATACTACTCTGCAAGCTGTTTATGACCGAGCAGTGGCAATCGCCTGGGTGCAACAACTGAAACGCAAAGCCCATGGGGAATCGAGCAAGGGCTCGAACAACTTTGAAAAGAGGAACCAGAATAGTGGTAATGGAAACAACTTCAGGAAAGGAAATGATCAGGGAAGAAATGATGGGCAGAGGAGGCCTGAGAATAGAGAATTCAATCAAGGAGGCAACGGGAACAGAAGACCGGATAACCAAGGCGCTTTCATACCCAGGTGCCAGCGATGCAATATTCCGCACTTGGTGCGAGAATGTCCAAAGCCGGGGCATTGTTACCGATGTGGCCGAGAAGGCCATATGAAAAAGGAGTGCTGGACTAGGGGTGATATCGAGTCGAGTCGAGCTCGAGTAGTGGGATACTCGAGCTTGACTTGACAGCTTTTTGAGCTACTCGAGCTCGAGCTCGAGCTCGAGTCGAGTAGCATCACTCGAGCTCGAATATCATCGAGTTCGAGCTCGAGCTCGAGTAGCTCGAACTCTTTTTTTTTTCTTTTTACATTTTCTCGAGCTCGAGCTCAAGTACCATCGGGTTCGAGCCCGAGTAGTTCAAGCTTGATTTTTTTTTGTTGATTTTAAATTTTGGAACTATGACATAAAAACTTGATTCAATTTGATATATAAATATTTGACTAGTTATTGTAAAATTTACATTACAAGAAAATTTCAGTATAGCAACCAGAATTTGCGACCAAAACCGTTCATTAGCTAGTTAGCGATCGAATTTGCGGCCGAAACCATTTAGTAGCTAGTTATCGACCGAATTTGCGACCAAAATCATTCAATAGCTAATTAGGGACCGAAACAGGATCGAATTGGTTTGGTCGCTAATCAGGAGACCGAATTAGCGACCAAAATTTTGGTCGCAAAACATCTTTCATTTTTCATTTTTTTTCCATTTGGCACTTAATACGATACATTTCTTAAATATTACAGTACATATAAATAAAAGTTCATCATATTTAAAAGTATCTTCAATACTTATATAAGGCATTTTATTACAGTCAAGTATTAAAGCGTGTCTTAGGGTTGCCGTTGCTCCGGGTTCATCCCACAACATCACTACTCCATTTAGAGTGGGTTTGTATTAGTCGAATAAGATTTATTAGTACCTAAATGTATAATAAGTGAATTTATTGAATTAGTTAGTGAATTGGGTAATGAATAATATTCGGTACCACTTATCACCTTACAATACCAACATTTGAGCTAGGTTTTTTGTAACCATGTCTCTTATATTGGAATAATGATTTTATCCATCTGTGTACTTTTTTTGATGTTTTCCGGTTAATATTGTACCCCCAGTTAAATTGAAATCTCGCAAACTTAAATACGTATAAGGCCCGGAAGTTGGATGCATTTAACCTCAGTTACAGTATATGCCAATAAGTATTCATTATATATTCAGTGCATTAGTTTGATTATATAGTGCAGATTTCGATATATTTGTCAAATGTAATAGTAAATGTTAGTAGAAATGTGTCACATTTATAAGTAACTCCAATATTTGTGTAAGACATTTAATTACATTAAAATATTAAAGCTTGTGCGGTATTATCGTGGGATTATCGTTGCTCCAGGCTCATCCAACAACATCACTACTCCATCTAGAGTGTGTATTCTTAGCTGAATATGATCTATTGGTGCTCAAATGTACAATATGAGTGGATTTGGTGAACTCGATAACGAATTGTGTAATTCACAAGTCACAACATGAGATACAATGTTATTTAATTGTATATCAATTTATATTATAATACCATGTTTTAACATCATTTATATTATTTATTTTTATCTAATTATTGAATTATTTATTTAATTAATTTTATTTTTATTTTTTCAGTTCATTGAATTTCTTCTATTTTATTTTGTTAATTTAATTGTATAATTTTATTAGTTTGTAAAGTTAATTTTCTTTTTTATTTATTTTTAATTTTTCTATTATTTAATTAAGGAATTTATTTTATTTTTTATAAGATATTTCAATATTAAAATTTATTTTTTTAAATTTCTAAATAAATTTATTATATTAGGAACTTATGTTATTTTAAATTTATTTTATAATTTTATAACAATAATGATATTATTAATCTATTTTAAATTTGTTCATTTTATTTTTCTACTATTTTATATTTATATAATTATTTTAATTAATTATATTTTATTTTTGGCGTGTACCGGGTATGCTCAAGCCACACTGGGCTCTGGTGGGCAGTGAAGGGTTGCATCTCCAAAAACAGAATTATTATATTTTATTTTTAAATTTAAACATGAATTTATTAATGGATCAAATGAAAGTGGGCAATAAATAAAAGTAGGAGCATTAAAAATATAAAATATATGAAAAATTTAAAATTAAAAAAAAAAACGAGTCAAGTACTCGACTCGACTCGGTACTCGACTCGATACTCGACGAGTACTCGATACTCGACGAGTACTCGATACTCGACGAGTATCGTAACCTTGTACTCGAGCTCGAGCTCGATACTCGATTAAAAACTCGACTATTCGACTCGACTCGAATTTTCTAACATAAAATAAAACAATAATTAAATAAATAATAAATAAAATAAATACTATAAGTAAATAAACCAATCCAGCAAATAAAAGAGATAAATAAAGATAAGAAAATGAGAAATGAGATTTTTACTTAAAAAGGAATTAAAGGAATTTAATTAAACAAAAGTATGGATAAATGGTACACCAAAACCCGACACTAATGAACTCGAGTATTCGAGTCCAAAACATCCAACTAGACTAAGAATAAAAATTAGAGAGAAAGTATGAACCCGAATATACCCCGGGAATCGGAATTCGGGAGCAAAGAGGGATAGAAACCCGAAAGAGAGGCGGAAACGCACGACGGATCGCACGACCCGCCCGGACCGAAGTCCAGGCGAAGCCGGCGCGGTGGCCGCGCGGTGGAAGGGCTTCAGCGCGCCACGACCGCGCCAACCCACAGATTTGGTTGTTGCGTGAATCTCTCACCCGAACGCGGATTTTTCGACTTTCGGTTGAACACCTCTCGACTCCAGAGTTCTAGGTCGGCCGTGGACGCCCTAGGGACTTAGAATTCTATAAATAAGCCCCTTGGGAGCCCCGAACAAGTTTACGAAACCCTAAACCATTCTATACGCTCGAAACCCTAAATCCGGAGTCGTCGGAGGCACGAAACCAAGACGAACACTGTTGGACGAGCTTCTCAACAGATCTCCATAGTCGTGGTAAGTCTCGGTCCAATCTCTATTCAATAAACGATTCGAAAACGAATCCTAATCATCTCCTTTTTCTTTCTACACCCCCGTATCGAATCTAGATCGTAGAACCCGACGAACGGAGAGGAGAGACGGTGATCTGGAAGCCACGCCTCCGAATTGGACATTCCCGACGTTCATAGATACTGTAAGTTAACCTTACATGGTTTTGGGAGATTTTAAAACATTCGAAACCTAAAAGATTTGACACGAATCATAAATCTGTCCTCTTTCGTTTTCTACCGGCGCAACAGGATTGTTGAATTTTTCCGACCTTTAAAACGAACTCAAACGGAAAAACTTAAAACACGAAAAACGTTCCTAAGACTTAGACCTAGTTACTGTAAAAATTTGAGAATTTTTGGAGTTGATTTGATATGTGAAAACCTGTCGAAACCGAACTGTTTGATTTTAGATCTTGGAATCTTGGACAGAACTTAGGAATGATCTTGATCTCGTTTTTGACATAGGATCTAGGCTGTTTTAGATCTTTGGCCGAACATGAAAGTTGTAGATAAATGTCTTAAGATGATCCCTGTCAAATTTCATTAAATTTGGAGTTGAATTGATATGTTAGAACTTGAAATCTTTAAACTGTGACCTGTAAACTCGGACAGATTTCTTGTTATGCAAAAATTAGCGTTTTTGACCTACTTAGGTATCTCGGATTGAAAAAGTTAAAACACGAAAGTTGTAGATCTTGGTGTTTCCGAGTCAGATATGAAATTTCGGAATTTTTGAAATTAAATCTGATTTTAGACGAATTTTGGAGTAAACTGTGATTTACCGAAACGAAATTTTGAAATCTTGTTGAAACATGGAATTAACCTTTAGGGTTGGAACGAATTGAGATATTGTTTCTAAATTAATACATTGGAAGGCAGATTTTAAAAACTAAATCCCCTTACAAACTTGATAAATTAAAATTAGGGGTGAGTGCTCTGCAGGGTGCCCCCTAACGATTCACTTCGTGCCGTAATGGACGATGGTGACCCCGCGCGCTATACTTGAAATGTGATATTGCCAAAACGGCGAAACTTAGAGCCTACACTCTCGTGAATATCCGTATGGGTTTCCCGAGGCTCCGGAGTGGTACTGGGTATGGCTGATACGGCTGCGGCCGCCGGGCTACCGGCTAAACTTGTTGTCATCGCGATTTTTATCGTGAAACTTTGAAATACCAAATCGGGAATGTAATGGGGATTCTAAATTAAATTAAACTAGATTAAATGATATTGTTGTCAAATTAAATTATTTAAATGCTTTATATTTAAATTATGGCTATTATCTTGAACCATGTGATATGTGTTATTAAATAGAGCCTGAGATAGATGGTGCTATATGATATGGATTATATGAAATTAAATATTATGTTATTATCATGCTTTTGTTAAATTATTAAATTTATGGCTTTTAAACCCTACGATCATGCATGTGTTAACTTACTCAGCAATTTTGCTGATCAAAACCAATTTTATTCCTTTCTTTACAGAATATGTGGAATGAGCCTGTTTGAGCACGAATCATGCATGGGATTTTGGGGATTGTTATTTTGCTTTTATATTTCATACTTAGACTATATTATGGACGGGCCTGTTTAACCCGTGTTTTGGCCATGTCGGCCCTTTTTATATTTTCCGCTGCGATACTGTACTAAACTAAATATTTCCGCTGCGCTATGCTATTGTTATTTTCGATTTATATTGTATGGGCTATTTTGAATGCTTTAAATATTTTGAACACTGCAATACCTAGCCTTGCATCTCTTTAGTAAGCTCGGAGAAACCGTGTCTTACTAGGGAGATGTGGCGGTGACATCCCGACCTGGGTTACCAAAAACCGGGGTGTTACAAGTTGGTATCAGAGCCCGGCTATTTTTAAACTATTATTTTTAAACCATTACTATTTTTAAACTATTATTTAAACCATTATTACTTTTAAACTATTATTTTTAAACCATTACTATTTTTGAACTATTATTAGTATTTTGACTATTATTTTAAATTTTAAATTATTATTTCCATGGAGAAAAAAAAATTTTATTTTAAAACCCATGGGAAAAAAATATATGTGCATTAAATTGTTATTGGGGGGAAGTATCATTTGCATATGCATGTTGCATCTCTGCTATGAACTTAGAATCTTTGCGAAACCTGAACTTAGAATCTTTGCGAAACTTGAACTTAGCATCTTGGCGAAACTTGAACTTAGAATCTTGGAAACTCGAACCTAGAATCTTGGTGAATTGAACTTAGAATCTTGGCGAATATTAACCTAGATCTCTTGCTTGCGCTAGATGGCTAGTCAGGACATGATGCAGTTGATGGTCAGGATGATGAGCGTTCACCTCGATTCCCACCAAACCCTAGAGCAAATGAAGTACCGTATGGCTCAATTGGAGGCCAATTTACATCACATGGGCAACTTGAGAGAGGCGGATCATCACCGCATAAACCAACTCGAGCGCCAAGTCCAAACCCTCACTACACAAAACTTAATACTAAAGGAATACATCGATGCCCACGGGCAAGATTTAAACACCATCTTTGACGATCTACTACCGCCGAGTTCGGAGGAGGAAGATCCGGAGGAAGATCCTGCTACCCCCGCCGAGAGACGTCATGAGGCACTAGAGATTCTACTGTTAGACATTGTTTTGCTAGGAAAATATTTCTACTTTTGTACTAAAATTTCTTTTGAGGAAATAAAATGCCCGATTTATTTTGTTTAAATCAAAACAAACAAAACAAAATAAAATAAAACCTCGAAGCATACGATGCTCCTTAGTTCGAACAAAGCCCCACGTGCTAAATTACTACACACATATACATTCATACAAATTGCTTAGACTATATGCTAAATTCATCAGTCCTAAACTATCCTATTTGTACCAGAATGGCACCCAGAGGAAGAGGAAGAGGCAGAGCCCAACCTGCTCCCCAAACCACTACTGAAACACCTACTGAAACACCACCAAACGTCACCGAACCAAACCAACCTGATGAGGAACAGCCCCAAGGTGCGCAGGACGCCCCCGCACCGAACAATGTGGGCGATCGTCTTAGGACGATAGAGGAAGTGTTGATTGCGCTCGGAAACGCGCAAGTCAACCAGGGACAAGCTGCGGCGGTACCTCCGCCCCAAGCTCGCCCTAACTACCTAGCGATGGTGAATCCCTACCAGCCGCCCCACTATGCTGGTGAGGAGGATCCAGCTAAACTGGAGGAATGGATCCGGACTTTCGACAAGCTGCTGGGAGCGGTCAAATGTCCGGAAGGAGAAAGGGTACATGTCGCTTCATACTACTTGGGAGGCGAAGCTGATGACTGGTGGCAAGCAACGCAAGCCAAACTAACTGAAGATGACGAGCCTTACTCATGGATGGAGATGATGGAACTACTCAGGGATCGATTCTATCCCTTGAGTACCAAAGCTGCCATGTACGAGGAATTCCTGTCACTGAAGCAAGGAAGCCAAACGGTGCAAGAATACTACACCCGTTTTAAGGAGCTGGTGAGGTTCGCACCAAGGCTAGTGCCTACTGATGCGGAAAAGGCACAGAAGTTCGAGATGGGACTGAACCTGTCTGTGCGCGAAGTGATCGCGGGAGTACACTACCCCGACTTGCAAGCCGTGTACGATCGCGCTGTAGCGGTAGCACGCGTGCAGCAGCTGAAAAGAAGGGTGAGTGGGGAGTCCAGCAGGGGTCCTCAAGACAAGAGAAGCCGAGACTCGAGAAACGATAACAACACTGGAAGGAACGAGCAGCGCAGAGGGTCGAATAGGCCCCAACAAACCAACACGGGAAGGAGGTTCAATCAAGAAGATCCGGTACCGCCTTGCCCGCGATGTGGACGACCACATCTGGCAAGGGGATGCCCGCAACAAGGCGCTTGTTACCGATGCGGTCGAATGGGTCACGTTCGACGGGAATGTCGAACTAGGCTTGAGAACATAACGAAGAGGGACGATTTGGTCGCAGGGCAAGAACAGCCTCAAAACCAAAACGGGCGAAATGGCAATAACCAAGGGTACAGACCCCCTCAAAATAGGCCGCAAAACCAGAACCAGAACCAACGACCTCCGCCCCCACAGAATCAAAACCAGCAACAAAATCAGCAGCCGAATGCGAATCAGCAGGGCAATCAGGGACGCCCTATGGGGAGGCTGAACGTGGTGAACCAAGCGGACGTGCCTGCGCAAGGAGAAGTGATGGCAGGTACATTTCACGTTTTGAATACACCCCTTAGAATTTTATTTGATTCCGGAGCTAGTTGCTCAATTATTGCATCAAGGATAGTGCCTGAGTTAGATCTACCTAAGTGCGAGAGAATTAGATTAGGAATTCAATCGCCTTCTGGAGAAGTAGTGTCTTGCTCTAAACGATATAACGGAATTCCTATAGTGATAAAGAACGTAGAATTCTTCGCGAACTTGGTAGAATTTAACTTAAGAGACTTTGACATCATACTGGGGATGGATTGGCTATCCCAGTATAAAGCGGTGATCGAATGCCAAAAGCAAAAGATCACCTTGTCGAAAGGTAGGGGAAAGAGAGTTATCTTTTACTCTCAGTCCCCTAAGAAAAGTAACAAAATCGTTAGTGCACTTAAACTAAGTAACTTGATGCGTAAGGGGTATGAACTATATGCGTGCTACGTGCACAACCTTGAGGCGGAAGAGAACAAGGTTGATAGCATACCAGTGGTAAGAGAATACCCGGACGTGTTCCCTGAAGACGTTCCGGGCATGCCACCTGAGAGAGATCTTGAATTCACCATAGATCTCATTCCGGGGACAGAGCCTGTCTCAAAAGCTCCGTACCGGATGGCGCCATTGGAAATGAAGGAGTTAAAGGAACAACTCGAGGAGCTATTACGAAAAGGTTACATAAGACCGAGTACGTCCCCTTGGGGAGCACCGGTTTTGTTTGTCAAGAAGAAAGACGGAGGATTACGTCTTTGCATAGATTACCGAGGACTAAACCAAGTGACCATTAAGAATAAATACCCCCTACCGAGAATAGAGGATCTATTTGATCAACTGAAGGGAGCTTCAGTATTCTCGAAGATCGATTTGCGATCTGGGTATCATCAATTGAGGATTGCCGAGAAGGACATTCCAAAGACGGCGTTTCGAACACGATATGGCCATTACGAGTTCACAGTGTTATCCTTCGGGCTAACAAATGCTCCGGCCATGTTCATGAATCTCATGAACAATGTGTTCCGAGAATTGTTAGATCAGTGCGTCGTAGTGTTCATCGACGACATCCTGATCTACTCGAAGAGCGAGGAGGAGCATGCGAAGCACTTACATCAAGTGTTGGAGATCCTGCGAAGAAATCAGCTATACGGCAAGCTATCGAAATGTGACTTCTGGCTGAAAGAAGTGGCATTTCTCGGACACATAGTATCCGCTGATGGAGTATCAGTGGATCCGGCAAAAGTTTCTGCCGTAACTGAATGGGCAACTCCGAAGAGTCCAACGGAAATAAGGAGTTTCCTTGGATTAGCCGGATATTATAGACGATTCGTGAAGGACTTTTCAAGGATTGCACGTCCTTTGACCCAGCTACTTAAGAAAGGAGCAAAATATGAGTGGACCGAAGCATGTGAGACATCATTTCAAGAGCTGAAGAAACGACTCACAACCACACCCGTATTAACACTACCATCAGAGAATGGTGACTTCGAAGTATATAGCGATGCTTCAAAGGAAGGTTTAGGTTGTGTTTTGATGCAAGACTCGAGAGTCGTAGCCTATGCATCACGCCAATTAAAACCTCACGAGGAAAATTATCCGACACATGACCTGGAGTTGGCAGCGGTCGTTTTCGCTCTAAAGATATGGAGACATTATCTTTATGGGCGGAAGTGTCGAATGTTCACCGACCACAAGAGCTTGAAATATATATTCACTCAGAAGGAGTTGAATTTGAGACAGCGAAGGTGGTTGGAACTTATCAAAGACTACGATTTAGAGATAGCATACCACGAGGGGAAGGCGAATGTGGTAGCCGATGCCCTAAGTCGGAAAACCCAACACGTGACAAACTCGTTGGTAATTCCGCCGGCATTGTACATGGATTTGGCAAGATTGAAGTTAGAACTTGTGCATCCTGGCACAGTGAGAGAAACGGTCAATGCCATGGTCGTGGAAACTCCAATATTAGACGAGATTCGACTCGCTCAACCGGGCGATCCGAAACTCGAGAAGATAAAAGAGTATATTGCCGAAGGAAAGGCAATAGGATTTGCTGTCCACGAGGATGGAAGCATCCGTTTCAAAGGTAGATGGTGTGTACCTTTTAAATGTGCCGAATTGAAGCAAAGGTTGATGGAGGAAGGGCACAACACGCCATATTCCGTACATCCCGGAGGTGACAAACTATACAAAGATTTGAAGAAGATCTATTGGTGGCCGGGAATGAAGAAGGAAGTGGCAAATTTCGTAGCGAGATGTCTCACCTGCCAAAAGGTTAAGGCTGTGCGACATAAACCCTTAGGATTGATGCAACCACTAGAGATTCCAAGTTGGAAGTGGGATAGCATCTCAATGGACTTTGTCTCGGGATTACCCCGATCACCTAAAGGCATGAACAAGATTTGGGTGATTGTGGATAGGCTAACGAAGACAGCCATATTTATCCCAATGAAAGACACGTGGACTATGGACCAATTGGCCCGAGCCTACATTGATAACGTGGTACGACGACATGGAGTACCACACGATATCATTTCCGATAGAGACAGTAGATTTGTCTCTCATTTCTGGACAGAGTTACAAAAAGCTCTCGGTACTCAAATCAAAATGAGCACCGCATTCCACCCGATGACGGATGGACAAACCGAGAGAACAATCCAAACACTAGAAGACATGCTGAGAGCATGCGTGTTGGAATTCAAAGGGAATTGGGAATCTCATTTACCCTTGATTGAGTTTTCCTATAATAATAGTTACCATGCTAGTATCGGCATGGCACCTTTCGAGGCATTGTATGGACGAAAGTGCCGAAGCCCTTTGAGCTGGGAAGAAAACGATAAGTCCGTGGTAGTGGGACCACAACTTATCGAAGACATGGCTCAACAAATCAAAGTGATCCAAGGGAAGATGAAAGCCGCTCAAGACCGTCAAAAGAGTTATGCCGACGTGAGACGACGAGACCTAGAATTTCAAGTGGGAGATAGGGTCATGCTAAAGATATCACCCATGAAGGGGGTGATGCGCTTTGGCAAACGAGGGAAGTTAAGTCCGCGATACATAGGACCTTACGAAATTCTAGAACGAGTCGGAACTCTAGCCTACCGATTGGCTTTACCGCCACACTTGGATAGAGTTCATAATGTCTTCCATGTCTCACAACTAAAGAAGTATGTGCCGGACCCGACACATGTACTTCAACCGGAGATAATTGAGCTCGATGAAGATTTGACTTACGAAGAGGTCCCAGTGCGTATTCTCGATACTAAGGAACGAGTAACGAGGAACAAAACCATCAAAATGATCAAGGTTCTTTGGTCAAACCACGAAAGTGAGACGGCAACTTGGGAAGTAGAATCCGACATGAGAGAACGATACCCGACATTGTTCCAAACCGAGACCGACACAGTTATGGGGACATAACTGCAATCTTAAGGGGGAGAGGATGTCATACCCCCTAATTTTCCGTGCATTTTTGTAAACTTTTGAACTACGTTATGGCTTGATCCCTTTACCGGGTACGTAGGCAGCTTAGAAGTTTTAATTCTAAGTTCAGTCACAACATAATAAAACAAACACAAGACCTTAGCACGAGACGAGAAAAGCCGAAACACAACTTCGAGGACGAAGTTGATTCTTAAGGAGGGTAGACTGTAATACCCGAGAATTTTCTAACATAAAATAAAACAATAATTAAATAAATAATAAATAAAATAAATACTATAAGTAAATAAACCAATCCAGCAAATAAAAGAGATAAATAAAGATAAGAAAATGAGAAATGAGATTTTTACTTAAAAAGGAATTAAAGGAATTTAATTAAACAAAAGTATGGATAAATGGTACACCAAAACCCGACACTAATGAACTCGAGTATTCGAGTCCAAAACATCCAACTAGACTAAGAATAAAAATTAGAGAGAAAGTATGAACCCGAATATACCCCGGGAATCGGAATTCGGGAGCAAAGAGGGATAGAAACCCGAAAGAGAGGCGGAAACGCACGACGGATCGCACGACCCGCCCGGACCGAAGTCCAGGCGAAGCCGGCGCGGTGGCCGCGCGGTGGAAGGGCTTCAGCGCGCCACGACCGCGCCAACCCACAGATTTGGTTGTTGCGTGAATCTCTCACCCGAACGCGGATTTTTCGACTTTCGGTTGAACACCTCTCGACTCCAGAGTTCTAGGTCGGCCGTGGACGCCCTAGGGACTTAGAATTCTATAAATAAGCCCCTTGGGAGCCCCGAACAAGTTTACGAAACCCTAAACCATTCTATACGCTCGAAACCCTAAATCCGGAGTCGTCGGAGGCACGAAACCAAGACGAACACTGTTGGACGAGCTTCTCAACAGATCTCCATAGTCGTGGTAAGTCTCGGTCCAATCTCTATTCAATAAACGATTCGAAAACGAATCCTAATCATCTCCTTTTTCTTTCTACACCCCCGTATCGAATCTAGATCGTAGAACCCGACGAACGGAGAGGAGAGACGGTGATCTGGAAGCCACGCCTCCGAATTGGACATTCCCGACGTTCATAGATACTGTAAGTTAACCTTACATGGTTTTGGGAGATTTTAAAACATTCGAAACCTAAAAGATTTGACACGAATCATAAATCTGTCCTCTTTCGTTTTCTACCGGCGCAACAGGATTGTTGAATTTTTCCGACCTTTAAAACGAACTCAAACGGAAAAACTTAAAACACGAAAAACGTTCCTAAGACTTAGACCTAGTTACTGTAAAAATTTGAGAATTTTTGGAGTTGATTTGATATGTGAAAACCTGTCGAAACCGAACTGTTTGATTTTAGATCTTGGAATCTTGGACAGAACTTAGGAATGATCTTGATCTCGTTTTTGACATAGGATCTAGGCTGTTTTAGATCTTTGGCCGAACATGAAAGTTGTAGATAAATGTCTTAAGATGATCCCTGTCAAATTTCATTAAATTTGGAGTTGAATTGATATGTTAGAACTTGAAATCTTTAAACTGTGACCTGTAAACTCGGACAGATTTCTTGTTATGCAAAAATTAGCGTTTTTGACCTACTTAGGTATCTCGGATTGAAAAAGTTAAAACACGAAAGTTGTAGATCTTGGTGTTTCCGAGTCAGATATGAAATTTCGGAATTTTTGAAATTAAATCTGATTTTAGACGAATTTTGGAGTAAACTGTGATTTACCGAAACGAAATTTTGAAATCTTGTTGAAACATGGAATTAACCTTTAGGGTTGGAACGAATTGAGATATTGTTTCTAAATTAATACATTGGAAGGCAGATTTTAAAAACTAAATCCCCTTACAAACTTGATAAATTAAAATTAGGGGTGAGTGCTCTGCAGGGTGCCCCCTAACGATTCACTTCGTGCCGTAATGGACGATGGTGACCCCGCGCGCTATACTTGAAATGTGATATTGCCAAAACGGTGAAACTTAGAGCCTACACTCTCGTGAATATCCGTATGGGTTTCCCGAGGCTCCGGAGTGGTACTGGGTATGGCTGATACGGCTGCGGCCGCCGGGCTACCGGCTAAACTTGTTGTCATCGCGATTTTTATCGTGAAACTTTGAAATACCAAATCGGGAATGTAATGGGGATTCTAAATTAAATTAAACTAGATTAAATGATATTGTTGTCAAATTAAATTATTTAAATGCTTTATATTTAAATTATGGCTATTATCTTGAACCATGTGATATGTGTTATTAAATAGAGCCTGAGATAGATGGTGCTATATGATATGGATTATATGAAATTAAATATTATGTTATTATCATGCTTTTGTTAAATTATTAAATTTATGGCTTTTAAACCCTACGATCATGCATGTGTTAACTTACTCAGCAATTTTGCTGATCAAAACCAATTTTATTCCTTTCTTTACAGAATATGTGGAATGAGCCTGTTTGATCACGAATCATGCATGGGATTTTGGGGATTGTTATTTTGCTTTTATATTTCATACTTAGACTATATTATGGACGGGCCTGTTTAACCCGTGTTTTGGCCATGTCGGCCCTTTTTATATTTTCCGCTGCGATACTGTACTAAACTAAATATTTCCGCTGCGCTATGCTATTGTTATTTTCGATTTATATTGTATGGGCTATTTTGAATGCTTTAAATATTTTGAACACTGCAATACCTAGCCTTGCATCTCTTTAGTAAGCTCGGAGAAACCGTGTCTTACTAGAGAGATGTGGCGGTGACATCCCGACCTGGGTTACCAAAAACCGGGGTGTTACATCCTGAGAGTGAAGTTGAGTTCACAATCGATCTGGTACCCGGAATCGAACCAGTATCGAAGGCACCGTATCGCATGGCACCCGCGGAACTGAAGGAGCTGAAGGAACAACTCGAGGAGTTGTTAACAAAGGGTTACATTCGACCAAGTACATCACCATGGGGAGCACCAGTCCTGTTCGTCAAGAAGAAGGATGGCGGACTTCGATTATGCATAGACTACAGAGGTCTCAACCAAGTGACAATCAAAAATAAATACCCGCTGCCTAGGATCGAAGATCTCTTCGATCAGCTGTAAGGAGCGTCGGTATTCTCAAAGGTTGATCTGAGATCGGGGTACCATCAGTTGCGTATCGCCGAGAAAGACATACCAAAGACAGCATTTCGCATGAGATATGGGCACTACGAATTCACTGTAATGTCCTTTGGTCTCACGAATGCTCCCGCAGTATTCATGAATCTCATGAATAGTGTATTCCAAGAGTTACTAGATTCATGTGTTGTCGTATTCATCGATGACATCCTAGTTTACTCAAGGAATGAGGAGGAGCATGCAAGACATCTTCATCAAGTGCTTGGGACTTTGAGGAGGAATCAATTATATGCGAAGCTGTCGGTTAATCCGGCAAAGATATCTGCAGTGACTGATTGGTCAGCGCCAACTAGTCAGACAGAGATAAGAAGCTTTCTTGGACTAGCCGGATACTATAGAAGGTTTGTGAAAGATTTTTCAAAGATTGCAAGACCGATGACCCAACTGCTGAAGAAAGGGTTAAAGTTCGAATGGACAGCTGATTGTGAGACGTCATTTCAAGAACTCAAGAAAAGACTCACAACAGCACCGGTCTAGCACTGCCGTCAGAAACGGAAGATTTTGAAGTGTACAGCGATGCTTCAAAAGAAGGTCTGGGTTGCGTGCTTATGCAAAACCAAAGAGTCATTGCGTACGCATCGCGACAACTCAAACCTCACGAGGAGAACTATCCGACACATGATCTGGAGTTGGCTGCAGTGGTGTTCGCTCTCAAGATTTGGCAACACTACTTATATGGACGAACATGTCGGATGTTCACAGACCACAAAAGCCTCAAGTACATATTTACTCAGAAGGAGTTAAATATGAGGCAAAGGAGATGGCTCGAGCTGATTAAAGACTATGACCTGGACATAGCCTATCACGAGGGCAAGCCGAACGTTGTGGCAGATGCATTAAGTCGCAAGACGAGGCATACGGCAAACACCCTTATTTTACCTTCGGAACTATATATGGACTTGGAGAAGTTGGAAACTGAACTAGTCCATTATGGAACCGTGGTAGAAACAGTGAATGCCATATCAATTGAATCTACCGTGTTCGATGAGATTCGAATAGCTCAACTAGACGATGAGAACCTTCTGAGAATCAAAGAGAAAATTGGTGAAGGAAAAGCGGTAGGATTCACGATACACGACGACGGGAGTATCCGCTTTAGGGGAAGATGGTGCGTTCCTCACAAGTGCGAGGACCTGAAGCGGACGTTGATGGAAGAAGGTCACTGTACAACTTATTCAGTGCACCCAAGAGGTGATAAGCTGTATAAGGATCTGAAGGGGATTTATTGGTGGCCGCGAATGAAGCAAGACGTTGCTGATTTTGTGGCTAAATGCCTTATTTTCCAAAAGGTGAAGGCAGTACTTCGAAAGCCACTAGGGTTGGTAAAGCCATTGGAGATCCCAAGTTGGAAGTGGGATATCATCTCCATGGATTTCGTCTCAGGGTTACCAAGATCTCCCCGAGGCATGAATAAGATCTGGGTGATAGTTAATCGGTTGACGAAGACCGCCATCTTTATACCAATGAAGGAAAATTGGTCGATGGATCAACTAGCCAAGGCGTACATCGAGAATGTGGTTCGAAGGCATGGAGTGCCTCACGACATCATCTCGGACCGAGACAACAGATTTGTCTCGAACTTCTGGACCAAATTGCAAGAAGCCTTGGGCACCCAAATTAAGATGAGCACGGCTTTTCACCCAATGACGGACGGTCAAACTGAGCGGACAATTCAAACACTCGAAGACATGCTTAGAGCGTGTGTACTGGAAGTCAAGGGAAGTTGGGAGAACCACTTGCCACTAGTCGAATTCTTGTATAACAACAGTTACCATGCTAGCATTGGCATGGCACCGTTTGAAGCTCTTTACGGACGCAAGTGCCGCAGTCCGTTATGCTGGGCAAAGGATGATAACTCTGTGGTTGTTGGACCTCAGCTCATTGAAGATATGAGCAAAAAAATCAAGGTCGTTCAACAAAAGATGAAGGCCGCACAAGACAGGCAAAAGAGTTATGCCTACACGAGACGGCAAGAGTTGGAATTCCATGTGGGAGACAAGGTTATGCTGAAGGTGTCGCCAATGAAGGCGGTGATGCGATTTGGCAAACGAGGAAAGTTGAGTCCTCGCTATATTGGTCCATACGAGATTTTAGACCGTGTGGGTACCTTGGCATACCGTTTGGCTCTTCCACCGGAATTGCCGCGTGTGCACAACGTGTTCCACGTTTCTCAATTAAAGAAATATGTGCACGATCCAACTCATGTCTTACAACCCGATGTGATCAAACTGGACGACGATCTGACATATGAGGAGTATCCGATCAAGATACTTGATGTCAAAGAAAGGGTCACGAGGAACAAGACCGTGAGAATAGTGAAGATTCTATGGTCCAATCATGGCACCGAGGAAGCGACGTGGGAATTGGAAGCGGATATGAAGCAGAGATATCCCAACCTTTTCCGAAGCGACTCGTGAGCAGTTATGGGGGCAGAACTGCAGTCCTAAGGGGGAGAGGATGTGACACCCTGCACAGAGTCGTCAAGCACTGAGGTAAGAATTTAAATTTCAAGCCTCAATAATTTCTGCGTGCCAATTATCTGCATCGTTTATCTTTCCGAAGTGCGATCCAACTTCGAGGACGAAGTTGATTTCTAAGGAGGGTAGACTGTAATACCCGAGAAATCAACATCGAGAATTAAATCCAAAAAAAAATTAAAGAATCGGATTTAATTATCAAAACCGAAATAATTCCGAGAGAGCAGAATTAAATATTTTCGGACGATAGCAACTCGAAGAGAGTTATCGGATTATCCAACGATCTCGGATGATTCCGTATTATGATTTTTAAAATTAAAAATCATAATAATAATAATAATAATAATAATAATAATAATAATAATAATAATAAAGAAAAAAATTGCGCAGCAGAAGGCCACGCGGCGGCGGCGCGTGGGCGCGTCGAGCCTGCGCCGGCAGCGGCAGGCGACAGGTTCCAAACGACATACGCGTTTTTGCTCCAATTTTCGAGGATGGACGACTCCAATCGATCCAACTTCGGTTCTCAAATCATTAGGGATGTATTTGGACTCTTTTGAATAGATTTTAGGTGTATTAAACATCTACTTAGTTGAAATGAAAGGGATACATGTACACAATATGGATTAATTGAACCATTGAGGGAGTAGGTGGAATGGATGAGTTTGGGGAGGGGGGTGTTTTTTCGAGGGAAGACTGTCATAATCTCCCCAACACTCCCAAGGTTCTTTAAGGGAGCTCTTGGATCATACACACTCCCTAATGAATCCATAACAACCCTCAAAACTTCACCCCTTCATTCCATCCTAAAATTAGTCTTCAAACTGTAGAGTGGGAGATTTGGTGAGTGTTGCCTTCAAGGGAGTAGCTGTTGGTCGAGTTCAAGCACATCTAATCTCTTCTTCTACGAGTTGGTAAGATCCCTAACCCAATTCCTTGCCGTAGATTCGATTATCTAGCCCTAACCCATGTATTCTTCCTTCAACCCCCACAATAGGAGCATTCGGTTGAAGTGGTGATTCGTAGGACTGAAACGGGTGATTTAGGGGATACAATCAAGAAGGAATTCCTCACCAATCTCATCCCTGGTAAGTTAGTATTGTGCATATAAACTTTTAGAGGTTTTGGTGGAGAATCCATCGAGTTCTTGTTCAAACTCTTCCCATTGTCAAAACTGCCAAATAGGGTTTTCATCCGAATAGTTTAGGTTGTTCTGTGATTTTCACTTAGATCCGTATGTTTCTGGGAGATCCTTTTTAAACAAAAAATGTTCCTAACATCCTAAATATGCTCTCTGTAAATTTTCAGAATTTTTGAACCTGTTTTGGTCATCAAAATCAGATCTGATATTTGGCTTTAACTTGCTGTCAGTTTTGTTGTGCTTATGGAATCCGATCTTGTTGTCTGTTTTAGTCCACACTATGATTATTATCCGTGGTTGATGCATTCATAAAATTTGTTCTATTTTGTGTCTAGATCATCTCTGTAAAATTTGATAATTTTTGGAGCATGTTCGAAATTGATATGGATTTTTGAATGAGCTGTGGTCGGATGGACTGTGAAATTTAAGATCCTTGAAACAGTAGGTTCTGAAATCATTTTTTTAGGCCACTTAGATTCCGAATTTATAGAAGCTTATTTCTAAGAAAATTTTCATTTGGGTGTGTTCTAGCTTCTGTAAAAATTTCAGAATTTTTGGAAATTATTTGTTATGTTTCCAGAGGCGATTTTTAACACTGCCATAGAGTTAATTTTGTCGGTAATTCCTATCTTGCGTATTTTGGTGATCTACGAGTCGTATGTCACTCATTTCTGAAAACGTATGAATTCTAGAAATATGTGGTATTATGAAATGTTAAAAATGTGGTTTTGAAACTTTGTAAGTTTTGATCGAGTGGGATGCCCAATGTTTTAGAGGGTAAGTGCACTTGGTGGAGCTCGTTGGGCCGCCCCCTCTTTGTGGCCAAAACGGCACATATGATAATATGGTTTCGTGATTGTAAGAGTCTATACTCCTAGGTGTATCCGTATGGGTTATCTAGGGCTCTGGAGCGGTCTGTATAGGGTCACTGCTTTCACATCCCTCATGGGTACGAGTCCTAGAGGTGGGTTGATTCCAAGGGTACGTCCCTAGAATCGTTATTATGAATTGAAGTCCTTGCGGGTGTAAATCCCAATGGCATATTTGGTGTCCTCGATCAAAATGAACAATGGTAGATTTTCGTGTGGTAAAGCGTAAGAGATTTCGGAACAACTATTTTTACTCGTCTTTCCTTTTAAATTTTAAATCCTATCTTCTAATTACTCTAATAAAAATTTTAAAATTTGTTATGCTATATATTAACTTACGCAGTACCTTTTGTACTGATAAATTGTTGTTTTCATTTTTTTTTCAGAGTTCGCAGAGTAAGCATTTGCACGGAGGGATGGGATTTCTACTTATAAAGACTTGTCGCATTTATTTTAACTTTATTTTCCGCACTAAGACTTTGGACTTGGACTTTGGTTTTTGGCCGCTTGTTTTGGCCCTTGTTTTGCTTCCGCACTACTGTGATACTATATGCATGTCGTACTCTGTTTTAACTTCGGGCTTTATTGAATGGTTTTAAAATTATTTTCAAGTTTGATACAACTTAGCCTTAGCATCTTTCTAGATAAGCTCAATTTGGATCGCGTTTTATCTAGAGAGGTGTGGCGGTAGCGTCCCGGCCTGGGTGATCAAATCCGGGGTGTTACAGATTTTGAGCTCTAATTCTGCCTTATCTGCCACCTCAGTAACTCTCCCTGGTACCTTGACTCTGGTTGTTGGAATCATATGACATCTGATTCTAGTATTCTGTCATCTTCCTCTGTTGTCTCCTCATTGCCTCCCATCCACTCTGCCAATGGTTCCCATACAACTTTCACCCACACTGGCACTGTATCATCCTCTTCTATTCATCTTCCTTATACTTATTGTCTACCTCAGTTAGCTTTAAACCTTGTTTCTGTTGGACAACTTGTCGATAGTGGTCTTAATGTCTTGTTTTCCTCTTCTGATGTGCAGGTTCAGGATTCTCAGACGGGTCAACTACTTGGGAAGGGTCGCAAGATGGGCTAGTTATTTGAACTTGAGTTTCTCCACCCATCTCCTTCTCGCCATAACTCTGTCGTCACTACATCCCTGCCCACCAGTCTCCAGTGGCCTCTTCAAATAAAGTTTAGTTTTTGCAGAGTCAAGGTCTTTTAGGTCCAGGTTATTTTGAGTCTTTCCAATGCTTGAATTGTAAACTTGGCAAACAACCTGCTCTTTCATTTTCTCAAAATTCATGTACTACATAAAAACCATTCGATTTAGTGCATTCTGATATTTGGGGTCCATCTCCTATTGCATCTATGAGTGGTTGTTGCTATTTTGTTATATGTATTATTGGTTTTTCTCGTTTTACTTGGATTTATTTCTTAAAAAATCGTTCTAAGCTACCTACTATGTATGCTCAATTTGCTACCATGATTCGTACACAATTTTCTTGCCCTATTCGCTCTTTACAGACTGATAATGCCCTTGAATATTGTGATTCCTCCTTTCTTTGATTTCTTTCTGAACAGGGTACTATTTTTCAGCGTTTCTGTCCCTATACATCTTAACAAAATGGTAGGGCAGAGCGTAAACATCGTTATATCCTAGATACTGTTCGTGCTCTACTTTTGTCTGCTGTTTGTCCTGATAGTTTTTTGGGGGGAGGCTACCCTTACTGCTGTCTATACCATCAACCGTCTTCCATCATCCGTCCTTCATCGAGTTAGTCCCTATGAACTCCTACATGGTAAGTCTCCTGATTATACTCAGCTTTGCCCATTTGGTTGTGTCAGCTTTGTTCTCCTTCCTCCCCATGAGCGCAACAAATTGAACCCCGTGCTCGTCTGTGTTGTTTCTTGGGTTATGGGGTAAAGCATAAGGGTTACCGGTGTTAGGATCCTATTTCTCATCGTCTTCGTATTTCTCGTCATGCTACATTCTGGGAGACCACCATGTTCTCTTCCCTGTCCCAATTTCATGTTACCTCCACTATCTCAGTGACTCCCTATTCTCCTTCTCTATTCCCAGATCCTCCTACCATACATTCCCCTACTGCAGATAATCCGCCTGTCTTGCCACCTCCTCCAGCAGACGACCCGCCTGTGTCTCCTGAGCCTGCACTGCTTTATACGCCTGATGTTGCTCCCCGTCGATCCACTCGTGTAAGTTGTCCTCCTACTCATCTTCGTGATTATCATTGTTATTCTGCTATTTTATCTCACCATGAGCCAAGGTCCTTCTGTGAAGCCCAGACTGATCCCTTGTGGCAGCAAGCTATGTCAGAGGAGTTGCAGGCTTTGGCAAAGACACGTACTTGGGATTTGGTGGACTTACCCACTGGTAGAAAAATATTGGTTGCAGATGATCTATAAGATCAAGACTCATTCTGATGGATCTATTGAGCGTTATAAGGCTCGTTTGGTTGCAAAAGGTTATACTCAGGAGTATAGTATTGACTATGAGGACACTTTTGCACTAGTTGCTCAATTGCTCATCTTACCTCTTTCGGATGCTTACTTGCTCTTGCTGCTGCTCGTTGTTGGTCTCTTCAGCAGTTAGATGTGAAGAATGCATTCTTGCATGGGGATTTGTCTGAGGATGTTTATATGACTCATCCTCCTGGAATTGATTCATCTGGCAAGGTTTGTAAGCTTCTCCGGGCTCTTTATGGTTTGAAGCAAGCCCCTCGGGCTTGGTATCAGAAGTTCAGTTCGGCTTTATTAGAGTATGGATTTACTTGTAGCAGTCATGACCATGCTCTCTTTGTTCGCCGTTCATCATCTGGAGTCATTATTATGCTTTTGTATGTTGATGACATGGTCATTACTGGTGATGATTCATCTGGTATCTCTGATCTTCAGCGTAATCTTCATCAGCACTTTGACATGAAGAATCTGGGTTGTCTTCGATATTTCTTAGGCCTCGAGATTTCTGACTCGCCTGATGGATACTTTATATCTCAGCTAAGTATGCTTCAGACCTTTTAGCTCGTGCTGGTCTCACTGATTGTAAGACGACTTCCACCCCTCTTGATTATGATTGTCGTCTTACTCCTCTTGATGGTACATTACTAGAGGATCCGACTTTATATCGCCAGCTTGTTGGGAGTTTGATTTACTTAACTGTTACTCGGCCTGACATTGCTCATGCTGTTCACATTGTCAGTCAGTTCATGACTGCCCCTCGGACTGTCCATTATTCTGCTGTGTTGCATATTCTTCGGTATGTAAAGGGTACTCTTCTTCATGGTTTACATTTCTCAGCTCAGTCTTCATTGATTCTTACTGGTTATTCCGATGCTAATTGGGCTGGTGATCCTCTGATCGTCGCTCTACCTCCGGCTATTGCTTCTTTTTGGGTGATTCCCTTGTTTCTTGGCGTAGCAAAAAACAGACGTTGGTTGCATGTTCCAGTACTGAGTCTGAGTACCGTGCCCTCGCTGATTCCACTACTGAGCTCTTATGGCTCCGCTGGTTACTTGCTGATCTTGGTGCGCCTCAACCACCCTCCACTTCTCTTCATTGTGATAGTAAGAGTGCTATACAGATTGCTCACAATGATGTGTTTCGTGAGCGCACGAAACATATTGAGATTGATTGTCATATGGTGTGTCAACACGTTGCTCGTGGTACTGTGCTCTTACACTACCTTCTTACTGCTGATCAAACTGTCGATATCTTCACCAAGTCACTTCTTCCTGGTCGTTTCCGCTTACTACTGGACAAACTCAAGTTGGTGTCCACTTTCCCACCTTGAGTTTGAGGGGGGGAGGGTGTTAAATATATTGGTTGTATATAATATATAGTTTTATTTATTGGCCCAACTTTATAGTCCAACCCACAACTGTAAATATATATCTTGTACTCCATATGTTTTCATTAATACAATTTTTCCATTCCCTAAATCTAACAGATAGTAATACATAAATAGTGTTACGTGGGATGGGCCGATGAGGAAATAATAAATTGGAGAAAAAGTATTATAATGAAAACTATATACTTTATTATACTCATTTGAATCACATCATATATCTGTATTTCATTCTATCCATAAAATTATTCAGAAACTAGTAATTAACCCGTCTAGACTCGACGGGTATAATTATATATTTTATATAATATATATTTATATTGTATATAATAATAAAAATTATATATTGAATAATAAAAAAATGTGTAATGATTTTATAT
The DNA here is from genome assembly GCA_030278955.1 of Hygrophila difformis. NCBI lineage: Eukaryota > Viridiplantae > Streptophyta > Magnoliopsida > Lamiales > Acanthaceae > Hygrophila > Hygrophila difformis. Next base: position 37,502,722 of record JAOANR010000002.1, on the reverse strand, counting down.
CTATTTGAAAGAAGATGTATATGATAATATAATTTAACTATTTTTAAAACTAACTAAGAGGGTGTTTGGATGTATATGATAATATAATATAACTATTTAAAACTAACTAAGAGGGTGTTTGGATGTACGTTTTAAAAAGTACTGCAACGTTTAGAAAACGGATAATCAGATAATTGTTGTAACAAAACGTGCTGTAGAAAATTAAGTGTTTGGATGAGCTTATGCTGTTTCAAATCGCAATAATCATATAATCATTAAAAAGTGTTTGGATTTATGTTTTTCATTACCTCAAAAGGCAACAGTATAGTAAAATCTATTTTTGGCTAAACGCAATTTTCTTGCAGCACAAAAATGTAGCTGCAAGAAATAGTTTTTCATTCCCTCAAAACTCAAATAAAAGATTATTGGAAATTAGTACACAAACAGGAATGCAAACGCAATAATCAGATTATCTAACTCAAAACACACAAACAAACACTCTCTGAGAAATCATATTATACAGTTTTCTTTAGTTTCTGTGGCTTATTCGATACAAGCCTAACAAATCAATAAAAATAGTTATTAAAATAATATTTTTGTTTAATTTCAAAATTAAATTAAAATAAAACAAAATTTAGATATAAGTATTAAGTATAATATGAAAAATTCCCTCACAAAAATTTCATTACTGAAAATCTCATTGGTATGAGCTAATATAGTACTATCTTTAAAAATGTCTGAATTTGAAGTGGCGCAGTTTATATTTGTATATGTACTCTTAAAAGTTGTCGCTATAGGATCACCCGATAATTTATAATAATATCATACGGAAATGCCACATCTGTAGATCTTCAAAATCAATACCTGCCTTACCATCACCTACATCGAGTATCCATTTTGCAAATTTTCTGTCATATATAAATTTTACTGTAAACAACATTTCTTATGATATCTTGAGTTAATTATTCTTAATTGCATATAATACTTTGAGCCACATCTTGCTAGTGATACGAAATATTGCAACCTAACTGTTCATAACTAAAAACTGATTTTGGAAGATAAAGTCCAACATTCTTTAAAGATTAGCATTGACTTTTGTATATAATCATAGCAAAACAAACTACAAGTTGAAATTTTCTCATCTAAAATCAAATGAGGAATTTGGTTAAATCAGATAGGCTCATAATCATTATACCAACTAAGAATTTTTTACTTTCATGGTGTCCTGAAAATTAGTTTAACCTCAATAATATGGTTCCGCATCTTGGTTACTATCAACCTATTTACATTGCATACTTTATTTGATGAATCTATATTCCTAATAAGCATGACTATGCAACCATAGTTCAACTATATTTCATGATTCGGTAATTCAGAATAATTGATCGTGTTTAGATATTTCAGTGAAAATAAATCATTAACATTATCTATGCTTTCATCCACTTAACAAATATTGTTAGAACTGATATATATATATATATATATTCATTTTCATTTGCATACGTACGTTCCATGATCTAATTGTTGATTGTATTAACAATCTCATTGGTAGGGATTAGTATAGCAATATCTTTAAAAATATCTTGATTTGAAGTGGTGCAATTTATATTTGTATAAGTGCTCTCAACAATTGCTGCTATAGGATCTCCCATAGTGTTTATAAAATTATCTGTAAATGTCACATCTAATTGTATATCTCCAAGATCAATACCAGATTTACAAATTACTATCACCTACATGAAGAATTCATTGTGTAAATTTATCTCATATATAATTTTCATTGTAAACAATATTTCTTATAGTATCTTGGGTTAATTCATCTTAATTACATATTAATACTTGGAGTCCTCTCTTTCTAGTTACACGATATATTGCAACGTATCACTAACATGGGTAAAAACTGATTTTTGAATATAGAGTCCAACCTTTTTTAAAGATGATGACACTGACTTTTTTATAGTCATAATAAAACAAAATGCGAGTGTGACTTTTTTCCTCTGAAATCGAATGAGGATTTTGGTTAATTCAGACGGGCTCATAACCATTCTACCAACCAAAATTTTTTATCCCAAATAATGAGCTTTGTTTTAATGAGAAGAGAGGTTAAATAATTTTCTGGGATAAGTTTTCTGCAGGTAGAATTCTCGTCACCCTCTAGTGAAATACAAAATCTAGAATATGCAGTCATACCTCTTGTAAGGAGTAGGGATGCTATTCCACTGGATGCTCTATGCAACACAATATCACTTCTCCCACGAAGGGCTAAACATAATGTTTCTAGATAAATTATCGATAAATGTCTTGTCAGTTCCACCACGTAAGGAAAAAAGAATCAACCCTCATCACTATCAACTACATACATTATTTTATTATAAACATTCCTCTGCTCATTAATCAACAAAGGTAATAGCTTAGCATGATCCGCCTTCATTTCTTCCTTATTATAATATGTCTCTTCTAGTATCAATAGATTATTTGTTTCAGATGTTAAAACTTCATTCAGTACCGGCATTCCAGAGAAACTTTTCAGATTTATAGAATTTGCAGTATTTAGCCTTTCAATTTCTAATAAAGCTAGATTTATATTTGTTCTTCCATTAATTGCAAATCTATTGAAATATAGATTAATGAAGTATTTCTTAAAAAATAGATTTAAAAATTAACTTTTTCTTTTTTATTTGTTGATGGATCTATTCGCATCCCAATAACTCTTTGTACACCCGATTCTTTTATTTATAATATGCTTTACGAAAATACTAATTTACTCTAAACCAATTATATAGAATATGAATTTTCATAATTCTCTTAAAAATTACGTATAATATTTCGTATTATTTTTAATATAATAAAATATAAAAAATATTTATACTAATTAGTATATATTTATAGACAATTAGAATGATATAATTATAAAATATATTTTTTAACGATTAGCAACTATATATAATTGTATATTAATTTTAGGAGAAGTGACATATTTTTATAAAAATATGGCATATATATACATTAATTAATATGTATAAATATTTTCTATATATTCATTAATGTATCTTTTAATAATATAAACTTCATATATACACTGCGAATTCCATATAAATTGCAAATTAAATATATCTTTTAAAAACTAAAAATTGGGATTTCATATAAATATTAGTATATCTTTAATATAAATAAATAAATATGATATGCAATGTACATTTTGATTATATCATTTACCACACCAAAAAAATATAACCAAAATTGTGACTAAACATACACAAAATTAGCGACCTTACAATATGATCATTATATTGAAACATAAATGCAACATAATTCTTAGTTGTCAGTGCCGAACCTCGTCCTAATAATCATTTGGTGTAAAAACTGAAGATGCATATTCATGTCATAATAATCCTATGATGTAAAATCTCAAAATTTATAAGTAAATAATAAATGCACCAATAAAATCTAAAATAAATAACATATGGAATAATAAAATATAAAATAGATAAAATAAAAAATACAAAATTTCAATTTTAACTTTCAAATCTTTTTAAAAGTGAATAAATCTCTAATGAATAAATATATAAATAAACGCGAAAATCTAAAATTACTTTAAAAATGCAAAATAAAATAGATAAAATAAAAATACAAAATTTTAAATTTCAAATCTTTCATTTCTCTCCCAGTTTGGCCGCCAATGGAGTGGTAGACAATGGGCAACTATATGGTGTATTTGGGGCGGAAGAAATCAAATGTGCTTCCGGCAGGAGCTACCTCGAGTTGATGATGTAGTTCGACGTGCTCGGTTCTTGGGCACTGCTTTTCACAGGGCTTGTGGACGTGTACCTCGGCTCCGAGTTATGCGGTTGGTCCATTGGAACCCAAAAATGTTTGTTGGCATGATTCTTCACGTGGATGGTAGCTCCCTCGGGAATCTTGGCAGAGCGGGTTTTGGTGGTGTTCTTCGTGATAGGGATGGTCGTTGGATAGAGGGCTTCTCTGGTTTCATTGGTATTTCTACTAACCTTGATGCAGAACTTCATGCTATTTGGAATGGTCTTCAGAGGATTCATCACTTGGGGATTGAGTTTATCTGTTGCTATTCTGACTCTGAAAACGCTCTTCGCCTCATCGCTCAGGATCTTCCTATGGATCATATTCACTTTGCTTTGGTTAGGAGGATTCGGGACATTCTTGATCTGAGGCCTGGGTACATGTGGTTTCATATTCTTCGGGAAGGCAATTCCGTAGCTGACAATCTGGCAAAGCGTGGTGCTCGACTGGAGGAGTTCTTTACCACCTGGGCATTCCCTCCAACGACGTTCGTCCGCTGCTATCGGCGGACATGGCCGGGACTTGGTATCCCCGTTTCTAGATTGGGATTTTGGTGCTTTCATTCTCTTCTTTCCTTTTCTGTTTAATTTTCATCTTGTTTGCTGCGCTTTTGCGCCTGTCATCCAAAAAAAAATTTCAAATCTTTCAAATATATTTAAAAGTAAAAATTATGGGAATTCCATATAAATTGAAAATTCCATATATTTTAAAAACTGAAAAACTTTAATGAATAAATAAATAATGCGAAAATCAAAATTAATAAATTAAAAATGCAAAAATCTATAAAAATTAGAAATTTAAAATGGAGACACCACATTAAATTTAGGATGAGTTGTTCACTAATGCTTTAATATATATAGATTAAATTTGATATTATTTTTTCTTTTGTAAAGCCGCAAGCCAAAAAAAAAAAATGATGGGAGCTTTGTTACACAAATTACAAATAAATAAAGAGGCGTCGAGTGAGAATCGAACCTCCAAAACCTTGAATTAGCGACTTGAGCAAGTTTTCATTCCCAATTTGTTATTAAATTGATTTCAACTTTTAATTATGATTTGAATTTGAGATAATTCTATTTCAGAAATTTTAAAGTACATCTAAATTTACTTATGTTTATTTAGAATTCAACCTTTTTTTTTTTGTATTGTTTAATTTGAATTATGAAATTCAATTTTGTAGTATAACATTTTAACAAAACTAGGTCCAATTTGATGATTACTTACATATTAAATATATTACATTTATAAAATTAAATTAAATATATAATCAATTTATATTAAATCAAATATTTTATATTATAATACCTCCTCCATTTTTTAATATTTCCGTTTGCATAGTTAATACTACAATTTATTGAATAACTTTGATTCAAGTTTTATCATAGTTATATAAAATAAAATAAGTCAAGTGAGATGTTAGATTTCTCTAATGACATAGTTTTATAATATTAATTTTTAATATTTTTTATTTATATATAATTTGAATTATTAAGAATTATAAATATGTATTGAATTGCATTTAATATATAAAATGGAGAGGTTAAAAATTGGAGAGAGTACAAAATTTTATTTTTACAAAATAACATCCAAAATATTTTTTGATTAAGAAAATGATTATCCTTAAACTTTGTTTAAAAAATAATTAAAATTTAGAGTTTTAAAATTTTAAGTTTATGGCAAAAGAATTTGTTAAAATAGTTGAAGATAATAGTGTTTAAGATGAATATTAAAAAATTAAAATTAATTTTTTTTTAAAAAAACCTTTAAATTTTAAAAATTAATGCAAAAATATATTATTATGATTATTATAAGAAGATCTAATAGTATTTCAAAAAATAAACACTCACATTTTTTTTTTCTTTTATCCATCAGCCTTAAATTCTTTTACCCAAAAAAAACGGCCTTAAATTTTTAATCCTTATCCGTTGCAGGACAACGCTACGCTGACTCCCGAGTAAAAGGTTGTTCCCTCTTCCGACCAGCAGGCTAAAACCAAGGCCAATACGAAATGTCACATGTACCCCCCGTCTGAGATCCCCTGACAAGAGTATTTTGGTCATTCCAACAGTGGCTCAGCTAATAGTAGTGTCCCTGCGCAGGCAATTTGACCAATTGAAAGGGACTCAAGAATAAAATTCATTCCAAAAAAGCCATTATGAAGATATCTTCTGCAACGCCTTCCCTTTGATCCAACCATCGAAGCTAATCTTAAAAAACCCCAGAATTTCTCTGCAAACCTACAACTCATTACGGTGAGGAAGGTGGGAAATTTTGCTCAACTATTCTTCTGTATGTTTCGTTTCTTGCTTTTAATTTAATTTTTTCATCTTGGGTTTGTTTGCGGCTTTGGGTAGTCCCCTTTGGATTCTGGGTACTAAACAATGTTATTGGGATGCTGTCTCCTTCCCTTGCTGGCGCTGAGTATGAAATAAGGCTGCATTCCCGGAAATTCGACAGGGTGTTTTTTGGGAGTTCTGTAAATTATTGGCTTTGGTTTTTGTTTTACTTGTTTTGCTTTGACATGATTAAGATTATGAAATAGCCGAAAAAGTTTCTATTTGGGTTCTCGGCTGTTAGTTTAATTCTGTAATTGTGTTTCCAGAGGCCGAAAGGGGAAGAAATATTGGGTAAAGGCTATAAGCTATTGGAGTTCGAATCGAAGCTAAAATGTCTCAGACCAACTGGGAAGCTGACAAAATGTAAGCCCTTTTTGTATGTTTTTCAATGCCCTTGTTTTTGCAAATCATTATTTTGTGTTTCCTCTATAGGTTTCTTCGTTGGGTGCGTGGTTTTGGGTCGGTGGATTCTTGAAAATTTGTTTAGTCTCTATTTCTCATTGTCTTGAGGCTGTTTTTAATTCTTTCCCATTTTTGTAGCAAGGTTTGAATTCGTTTATTGCTTATTTGTATTGATTGAGTCGTTCATGAGTTGTATTGTAGGGTTGAATCTCGTTCCCTGGATCCTGTGTTTTTTCCCCCTGAAATAGCATTTGTTCTTCCGATTTCCCATTATTATTATTCTTTCGATTCTGTTGTTTTAATCTGCTTTCCGGGGAGTCATTTTGGAGTTGGATTTAGGGTTTACCATTCTCCTTTTGGTTGATATGTAATACGTGCCTTCTGTATTTTTTCCGTTGATGGCCTGCAATAATGAGCTTATGGCTTGACTTCTTGTTTCTAGGTTGGATGTTTATATTCATGATTATTTAGTGAAGAGAGACTTGAAGGCCACAGCTCAAGCCTTCCAAACAGAAGGAAAAGTATCATCGGACCCTGTTGGTATGCGCTTAAATGCTAAATACTTCGAGGATGTTTATCTCCCAGTTGGCTTCTCTTGAACATTGATGTTCATTTATTATCTACTCGTATATTTTTCAGCAATTGATGCTCCTGGTGGTTTCCTCTTTGAGTGGTGGTCTGTGTTTTGGGATATATTTATAGCCAGGACGAATGAGAAACACTCTGAAGTTGCTGCATCTTATATCGAGGTATGTAGCAAGAATAAGTCGTATACCCTGCCATTTTACATATATTTCTTTAGGTTTTATTGTCATGGATTCTTGTTCTAGTGTTCATATTCATTTTAGTTATCCATGGCCATTTTTTTAAGGGTCATCATATATGATGGGATTTATTTGTAAATGGTACAAGTTTTTTGTGTATACTCCACACCCTTAATTGTTGTTCTGCAAGCATCCTTTCTGCCTATGACTCTTATTTCACCATGGAATGTGGATACTACTAATAATAGGTAGGGCATTGGCTCTTGTTTTTGAGTTTTAAAATGTTGAAACCTAATTTTGGTGCTTACTTATTTTGAGAAATATAGACTCAGTTAATGAAAGCAAGGGATCAACACCAACAGTTGCCGCCGCCTTCACAATCGCAACCTTCACAGCAGCAACAGCAACTGCAGATGCAGCAGCTTTTACTGCAGAGGCAGGCTCAGCAGCAGCAACAGCATCACCAGCAGCAGCAGCAACAACAACAACATCATCAGCAACAGCAGCAGCAGCAGCAGCAGCAACAGCAACAACATCAACAGCAGCAACAGGTGAATCAGCAACAGCAACGACGTGAGGGTGGCCACATCCTGAATGGTACGGTTAATGCGACTGCAGGAAATGATCATCTGAGACAAAATCCTGGTACTGCAAATGCGCTGGCTACAAAAATGTACGAGGAGAAATTGAAGCTTCCTGTTCAGCGGGATGCATTGGACGATGCAGCTTTGAAGGTAAATATTTACTCATGTGAGGCCAATGCATGAATGGTGTTTTTGGTATGGTTACTGATGATGAAGTTTTTCTTTCAGCAAAGGTTTGGTGATAATGTTGGTCAACTCATGGAGCCAAATCATGGCTCAATCTTGAAATCGGCTGCTGCAGGTGGTCAAGCATCTGGGTATGCTTACTATGATGCCTGGTTTTGTCTTGGCAATCTTCCTCCTGGCCGAACTTTTAATATTTAATCTTTTGTTGTACTATTTGAGGTTTATCTTCTGATAAAAAGTTGTGCATGTGTTGAGAAAACACGAGTCCACATTCTTTTTATGTTAATCGTTTTTATTACTTGGCCATATGGAAGTGTTCATTACTATTCCGTTATGCTTCTAAATTAGCTGTCAACTCCTTTTTTCAGACAAATGCTTCATGGTACTGCTGGTGGAATGTCTCCCCAAGTTCCAGCACGAAATCAGCAATTTCCCAGCTCCTCACCTGTGAGTTCCTCTTTGGAATGAGTTTCCTATTTGTGTTTGGACTTTTGCTTACATGATCTAATACATATGTGAACAGGATATGAAACCGGAGATCAATCATATATTGAATCCGAGAGCACCAGGACCTGAAGGGTCTTTGATTGGGATCCCTGGTGTGTTTCTATTCTTCCTTTTGCTTCAAGTTGTCTTTTGTTTTCTGATTGCATAGATGAACTTTAAGAATCAAAGAAATTTGTGATTTCTTTTAGTTTATTTTATGTTATTCTATATGAGTGGTAAAATTCTATTCATGTGAAATTACAAGCACATTTTTTCATTAATTGGTTGATGTTCTGGGCATTTGTAACTAAAATTATTCCAACTGTTGTAGGGTCCAATCAGGGAAGCAACAATTTGACATTGAAGGGATGGCCTCTAACAGTAAGTATTTTACAGTTCCCATGCCTTTCCATGTGCCTTGCACTGGTGCCTAACACGTGTCCAGCATTTTTTTTAACAAATGTTCATGAACTTTTCACTTTCCTTTTAAGTTTCTCTTTCTGAAATGTTGCATGAGAAGTATGAGTTCTTGATGCTTTGAGGTTGCTATATGTAGGTTTTTTCCTTCTGCATAGTCATGTAAAGCTTTGTCTGTCTCAGAAACCACGATTTTCTTCTTTCATATTTATTGTACTTTGTTTGATAGGGTTTCGAACAGCTTCGCTCAGGACTTCTACAACCGCAAAAGCCATTTATGCAGGGTCCACAGGCATTTCCTCAACTCCAGATGTTATCACCTCAGCACCAGCAGCAGCTTATGCTTGCCCAGCAGAGTATGACTTCACCTTCTGCCAATGATGTAGAAAGCAGACGGCTGAGGATGCTTCTGACTACTCGTGGTTTGTCCATGGGGAAAGATGGACTCTCTAATTCCATTGGAGATGGAGTTCCTAACCTTGGGTCCCCTTTGCAAGCTGGTTGCCCAGTTTTGCCCCGTGCAGATCAAGATGTGCTCATGAAGGTGCCTCCCAGATTTTATATATAAGTTTTACTGTTCTGGTTCTTGTTGGTTTTACTGAATTATATTATGGATTGTGTTTTCCAATCTCCAGCAACTTATTCACATTCTTTTCAATCATTTATGTTTTCTATCTGCATTTGGTTATGTAGGTGAAAATTGCGCAGATGCAGCAACAGCAACAACAGTTGCAACAGAACAATAATCAAATTCAGCAGCAGCAGCTCCAGCAGCACACACACTCTGGTCAGCAACCGCAGAATTCAAATCACAATCTCCAACAAGAAAAAATTATGGGCACTGGTGATGGCAGCATGTCAAATTCCTTTAGAGGAAATGATCAGGTCTAACCCATTCTTTCCCAATTTATATCTGCTGATTTACATCATATGTATCAGAAATACTCATTTGTACATATGCTAGTTTCATACCGTGCTGGACTTTTTGTGTATTTACTAATCAAAATTCTCTTACTTCCTAGTTGTACTTCATAAAATATGAAAGTTATTGAGATGTTCAAATGTGTAGGAGGAAATTTTTGTATTGCCCTTGTTGACCTTGTCTAAGATGATGAATTGCATGTTGACAGCTGGTTTGGTTAATTGGAATGGTTGCTAATAAATTTCTGATGTTCCTATCAATAATCCCATCTAATTAACCCTTGCATGTGGAATTTTCCAGTATCAATTTAAACCCATTTGATTAGTAATTGATTTCCATAAAACATGCTTTACATGTTAACAGCAAGAATATATGGTTCTGAAAGTCGAAGATGGAATACATTCTAATATTGTTTGCATGTATCTTAAGGCTTCTAAAAATCAGACTGGGAGAAAGAGGAAGCAGCCTGTATCTTCTTCTGGGCCTGCCAATAGCTCAGGAACAGCAAACACAGCTGGGCCATCTCCAAGTTCAGCTCCGTCAACTCCATCAACTCATACACCTGGGGATATGTCAATGCCTGGTTTACCACACAATGGCAGTTCTTCAAAACCTTTGATGATGTTTGGAGCTGAAAATACTGGCACTCTCACATCGCCATCCAACCAATTGGTAAGAGTAGCTGACATTCTTGTCTCAAAAAACTGTTTTATGTTTTCTCTTGATACTTATTTGCATTTACTCTTACAGTGGGATGATAAAGATCTTGTTCAAGCTGATATAGATCGTTTTGTGGATGAAGTTGAAGATAATGTTGAATCTTTTTTGTCACATGATGATGCTGACCCCCGAGATGCCATTAATCGTTTGGATGCTAGCAAAGGTATGTAAGGTGATCACTCCTATTCTTCGAATTTTAATCTTAAAGCTCTTAAATGTATGGACTTTGGATGTGAGTAGCACCTCACTCAAAATTGTTCTATCAACCTGACATTACTTAGAATATGTTGTTTACTTGATATCATATTTTTGGTTCCATTATGATCAAATATAGTACAATAAGCATTTTTTCTTTCTTTTTTTTTTTTTTTTTTTTTTTTTTGGTTCAAGTACATACTAAAGACTATGGAAAGTTCTTGAAGATATAGATTCATGGCCCTAATTCATGGAAACCTTTTAGATTTGTTGGTTTGTTCAAGTGATTTTGTTTAAGTATAGAAAGTTTTGGGTTGGATCAGGTCGGGTTGGGTTGGGTTGCAATGTTTCATGTTCTGAAAGCCCAATCCCACTTTTCCCAAACAAATTTTTAGGAAGCAGTTACAAGTAAGATACAAGAATCTGAGAAAAAAAATTTAAGGTTCTACAGAAAAAATGGTCAAGATTGAAGTGAAATTTTGGGAGTGATTATACTCAATGTGCTTGCTAAATATTGCCGTATATCATTTTCTATGAATAACCTAAGTGAAATTTTCTGAGTATTATCATCTCACCTTGCTGTTTATTGGTATTGGAGTTACTGTTAGTATTTGAAGAGGTGTCCTCTTGATTGTTTGCTGTTGGTTTGGTTAGCACTGATCACTGGTTTTAAGATATTGTGCCCATTCTATTGATATATAGTGGAAATTGGATCAGTTGGATACATTTTGGTTCGGCCATGTTTGTTTTGGTTGCTAACATTCAAACTACAGACCTTTCAAAATATACCCCCACTTTACTATCAAATCGCTAAATTCCAATAAGTTTAACGATTAATATTGCCTAAAAGTTTGAGTCATTCTTTTTGACTTGGTTGTCGATCATCTATGGACTGATAGGCTAGAACACTATGGTTCAAAATGGCTGGATAAATAAAGGGCCCCTCGCATTATATATATATGATCACAACAAGAGGATTCATTAGTGTGGGTTGTGTGGAGGTCTTCTCTTTGAGATGATGACCATATCGGTACTTCAGTCACTGAGTTCAGTCACCCATATGATAATACCATTCAAACTCTATAGAGTATTTGTGGAAGGTTTTCCTTGTAGTGAGTTTATTATCTTGGCATGATCATGATACATCAATTTGACCAGTTTGGGATCATTTATGTACAAGTTCAGACTTTCAGATATCTTGTGTCTTAGCTTTTTCATGTCTTATGAAACTTTGTATGTGACCCTCAAAATTCCTATAGTGGCTATTCCATGCTGCGCATGAGGTACTTGTATATCCGTCAGCTACCATTATCCTCCTTAGCTACTATTGACCAATATCTTCATGCAATTGCTTGCGACTCATGTCAAGTTATGGCTGCTAGATTGTAAAGCTGTCACTAACATCACCAACAATTTGTCCACCTTATCCTTTCGTTCCTATGTTATCATTTGTTTAGAAGTTGTAGTTTGTTGGCATATTTATGGATATGGTGCAATGTAGTATAAGTATTACCTTGGTGAAGGTTCATGTTGCTCCTTGAGGTTTGAACCTGAATTGTGGAGATTGAATCAAAAAAGGGTTGAAGCGTCAACAATTAAATGCAAAATGAAGGAAAATGCATATATAGTGTAAATAATTATAGTATTGCTATTTTTTCTCTCGGTGTTGCTGGGTGCGCTAACATGTAAACCTCTTCAAAAGAATTTTGATATGCAGTATCCACAAGGTTTGAATCCAAACTGTAGTAGAATTATGATGAACCATACAATAGGAAGTTGAAAACATTCACAAAAGAATGCAAGATTTGCAGAGGTTCAGAAAGATTCCGATATCTTGGGTGGTTTTGGTGTCTTTTCTTTTTTAATAGTTTTTTGTACAAAACAATACATCTAAAATCAGAAACCCTCTCGCAGATACATAAAAACTGCTCATTAGAATCGACCCATGGTCCTGGTGTAGTTTCTCCCGGACGCACTGAGCATAGATTTTTCGTACTTAACTGCGGTTCTATTGTGGTTTCCCCAAACCATGCCTCAACTGTGGCTGAGATAGAGATTTAACCTCAGTATGCTGTTGCACCGACTACACTCGACCTACAACCCATTTGTATTAGTATGAGCCACATATACAATATGGACATTGCTTGAGTTATTTGTCACCTAGTGCCCTCTACTCAAAGCCAACTCTTATTGGAAAATTCAAATTTACTTTTAGTCAATTAATCATGGTGTTTGCAATTATGAATGGGCTTGAGTTATTGCATGTTATATGTGTTTGCTAAATATACTACCTCCGTTCCTTTTTAATTGCCACGGACTCACATTTCACACAATCCAATAGACATTTTCAATCTTCAATAACTCAAATTGCGTACAAGTAAAAATTATGAAACTTTAATATTCTAAATCTATGCGATTAGACGAATCTAACAAGATCTCACTTGACTATTTTTTTGTCCTATATAACTATATTAAAAAGTCGAATCAAAGTTACTCAATGAACACTAACAAAACTCCTACCGTGTCATATAAAAAGGAACGGAGGAAGTATTAGTCTTGTGTTATTGAAAAGTCACCTAATTTATCTCACATTAGTAGTCAATAGTCTTTTCTCCTAGAGCATTATAAGTTTATAACTGAATAGCGGCAATATTCAAGCTCAAAATAAAAGATCAATTTATTTGTAACATGATGAAATGGATCTTACCGTTTCTTCGATTCATTTAAGGGTTGTAAGGTAATTTTAATCACTTGCAAAAGGTCCAATATCCCACATTCTAGTTTCAACAACTCAAGCTATCACTTAGCTGTGACGAAAGGGTCTATTGTTGAAAGAAATTCATCCCAACATCATGATTGCATAATAATCTACTCCTTCTGGTTTTTATTTATTTTTTTAAATAGCTACATTAGCTAATATGCTACTATTCTGGCTTTGACTTTAAGTTTTATCATAGTTTAAAAGTTAAAAATATAGCCTAGTGGGATCTTGTTAGATTCGTCTCGTCGTGTAGTTTTAAATATCGAACTTGAGTTATAAATGGTTTAAAATGTGCATTGGACTGCAAGAAATGTGAGTGCGTAGCAAGTAAAAAAAACTGGATGGAGTATAACATAATTTTTTTTGAAAACAGTTATAACTTGATATTTTAAAAGAATATGAGGATAACTGAAACAGAAACAAGATATGACCACTGTAAATGATAAACTCTCTAATTAATATTTATTTCGGACACATGATTTAACTATTGTATGATTTGTTCTTAGCGTTTCTTCATAGTAGTCAGTGGTGCATGGTGTGATGGCAGGATCCATGGTGCATGCATGGCATGCTCATAAGAAAACATAGCACACTATGAAAACAGAACTGTGTACATGTAATAGACATAATAAAAATCCCAATAGCAGGCTTGGGGGCAGGTTTAGAGTGGGGTTCAAATTTTGGTGTGGGTTTTTTTGTTGGAAAGAATAGTGTATAAGACACTCTTTAGAATACTGGCCAGAAAAAAAAATCTAATTAAAAATAATCAGAAATCTAAAATAATACGTGTGGCTCTTGGTATGGAGAATGGCATGCCATAATGACAGAGCTTGCCACAGCAGAGGTTATGGTGCCACAGCTGCATCACGCACTCCATTCCGTCCTAATGGCGTTTGTTTCTCCATCCTAATGGCATTATTGGTGTCATCCACCGAATCTTGAGAGATTATCCCATTAAAGTTCTGTACTAACATATCTCAACAGAATGGATTGGCATATTGGCATGTTATCTGACCTTTTTATTCCAATACAGTATGTGTCATGGTGTTTCCTTGTATTGTTTTCTTGTGAACACATTATTTCTTGTTCCGCATGTTCTCTCAGTCGCGTCTCGTCCTGGTAAAATATGTCTGAGGTTTTGTCTGGAAATGTATATATTTTTGGATCTGTTTACATAAAACGGCTACCATTTGTACAATAAAAGACGATTTCTGTGCTATGACTCATTGACTTACATTATTATAAGGCTCTACACGTAACCGTTTCAAGCCCTTGCCTTATTAAGTACAGTAAAACCTATATAAATTAATAATAAGTTCTTTAAAATAATTAAATCTTCCGGTCCCTACTTGGGCCTTTGTAAAAAATCATCCAATTCTATAAGATAATAAAATAATGAGTATTTTTTTTAGAAAATCCCTTTATAAAAATTCCCTTTATAAATTTAGGTCCCATTAAAACTCTAAATTAATAATCCATAAATATTACATTTATAAGTATTACCTAATTTGCTAAAATATGCATCTATGGTTACTTGATTTTTCTTAAACTTTAAATCTAATTGGATTCCATCCCTAACTTTTTAAATTGCCGCCAAGAGTTATGCTGTCGAGTTCTCTAACTGCAACAAAAAATTGTGAAGAATTGTCGCACTTAAAGAATTGATATTGTACATGAATATTTTAATTAGTTATACCGAATTGATTGATTCATGAATATAATCAATGAAACATATATGAATTCATTTATTTTCAATACATATGTGCTAAATTGGCTGAATTTAAAAAGTCTCTCTTTTAATTAATTAATTATTAATTTATCAGATTTATTAATATCTCTTTAAATTAAAAAAAAATCATGGTCCAAAAAATATAATTTATAGAGGTTTTACTGTATTATCCCTGCGCATAACCTTTTCAAGCGCTTACCTTATTAAGTAAAATTATTTGCATTAGTAAATACCATAGGTAATCCTTCGTTACCTGCCTGCTCCGTTTCCCATCACCTATATGAATGTCAAGATTCTTGCATTCAAACTCAAAAATGTGTACATTCTGAGTTGTTATTAGGCTGTACTAGATGCTACCACCACTTATCCTCAGCTTGCAGTTTGTGAAGCACTTACCTCCTTGGATCATCAGTAGTGCTTCGTAAGTTCTATTTGCTTCTTTGGTTTTTCTTTACTGTGGCTGTTGATCTTCGTATCCAATAGCTTACATATCTTTTTATCATCTGAGGCAGCATTTCATAAGACTGAATGAAGTTTGAACGTATTTTTGTTACAAGTACGAACATTTATCTTAATTTAACTCTTCCATTGTAAGAATGATTTTGAACTGGGTATAGGATTATATTTGTTGTAACGATAATTTAGGTCCGAGCATCTTTCTAACCAAGTGATAATCTTGTATTCTATTTATTCTTAACCAGATCTGATTGCCTAGGTGGATAAATGTTTAGTATCAAATATGTCCTAGTTTTATTTTTATTTTTATTTTTTTTGTTTGCATGTTTCTTTTTACAACAATACTCCTTATCAAGCATTTAAATATTCTTTTCAGGAGATAGTTACAGATGAGGAAATTCTCAAGCTCTCAATGTTTATGTTGCTTGTCAGGGGGTATTTGCTATTGAATACAGGGTTATGAAACTATGTAAAGAAGTTTTCTTGGTATGGCCTGCTTTCTAGAGGACATGGAAATTTGAAAATTAAAGCCTACCATAATGCAAATTAATGTCGGTGGATGACAGTAATTTCTACTCATTGTATCAAACTATCAATATTGAAGTAAACCTAGTAGGCTAGTACTGTAGCGTAGTAAGAAACGAACTACTGTGCCGGAGCACATTGAATGTTTCATTGTGTCTCATACACAGAAATATTTCATGGTTGAAAGTTTGCTTGGAGAAATGGCCACTATATATGTACTTCCTCCGTATTTTAAAAAACACTAAAGTTGGCATAGTAAACACTATTCATTGAGTGATTTTTTCACACAGTTACATAAGATAAAACATAGTCAAGTGAGATCTTGTTAGATTCGTCTAATCACGTAGTTTTATAATATTAAAGTTTTATAATTTTTTACTTTATAAAATTTGAGATATTACTCTTTATAAATGTGTATTGGATTGTGTGAAAACAAGGAATGTTAGAATTTTTTGACTACGGAGGGAGTATATAATTAATTTCCATTGCTGGAGACATGAGAGGATTAAACCTTTCAAAATTTATTCTCTTTAATTATGAGGTTGAAAAATTAGTGCACTGTTTATGCTGTCCCCTGAACAAGTAGCAAATGAGGCATTAGGAGTGAAGCATTTTGAAGAGTTCTGCAACGAATTGGGGTACGGTTGATACATTTGTTCCAAATTGAAATGAGTGTCGCATCTTTAATTATTGTTTTCCTAAATTTTATTTTGGCTGTTCTTATTTAGAGAAATTAAGGTAAAAGAATGGTCCCTTTTGGTTCTCTTATTATATATTTGAAGTTTTTCTTCAGTAATGGAAAATACGACTGGTTTTAGCTTTTCTCAACAGATTTTCCCTTCTGCCATTAACTATTGCTGAATGGTCTTCCTCTTAGGCTCAACCTTTTTTAATAATTATTTACTCAATTAGAGTTTGATTTTAAAATGTGAATACCTTTTTTGCTAATAAACTTTGGCATCATTAGGCTTTGACCGAGAAATTCATCCTATTCAGGGTTGTTTTCATTTATGGAAGTCAATATGGTTCGTGCCAGTACAAGTAAAGTCTCGTGTTGCCACTTCTCAACAGATGGGAAGCTCCTTGCTACTGGCAGTCATGACAAAAAGGTAGTGAGTAATTAACTATGTTCATTCAAATTTAACTCCAATTGACTAACAACAGGAATAATGTTGCCAATTTTGATATGCTAGCTAGCTCAAAGTTTTTTGTCCTTCGGAATGTGCAGGCTGTTTTGTGGTGCACTGACTCATTGAAACCGAAGACAACGCTTGAGGAACATACGTTGATTATTACTGATGTGCGTTTCAGCCCAACAATGGCTCGACTGGCAACGTCATCCTTTGATAAAACTGTCAGAGTGTGGGAGGAGGATACTGTTAGTGATCTTTTATTTGATGACAGATTTTGTTTTTGCTTGGTTTTCTTTAATTTTTTTTGAAGATATGCTCTTTTATCCTTACCATGTTGGCTCGTAATTGCAGCCTGGCTATCCGCTTCGGACTTTTACTGGACATTCTGCTGGTGTAACGTCATTGGACTTCCATCCCACCACAGAAGATCTCGTTTGCTCGTGTGATGGTGATGGTGAGATAAGATACTGGAGCATCAATCAAGGAAACTGTGCAGGGGTTTTCAAGGTACAAAATTCAATGCTATCTTGTGTGTATATAACACATGTGCATCAAACATTTTTCTGCCTTGTCATTCTGTGAACTGCTCAAGGGCTTTAAATTTTTGTACTCTATAACCGTCTCTGGTTGGATTAGGGTGGCATGACCCAAGTGAGGTTCCAACCCCGACTTGGAAGATATTTAGCTGCAGCTGCTGAGAATGTTGTGTCAATATTGGATTCCGAGACACAGATATGTCGGTATTCATTAAAGGTTAGTTTATATGTTTTGTATTATAGGATTCTCTTTTATCTTAATGAAATGAACAAAAAGGGAAATAAAAATATATAAATTGTTCTTTTCGGTCTTGGGAAAAAAATATCAGCAGCAATATGCAAATATCTGTTTATCCTGTGTTTTCTTTTATCAACTATGACCCTGCTTGATAGCTGTTTGTTAGGATAAGAAGGAAAACCTCTTTATCACTTATTCAATAGGACGTGGTCCAATAAGAGTGAGTAGATAAAATAAAAATTAAGTGATAAGAGGTGGTCGAATAAGGTTGTCCTTTAATTGCGATTGGTTGGGTTTTTTGTTGCAAATTGGTAGTACTTATTTTCACGGTTGTCGTGCGCGTTCCTTGGAATTGGTGCCTGTATTTTCAGGGTCATACGAAACCAATCACTTCCGTTGCCTGGGATCCGTCGGGAGAGCTGCTGGCATCTGTTAGCGAGGACTCGGTGCGGGTGTGGACATTTAGGTCCGGCAGCGAAGGGGAGTGTGTTCATGATCTCAGCCGTAATGGTAACAATTTCCATTCTTGTGTCTTCCACCCCACGTATTCGTCACTTCTCGTCATTGGCTGTTACCAGGCAAGTCTTTTAACATCTTTTTTTTTTCCTTCGACTCTACTCTCCCTTGTAATGAATATGCATAAATGCTTAGAACGCGGTTCCCTAGGTCAGTTTTATTTCGGAACAGCGACAATGAGGGTGTTTTTGTCGCTGAATTGCACAGGCGCTGGAGCTGTGGAACATGGCGGAGGACAAAATGATGGCACTTTCAGCCCATGAGGGGCTGATTGCATCACTTGCGGTATCGGCGGCAACTGGGTTGGTAGCTTCTGCCAGCCATGACAAAACTGTTAAGCTATGGAAATGATAGGGCTGGTGTGGTGTCCTTTTCTCCATGTGGGTTTTTGTACTAGATTACACTCTCCCCCTTCTTTGACTCTCTAATCTCTCCTCCCAGTTGAATACTCTTCTTACTCGAGCCAGAATTTCATGTACCACTTTTTGTGCCCTCCCCGGAGAAATCCATCTGGTGTTTCAACTTTTTGGAATATTTGTGTCCAATGTCCAATGATTCTGTCTCCAAATCTGTCTGTTGTTTGCTTTTCCATGTTATAGTAGTATTATATGTTAGTACTATTTAGGTTGCTCTGGTTTTCCTCTTTTTGGGTTCCTTCCCTCGGAACAACCCCATGGTGTTTTGGAGTCCCAACCCGACCCGACCCCCCATCAAGGTTTTGTCCATTTGATTATGGCCTTTTTGTGACTTCTCTCATAACTTTGTTCACTTGCCCATGTTTTTTCGATTAAATTTTTTTATTATTGTGGGCTTATTCTGAGTTCTCTCTTAACTTGTTTACTTGCCCAAAAAAAACTTGTTTACTTGCCGAAATTCAAAATTATTACTCCTGGTGTCGCACTAATACGTCCACTTTCCTTTTGTGCTGTACCACTTCAAATGTCATTTTTATTTTTAAGAAAATTTTTACTTCATAAGCATCAATTAAAGCATCACATTAATTTATTCCTTTACTTTTTTTTCTCTTCTTTTTTTTTTTAATTTTTTATTAAAAAATTCAAATAAACATCATATCAGCTGATTACAAAACTAATGATCAATTCTACCAAAATAGGTGCCCAAATGTTATGGGACGTCATTATCTTATGATGAAACGTTAAATAAATACTCCATTCGTTTCAAACTAAGTGTTACGTTAATATAGTAATTATTACTCTCTCCGTCCTAACTAACCTATCTTGTTTGACTTTTTTACATTGTTTATTATTTAGCTTTGACTCAATTTTATTCAACTATATATTTGGAAAAAAATAGTCGAGTTGGGTTTTGTTAGATACGTATGATCATATAGTTTTAGAATATATATTTTATATAATTTTTCATTGTACATATTTTGAGATATTAATGATTGAAAAAATGCATTGGATTGTGTGCAGAAGTCAAATAAGACAAGTTAAGTGGCACAGAGGGAGTATTCACTGAGTAGCTTTAATTGAACTTTTTAACACAATTATATATGATAAAATATAGTCAAGTGAGATCTTGTTGGATTCGTCTAAACGCATAGATTTAGAATATCAAATTTTTATAATTTTTACTTGTATATAATTTGAGATATTAAGCGTTAAAAATGTGTATTAATTGTGTAAAAACATGAATTATAACACGCATAAAGAAACGGAGGAAGTAGGTTTTAGCGCAAAGTATCATAAGCATTGATTAATCTGATTAATCTCATCGGTTGGTTTGTGGGCACTTCGAACGCCACAATAAATATTTATTAATTTATTTGGGGAAATTATTTATTAGTACCATTTTGGAGGTTTTAGTTTGTTAAGTAGTTGTAACACCCCGGTTTTAAAAGCTCCCAAAAGACCGAGATGCTACCGCCACACCCTCCCAATCAAGCTCACCATGGGCTAACTTCATTGGGAAAATGCTAAGGCTGGTCGTACCATTACAAAAAAAATTTAAAATAAACATAGGACTTTATTCAAAAGAAATCAAATGCGCGGAAACGTTCAAAACATCAAGGCATAGTCTCAAAGGTAAAGTCATGCAAATAATAAAAGTGATAGTAAACGAGATCAAATTTAAAAATGTCTTTTCAAAATGTCCCATCCCTCATGAAGTGAAGTGCTCGTGCTCATGCCTTTAATCCTGGAAGTCTGAAAAGAAAAGTTAAAAAAAAAATAGGTTGTCAGTATGAATTACTGAGTAGGCTAATCATATTCCCAGTTAACAACATTAATTTATTTTTTTTTTCTTGCAGTATATTCTGGGAAAAGTAAAAAGAATTATTAAAAATAATTAAGTTATGATCGCCGCCGTACTAATAAGAATTCACGAGGACACCCAAACATACTATCATCCACAATATCAATATCAAATGTGAGAAACAATTGTCTCACGGGACCACAATCGGATCCACGGTTATGTAGCGGACACTATACAGACTCACACCGGTGCCCACGTATAATCCTAAAATAGAAATTATACGGGAGTATAGACTCTTGCATACCGTCTAGGCCTTTTTCAATAACATGAGCCGTTTTCGGCAACATATACAATTATGGGCATTCAAAACTCGGACTCCTAAGTACTTTGGCGAATGTAGACATCTTATAAAAGAGTTCCTTATATATATATATATATATTTTACATTATTGAAAGATATCAACCAACCATGTCACCAGAGAACCATACGTTCACAAATTCTGGAAAAGATGTGTTTAATACATGCTTCATTGGCATAAAAATTCCATAAAATTTATCATAAACCAGAAAATTCCAAACTTTTTATGTTAGACTCCTCTCTGAACGATCTACAATATTCGTGTATTATACTTTCATCGATTTTGACTTTAAGTTGCTGTAAAAATTAGATTTCACACAGAAGCACAATTTCGTCGACAGAAATACGCTGTCTTCGGAAATAAATTCTAGAAAAATAAATACTTATCCAAAAATTCCGAAATTTTCAGGTTAGTCTCCTAACACGATTATCTACAAGTTTCATGTTTTATGTTTTTCCTAATTCCTATTCGAAAATAACCCAAACTACAGATTTCTACAAAGTTTCAATCCTGTCCCGAAAAATCCACAGGAGCAGATCTAGTAGAAAATTCATCTAGCAGTGATAAACACCTTGAAAAATTCTGAAATTTTTACCATGCATTCTAAAGTCACAGATCTACAATTACTCTGTTCATCAGATTTCGAAATTCAAAACATAGCATAATCGAAAAATTCATTCTTTCCAGATTTCAAGTTCTATCACATAAATTCATACTAAGGGGAGTATAACTAACTTCAACAATTCAAAACTCTAACCATAAAATCGCATATAGGGACGTGGATTAACCTACCTTAATGTGATTCGAGGGATCCTACAGAAATCTTCTCGCCTTAAGTCCTACTCTTGTTCGATCTCCTCCGTTCCTATACCGAACAACCGAAAAATCGTAAGAATTCGAAACTTTAAAGGACGAAGAATACCTTACTGAATTTTTGGACAGAATTTACCACCTCCCAAGGTTTCTGTACAAAGGGAGAGACGTCCTAGGTGCTGGTAAAAGAATGGGAACTCGATCCTCTTGGCACAAAATCTAGATCTCTATTTTTTTTTTTTTTTTTTTGTACGTATACGCAGCAACACTAATAGGAAGATGATGGGATTGGGGTTTAAAAGGGGTCATGGTCGGCCTAATTGGGATTCAAATCTTTCCAAGATTTACTCCAACTATCTCCATATCATATATTCAATACTATCAAATTCAAATGAAAAATCTTGATCACCGAACTTGTTAAAGAAAAGTTGGATACTATCAAATTCAAATCCTACTAAATTTAGTTTTGTTGTTGTTGTTTTTTTTTTTATATATATATATATATATTAAAGATTACCGTACTTCAAATTGAAGAAAATATTTTATCAAACCAATCTAACCTTAAATACGTAAGAAGTTGCATACAACTTGACTATTATCATTTGATTAATTACCATATTATGACTTAATTAGTTGAGAAAAATTTGGTTGAACTTAGATATGAAGTCATATAGAAATTATGGGGATCTAATTACGTAACTATATATCAAATATATATAATATACGTTTATTGTAAAAATAAATGTTAATTAACTACTATGTGTATAATTTATTTAAATATATATAAACTTCCTTCTTAAGAATTCTCCAGGGTATACGTTTATTATAACTACTATATATTTAAATAATTAAATAATTTAATAATCATTTTAATAATTATATAGGGTATTACAGTCTACCCTCCTTAAGAATAAACTTCGTCCTCGAAGTTGTCTATTATACAATGGTAAAATGAAATAGGGGAAAAGAATGTAGCGAGGATTGTGACGCACCTCTACGCTCATTATTCTTTGGTTGTTACATCCTCCCCCGCTTAAGATGACAGTTATGTCCGCATAACTGCCTCGGTGTCATTTTGGAAAAGGTTTGGATAGTGCTGACGTATGTCCGATTCCAGCTCCCAAGTTGCTTCCTCAACTCCGTGATTAGACCATAAAATTTTTACCATTTTTATAGTCTTGGTCCTGGTGGCTCGTTCCTTGAAATCAAGAATTTGAATTGGAACCTCGTCATACTTTAAGTCCTCAGTCAATTCTATAACGTCCGGTTGGAGTACATGACTGGAATCATGGATGTATTTTCTCAGTTGGGATACATGGAATACATTGTGGACACGCGATAGTTGCACAGGTAGTGCTAGCCGATAGGCTAAGGTGCCAATGCGTTCAAGGATCTCGTATGGTCCAATGTACCGGGGACTTAACTTGCCCCGCTTTCCAAAACGCATAACTCCCTTCATTGGTGAGACTTTCAACAGGACCTTATCCCCTACATTAAACTCCAATTCTTGCCGTCTAACATCGGCGTAACTCTTTTGTCTATCTTGGGCCGCTTTCATCTTTTGTTGTATCACCCTCACTTGTTCCGCCATGTCTGTAATTAGTTGCGGTCCAACTATCACTGGATTCTCGGTTTCATTCCAACAAAGTGGACTTCGACACTTCCGACCATATAACGCCTCAAAAGGTGCCATACCTATGCTAGTATGGTGACTGTTGTTGTAGGAGAATTCAATTAATGGAATGTGGCTCTCCCAACTTCCTTTGAACTCCAAAACACACGCCCGCAACATATCCTCCAACGTTTGAATTGTCCTTTCGGTTTGGCCATCAGTCATGGGGTGAAATGCTGTACTCATCTTGATTTGAGTCCCTAATGCTTCTTGCATTTTTGTCCAAAAATGGGAGACAAATCTACTGTCTCGATCGGATATGATGTCGTGGGGGACTCCATGTCTGCGGACAACATTATCGACATAAGCGTGTGCAAGTTGATCCATGGACCCTGTGTCCTTCATGGGAATGAATATTGCCGCTTTTGTCAGTCGATCGACAATCACCCAAATCTTATTATTTCCCTTTGGTGACCGTGGTAGTCCAGAAATGAAATCCATAGAAATGCTTTCCCATTTCCAACTCGGGATTTCCAGTGGCTTCATTAGTCCCAGTGGCTTTTGACGGATGGCTTTGACCTTCTGACAGGTCAAGCACTTGGATACGAAGTCAGCTACCTCGTTTTTCATCCTTGGCCACCAATAGACCTTTTTCAAGTCCTTATAGAGTTTATCACCCCCCGGATGGACCGAATAGGGGGTGTTGTGACCTTCCTCCATCAATTTTCGTTTCAACTCACTGCACCTTTGAGGTACACACCACCTTCCTTTGAAGCGAATGCTTCCATCTGTGTGTATAGCAAATCCTGCTGCTTTACCTTCGGCAATCTTCTCTTTTACTCTATCCAGTTTAATATCTCCGGGTTGGTTTGCACGTATTTCCTCAAACACGGGTGACGTGATTGTCATGGAATTGATGGTACTCACCACCGTGCCGTGTTGAACTAGTTCTACATCCAACCTCACTAAATCCATATACAACTGAGGTGGTAGGATCAATGTGCTCAGTGTATGTTGAGTTTTCCGGCTCAATGCATCTGCCACGACGTTAGCCTTTCCTTCATGGTATGCAATCTCCAAGTCGTAATCTTTTATAAGTTCCAACCATCGTCTTTGCCTCATATTTAACTCTTTCTGTGTAAATATGTATTTGAGGCTTTTGTGGTCAGTGAAGACTCGACATGTTCTTCCATACAAGTAATGTCGCCAAATCTTGAGGGCAAACACCACTGCTGCCAATTCCAAGTCATGCGTCGGATAATTCTCTTCATGAGGTTTTAATTGTCGAGATGCGTATGCGATAACTCGTTGTTCCTGCATCAAGACACATCCTAATCCTTCCTTCGAAGCGTCACTGTACACTTCGAAATCCTCATTATCCGATGGAAGAACGAGTACTGGAGCGGTTGTAAGCCTCGTCTTCAACTCTTGAAAGGCTGTTTCACACTCCTTAGTCCATTCATACTTCAAGCCTTTCTTAAGTAGCTGAGTTAGAGGTCGTGCGATTCTTGAAAAGTCTCGGACAAACCTCCTATAGTATCCAGCTAATCCAAGGAAGCTTCTTACCTCCGTCTGGCTCGTGGGAGCAGGCCAATCGGTTACCGCCGATATCTTAGCCGGATCAACAGAAACTCCATCCGCTGAAATGATGTGACCCAGAAATGCCACTTTTGTCATCCAAAAATCACATTTGGACAACTTGGCATATAACTGGTTGTCTCTTAGTCTCTTTAACACTTGATGAAGGTGGTTTGTATGCTCGTCATCGTCCCGCGAATATATCAAAATGTCATCGATAAACACAACAACGCACTTATCTAACATTTCACGGAACACGTTATTCATCAGGTTCATGAACACAGCAGGGGCGTTGGTTAGTCCAAATGGCATCACTACAAATTCGTAGTGGCCATATCTTGTACGAAAGGCTGTTTTCTGAATGTCCTTCTCTGCAATTCGTAGCTGATGGTATCCCGACCGCAGATCAATCTTCGAGAATACCTTAGCTCCTTTTAATTGGTCAAAGAGGTCTTCAATCCTCGGCAAAGGATACTTGTTCTTGACGGTGACTTGATTTAACCCTCTGTAATCAATGCAGAGTCGTAAACCACCATCTTTCTTCTTAACGAAAAGCACGGGTGCTCCCCACGGTGAGGTACTGGGTCGAATGTACCCTTTTCCCAACAACTCCTCAAGTTGGTCTTTAAGTTCCTTCATCTCGAGTGGTGCCATACGATACGGTGCTTTGGACACAGGTTCGATTCCGGGCACCAGATCGATGGTAAACTCAATATCCCGTTGTGGTGGCATCCCTGGAATGTCTTCGGGAAATACGTCAGGGTATTCCTTAACGACTGGGATGTCATCAATTTTACTCTGCTCCATTTCAAGGTTATATACATAACCAACATATAACGGGTAGCCCTTTCTGATGAGATTGCTAAATCTTAAGGCATTGACTACCTTGGCAGTTTGTCTCGGAGGTTGAGAGTAGTATATCGCTTTCTTGCCCCTACTCTTCGATAAAGTAATCTTTTGCTTTTGACATTCGATTACCGCCTTGTATCGAGTTAGCCAGTCAATACCCAATATAATGTCAAAATCCTTAAGCTCAAATCTAATTAGATTCGCGAAGAATTCTAAGTTCTTGATGATTATGGGGATTCCGTTGTATCGTTCAGAGCACGATACAACTTCACCCGAAGGCAGTTGAATTCCTAACTTGATCAATTCAGGCGCAGGTAGATCTAAGTTCGCTATGATTCTTGAAGAAATGAAAGAACAGCTAGCGCCAGAGTCGAATAGAACTTTAACAGGGACATTTAAAGCAGTAAAAGTACCTGCTAACACATCGGCATGCTCCGGAATGTCGGCTTGGTTGATGACATTTAACCTCCCTGCTGCACCACCTTGATTTCCTTGTTGACCACGATTTCCATTATTCCAGTTACCCTGATTCTGATTCTGTTGTGGCCTCGGTCCTTGGTTATTTCCATTACGTCCATTGTGATTATTCTGTCCATTCCCTCCTCGGGGGTTCGCCAAATCCTCTCTCTTGACTATCTGATCAATTCGCGTTCGGCAATCCTTGTAGTGATGTCGTCCCCTACCACATCTATAGCACGCTCCCGGTGCAGGGCATTCCTTGACTAAATGGCGCTTGTTACAGCGCGGGCATGGTGGTGGCACAAAGTTCCCTTGATTCCCATTATTTCCATTGTTTCTGTGAGGTGTCTGATTCACATGCTGACGTCCACGCCTTCCTCCAAAATTATTAGCATTGTTTCCTTGCTGAAAGCGATTCCTTTTGTCGTGAGTTGGTGGTCCCCTGCTAGTTTCTCCAACAACTTTCCTCTTCAATTGCTGAACTCTAGCAACTGCTACTGCTTTCATGTAGACTGATTGCAGATTCTGGTATTGAGTGCCCGTCACAATCTCTCGAATAGTAAGATTCAGCCCCATCTCAAACTTTTGGGCTTTCTCAATTTCAGTGGGTACCAGGCGAGGAGCAAATCTTATAAGTTCCTTGAATTTTGCGTAGTACTCTTGGACAGTCATAGTTCCTTGCTTTAGAGTTAGGAACTCCTCATATTTCTCCGCTTTCAAACTCATGGGGTAAAAGTGATCTCGCATTGCCTCCTTTAGTTCCTCCCAAGTGTAGGGCTCATCGTCCTCTTCCAACTCCTCTTGACGATTCCTCCACCACTCATCAGCATCGCCACTTAGATGATAGGCAGCGACACGCACTTTTTCTGCTTCAGGACACCCAATTGCTTCCAATATTTTATCAAATGTCCGAACCCAATCCTCCAACTTAGCAGGATCCTCTTGACCATCATAACGTGGAGGGTTATGCTGACTTACTGCCGCAAGATAGTTCATCCGAGCTTGAGGTGGAGGTGCAGCTTGACCTTGGTGGAGTTGGGCATTGCCCAAAGTAATCAACATCTGTTCAATCGTTCTCAGTCGCTCATTAGCATTGCCAAAGTTGGGCTCCTCCGGGTTTTGCGGTGGTTGATCTCCAACATTAGGGATGTTTTGACCTTGGGGTGCCTCTTGATTCACGTGCTGAGGTGCACGAGGAGCAGGTATGTTGGGTTGATTAACCCCTTGATTCAAGTTTTGAGGTCCAGAAACATTTGCATTGTTAGCTTGAGCATTGGTGTTGTTTTTCCTAGGCCTTCCACGTGGTGCCATTCTGTAAGGTAAGATCAGTTATGCGAGCATGTTACTAGGGTGTTAAGGATAATGAGGTGTTAAAGCTATGGAACGTGAGTTGGAAGAATGCGCAGCCATCACAAATTTTTAGAGCTATAACTATAATTAGAGGATCTACAAAAATATGTAAGCATCGAAAGATCTGGGGATAGAGTTTTATGTGGACTGTATTCACTAAACTATTTTAAATTGGTAATCACATTATGGTACACAATTGAGATATGACTCAGTTCCACACGTCAGTGTCTTTGTTGCTCAAGAAACAATATAGCAAGATTTAGATTAAACTAGGAGTAGGGCAGTAGGCCTTTCTAAATGGTCTGCTTTAATTAGCGGACCTAGGTAGAGAACTTGTTGCTTCGTATGTCACCTTACCGCAAGAAGAAGGAAGGAATAACCCTTTTTATTCATATTACCACCATACCACACTTGTATTTTGTTTTAAGTAATCCTCCATGCTTACGACCATGACGAGCTAACATGATGTAAATACCAAGCGACTAATAATAACATGGAATAACTAAATACAAACAAGGAGTCACCTAAAGAAAAGGAAAATAAATAAAAATAAGAATAATAATAAAAATAACTACCAAAACTAGTGATAAATAAAGTCCTGTACTACATAGAAGATATATATGTCTTATATATCTATCTATTGATATGATTAATTAGCTATATGTCAATTTGTGTACCCTAAAGTATGAATCTGATGCTCACTAGGACAGGTCAAAACTCATTATTTGGTCAAGTACAAAACATCTTGAACAATTTTTCACAGAAGAACCTATGATCGGTTTCTGAATTTATATAGTCTACCCCAGCTATTCATTACTAGAGTAGGAAAACAATATGACCAAATGTTAATTCTCTTTTCCTGCATACGCCATCTTAGTCGAGCAGTGTGTAATACTACTGAACAAGGACCATTTTTTTTTTCTTTCTAACTGAACTGCTATATATATATACAGGAATTCAGGCTCTATTAATTCCAAACAGAAATTCGGCCAACCAACAGCAGGTTCTAAAATGGCGGAAATGGTTCAAACTTATTCAGTATAAGAGCTAGCAGCTTGGCAGAATAAACTGGACGAATAATATAAAAAAGGCAATTCTATTATGCCACTAAGTTTCCTTTACAATCTCACGAGTTGTCTTACTTAAAAGTGGATAGATTAATCCAAGGAAAGATAATGAATATTTAAATCGAAGGCTGATCATTTAAATCTGAAAACTGCAGTTGGTTCAAGCGAGCAGAAATTTTAACTCAAAGGGAAAATACTGAAACAAAGGAATTATGCCGGAGTAAACAAAAGGTGTATGTCTATAACTAGCGATGACAAAATACTACGGAATCTCCACATAGCAGCTACTCATCATCCTCATTTGGGATCGCCATCCTCCTCGGAATACTCCTTGGGGTCCTCCTCCTCTTCTTCCATACGTTCCCTGTCATGTTGATGACGCGGGCTGGGAGTGCGGCGTCGAATTGGGTCGTTAGAACCACTAGCCCCATTGGAGGGTTCTCGGCCAGGGGGTAGTTCTCCAACCATCGCTCGAAGTCGACGTATCTCCAACTCGGCTTCTCGGATTCTTCTATTCCCCACCCGATTCTCTAGCCTTAAGTTTTCAATGGTCGCATGATCTCGCTCCGCATAATCGCTCAGTTCATCGATTCTTCGACAAGCAGCCTTGCTAGCTTCTCGCAGATGAGTGCAGTTCTTCTCCAATGCCTCTAGGCGCTGACCAAATTCCTTCCAGCGATTGTCCCTTTCTTGAGCAAGCTGGCGGCGCCGAATCTCGTCCACCTGGTGCATGAGATCTTCCATAGCCCGACGATAGCGTGCATCTTCTCCACGCATTGCGACAAGGTCGATGATGGCGTTCACCAACCTCGGATCCGACATCTAACGCAATAACTTATATTAATACTTTTGTTACCTAGATGTGCAGGAAGAAGACAGGAACGCAAAAATAATAATAATGCAATGCATGCTTAATGTCATGATTCATCCCCCCAAATTTTTAAATTAGTCGAATGCATCAGTGAAATTTATTTTCATGCACAGTAAGTCCTTCACAAATATAGATATATATTTTTCTCTTTTTTTTTTTAAAACAATATATAAGTATAGTATATGCATATATAATATACTGATTCCACTTAAAAATAATACTGATGTGGTAGTAGTACTTAAAAATGATGATACTTCAAAATATATAGTACTGATACGTTTAAAATAATAATAATATATTACGAACCTTAGTCTCTGATACCACTCTGTAACACCCCGGTTTTAAAAGCTCCCAAAAGACCGAGATGCTACCGCCACACCCTCCCAATCAAGCTCACCATGGGCTAACTTCATTGGGAAAATGCTAAGGCTGGTCGTACCATTACAAAAAAAATTTAAAATAAACATAGGACTTTATTCAAAAGAAATCAAATGCGCGGAAACGTTCAAAACATCAAGGCATAGTCTCAAAGGTAAAGTCATGCAAATAATAAAAGTGATAGTAAACGAGATCAAATTTAAAAATGTCTTTTCAAAATGTCCCATCCCTCATGAAGTGAAGTGCTCGTGCTCATGCCTTTAATCCTGGAAGTCTGAAAAGAAAAGTTAAAAAAAAAAATAGGTTGTCAGTATGAATTACTGAGTAGGCTAATCATATTCCCAGTTAACAACATTAATTTATTTTTTTTTTCTTGCAGTATATTCTGGGAAAAGTAAAAAGAATTATTAAAAATAATTAAGTTATGATCGCCGCCGTACTAATAAGAATTCACGAGGACACCCAAACATACTATCATCCACAATATCAATATCAAATGTGAGAAACAATTGTCTCACGGGACCACAATCGGATCCACGGTTATGTAGCGGACACTATACAGACTCACACCGGTGCCCACGTATAATCCTAAAATAGAAATTATACGGGAGTATAGACTCTTGCATACCGTCTAGGCCTTTTTCAATAACATGAGCCGTTTTCGGCAACATATACAATTATGGGCATTCAAAACTCGGACTCCTAAGTACTTTGGCGAATGTAGACATCTTATAAAAGAGTTCCTTATATATATATATATATATATATTTTACATTATTGAAAGATATCAACCAACCATGTCACCAGAGAACCATACGTTCACAAATTCTGGAAAAGATGTGTTTAATACATGCTTCATTGGCATAAAAATTCCATAAAATTTATCATAAACCAGAAAATTCCAAACTTTTTATGTTAGACTCCTCTCTGAACGATCTACAATATTCGTGTATTATACTTTCATCGATTTTGACTTTAAGTTGCTGTAAAAATTAGATTTCACACAGAAGCACAATTTCGTCGACAGAAATACGCTGTCTTCGGAAATAAATTCTAGAAAAATAAATACTTATCCAAAAATTCCGAAATTTTCAGGTTAGTCTCCTAACACGATTATCTACAAGTTTCATGTTTTATGTTTTTCCTAATTCCTATTCGAAAATAACCCAAACTACAGATTTCTACAAAGTTTCAATCCTGTCCCGAAAAATCCACAGGAGCAGATCTAGTAGAAAATTCATCTAGCAGTGATAAACACCTTGAAAAATTCTGAAATTTTTACCATGCATTCTAAAGTCACAGATCTACAATTACTCTGTTCATCAGATTTCGAAATTCAAAACATAGCATAATCGAAAAATTCATTCTTTCCAGATTTCAAGTTCTATCACATAAATTCATACTAAGGGGAGTATAACTAACTTCAACAATTCAAAACTCTAACCATAAAATCGCATATAGGGACGTGGATTAACCTACCTTAATGTGATTCGAGGGATCCTACAGAAATCTTCTCGCCTTAAGTCCTACTCTTGTTCGATCTCCTCCGTTCCTATACCGAACAACCGAAAAATCGTAAGAATTCGAAACTTTAAAGGACGAAGAATACCTTACTGAATTTTTGGACAGAATTTACCACCTCCCAAGGTTTCTGTACAAAGGGAGAGACGTCCTAGGTGCTGGTAAAAGAATGGGAACTCGATCCTCTTGGCACAAAATCTAGATCTCTATTTTTTTTTTTTTTTTTTGTACGTATACGCAGCAACACTAATAGGAAGATGATGGGATTGGGGTTTAAAAGGGGTCATGGTCGGCCTAATTGGGATTCAAATCTTTCCAAGATTTACTCCAACTATCTCCATATCATATATTCAATACTATCAAATTCAAATGAAAAATCTTGATCACCGAACTTGTTAAAGAAAAGTAGGATACTATCAAATTCAAATCCTACTAAATTTAGTTTTGTTGTTGTTGTTTTTTTTTTTTTTTATATATATATATATTAAAGATTACCGTACTTCAAATTGAAGAAAATATTTTATCAAACCAATCTAACCTTAAATACGTAAGAAGTTGCATACAACTTGACTATTATCATTTGATTAATTACCATATTATGACTTAATTAGTTGAGAAAAATTTGGTTGAACTTAGATATGAAGTCATATAGAAATTATGGGGATCTAATTACGTAACTATATATCAAATATATATAATATACGTTTATTGTAAAAATAAATGTTAATTAACTACTATGTGTATAATTTATTTAAATATATATAAACTTCCTTCTTAAGAATTCTCCAGGGTATACGTTTATTATAACTACTATATATTTAAATAATTAAATAATTTAATAATCATTTTAATAATTATATAGGGTATTACAGTAGTACCAAGTAAAAAAAATTTAGTATTCAGTACCATTAGGTAAAAAATTCTATTTTTAGTATATTTATGTGAAATTTACCATTTTTTTACCAGATTAATTATATTTATATCTCATTCACTAAAAAAAAAATTATATTTATATCTTAACTTTTTAAAATTTTAAGTTTTTTAATTTTTTTCCTTTAATCTTTTTGTTTTATTATTATTTTTTTTGTTTCTTTTGAAACTTATGTATCAATTATATTTTTCATCCAAAGAGATTTCTTTTAGTAAGATTAATAAATTTTTTTTATTTAAAATAGACTTTATTTTGTATCAATTAAAAATTATATTTTTTATTTTCATCCCAAGAGATTTTTTAAGTAAAATAAATAAAAGAATAAAACAAAATATATTTTTTACATTTATAAAAGATAAATAAAAGAATAAATAATGTGTTATTTAGCGAATAATATTTTGTTTTTAAATCCTATTATTTAAAAAATGTAATAATATTTAAATAAGTACATATTTGCATGATATGAGAATTTTTCAAAAAAAAAAAAGGAATTTTTTTTTTTAAAAAATTAAGGAAAGTATTGTTATGCACTTATTTAAAGTACTAATATGTGATTATGTAGAGTACCGTTACGAAAGTATTTAAAGTACTGTTATGCACTTATTAAGAGTACCATTATATGCTTAGTAGAATATTGTTATTTAATTATTTAAAGTACTGTTATGTACATATTAAAAGTACTATTATGTGATTCTGTAGGGTACTGTTATTAAAGTGTTTAAAGTACTATTACGCACTTATTAAAAGTACTATTATGTGATAATGTAGAGTACTGTTATAAAAGTATTTAAAGTAATGTTCTGTGCGTATTAAGAGTACCGTTATGTGCTTAGTAGAGTACTGTTATTTAAAGTACTATCATGACAGCGAGATAATTGTCAAAAACCATCCATGGACCTTGGTTGAGAACACAATAGTTTTTTACACAGATCGACACGGGCTCTGAACCAATGTTCGTGGATGGTTTTCAACAGTAGTTTAAAACATACTTTCATAACAGTACTCTACATAATCACGTAATAGTACTCTTAATAAGTACATAACAGTACTTTAAATAATTTGATAAGAGTACTCTACATGCAGAGTGGGCGGGATTATGTCTGGGCTGGAGCTAGCGGTGGAGAAGGGTGTTCAGGAGCTGTTCTGTTTTAGTGATGACTTACGCCTCATAAAAGGGTAGCAGATCTCCGGTGCATTGGCTGGACGCCTATTTGGCCAGAATTGAGGAATTGAGGAGATCATTCAATGTGTGTCATTTTCGACATATCCTGCAGGAGGGAAATGCGGTAGCTGACTTCCTAGCTAAAACGGGTGTGGATGATGAGCTCTTTTTCACGAGGCCTTCCCCCCGGATGGCTTGCGCCCTACTCTGATGGCAGATGCGGCGGGCACTTGGTTTCTGAGGGCTAGCTAATTTGTTGTCAATTTCACTTTGTCTCTTTTCCGTTTTTCTTTTTGCTTTTGTCTTATCTAGCCTGTATTGGCTGTAACACAAAAACAATATGTTTTTATTTAAATATTATATATATATTTTTTAAAATAACAGTATTTAAAATTAAAATTTTATTCGCTAAATAACACATTGTTAATTCTTTTATTTATCTTTTTTAGCATGTAAAAAATCTATTTTGTTTTATTCTTTTATTTATCTGGCTTAGAAAATATTATGCAATGAAGCAAAAATATAGTTCTTAATTGATAAAAAATAAATATTTTAGATAAAAAATTATTTATCTTGCTAAATAAAATCTCTGAGAATGAAAAATATATTTTTTTTTTCATTGAGCATACCGCGGGTATTCTCAGGCCACATTGGGCTATGATTAATCTTTCGAGTATTTGGTGGGCATTGAAGGGTTGTTTCTTCCAAAGCATAATTCTACATACACAAATACTCCAACCCGATGATGGAAAATATAATTGATAAAAGTGTTTCAAAAGAAAAAAAAAGGAAAAACGAACAGAAAGATTAAACAAAAGAAAATAGAAAATATTACAAAAAACTTGACATTTTAAAAAGTTAGGATATAAATATTAATTTATTTTATTGAATAAGATATAAGTATAATTGATCAAATGGTAAAAAATGGTAAAATTCATATAGATTTACTAAATATAGAATTTTTTACCTAATGGTATTAAATACTAAATTTTTTTAACTTGGTACTACTTAACAAACTAAAACCTCCAAAATGGTACTAATAAATAATTTTCCTTATTGTAATTATACAATTTTCTTATACACTACTTTCCCTTGTCCCAAAATAAGAATCTATTTTTATTTTTTATTTGTTTAATTGTTAATATTTTAAATTGTATAAATGAAATTTCATAAAATACATATTTTAAAACTTTACCAT
This sequence comes from Hygrophila difformis, assembly GCA_030278955.1. Lineage (NCBI taxonomy): Eukaryota > Viridiplantae > Streptophyta > Magnoliopsida > Lamiales > Acanthaceae > Hygrophila > Hygrophila difformis. The sequence goes on along the minus strand of JAOANR010000002.1, from coordinate 37,467,656 downwards.
TAGATAAATATAACAAATTTATTTAATTATATATATTTTTATTATATATTTTTCATAACACTCAAGTCCTAGTGGTCATCTCCCATGCCTTCCAATCATAGGTTGGGAATTCGATTCCCACCCGGCTCCCTATTTCTCTCCTTTATCCTCATTCATAATTTGTGTGTTTTGGACTCTTACACCTTCGTGGATACATATGTGTCAATATTTAAAAAAAAGGTTCATTAACGAAAATAACAAAAGGTAAACATTTAAATTATAAATAGTAAATAAATGGATAGTTGAAATACGTACTATATAAAGGATAGTAGATATACTTACCATATAAATTAAAAATTATAAATAAATTGATAAATGAGGACCAAAAAAAAAAAAAAAAAAGAGAGAGAGAGAGAGATAAGGTCAAGTGGAGATTCCAACCAACCCGATGACTTTTCCACCATAAATTTAATTTGCAAGAGATAGTGGGAGAAAAATGGAATAGTTGATGCATACACTGAATTGTTGGAGGTTGAGAGAATCTTCCAAAAAGCTGAATCCTTCCAAAATGAATTAAATGTCTGCATAAAAAATTTCGAATCTCCTTTAAAAATATATATAAAAAAAAAAACAAAAAAAATCGAATCTATTAGTGTAATGCTTTAATCCCATGGTCCTGTACACTTTCATAATATTTTTTTTTTCTTTTTTGGCATACATACATCTTTCCTCGGCGATAATATTTAATAAATACATCTCCATTTTTATAGGATTGCAATATTCGAACACATGCACGTATGACGATACATATTTTCAATGATTAATAATTTACAATGTTTACAATAAAAAATTATAGAAAGTTGGTATTCTAAAACTATAAGTTTAAACGAATCTAACAAGATCTCACTTGACTATGTTTTTTTAGTCCATAACTATGATAAAAATTTGAGACAAAGTTAAACTGTGAACAGTGCAAAAATAACAATATTGCAAACCTAACAAAACAGAGAGGGAGTATAAATAGTGTATCAAATTTATTCATTACTAGAAAGGTAAAAAAAATCAACACTCAAAAAAATAGAGAAGGGACGACTCAGACAAATATTGTACATGTCGTCAAGGCAAATGATACTACTATTACATTAGCCATTAAGTACGACGAGCGAACAAATTGTTCTTCATCATCGTCCACATTCACACTCGTATATATATAGAGAGAAATTCAAAATAACAAAAATAAAATATACGAATAATGAAGTAAAAGAGAGGTAGAGGCAGACATTGAATAGGGAAAAATAACAGTACAATTCTTAGAAAATACTCCTAATAGGAGAAGTAAGCAGAAAGAAATTCAAGCAGAAAACCGAGAAAATAGAAGAGGCGTTTTGTTGAAGTATGAAAGAGGGCAGTGCCATTGGGTGTGGAGTGGTTGCATATTTATACATTAGTAGTACAAAATAGTAATAGTATTTGCTTGGAGCTCACGTAGTTTTGACTGATGATAGGAGGATCAAAAGTGCACAATGCTTCAAGACTTTGGGTGGCTGGTGGGCTGTCGTCGTCGTCATTTATTTATTTATTTATATCAATGATATTTTATTTTATTTTGTGGTTCTTGTTTTCTGTTTTTTTTTTTTTTTTTTTTTCTTTTTTAAGTCATCCTCTTTGACGGATTAGAACGGCAAAGATTCTTCATATCTTTAAACCAGTATTATTAATGTATAAACCCAATAAAAATTGAAGACATACATGGTGTAAATTAAGATGAGTTCATTTATTATAATATCGATATTTCAGCTTGCAAGAGTAGAATCAAGATTTTTGTCATGCATTATGAAGGGTTTTTTTTTTTTTTTTTTTTTTTTTTTGAGCTGAAGCCGGGGAAAAAAGGACCAAAACAAGGGTCCAAACAGAAATGAAAGAGAAAGAATGGCAGCCTTGTAATGTAGAATTCCCTGGAATGAATGAATGAGGTCTGGTGGGAAGATCCAAGTAATGTAGAATGCCAGCCTTGTAATGAAGCCCCGTGTTTAGCAATGGCATCGGCAACCATGCTACCCTCTCGAAGAAGCACGTGACAAGTCTCAACGGGGTCCCTCATCAGAATCTCATCCTACTAGCATATTTCTTTTAATCCAAATGGTCCAAAGGGCAGTAGTAGAGAAAAGCAAGCCAAATTAACTAGTGTCTAAACAATACATGCCTTACAGAAATACTTTCAGATGTTGTTGATGGATGGGAATTTGAATGTTGAGGGATTTCCAGATTTTTTTTTTGAAGAGCCCAAGTGCAATAGAAGAAGCAATCAATGGCTCCGATCCAACTTTCCTCCTCAACCCCCACAAAAGTGCACACAAGGGCGGTATGTGCCCAGGTGTCTTCTGAAGCGAGTCTGATTGAGAGGCAGGCAGGGAGGGAGTCCAAGGTCCAATGAGCAAAAAAACAGCAAATCCAATCTTCTCTGGTAGTCCAAGGTCCAACCATTCCACATCCACTTCCATCACCATCATTACATTGTAGTAAGTGTTAAGCTGTCTTTAACAGACTAGTATAATTGAGACATTCCAAATCCAAGCATCAGAGACAACAAAATTTGCAAATCATGAATTCTAAAAGGGGTTGTTCAAGTTGTATGTATACCTTTCTCTACCAATTTAGAGAACCAAAGGGAAGCATCTCCATTACCAAGGCAAATGGAGAATCCCTCCCTTATGGATGGAGCAGGGGAAGAATTTTCTCAAGAATCTTGATTGCTAAGTGTTATCACTTGTTGACATATGGAGGAGGCATGATCAGATTAGCAACAGAAATAACCCCTTGAGACATACATACCATCCCATACTTTATCAGGGGAATGGAGGAGTCCCCCTAAGTAATTTGCCAAGAAGGGCAATATTCATTAGCCGGGCACTCATCAACCCTCGCCGATCCCCACCTCTTGGAAGTTGGAATAGCCACTGCATTCCATGGAAAAATGTATCAATTAGTCCATTTTCTTCACCAAAAATTCAAAATTGTCAAATAATGTGGCTTAAAGTCACAGAAAATCTGCTACCGTATGGCTACAATAATTGTGGTTGTCTTCCCATTGTTACTGTATATGTGCACGCTGCAGTATTATTCTTCTATAAATATGTAATTCATTTGTACATTAAAGATAGTTTTATTATCTCTACCATACCACCATCTCCTTACGTATTCTCTCTCTTTTCCCTCTATCTTCATTTAATATCCTCCTCTCACTCTGCTCTCTCTTTCTTCAATAATAATACACTACATAAATTTATAACATACATAATACACCACACATATATTATATTACAACACGTTATCAGCACGAGTAGACTCTGCCCGGATTACCAGAATTTGAGGTATAATTTCTTATTCCAAAACTTTCAATAAGATTATGGCTAACCTTGCAAAGCAGGAATTTGCTCCCTTAACCGTTGAAGGAAGCAATTATATGTCCTGGGCCCGAGATGTGAAAATGCATCTTACTTCAATGGGTCTGGAAGATACTATTGCTGAAGGGAAAAATCCTAGCCATCAGAATCAGGCAAAAGCCATGATTTTCTTGTGCCATCATATCGAAGAGGCACTCAAAATGGAGTACGTGACTGTGGAATCCCCACTGGCATTGTGGGAAAAGTTGAAAGAAAGATATGATAATCTTAAAAAGACGGTGCTTCCAAAAGCCCTTGATGACTGGACAAACTTGAGACTTCAGGACTTCAAAACAGTCCGGGAATATAATTCTGCTGTGTTCAAAATTACGGCCCAATTGCAATTATGTGGGCAAAAGATATCTGAAGCAGAAATGCTTGAAAAAACATATTCTACGTTTCATGCTAAAAACTCAGTATTGAGTGAGACATACCGTCAAAAAGGTTTTCAGAGATATTCTGATCTTATCACCTGCTTATTATTGGCTGAACAAAACAGCCTATTGTTGTTGAGAAATCATGAATCTAGGCCCGCAGGTGCAAAACCGTTCCCTAAAGTGAACGCGGCTCAATCATCAAAATATGTGCGTGATCGTGGGCACTTTAAAAATCAAAATGATGATCGTGGCAAAAATCGATATCAAAATCGAGGCAGAGGTGAATCATCTCGTCAAAATAATTATCGAAATAAGCCTCGATTTGAACAAAATCGCAGATATGATACCAGAAGGCCTTACAAACCACAACAAATAAATTATGCAAGAAAGCATAAACAAAATGATGAAATTTGTGATCGTTGTGGAATTAAAGGCCATATGGCTCAAACATGCCACACAGCTAAACACTTAGCTGAACTGTATCAGGCCTCGAAACGAAAAATAAGACTAGGTGTTGAAGCACACCATAATGCCCACGATGATACATATGATGATATATTAAATGATAACATCACGCACCTGGAAGCTGATGATTTTGTTGAGCCAGATACTGCTAATAAATAATATATTATATAGCTATATATATTTTGTACTTGTCTTTTATAATTCCTGTTGAATATAAGTAATGATATCTTATACTTCCCTTTTCATTATCCATGTATAATATAAATATGTTTTGCATTAATATTATTTATATTGTTGATGTTTAATAACCTTCTTATATTCTTGTAAAGAAATGGATGCTGGAAATTCAAAAGTCAGAGATGATACCTGCCTCATTGACAGTGCAACAACGCATAGTATTTTGAAAAGCAAAAGCTATTTCTCCAATTTAAAATTGGAAAAGACCGCAGTGAAAACTATAAGCGGTAATGCAAAATGCATTGAAGGCTCCGGTAGAGCTGTTATATTTCTCCCTGAAGGGACAAAATTGGCAATTGAAAATGCCTTGTTCTCACGGAAAGCTCGAAGAAATTTACTGAGCTTCAATGATATTCGAAAAAATGGACATCACATTGAAACTTCAAAAGAGGCAGATCACGAGTATCTTTTGATAACTCGAATTGAAAATGGCAAAAAAATTGTGAATGAAAAATTGTCATGTTACTCCTCTGGCTTATACTACACAAAAATATGTGCCGCAGAAATACATAACCTAGTAGGCTTGAAAGCTACTAGTGAATTTATTACCTGGCACTATAGACTTGGGCATCCTGGCAGTGTAATGCTGAGGCGAATTATTAAAAATTCAAATGGCCATACATTGAAAAGGCAAATGATATTGAACCCAAATGAGTTCAATTGTGCAGCCTGTTCACAAGGGAAATTGATAACCAGACCATCTCCAGTAAAAGTGGGAATTGAATCCCCTACATTCCTAGAAAGAATTCAAGGCGATATATGTGGACCTATTGATCCACTGTATGGACCTTTCAAGTACTTTATGGTATTAATTGATGCGTCATCACGCTGGTCACACGTTTGTTTATTATCAACTCGCAATTTGGCATTCGCAAGATTACTTGCACAAATTATAAAATTGCGAGCACAGTTTCCAGATCATCCGATAAAGAAAATACGCCTTGATAATGCTGGAGAATATACATCACATGCATTTGATGATTTCTGCATGTCGATTGGAATTACTGTTGAACATCCTGTGCCTCATGTGCACACACAAAATGGTCTGGCAGAATCATTTATTAAACGATTGCAATTAATTGCAAGACCCTTGTTAATGAAATCAAAACTCCCCGTTTCTGCTTGGGGACATGCTATATTGCATGCAACAGCACTTGTGAAAATAAGGCCGACAAGCTATCATAGCTACTCCCCTACACAAATTGTGTTTGGAAAGGAGCCCAATATATCCCACTTGCGAATTTTTGGGTGTGCGGTTTATGTACCGATTGCGCCACCACAACGCACAAAAATGGGACCTCAAAGAAGGTTGGGCATATATGTCGGGTATGAATCACCCTCGATTATTAAATATCTTGAGCCAAAAACGGGTGATTTATTTACTGCAAGATTTGCAGACTGTCATTTTGATGAAACTCAATTCCCGACATTAGGGGGAGGAAATGATCAACTGAAAAAGGAAATATCTTGGCAAAGTCCATTTGATTTCCTTGATCCTCGTACAAGGCAATGCGAACTTGAAGTTCAAAGAATTGTGCATTTGCAGGGAATTGCAAATCAATTACCCGATGCTTTTAATGATGCTGCTAAAGTTACAAAATCATATATAAATGATGCAGCAAATGCACCAGCCAATATAAATGTCCCAGAAGGGCATATTCCGAGTGCAAATGAATCTACTGCAAGCCTGAAGCGTGGTAGGCCTTTGGGTTCCAAGGATAAAAATCCACGAAAGAAGAAAATTATCCATATAGGTGATAAATCAATCACCGATGATACTCCCGAAGGAGGAATTGATTCAACCCCCGAAAAGGTTGAACCTGAAAATATTCACCCAGAAGAAAATGAAGTTATTGAAACTTCTTTCAATTATATTAATACTGGGAAATGTTGGAACCGAAAAGAAACAAACGTTGATAATGCTTTTGCATACAACGTTGCACTCGATGTAATGGAAAATAACGAGGATCCTGAACCAAGATCAGTTGAAGAATGTCGGGAAAGAAATGATTGGCCAAAATGGAAAGATGCGATTCAGTCTGAACTAGATTCACTGAATAAACGAAAAGTATTCGGCCCTATTGTCCAAACACCAAAAAATGTGAAGCCTGTTGGCTACAGATGGGTGTTTGTGAGAAAAAAAAATGAAAATAATGAAATTGCCAAATATAAGGCAAGGCTTGTAGCCCAAGGTTTTTCACAACGACCGGGAATTGATTTCGAGGAAACATATTCCCAGTTATGGATGGAATAACATTCAGGTATCTAATGAGCCTAGCAGTACGAGAAAATCTCGAAATGAGGCTGATGGATGTTGTTACTGCATATTTATATGGCTCATTGGAAAATGATATTTATATGAAAATACCTGAAGGGTTTAAATTACCTGAGTCTTGCAACTCAAAACCCAGAGAAACTTATTCCATCAAATTACAAAAATCGTTGTATGCGCTCAAGCAATCTGGCCGAATGTGGTATAACCGTCTCAGTGAAAGTTTGATAAAAGAAGGTTATACAAATGACCCTATCAGTCCTTGTGTATTTATAAAGAAGAATGGGTCAGAATTTGTGATCGTCGCAGTCTATGTTGACGATTTAAATCTAATTGGAACTCCTGAAGAGTTGAAAAAGACAGTCAAATATCTGAAAAAGGAGTTCGAAATCAAAGATTTCGGGAAAACGAAATTTTGCCTTGGCCTACAAATTGAGCATTTGGAAAATGGCATATTTGTTCATCAATCAGCTTATACCTAAAAGGTATTGAAGCAATTTCGAATGGATTATGCTCATTCGCTAAATAATCTAATGATCGTTCGGGCACTTGATCCTGCAAAGGATCCATTTAGGCCAAAAGAAGATAATGAAGAGCAACTTGGCCCAGAAATGCCATATTTAAGCGCAATTGGCGCGCTAATGTATCTTGCAAATAGCACGCGACCTGATATCGCGTTTGCAGTCAATTTACTCGCAAGATTCAATTCTTGCCCTACTCAACGACATTGGAAGGGCATAAAGCACATTCTTCGCTATCTCCAAGGAACAGTTGACCTTGGGTTATTTTACCCAAATGACTCTCGACATGAGTTAATCGGCTATGCCGATGCAGGTTATTTATCAGACCCACACAAAGCCAAATCTCAAACAGGCTATATCTTTACGTGTGGTGGAACTGCTATCTCTTGGAGGTCAATGAAGCAGACTCTAACTGCTACTTCTTCTAATCATGCCGAAATATTAGCAATCCATGAGGCAAGTCGAGAATGCGTTTGGTTGAGGTCAATGACTCAACATATATTGAAGAGTTGTGGTTTAATCAATGAACCACAAATGCCCCCAACAATTTTATTTGAAGATAATTCGGCTTGTATAGCCCAGTTGAAAGGGGGTTATATCAATGGAGATAGAACGAAGCATATTTCACCAAAATTCTTCTACACTCACGATCTTCAAAAGAATGGTGAAATCGATGTACAACAAATTCGATCAGAAAATAATTTGGCGGACTCATTTACCAAGGCATTGCCGACTGCAACGTTCGAGAAGCTCGTGAAGAAAATTGGAATGCGGCGGCTTCGAGATTTAAAATGATGTCCAAATCAGGGGGAGTACCGGATACAAGAATAATGTACTCTTTTTCCTTCACTAGGATTTTTTTCCCACTGGGTTTTTTTCCTAGTAAGGTTTTAACGAGGCATATTCTTTGCATGAAGACAACCAATGGGGAGTGTCAAATAATGTGGCTTAAAGTCACAGAAAACCTGCTACCGTATGGCTACAATAATTGTGGTTGTCTTCCCATTGTTACTGTATATGTGCACGCTGCAGTATTATTCTTCTATAAATATGTAATTCATTTGTACATTAAAGATAGTTTTATTATCTCTACCATACCACTATCTCCTTACGTATTCTCTCTCTTTTCCCTCTATCTTCATTTAATATCCTCCTCTCCCTCTGCTCTCTCTTTCTTCAATAATAATACACTACATAAATTTATAACATACATAATACACCACACATATATTATATTTACAACAAAAATGATCATTTTTCTATTTTATGCCCTTATTAGTCCTCTACATTTACCATTAATATCCAAAATAGTCCTTTTCTTTACTTTAATCTAATTAATTCCTTAATTATGTCCACTTGGAATGTTTAAAATTTAACTATATATGTGTAATGCCAAATCATAAATATTAGTGAAAAAAATAATATATATAAACATAAAATGAAAATTAATTAAATTTAAAGACGAATAATATAGGTGATATAAAATTAATTAAAATAATTATTTAAATTCAAAATTAATATATAAAGATCAAAATGCATTAAATAATTATTTAAATTCAAAAAATTAATTGATATATAATAAATTCATATTTAATTTATTTATTTGAATTCGGATTAATATATATTAATTTTAAATTTAAATTTTAATATTTCTTTTAACTAATTTTATATTACATTTTTATTTTATTTATAAATTTAATTATTTAATTCAATATTATTCTAATTAAAGTTTTGAATTTAATATTTATTTTATTATTTACTAATATTTCTTATTTGGCATGCCATATGTATAGTTAAATTTTAAACATTTTATGTGGACATAATTAAGGAATTAATTAGATCAAAATATATGTTTAGTAAGATAAAGGACTATTTTGGACATTAATAGTAAAGGTAAAGGACCAATAAGGGCAAAAACTAAAAAAATGACCATTTTGAATTTTTGATAAAGAAAATGGACTAATTGATACATTTTTCCCTGCATTCCATCTAACCAGGTCTAGTCCTGAGCCCTGACAGTCTTTTCAAAGAAAATAGTTGATCTTCCTATCGATGTCATTACAAGTTGCCTCCGGCAACCAGTGTATAGAGCCGTCAATTTGGGCCGGGCCCGTTGGGCCGGCCCGCCCCACCGGGTTAAAAATGCAGGGTGAGCTTGAATTTTTAAGCCCCATTTAGATGCGGGCTTTTATGGGTTAGGCCCGCGGGCTTTGGTTTTTTTTTTTTACTCGTTCTATTTATTTAATATTAGTTAACATTGTTTAATTCAAAGTCTACCATAAAGTCACCAAATACTATATATATTTAAAGAATTATTTTTGTTACTTATAAAATTGTAAATTGTAATACAAATAGTCATATTTTCTAATATTTCTCTTTTTATCTATATTATTAGTGTTAGTTTTTTTAAAAGTTTAAAATTCCTTATTATTTTATTTATTAAATTTTTTAGCTAGGTTATTTTATTTATTTATTAAAAATTGTGAATGCAAGTAAATTTTCATTATTTATTGTCAGTTATCTATTTTTAAATATAAAATTAATAAATTATGCAAAAATAACTTAACTTCCTAAAGACTCCAACCGTCAGACCTAATATTTTTATCAACTCAATCATTACTTATAAATCTTTTATCTTCAACAATAATACTCCCTCCGTTTTTTGAAATATTGTAACGTTTGAAAATTGGGTACTATTCACACATGCACTTTGACTTAAAGTTTTATCATAGTTATACAAGTTAAAATATAGTCAAATGGGATCTTGTTAGATTCGTCTCGTCAATGAGTTTTTAAATATCGAACTTTCAGAATTTTTACTTGCACCGAACTTGAGTTATTAATGGTTTAAAATGTGTATTGGACTGCGTGCACTGTGGGTCCGTTTCAATTTTTAGAAAACGGAGGGAGTACTATATTTTTAGAATATAATACACATCTTTAGTATTACAAATTTTAATAAATCTTTAATTTTATAAAAAATTATTCAATAAAACCATTATTAAAGTAAATAATTATGGCAAAAAATATACATTTTAACTATTTATAATTTTAAATATTAATTATAATCTTTATTTCTCATTCTTAATTTATACAACAAAAAATATATCCCAATTTGATTTCTTACATTGAAAAATTAATTTTTTAAAAATTACTAAAAGGTCCGCGGGTCGGCCCGCATAACCCGCGGCCCGCATGTGCAACGTTTCCGTTGGGAAAACCAACGCAAATATCATAACTTTCTCTCGCCCTACTTCTAAAGATAGATAGAAAGGGTTGGAGATCAAGACTTTATGAAATTCTCTCCTTTTCATGTGGGGCGGGTTGGGCTTAGATATTTAGAGTCCGCCCCATATAGGCCCGTTCCATTCAACCCCGCAAAAACATGGGGACCCGTGCGGGCCGACCCGTTTCGCCCCGCGGGTCCGTTTTGACACCTCTACCAGTGTAGCTAGATAAAGTAGGAAGGGATAGTAGACAAGACCGATTGGCAACGGCCAGCCTTGTTAAGGAGCTTGCTGGCCCAACCTTCCAAGGCAAGAGTCCATATTCTTCAAGATGAAGGCAAAGTGGCCCAACCTTCATAGGTAGTGATTATTAATACCAAACTAAAATATCATGGTAGGCAGGTAACGACTAGAATGTCATAAATAACAACTAAATACACTAGTCAACGACTATAATAGTATAGGTAGCTTTTAAGAATACATGAGATACCAACTAAGGGCAACCACAACGCTCACCCACAATTCAATTAATATGTGGAGCGGTAAGTAATGAATTCGGCAGATGGCGTTGGGGCAATTAATTCATGGTGGGGGCCACATTTGAATTCAAAGTTATGAATTGAATTAATGTCAGCGACCTGACCAACTTTTCAGTTTTGCAACGGGCATTTGTTTTTTTGTTTTTTTTTTTTAACACTAAAATACTAAATTAATACACAATTAATTTTATACTTCATACAAAATTAATACACTAATAAGGGTTAATTAAATACGCCAATTTTATAATTTATACATATAATATTTAGTTTGTTTTAATTGTCTTTCAACTTTTCCGGCTTTGGCTCATCCAAATAAACAATTGTCTTTTAACTTAAAAAAGTAAATACATTATATTTTACATAAAGATACATACAATAAGGGTTAGTTTTTAAAAATAATTTATTTGTATGAATCTATTAATTTTTTTAATTATATCAAATAATAATATTATTTAAAATTATAGTCATAACGGCCAGTTTTTAAACTCTGTAAATATACATATATATCTTCCGCAAATCTTCACTTCTCGTTCACCTACATCCAACCTCACTTCACTTCTTCTTCTTTCCAACTCTTGTTTATTTATATCAAACACAATCCCTCCACATTTTTTCCACAAGGGCCAATAATAAAAGTAGTTTTTTTTTTCAACAATTGGTTCAGCCAAAATGTTGATGATGAAAGTCCACAAAATATCTAATCCTCTCAAAATGTTTAATTTCCCTCAAATATTTCTCAAAACTTTTATCCTACTCAAAATCCCTATTTTCACTATAATACACCATTTTTCCAAAATTCCCCACAAAACTTTCATCCATCTCCATTCTTTATGTACTCTTCCCCGCCAATATTTTCGGCCTCACAACCATTTGGCACTCCTCCAAGCATGGGAGCATTCACTCCACCAAGTACTCCTTCGTCCGTTCCAGAGACACAATTGTCACGGTTATCTATACTGGTTGATCACACATCGGAGAAAGAGACCACCACCGGAAAGGGCAAACAAAGGTGGACAATACCGGAGGATGAACTTCTTTCATCGTTCTTCGTGACCATGAGTGGTGATCCCATAGTAGGCAATGTCCAAAAAATGGATGCTTTTTGGGAAATAATTGAGGAGTATTGGAATAACAACCAGACTCCAGAAATGGGTTACCGAAGCGTCAGTACACTATGGGGCCATCGGTACAACTCCGTTGCGAAAAAGGTAGCAAATTTCAATTCAAGTTATAATGCTATATCAAGTGTTTACAAGAGTGGGCATAATGATGCCGATATACTTCACATGGCTCATGAAAAATATAAGGAGAAAAATATGGAGTTGCCTTCAAATTCGGGCATGTTTGGAATATTTTGAAGGATCGAACTTTATTCAGTTCACAAACTAATGAAGAATTCGATTCTTCGAAGAAGGCAAGAACATCCGACTTAGGGACAAATAATAGCTTATCAACTAAATCTCGACCTTTAGATTTTGATCTGAACATTGATGATAGTAGACCAATGGGGCAGAAAATGGTAAAGAGCCACTTCAGACCATCTGATGTTGGGAGACGCAATTCGTCAGATTAATGATTTCAATGAGGCAAAAAAGGCTGAAGCACTTGCAAAAGAGAAAATAGCGGAGGCGAAAAGAATCACGGTAGAGGCAAAACTTATTGCGGCGGAGCCAAAACATAAAATGGCGGAGGCAAGAAACCGTAAAGCGGAGGCGAAAAGTCGAGCAACTCTTATGCAAGAATGCGAGTTCGTTGGACGCGACACTTCAACGAATGATAAACAACGTGAAGTTCATGCCCGAGCATGTGAACAAATTTATGTAAAGTGGGCATCCAACAACAATTGAACCTGCAACTATATCAAGTTTTATTATCCTTTATTTTCAATTATGTATTTTATATTTCATTAATGTAATGTTAGTTCTTGGTTTTCATGTATTACTTGAATGTTTTTTTTTATATAATTTAATTTTAGTTCCTGTTTTTTCATTTCCCATTTTTTTAAAAAATAAAATAACCGTTACCTTTTTAAAAAAGAAATAATATAAAACCAATAACGTTTAAATTCAAACGTTCAAAATTATTACCGTTATCTTTTTTAATAAATAATATAAAACCAATAACGTTCAAATTCAAACATTTGAAAATATTACCGTTATCTTTTTTAAAAAAATAATATTGAACTAATACTCCCTCCGTCCCACTTCGGTTGTCTGGTTTCACTTTTTGGTATTGTTCATTGTTTAACTTTGACTTAACGTTATTGCAAATAGCATTTGAAAAAAAATAGTGGAACTGGTTCTTGTTAGAATCGTAAAATCATGTAGTTTTAAAATATATATTTTACATATTTTTTGGTTGTACATATTTTGCGATATTGACGATTGAAAATGTGCATTGGATTGTGTGCAGAAATGAAACAAGACAACTTAAATGGGACGGAGGGAGTAATATTTAAAATTCAAATTTTCAAAGTTATTACCGTTACCATATTTTATTTATAAATAGCATAGCCCGTCACTATATTTCTTCACCTCCAAACAGTCTTATCTCCCCAAACATTCATCCCCTTTCATCCTCACTTCCCAACTCATTATCATATTGCTATGATGTCTCAAATTTTGAAAGCTCAATATCTTCCATGTCTGAGGAATCCCAAGAATCTACACAAGACGAATCGCCGGAGGAAACACGAGATGGAGCAGCTGAGAGATTGGTGTCAATACTCTTTCAATTCGTGGAAGATGAGCTGCAAATACCACGGCAGAGATTTATCTAAAGAAACTGTGAAGATGAACATGCTAGGCTCGTGAATGATTATTTTTCTGAAACCCCGATGTATGCCGATAATATATTCTGCCGGTGATTTCGTATGCGAAAGGATTTATTCATTCGCATAGTGAACGAAATCTCCTCATTTTCAACAACGGAACGATGCATTAGGGCGACAAATCACCACTACAAAAATGCACAGCGGCTCTACGTCAACTTGCATCTTGGAGTACCTGTTGACTTTCTTGATGAATATCTATGGATGGATGAATCAATCCCTATAAAATGCTTGTACAAATTTTGTGAAGTTGTGGTAGAATTGTTTGGTGTGCGCTATTTGAGAAGGCCGAATCAAAACGACGTTCAACGTCTTCTGTACATGCACGAGGTAAAACATGGTTTCCCTGGTATGTTAGGTAGCCTCGATTGCATGCACTGGGAGTGGAAAAATTGTCCGGTAGCTTGGAAGGGGCAATTCACCAGAGGGCATGGGTCACCTACAATAGTGCTTGAAGCAGTCGCATCTCAGGATCTATGGATATGGCATACTTTTTTTGGAGTGAAGTGGTCACCTACAATAGTGCTCCGTAAGTTAATTTCACTGTGAATGGTACACAATATACGAAAGGGTATTATCTGACCAATGGAATATATCCGGAATGGTCTACTTTTGTCAAAGCTTTCCCATGCCTACAAGATTTGAAGAGAAAGTTGTTTAAGAAGAAACAAGAATCTGCATGGAAGGATGTTGAACGAGCTTTAGTAGTGCTGCAAGCAAGATGGACTATTGTTAGGGGGCCGGCTCGTCTTTGGTATAAGAAAAGTTGAAAGCAATAATGTTAACATGCATCATCCTACATAATATGATTGTGGAAGATGAAGGGGAAAATATTACTGATTGGCTAAACGAAGAAGGAGAAGACCTTGCGATACCAATTCAAGGAGGCACTCGTGATTTTCGGGAATATCTTCGAAGGAATTCTGCCGTACGTGACACTCAAGTTCATCACCAACTTCGAAACGATTTAGTTGAGCATATTTAGATGCATTTCAGCAATGATATGGAGTAATCCTTTATGCTTTCTGCAATTTGATTTATTATATTTAATATTTATTTTGTATTACAAGTTTGCTATTTTATGTCTTTGAATTAATGTATTAATGATTTCAGAATTCAATGTATGTATGTTTTATTTCATGTATTTTTTAATTTTTTACTATAAAATTATATCAAAATTTAAAACAAACAAAATACTTCCTCCGTTTTCATATATTTGCACAATTGCCAATTCAGCTACTGTTCATTGGATTGCTTTAACTTCAATTTGTATTATAGTTATACAAGTTAAAATATAGTCTAGTGGGACTTGTTAGATTCGTCTCATCTTCTAATTTTTAAATATCAAGCTTTTAGAATTTTTACATGTACCGAACTTGAGTTATTTATAGTTTAAAATGTGCGTTGGACTGCACACTGGGTGGGTCCATTTCAATTAATAAAAAAACAGAGGAAGTATAATTATTTGATATTTTATATAGTAGAATGATTGAAATATTTGAAAATATAAATATTTATAAATAATATAAAATTTTAATATTTTAAATGATTAGATGGTGGGTTCCATAAAAAGAGTTATGATGTGAGAGTTAATAGGAATGAATTAAAAGGATGTTGGAGATAGTGGAAAACTGATGTGGCGGTGAGAAAATGGTAAAAATGAGTTATTAATTGGAATGAGTTGTAGATGCTCTAAGGGCATCCACAACAATAGGGTAGTAATGGATGTGGTACCACTACTTCACCGTTGTAATATTGATAAATGAGGTAGCTGATTTTGTTTAACATAATAACATGCACTGTCACTACCCCTTACATTTGCAACTTCTACTTTTTTTAAATTTAAAATATTGATTACAAAAAATAAATACGAATTTTAAATTATAGGTATTGAAAAATAAATAATGAAATAATGATGAAATGTGGGTCCATGCATAGTAAAAGTTGGGTAGTGTTGTTGTGGAAAAATTTAATAATATAGATAGTAAAATAGATAAATGCTGATGTGACGCATATGTGAAAAAAATGGGATAATGTTATTGTGTATGCCCTAAGAATATCACAAGTAGTACTGAAAATACTAGAGGTAGCAACTAAGAACACCACAAATAACACTAAATATACCAGATGTGGTGACTGGAATATCATAGATAGCGACTTGAAATTTTTAACCATAGGGAATAAAGATGAAATTAATAACAATACATAAAATTACTAAAATATCCGCTCATTCAATCTCATCTATCCCATCAAAAAGATAAATTAATGGTTGATGCTCCTCGTCAATACATCATCCATGTAAATTAATTTTTTTTAAAAAAATAATTTTAACAAACTTATTTATAATACATAATAATAATAATTTGTAATACATAATATTGTAATACATAAGATGGAATATGGGGGAGTGGTCCGGGTGCTTCCTACATTCGGATGGCTCATACTTGGCTGCTGCTGAACGGGCCGGGCCGGCTATGGGGTGGTCATAAGGGAGGCCTCAGGTGTCTGGCTTGGTGGAGTGTCGAGTTTCTTGGGGCCCGTATATGTACTCCACGCAGAAATTGCAGGTCTGCTCCATGGGCTTCAAAGGGCGAAGGAGCTTGTTATCGTCGCTATATGCTGTCTGAGTGACTTGACAGCTGCCTTGCAATTGATCACCTCAGCTGTTGAGGGACGCCACCGCCTGGCTCCTTACTTGTGGAAGATTAGGGACTTAAGGGAGTCTTTCCAGGCTTGTCATTTTTGGCACATTTTGAGAGAAGGGAATTCGGTTGCAGACGGCCTTGCTAA
Source organism: Hygrophila difformis (assembly GCA_030278955.1). Lineage (NCBI taxonomy): Eukaryota > Viridiplantae > Streptophyta > Magnoliopsida > Lamiales > Acanthaceae > Hygrophila > Hygrophila difformis. Next base: position 37,450,976 of record JAOANR010000002.1, on the reverse strand, counting down.
GATCGGTGTGGACTCGGAAGAATTCTATACGACTTGGGTTTTCTCCCGACTCGGTGAAACCTTTGCTTGCGGCTGATACGGCAGGCACGTGGTTCCCGCGTAGTTAGGTCTTTTGGTTTTTCCATTCTCCTCTAGTCTGAATAGGTTGTGTTGCAAAAAGATTCACACGTGTTAACCAACTCAAATGAGATGTTAAGACTCAATTTTTTTTAATAACCTTTTTTCTGAAAGAAATAAATATAAAATGACAAATTCCATTTCCCAATGGCTCCTCTATAAAAAAAATGACAAACTCCATAAGTCATATAAAAAGTATTGATCATTAATAAATTGTGGTAAGTTATATTGCTTTTTTTTTTTCAAAATTCCAACATTTTGTGTTTTTACATTTAAAAATAAAATGTCATGTTATCATAATTAATATTTTAATTTATATTTTTTGTTTATTAAGAATGTGATTAGTATATTTAAATAATATTTGAATTGCTATATTTTTTGCTTTTTCAACCAAAAATGATTATATGTAATTATATACTACTCTATAATTTGATTATAATGATCTGATCTGGTCTGTTATGATCTGCTATGGTCTGACTGTTTCTGGTTTAGTCTGATCTGATTATTTCAGATTTGATATGCTTTTAATAAAAATATGTAATAAGTCCTGCAAATAAGTATTAGAGAACCGGGCAAAAGCTGCTACTCCTCCACAGATATTTTGTCACCAACAATAACAAACAAGCAAATGAACAATTAATAATAACTTAGTATATTATTATTTTTTTGAACAATAGGCTAGAAAAAGAGTGGTGGGAGCCCATGACATACAAATCACAAAAGGATTAAATGGAGAGATAAGGTTGAGAGTCAAGGGAGTTGACCGCTAGGCCAAATCATCATCCGCTAATAGTATTATGCTAAGGAGTGGTGAGAGCCCATGACACACAAATAACAAAAGGACTAAGGGGAGAGATAAGGTTGGGAGTCAGAGGATTTGACCGATAGGCGAAGCCGTCATCCCCTAATAGTATTATGTTGCATAAATAAAAAAAAAAATCATTTAAAAGAATTAAAATTTATAGGCATAGTAGCCTTGTTAGGCTGTCAAGCAAAAAAAATTATAGGTGTAGAAAAATTGCACAATTTTATTCTTTATTTAATTATTACAACGATCTTAATTTTCCTTTTGCTAATTTGATGTTTTTTTCTTGTCCTTGGTTAATTGGCCATTTGTTGTACCAAAACAAATTGGGAACTCAAGGACAACCTCTTTATAACTATTTATGTGCGAAGAGAACCTATACACATATTTTTCCATCACACAAAATATTTTTTTCATAATATATTTTTCTAATCATATAAAACACTTCTTTCATTACATATTTTCATATCATACAAAATATATCTCACATCATACAACATAATCCCAGTCACATAAAGGAAAACACTTCTTTCATCACATAATATATCTCTCATAACACAACACAATCCCAGTCACATAAGGGGTCCAGTTTTATTTATTTATTTATTTATTTATTATTTTACATTTTCATTGCTTATGTAAAAAAAAGGGGAAATTATAGATAAATACCTCTCACTAATGGGTTATTATTTGATCAGTACCTAGCACTTATTTTCTTCCTTTTTACTACCTAATTTTGTCTCTATATGAGAAGATTGTCAAATATGCCCCTGGTCAAGTTCAGTACATTTACTTTATAAGTCTGATACATTTTATTAAGCAGTTTAGTATATGAGAAGTTAAAAGACTTGTATATCTCTTTAGTGATTGTTGTACTATTTTCAAACATTACTTTATAGATTTTATTTATGATCTTATGCAAAGAACGTAATTAATCGAAATATATGCCATGATCATTCACAGTATATATCATTCAAAGTAAAGTTTCCGGGTCTACCTCGCTTCCGTAGTATAAGTTTTGTGGTTGAAACTTCTGATCGAGCCCTTCAACGAGTAACCTTCTTTCCTCGTCTGCTATCCTTCTTTCAGGCCTCTTGCCTTACTCCGGTATGCACGACCTCTCGGAAATCACTGTATCGATGACATGACTCTCAACATATGTTTCACTCACTCATATATATTCAGAATTTTGGTAGACTTTTAGAAAAATATATTCGAAGATATTTACTGGAATGATCAGGCTATTGTACTTAGCCGATCATCTTTTTATTGAAAGGATTAAAATCACTCATAGTTTTACATCAAAGAGAGAACTAAAGATTATAAAGAAATGCAAAAGAAAGAGTATTCTGATGGGTATCTTCACTCTTGCCACTTCATAAGTTTAGCCTCCTTTTATAGCCAAAGTCCTGAAGATCGAATGGCTTTGAGCTGAGCTACGTGGCCTAATCTTCTCCCTTCTTTTCTTCTCCATTATTGATGTTCGGTGACTGTCTTTTCATCTTTAATCATGCATTTTTGAGTTATCCGCTTGTAATAATTGACTTCATGGCGGTCATGCACCATTGTCTTCAATAATTCATCATTTTTTATCGTTTGATTCCTTTTGTCTTTTTTGTTCATCTTCGTCATTGCTTGCGTCTTTTAGCATTATTTTTCTTCTAGTGTTACATGGGTCCTCCTTGTCTTCGTTCTTATCGTCACTGCTTACGTCACGTCGTGGTCTCTTTCCAAAGAAATGTTCTTGTCTTCAGACTGGTAGTTGATTTTTCTATAGCTTTCTTCCAAATACTCTTCACTTCTTTCTGAGCATTCAAAATTGTATGTGTCAAATTTTTGAATTAATCCTGCTAAGTTTCCTGATCTGAATCCTGGAGTGTTCAATTGTTCAATCATTTCCTGCTCCTTGGTTGTATAGTCTTTTCATTTGTTCATGGACAGCACGTATTCCCATTGCTCTTTTGAAGTGGATGTATTTGTCATTGAAGATTTCTGTTTTGGGGGTTCCATAGTCTTGATGGAAGCTTTCTGGTTTAATGATTTCTTCTGCAATAACAAGATGGTAGGAAGAATATTTGACTTCTGGACTAATAGAGAATATTTTTAGTTTCTGGGTTTTGGGTCTTATGTTTAAGGCTTCGATTAGTACATGTAATTTGGATATCTCGGTTCGTAAGGGGGACAGGAAAATAATTATGATAAAGCCGAATTTGAAACAGTTTAAAACAAAGTTTGGGTCACAGCATGGTAAAATAGTTACTTGTGGATGTAGGGATTTGGTGAATTCTGTGTAGAATGATGTTTCTTGTCTGGGTAAGGAGTATATGTAGCTGCTCAGGATATGGTATTCTGCTAAAAAGTTTCTAGTCTCAGAGGGCTGATGGGTACTGGTTGAGGAATATTGTCACAGAAATAGTTTTTTGTTTCTGCAATGTTTTTCGACGAAGTCGACGGTCTTGCATCCCCAGATTGTTTTGCTTGTTTGTCCTCTTTTGGAACAGGATTAACATTCCTTTCCTGGTCTGAAACACCAGTATTAAGTTCTTCAGGGGTATAAAAACATTCTTCCATAGTAGTTAGTAGTCCCTGCGAACATTTGTTACATTCATATAGATCGTCATTTGTTACAATCAATTGTTGTAGTTTCAATTGTCTGTCCATAGTAGACTGCAGTAGTTTTTGTAGTCGGTCTATTTCTTGATAGATGTGGTCAGTCAAACCAGCATCATCACATTGTTCATTGTTCTCCATATTCAGGGTTCCTGCTAAAAAAACCAGCTACATAATTTTCAGTTCCTTTAATATATTCAACAGTAAAGTTGTATATTGATAAAAAGGTCTGATATCTTATTATTCTTCTATATCGGGGTTTATTTGGAACTTTATTATAAATTAAATGTTTTACTTGTGTATTGTCTTTTAATACTTTAAAGTTTCTACTTAGTAACCAAAATGAAAATTTATCTATTGATCTAATTACTGCAGGTAATTCTTTTTCATTCGTACTATAGTTTATGGCTGCTCCTTGTAATGTTCCGGATGCATATCTACAAATTTCACCAGTATCGGTTTTTAATATTCCTGCCCAATGGTAGTCTGTGCTATCGGTTTGTACTATTAAATTATTTTTTTCGTCAGATAATCTTAACGGTGGTAATTTGGAGCATTCTTCCTTTAATTGTTTGACAATTTCAGTATGTTGATCATTCTATCCTATTTTATTATTTTTTCTTATTAATTTTCTTAAATCATTTGTCTTTTTTGCTAAATTTGATATAAATCGTTATGCATAATTCAAAATTCCAAGAAATCTTTGTATGTTTAATTTATTTCTAAGTTCATCAGGCATTTTAACAAGTTTTGTACTTATGTGTGGTTGTATTGTAATTCCAAGTTTGTTTAATATTAGTCCCAAAAATTCTATTTCATCTTCGAATATTTCTGCTTTCTTTTCTGATAAAATTAATCCATGATCTTTACAAAGTTTTGCAAATATATCTAAATGTTTTTTATGTTCTTCTATAGTATTTGAGGCTATTAGTATATCGTCTACGTATACAAATATAAAATTACTAAATTTTTTGAATGTTTTATCCATTTTTCTTTAATTTGAAATATTTATGGTCCATTTTTATTCCAAACGGCATAACTTTCAATTCATAGTGTCCTTGTGGTGTACTAAAGGCTGTGTATTTTATACTTTCTGGATGCATTTTAATTTGCTAGAATCCATTTTTACAATCAAATTTTGAATAGATAGATCTTCCTCTAGCTAATCCTATTAGGTTTTCTTTGTTAAGTAGAAAATATCCATCAAATATCATGTTTTTGTTTAGTTCCTTATACTTTATTACTAACCTTGGTTTCTTTCTTATTTGTTCACTACGATTTCTAACCAAAAAAACGTGACCATTATGTTTTGCTACAGATTCTTGAATAAGATCTAATTCTAACAATTCATTTATTTGTTTTCGAAGTTCTTCAATATCTTCTTGATTATGCATCATAGGTTGAGTTCTTATTATTATATCGTCGTTTTTCATTTTTAATTCTGAATATATTTTATTAAGATTCTATTTTTCAATTGGATTTTCCCCATAGTTTTCAGATATGTATTTTATTGTTTCGTGAAATTCGTATTTATCAAAATCTTCTGATTTTTGAATTAGCACTCTTTTTTTTTTGCGAAACTAGCACTCATTTTTTAATCTTGTGGATTTTAAATTTTATATAATAAGTAATTGATTATTTTATAATTTCTCCATTTTCACCACGTTTCTGCATCACTCTGTATGGTTTTCTTATCCTCGGAATAGTGATGTAGTGGTTACATGCTGATCTAAGTTGGATATTATATCTATCTACTCTAAAGTTTTGAAATAAACTTGTAAAATGTGTTCCTAATAATACATCAATTGTTTTTACTGGGCTAATATATACTTCTTGTATTGTAAATATTTTATTGCCTAAAATTATCTGAACATCTTTAGCTATTTTACTTATAATTAGAGTATGTTCAGTAGCTCCATGTATTTATATTGATCTTTTATTTACTTCTCATTCTTTTATTAAATGTTCTTGTATTAATGTGATTTCTGCTCCTGTATCTAGTATAGAACATGTTGTTATATTTGTTTATAGTATAGTTAACTCTAGATATATTGTTGTTGGAAATCTAATTTCTTTCATATATATGCTTTTCTTATTATGAAAGCTTTTTCATATTTTGTTTTTCCACTAAAAATTTCTCCTTTTATCGTATCTTTGTTTAGTGAGTTTAAAAATTCGTTGCCTAACAAGACATGATAGGGATTACTTGATTTCCTTCTTCTTCTGCCACATAATATTTTACTTCTGTAATACCCGAAAAATCAACATCAAGTTTTAAAATCCGAAATTTACGAATTTGGATTTATTTATCGAAATCGAAATAATTCCGAGAGAGTGGAATTAAATATTTCGGATAATCGCGACTCGGGATAGATGTATCGAATTATCCCAACAATCTCGGATAATTCATATTATGATTTTTAAGAGATTAAAAATCATAATATTATTAAAAAAATCGCAGGTTGGTGGCCGCGCGGTGGCGGCGCGGTGCGCGCCACCAGCACGCCACCCTGCTGTTATGGCGAACTCATAACGCCCTATGCGTTTCATGTCATGAATTCGGTGGTGGGCGATTCCAAACGACTCCAATTTGAATTCCAGACGTTGGAGGGTGTGTGGGGATGATTTTGGATAGGTTTTGGGTGTATTAAATCCCCCACAAGTCAGCTCATGATTGAAACTTGAGCACCAAGGGGATCCTATGGAGTCATGGGGTGAGTAGGGGGGGTTTGGATGAAGTTGAGGGTGTTAATTCGGGGGTTATGGATTGGAATACATCCCCTCATCTTCCTAGTGCATTGGGCAGCCTTTGGACTGTTTCCCACCTCTATAAATACCCTTCACTCAGCCTTCAAGCCACCATTTTCCACTCTATCCGAAAATTAGAAATCAAAAGTTGAGTGTTGAAGAGTTTGTGGCTTGTGCTTCTATTGGCAGAGAGTTTGGACGTGTTCAAGAGGTCCATTCCATTCTCACGCGTGTAGGTAATAATTCTACTCCTTTCTCTTGGTCCTAGATTCGAGTTTTCTATCCTAGAACTGAGATTTCCACCGACGACTCCATAATAGGTGCATTCGGTAGAAGTGTTGACTGTTGAGGCCGATCCAGACGTTCTCAGGGATACCAACAAGGAGTTTTTTTGATTCCTAACTCTTTCCAAGTAAGTTAGTATTGTGCACGTCGATTTCTAGAGGTTTTGGTTGAGTACAACTCGAGATATAGGTTCATCTTTTCATTTGACAAAATCTGTCAAATAGGGTTTTCCTATGACCAATTTTATTGTTCTGAGTAATCGACCATGATCCGTACATTTTTAGAAGAACCTTCCAAAATGAAACTTGTTCCTAATGTCCTAAAGATGCTCTCTGTAAATTTTTATAATTTTTGGACATGTTTTGGTCATCCAAATTCGATCTGGTATTCTCTGCATATATGTTGACAGTTTTGATGTATGTATGTAGTCAGTTTTTATTGTTCGATTCACTCTCTCCTATAATCGTTTTTAGTGCTTGATATCTTCATGAAATTTGTTCTAATATGTGTCTAGATCATCCCTGTAAAATTTCATGGTTTTTGGAGTACGTATGGAATTGTTATGAGTTTTTGAACTCACTGTGGTCGAATTTACTGGAGCATGAGAAATTGTAAATCAGTAGCTTTCTGTAATCGGTTAAAATGACCTATTTAGAGTCCGAATTTTGAGACGGCTATTTCTATGAAAAATGCTTATTTTGATGTTTCCTAGCCACTGTAATTTTTCCAGAATTTTTAAAATTTGTTTACTGCATTTTTAAAGGCGATTTCAGAAACTGCTACAATGTCACTTTTGGTCGGTAAATGCTATTTTGAATATTCGATGAACTAAGAGTCGATTGCTACTCGGTTTTGGATATATATGAAATCTGGATATGTGGTGAATATTATGGAATGATAAAAATGAAATTTTAAAACTTTGTAAGTTTTGATCGAGTGGGATGCCAACGTGTTAGAGGGTAAGTGCACTTGGCGTGAGCTCGTTGGGCCGCCCCCTCTTTTGTAGCCAAAACGGCATATGTGAAATTGTGGTTTTCGTGATTGTAAGAGTCTATACTCCTAGATGTATCCGTATGGGTTATCTAGGGCTCCGGAGTGGTCTGTATAGGGTCACTGCTTTCACATCCCTCGTGGGTACGAGTCCCAGAGGTGGGTTGATTCGAAAGGGCTTAGGCCTAGAATCGTATTAATGGAGGCCTTGTGGGTGTAAGTTCCCAAGGTCATATTGGGTGTCCTCGATCATAACGAACATTGGTAAAATATTCGTGGATTATGTGTAAGAGATTTTAAATTAATTTATTTACTCGTCTTTTTAAATAAAAATATGTTATTTTGTATACTCTCCTAAAAACTTTTAAAATTCGTTGTGCTATATATTAACTTACACAGTACCTTTGTACTGATAAATTGTTGTTTTATTTTCTTTTCAGATTTCGCAGAGTAAGCATCGCATGGAGGGATGGGATTCCCATTTTAAAAAAAAAGAAGACTTGTCGCATTTATTTTTAATTTTATTTTCCGCACTAGACTCGGACTTGGACTTTGGTTTTTGGCCGCATGTTTTGACCCTGTTTGTTTTTGCTTCCGCACTGCTTATTATTATTACGTGTGCTATACTCTGATTTTAAACTTCGGGCTTATTTGAATGGTTTTAAATTATTTTAAAGAATTGATACAACTAGCCTTAGCATCTTTCTAGATAAGCTCGATTTTGATCGTGTCTCATTTAGAAAGGTGTGGCGGTGACATCCCGGCCTGGGTGATCAAATCCGGGGGTGTTACAACTTCTTCTATTAAGTCCGTGCCTAGTTTTATTGGTACTATTACTATTTCATTTACTCTCTTTATTTCTCCTTCAAAAGTAGTATATCTATATTCTGTTCCTATATGCTTTGTTAATCCATTTATACAAGTTTTTCCTATATGATTCTTACCAGCTCCAGTGTCTATTAATACAGTTGGTCCTTTTATTCATTTTGTGCCATTATAATATTCTATATTAATTCTCCATGTTTGAGCTTTTTGTTTACTTTTTTCGTATGGTATATCAATACTATGTCTTGGTTGATCAAGTATTAAATTTGTTCTTGGGCTGTAATATATACTTTTTCTGCTACTTATTGTTCTTCCTAAATAAGATAATTGTGGTCTTTTATTTTCTAATAGTTTTCCTATTTATAGTATTTTTTTTATCTGCTAAATCAATTATCCAGTCATCTTGTAATGTTGGATTATTTAATTCTGGTAATATTAAGTCTGCTATTGTGTCTCTACATGCTTCATGTATTTCTATTGTCTTTTTATCGTCACATGGTTTTAGTCTATTGCTATTTAAATAGCTGTAAAAAGCACTGTAATGTACTGCAAATATTTTGCTCTCATTTTTCATTACATCATTTCTATGTAGTTTTATGAATAAGGTTAATGTTTCGTCTATATTTTGATCTTGTAAAGATACACAATAGTTTGGATAACATGTAAATAGTAGTTTTTGGTAAATTAGGTTTCCACTAATTGTTCCTAACTGTGAATCTTGTGGGTTTAATAATCTCGAATCATGTAGGCCTATTGTCACTGGTAAGTCTATTCCATTTCTGAATAAAGATTTTATTAGATTTTTTATTCATGCTAGATGTACATATTGTATTTTCTCTGTTTTCTTTCTGCTTAATTTCTAGTCCTTTATTTATTATATCTTTCGTTAAAAGGTGCAATTTCAGAGTAGTATTAGTGTTACATACATCTACTGTTTTTTCCAATTCATGATATTCATGAATTACTATATTGAGTATGTTTGGAAGACAGCATATTGACCAGCATATAGCATATTGAAAGAGCATATCCTCTCACATTTCTCTCTCCGAATCTGCTTTCTGCTAGCGGATCCGCTGACTCCCAAACATCCCCATTATTTCTAGAGAATGTTCTTGATAGTATATTAATATTTGTATGTTTGAATCCATGTTTTAGATCTAATCCTTGTATTTTATTAATTTGTTCTGGACTTAAGATAATTTTTATTGCATATCCTCTTTGTCCTTCTACATATTCTATTTCTTTTGTTTCCTCTTGTTCTTCTGTGATTATTTCTTTATTTTTATTCATTCTCTATTTCAGAGAATTTTACTTCATATATCTCATCTACTGATTCTGGTTCACTTATACTTTCTAGATATCATTCTATTTCTTTGAATATTTGTTCATCTATAATATCATATTCCATAAATCTTGTTTTTTCTTTGGTTTTGTACAATCACTTGCAAAGTGTCCTCTTTCTCCACAGTTATAACATTTACATATGGTTGGATTCTTTTTATTTTGTCTTTTATCATTTTTTCTTTTATAATATTTTCTTCCATATTTTGGCTTAAAGAATTTTTTCTTATTAAAGATTTTAAATCTTTTTCCTTTCTTAAATTTTCTTTTTATTGGTCTAAATTTTTTAAATCTCTTATTTTTTCTATATGATTTATTTTTTCCCCATACAAAATTTTCTGCATTTTCTTGACAGCATAAATCAGTAGCTTTATTATATAATTTAGCGTGGTCTATATTTTCTATGGTAATATAACTCGGTTATTACTTGTCTATTAATCTTATTCTGCTTCCCAAATTATTTGGATAGTCATTTTTATTCTGAATCCAAGTTTTCCACATATATTCATCCTATGGTAATGGTAATTTCGAGAATATAGAATTCATGGTGTGTTCATTATTTTGTGAGCTTGTATAGGCTGTATAATAGTAACTTTTAAATTGTTCAGAGAATTGATAAAAAAAAGCATAAATCTCTTAGTCTTAATAATGCTTGATCTCTTTCTTCTGTTATTGCGTTATTATATAAGCTTTGTACTCCTATGAATTTTTCTTGTATGATATTTATAAATTCTTCTATTCATGTGTTTACATCTTGTTCAAATCTTTGGGTAATTGTATTCATATAAGTTTGCTTGGTATTTGAGGAAATTCCTGCAAGGAATTGTGCCACATTTCCTTGGGCTAGATTCCATATTTTTAATGTTTTTGCTCTTGAGGTACTTTCTTCTGACATTAAATGTATTCTTATTTGTTTCCATTTCTCTAGTTCTAGACTTCGTTGTTTAAGACAATCCAGGTTTAAGAATATTGCATCTCCTGGTCGCACATTTCATATTTTTGTTTCTTTTAACTCAAAATCTTCATTGTATTTCCAAATTTCTTTTTTAGAGGTTGTTTTCCTTATTGGAAAATTTCTTGAAGGTAAATTTTATAATTTACTTTGATAATTGTCTATATTTTGTCTATTCGTAGTTTGATCTACTTCCATTGGTATAGTTCCAGTTACACCTTCTCTTGGCAAATAGTACTACTTTCAACTACTTCTGATGATGGTAAATATAATCTGTGATTATTCATAAAGACTTTATGTTGTTCTTCTAAATCGCTTTCATTAGTTTCTAAGTCAGTTTCTGAAAATGTTCTTGTATATATTGGTTCTAAATTTAGTCGTTCTAGATCACTACTTAGTTCGTTGATCAGTTCTTCTATATTGGTATTCATTCTGTTTCTTTTTTATCCTATTATTTTCTAATTTATCTTCTTCTATTTCTATTATTTACTTCATTTAAATACCATTCTTTTATCAATTCTGATTCTTCTTTTTCTGGATCTATATATTTTTGTATAATTACATATGCTTCTCTTTCATATATCATTTTAGAAATTTTTAATTTTATTCTTAATAATTTTTGTTTCATTATTATGGTACTTATATCTTGTGGTTGACTTTCTATTTCATGAATTTTATTAGTCAGTCTTTCTAATGTTTCATTTTCTAACTTTATTCCTGTCATTTTATTAGTCTTTACTATAATTTGATTCTTGATCTGAAAATTCAGGTGAATGTGCTCTAGTAAACATAGTGTTATGTATTATATATCCTGGAAACATTCTATAAGTTGTAATTTCATTAATGATTAAAGTTAATTTGACTTGTGATAATAATTCTTGTTCTTCATCTCTTTTTGATATAATTTGTATTAAATTGCCATTATATTCTTCCGTTTCGATTATATAGTTTCCTATCCAAAGTAATCTTTTTCCTCTATTTCCCAATCTTATTCTAAATTCTTGATCGTTTTGCAATCTAGTTACTCTTCTTCTTCTTCTTCTATCTGTGTATGTTTTTCTTTCTTCTATTTGTTGATTCATATTTTCTATTTCTCTTTGACTTATTTCATGATTAGGACTAAATGTGGGTGTTAAAAATCTTCGATTATCGTTGGTCATTATTTCTGTAAGTGGTCTTATTTGTTTCTTTCAATTCTTGCTTGTATCATTTCGCTATTGGTGTTATTTTGTGCATATTCATCATTTCTATTTATTATATAGTTTTCAGTATCGAGGGGATGAATCGTACTTAGTGGATAATCTATTTCTTGATTTTCATCTAAAGAATATCTTGAGGTTGGAATATATTCTGGATATAATTGTTCTAAAGTATCCAATCTTAATCTTGTCATATGATAGTTTAATATATGATCGTTATTATTATAGTTATTCATGTCCAGATTAATCGTTCTGCGCTCTAATACCAATTATTTTACGGATGTTGGTTTGAAAATTTTAATTGATTGATGGGAGAATGTTTATTTAATCAGAGAACCAATATTCATCATTATTACTTAAATTTTCTGGAGAGTTGTCGTCATAATTTTCATTTTCTGATTCAATTCTGAGTAAAATTATTTTATCCCAAAATTTTTTTTCTTCCGAATAAGGATATATCTTTTGATTATATTCAGTTAAAAATATGAGCATGATGTAAATAATATCATTCAAATTTTCAACTCTTTCTTCCATAGTTCGTAAATATAGTCTATATTCATTTATTAGTGAATTTATTTCTTCTTGATTCATTTTATTTTCTTTTGTAAGTTTATTTAAAGATTTTTTTATTTAAACTAGTAGATAGTTATGTATGGTTTATTGAGGGTTTATTAAAAATTAAGGGTATAAAACTCATTTTGAGTGTTTTTTAAGCCTTTTTTGTGTTTTAAGGGTAAAATGAGTATTTTTTAAAAATTTTATCTTTATAGGGGTTTAAAGGAATCATTTTTGTAATAGTATTAAAGTGGATATAAGTTTGGGTAATTGGGTATTAATTTGGTATTTGCCACCAAAGTAAAAGTAAAAATAAAATTGAACGGCTTTCTATTTTTATCTAAAAACAACGAATTAATTCTGATACAGACTTCCTGCGGAGATCGGGGGTTGCGGCAGACAAATGGCGAAAGATGAGGTAATTAGGGCCCTTAATCGGGCATTGATGGGTGTGTTCGAGTAGGGTTTTGCAACTGGGTACGAAATCTATTGAGTATTTTTTCTTATGAAATTGATGTTTGCTGTATTGCGATAGGGCTACGATGATCAGAATGTTTTCCGTCTTAACTGACAATGAATTTCTGTCTTTAGGAACTGGTTAACTTAGTGCGGTTGCAGTTATGCACATATTTTGCTGACTTCTAGTTCTCAAGAAAAATCTCATTTTGACAGGATTGTTTGCGGTTGTGATTGAGTGTGTTACTGAGATTATTTATCCTGGTGCTCCTCCATAATTTATTAATCTACTTTTTAAATTCTCAAGCACGTTACTTTCGTTGTGTGGATATGAAGCCACTGTCAAGAATGTAGTTCATTCTGGATAACATTTTTAGTTCTTTGAAGATGTAAAAAATGAGATTTTATTTTCATATATAAGTAAATAAATTGAATTTTGGTTGATATGCTCATTTGGCAGAACCAACATGATGATGATGACATTTTGGATGAAGTGCCAAATCTATGGGAGCGAATAACAAAAGACTGCCCCGAGGGGCAGAGGGTTATATCTCTTTTGGAGACTCTGAAGGTTATCCATCTTTTAAGCTTTTTCACTTGCGGATCACTCATATTGAGCATTCATAGAGTTAGTTCCTTCCTATGTAAGATGTCTGTGGATATTAATGGAAAATTTTGTTTTCATGTTCTTTTTTTATGAAGATGATATTCATATGTTCTTTCCTTTCAATTCCAAATGGCAAGCATTTCTACATTCATGGATTAAGGATGCATGGAACTTTCATGTTCTTTTAGCTGTTTCAAGCACATCTTTGTGACTGCTTTCCTAGTTGTTATTAGATGTTGACGTTTAAAATTTCTCTAGGGACTAGAGAAGCAAGAATGTAATCTGAAGGCCCGACGCAGTTCAGATTATTCAAGCCTGCAGCAGGAGGTTGATGAATCTGACAAGATGTTGCATGATGGAAATAATGCAGAGTATATTAAAATTCATCAATCTTTACAGGATGCTAATGAGAGAATTGAGTCAGCTAAGAAGGTTAGATTTATTAGACATTATCCTAGACTTTCAATAATAAACAAGTGCACGTGTGAATTTATGTATGCTTCTCAATTACTGTTGGTTTTAATGCTCTCCTCCCAATGGTTACTGCGTCGGAATATTGAGCACATTCATTCTTATTTCTGCATTGTTGCATTTGGTAATTGATTCCATGCTGCATTTCGTAACTTCAAACTGTGGGAACTTAATGATTTAAATTCTGAAAACTTAATGACTTGCCTAGATTGAAACCAAGAAAACGAAGTCACTTTAGTTAATTTGATATAACTGGGAATAGTCCTGCTGTCCTGCTGTATGGATGATTTACATCAGCACATAAAATCAGTTACAGATTTTCATCTAGTTATGTGTCCTCAATTCTAGACTTAGCTGAGCAATCATATTTTTTGTTAGCTAGCTATACTGTATTCAATTGATGTATTCAATTGATGTAACAAGTAGAGGTTATAGAGCTAAGTTTCAACTGATAATATAAATTAAAGAGTAAATAAATATGGTGAGCAAATAAAACAAAGATATATATAGAGCATTGGACATCTTGAAGGTGAAACTGAAAATGAATAATTTAGTTTCAGCCATGGCCATCTAATCCAGGGGGGAGGAACTTTGGCTGTGGCATGCCCAATAACTATTTTGACAAAACGCCTCAGAGAAAAGTTGATTGCTGGAATACTGGATGCACTTTTCATTTCCTTTTTGATTGTTTTTGGTTTATGATAGGTCAGTTGTTCTTGAGAGATATGTTTGGTTTGGATATCTATGGAACGAGAAGTGCAATTATGGTGAGGGGCTGGGCTACAATATTTTTTTCTTAAATGGGGTTACAACTATCATATACCCAAAGAACCCTTTCATATAAGAATTAAAATTTTTCTTGCACCCACTTGCTTTTTATTTTATTTTATTTTATACAGCTACAATTCTACCCCTATGTCATGTGGTTCCTCAATCAATGGTGATTATCCTGTTGTGTTGTTTGATGCTGTGGGAGCAGTTGGTTTATTGGGTGTGGAGTGGTTTTTGATAATCGGTCTGAGTTGAGTATTGTGATACTTGAGCTAAGAACTTGTTTTGAGCTCAAGATATGAGCTCGAGCTCGGTTGAATTCCAAGCTCAAAGTTGTGCTCATTGAACTTGTCCTTAGATTGAGTTTAAACTCAAGCTTAGCCAAGCTTGAGAAATAATTTTTAATATAAATCTATTTTGATATTTATTTGTTAATAATAGTTTTAAATTAAAAAGCAAAAATTAAACGAATAGCTCGAACTTGAAACTTGACGAGTTTCGCGTTGATATGGTAAACTTGAAACTCTACTCGGATTTTATACCAAGTAATTTAAAAACTCAAATTGGGCTTAATTAAAGGTTTTTATTGAATTGCTAATTGAGTTCAATTGGAGTAGACTCAGCCTAGTTCTTAGGTATGCTAGTGGGCAGGTGGTATCTACTGGCACCTGCGTAAATATTGGATATATTTTGAGTTACTTATTTTGTCTGTAGAGAGGTGATTTTCTTCATAGGAGATAGTATGACCATGCCCTTCCGCTGTCTCTCCTATAGGGTTCCTTTAATACTATGTTGTTTACTACGTAAAAAAGAAAATTGCATATTTAGCATCTCAAAATGTTTATATTCTACAAGTGGTTAGTGAGCGGAAGTGTGGAACACTTCCAACCCACCTGTCTTCTATTAGGAAGGCAAATATAAATAGCCTTATGAGGGTCTTTGAGCCCTAAAGACTTTTCTTGCCTTGGCCTGAGATATGTTCTCGGCACCTTAAAAACCAGTTGACGAAAAGATGGTTGCATCCTTATGTGTGGCGGGGCTTGGGTTTGAATCTTTTGTTAGACTCAGTCTGTCTGTGTCTCTAAAAAAACATTACCTGACCTGATTGATATTCCCAACATTGATTTTAATCAGCCGTATATCTGCTTGCAGACATGTACTTAAAAAAACATTTCCTGTGAAATCGTATGACGATTTGTTTCCTCCCCTTTGATGGCAGGAACTTTCAGCAAAATTAAGATTAGTCGTGTCACTAAAGCGGCAGCTTGATGAAGTGCCATCACAGGCTGAACTAATTCAGTATGGATCTAGACATCTTGATTTTTTCCTTCTAAGCTTAAGTCAGATTCCAAAGTCCCTTTATGTTAGTTTTTGGAAAATTTTGTAATGAATACTGTAGGTATGACCTCCGATTTTCTGAACTGAACACACAAATTCAGGTACATCTTCAGAATTTATAGTTTCTGCATGATTTTTACTCTCATTTATCCAGCTTATACAAGGCTGAATGCACCTGTCCAGAGAAAGCATCGACAAACCTGTAAGCATTATGATACATATAATGCTTTATTGGAGATTAAAGAATTGATGCTAAAGGAAACATCACTTTTGAACTCAATAAGTTTGCAGGCAAGTCTTATACTACTTCATCTTGTTGCTTCAATCATTACTGTTTTCTGGAATCCAGTGAATGTTTCTGTTCATCCTGTCAGTTTTGCTTGTACATGCTTTCGTGATCACTTGCCTTTGTTCTTGTATTAGTTTGGGATATTCTGGGTGGGGGGCATTTGTAAATTTACATATTATATTGTAGCCTTCAGCTAGCCCTTTTCTGCTTTGCTTTTGCTGATTCCAAGAGAATCATCAAATGTTGAACTTCTGACACACTGGTTTGATATAGAGGGATGGGATTTTCATTTGTATCATCAATATTGTACTTGCAGTTAAACCTCCAAGGCTTCTTTTCTGGATAATGAGTTTATCCTTCCTAAGACTTTGTAATATTTGAAATTTGATCGAATGTAAGTGAACATTCTCGTTCATATGCAGTGTAGCAGTAATTGTTAGTACTTTTTTAAAGCGAAACAGACTAACAGAACCTATGGCTTATGTGTATACACATGATACGTCTCCACCTTTGTATGTTATATTGGAATATTGCCTATGCTATCCCTAACTTGTATATTTGTGCGCAATGTAATGAAAATTCGAGAGTGCCCCAAATTTTGAGCATGAAAGGATAAAGGATATTTGGAGCATGCTTGAAATAATTGCCTGATGTGTTGTCTTATTTCTTACAGTTTCAAAATGCTATTACTAGCCCTGATGGGAGGATCAAACTCATTAATTCCCTGGAGGGAATTTTATCTGGAACACAGCAGGTATTCATTCCTCCATGACACTGAATTGTAACTCTAATCGCATGATGTTTAGTAACCTATGTATATTAATTAAAACGGGACATTAGAAGGACCGCCTTCTAATGCCACAATGCATGTGGATTTGAGAAATAGGCTGGTATAATCTCACTGGGCTGTCAAATTAGGCCAAATAGCTAGATTTGGCTCAGGCAGGTGGGGGTGATGGTGTGTGCACTACCCACGGCTGGAAAATTGGCCGAATGAGGGCTTTGGTTTAATTTGACGACCCAATAGATTTACACTTAATCTATTTCTTTACATACGTATAGCTGGTGGCTTAAACGATCCTATTAATGGTCTATTTTAATTAATACTATCTCTTATGATTATTCCCAAGAAGCTGCCCTACATTTCGATTCAATTGTTTTATTGTTTTGGCCCTTCTTGGGGGCACATTTTTGGGAAATGCTTTGGTTGAATCAACTGCCGTATTCAAATAGTTAAGAGTACTTTTGATTCTGACAAGTCATATTTGGTTTAACTTTGTAACTATTGATAATCTCATCTGATCGAATGTCACAGAAACTTGAGAAAGTTCAACAGGCATTAGATTCGGAGCAGAAACTGTACAATAACATTAAAGAAAAGTACGCAGCTGCAGTATCCGAGCAACGACAAAGTTCTTCCCTCTTGAAAATTTTCCAGGTATGAAAAGTTTTAAGCCACACCAGACTACACTTTTAGGTAAATCACTTTTTAGAAGGCAACATGATTTTTCATTGAGCAATATTCTTTGTTGCAGTCATCTCTATCCTTTGTAGTGATATTATTGTATTGAGTCTTGAAATTATTACAACTTCATAATTGCAGGAAGAATGTGCAAGAAATGATAGAATTCGAGCCCAAATTGATTGTGCAAGGCAACAAACGCCAACATAACCAACCAATGGATCCATATTCTGATTTAAATTCTTCGCACCACTAAATTTCTTACATCTGGATGTAATGTCATTTCCAATACATGTACGTAGAGCGTAATTAAATTACATTTATCTATACCACATTCCCTCCCATTCGGGATTATACTAGTAGCAGTAATAATAATACTAACAAATAATATAACAAGAATAGGCGACATATACAGTTTCGACATCTATTTTTTTTTTTTTCCCCCTTGTTTTCCCGGCTTCGGCTCTATTGTTTTTTTAATTTTTTTTTTTATTTTTTGAAAAAGCCGAAGCCATGAAAAGTTTCACCATGTATTATTTGCATTACATAACTATTTGACGGGTTTGCAACGTAGATGTACTAATTTTACACAACAGCTTTACACAATGCGACCGATGATATAAGAGTTCTATTGTTCACTATTATACCATCATATTTGAAAGTGTTTTTTGTCAAGGGACTATTTAGTTTTTAAATGTACCGATAGTGGCAGCTTAAACTTATCAACACGTCATTTATAATAAAATATATCGTATTGCTCAATTATTGTTTAATAGTTTATCCCCGAAAAAAAAAAAATGCAATCACATCAAACGTATATCCAAAAGAATTACACAGTATTGATGCTGCTGGAAATTTCAACAATAAAACACAAAGCAAAAAGTTCATATCCAAACAAAACTCAATAGCTTGGCAGATTCGAGACAAAATCTCAATGTTTTTTTGTTCTACGGTCGGAGTATAGACATGCCTCATTACCTCATTTTCATTTTGGATATGTTAGGGAATTAGCTGTTAGCTGTGAACTGATTATATAAGTAATAAATTAGTGAAAATTAGTTGCTTGGCAATTTTGAGGCCCACTTTTTTACTACAATAAGTTAAAAAAATTCTATTATTTGCAGTGGTTTCAAAAGAACTGATTTGACACTATTTTTGCTTATTTAGTCACATTTAAAAAGCTATTTTGTCAAAAATTCTCTCCCAAATTAGCTGATTCGATTTAACTGTTTTACCAAGCAGCTTGTATCCCATCAGTGAACTTATCGGGACAAAATCCACCATATACTTTCACCACATTCCTCAATTCATAAATCAAATCATTGATATAGAGTTTAAAAATACCATATTAATTAAACATAAATATTCATTAATCGCAATCTAAACTATTCCAGCTAAACGTAAGCAGAAATATTCCTCAATCAAAACCTCAATAATTCATATTTCCTTCTCTAGTTCTTATTATTATTTTTTTAAAATTTAATTTTAGGAATTTGGGATGAATATTTATTTATCATGATTGTTAATAATGTATAAAAAAATTGAAAATATGAATTCTGGGTAGGCGGGGGAGGGCTTGTTCCATCTACATCTAATGCCCCGAACCCTTAAAGAAATTTTTATTTCGGGTTCAAAGCAGCGAGCGAGCACGAGCCATCTCTGTACCATGCATCCTGAAATTTTTAGGTTTGAGTTTTTCCATTTGGCTAGGGATATTTTCTCATCCATATCTAAAATTGTAATTCTTTTTAGTTTCTTGTTTTTTGGTTCCATCGATAATTTTATTTTATTATTTTTTTTGGCAGCTAACAAATTAACTTTTTTTTTTTTTAAAAAAAAAAGACATCATTGCAAATTTCTCCTTTATAATTACACTTTCTGATGTCTCACTTTATTATTTCTTTTCCTGAGACCGGAATCTCTGAAATACAAAAACTTTTCGTTGGACTTATTGGTGAAGACAGACAGGACATGAAATTTAATTAACTCACCAAGTTTAGCACGTAATCTCTCAACTAATTTAAGTCCAAAATTTCTGTCTCTACCTGAACAATAACATCAACCCCTTTTTATTTGTTATTCTTCTTTCCAATTCTTTATAATGCCATCGATTTGTTTTCTGAAATAGTGAAATAAAAATAAATTTAAAAGTCCCATGCCAACAAATCAACCATAGGGTTTCCGTTTCACATAATTTTATTAATTTGTTAAAATAAAATTATCAATTGGGTGCAGTAGTACTATTATGCTTTGAGTTGATCTTCTGTCTTATTTCCTGGAATTTGCATTAAATCCATGTTACCACTCGCATTATTTGTGGAACAACACGACAAAAATTGACACATTTTTTTTAACTCCAATCAATTTAATGACAAAAGATCCTATTCAGAAACTGTATAAAATGTAGTACTACTATTATTTATTTACTTTGTCACCACAATTTTCAAATTGTATAATATATGTATGATAAAATGGCGTTTGTATCCAAAATTTTTGGTATTCTATTAGGGAAGAAGATAGGGTACAGACACCTTAACATGGAGGTAGGATCTGTGTGATGCACGAACAATATTGTGATGGGAGAATGGGTGTGATGTGTGTGATTGGAGAAATGTGTTGTGTAATGGAAGAATATGCGATCGGATCGGAGAAATGTTCTGTATGATGCCATATATGTTTTTTGTGATGTCTGCACATATAAAAATGTACCCTGTCCAGATTGATTTATTTGAGCATTCAATTATTATTGGATGCATGTATTAATATTACAAGCTAGTGATAGTTGGCGACTTCGCTGGCTGCAGGTTGCAGATAATTATTAGTTAGATATGATATATCATGAAGTATATATTATAGCTTTTTAAAAAATATTTTTAAAATTACAGTATTAATGAAAAGAAATTATTAGAAATATCATGGACATTTAACATTAGACAATGTAGACAAGCAAAATTTTGAACCCTTGCCTAGAAAACACGATCAATTGCTTCCCTGGTAATGTTCGACAATCGGATCCTCCATATGATCGGAAATTAGTGCTTAATTGCTATACCCACAATAAAGGATCCGGTTTAAGTATATAATAGTATATATGTATGTATATAATATGATGTATAAAACACGATCAATATGTATGTATAGAATATGATGTACTTCCTCCGTTTAGAAATAATTGTAACATTTGCATAGTTGTTACTATTCACTGAGTAACTTTGATTCAAATTTTTAACACAGTTATATAAGATAAAACATAGTCAAGTGAGATCTTGTTAGATTCGTTTAATCGCGTAGTTTTATAATATCAAATTTTTATAATTTTTACTTTTATAAAATTTGAGATATTAAGCATTAAAAATGTACATTGGATAACGTGAAACGCAAGAATGTTATAATTTTTGAAAAACGGAGGGAGTATAATAAAGGAGCACCTATTAACAGTTTTTTTTTTTCTTTTTTTTTTTTTGTTTTGGCGAGAGAAAAAACTGTTGGGAGTCTATGCCACACAAACTACAAATGGATAAATGGGAGGAATTGGGCCGGGTAGGGAATCGAACTTCCAACCATCGTTGGAATATAGGGTCTTTGCCACTTGGGTCATATAGGGCTCGGAAAAAATACTATATATATCGCTTACCGCACATACCGTATTGAAAAAATACATAGAATACCGAAATTTTCGGTACAGTGACGGGTATAGATTTTTTGATACCGTGGTATACCATTACCGTATTGAACATCGATATATACCGCGGTATCGGTATGTCGGTATGTACCGGATATTCGGTATGTCGGTATATACCATAATATCGGTATATCAGTATGTACCGAAGGTTCGGTATATCGTTATATACTGAATTTACCGAAAAATATTCAAAATTGATATAACTTTTCATATTTAACCCTATATATCGTTATGCCGGTATGTACCGAAGGTTCGGTAGATTGGTATATACCATGATACCGGTATGCCGATATATAGCGAAGGTTCGGTATATCGGTATATACCGCGATACCGATATGTCGGTATGCACCAAATGTTCGGTATATCGGTGTATATACTGAAATTACCGAAATATCGGTATGACAACTGTTGGGGCCATATGAAATAATGGGCCGCGAAAGAGCTATTGGGCCATAAGACATGGGCCGGAAGAAAGAGGAAGTCCAAAAAGAAGATGGGCTCAAGATTGGTAAGGCCGAAAGTACATAGTAAACCGAAGGGAGGAAATCGAAGCTGATGAAGATTTCGGCCGAAATGGGAAGAAACAGCCGAAACCTAAACAACCGAATGGAAGAGAGAAAGAATTCGGCTCAGAGGAGTTAGCCGGAGAGCGGTTATTCCAGCTCCGGCTATAAATAGGGGTCGACGCACTCAAAATCAGGGAGATCAATCCAACCCCCAAATTACTTTTATCAATTTTAATTTCTTGTTATCTTTACTGCTTTCTTTACAGCTTTCCTTTATAGCTTTCCTTAGAATCTAGCCTAGTTTGTAGCGGTTACCGTTTCCAAATCCACCGTTGCTCCTTAGCAGCTGGTAGTTTGGTTCCCTGTTTTTGGTGAATTCCGCCGTTGTTTCTTAACAACAGGCAGATTCTCCGTTGTATCTTGTTATTGTTGATCAATTCAAAGAAGATTCAGTCAATTGTGGGCGCATTATTGTTAATCCGAACCCGTAATCGGTTTGATCCTTTTCCGGTAGCCTCCCTTGAGGAGAAAAAGGTCCTTGGCTACACCCGAGCCAAACAGTGGCACGCCCAGTGGGACGCAAAATGGCGTGTGAACAAGCAACTCCAGCAGCAAACACGGCGGCGAGGACTGATTTGCCGCCGATTCAGGAAGAGCGCGCACCAGAAGCCGGAGAATTCCCCCCAGGGTTCCCCGGACCATCACATTTCCATAATCAGGAGTTTTCGAACGATGATTTAACCCCGCGATTCCGAGATCAGGTTCAATTTATGGTGGAGGCGGCGGTTACTAACTCAGTTCGTCAGATCGAAGGAAATATTCTGGCAGCAATGCCAGCCATGTTTAGAGCCGAAATCGCGAGGAGTATGTATCCGATGGGAGCGCAGCAAGCTCCAGTGGCGCAAAATCCACCGCAAAATCCTCACAATTTTCAGCAGCAGGCCTTTAGCCGCCAGGAGGGCATGGAGCTCGACCTTTTGTTCCTCCGCAACAGAGGTACGATCAGCAACAGAATCAACCGCCTCAACCAGCTGCTCAACCGCCTGCTCCAGTGGTTCAACAACAATACGCACCACTTCAGCAGAATCCACCACAACTGGTTGACAGAGAGCTGATTGCTGAGATTATTCGCACACAGTTTGGGAATCTCATCGGCCAGGAGAATAGGCCGATGTATCGGAAACCTTATCCGGATTACATCGAGGAGCAGTATCCACTGCCTAGAGGGGTGAAGGTTCCAGATTTTAACACTTTTTCTGGAGAAGTCGGCCGCTCTACCATCGAGCATATCGGCCGATTTACAGCTCAATGTACCAGAATCGCGCAAAATGATTTTCACAAGCTGATATTGTTCAGTTTGTCATTAACTGGTCCAGCATTCGAATGGTACATTAATTTGCCAGCGGGATCGGTCAATACTTGGGCCGAAATGGAGCGGTTATTCCATGACCGATTCTATAATACTAGTCCGGAAGTCTCGGTAGTTGATCTGACGTCAACCAAGCAGAAGGCGTCTGAGTCGGTTACTGAATTCATTGAGAGATTTTATGCAGTGAAGGCTCAGGTGAAGACAATGCTGCCTGAGCATGAATATATTCAAATCTTAAAGCAGAATTTGAAGTTTGCTATTAAGGACAGATTGATGGTAACAAGACCGAGGACGGTAGCCGAATTAACGGCTGAAGCAATAAGGATGGAGACATATTTGGCGGAACAAGCGGCTTTCAAATCAAGCCGAAGTCAAAGCGGAAGGTCACAACCTATCCAGTCAGCTGCCTCATTTGCTGAATCTCTGGATAGATGTGAAAATCAGGAAGAGTACAATACGGAAGACGTTCCTGCATTAGCCGAAGTCGCGAGGGCAGAGTTAATCATAAAAAAGCCTATGACTTGTCCAGCACTTCGGCCAGCCAGAGGCAAGGAGAAAGAAGGAGGAGATGAATCTCAAAGGTTTTACTCTTTCGACTTGTCACAAATGGACGAAATATTTGATTATTGCCTTAAGAACGGATTGCTAGAGTTTAAAGGAAACCATCCACAGCCTACCAAGGATCAGTTGGAGGCCGGATGGTGCAGATTCCACGGATCAGCCACTCATTCCACGGCCATTTGTGGGCATTTTAGGAAGCTGATTCAGAAGCATGTCGATGATGGGAAGCTGAAGTTCCCAGAAAGGCTTATGGCAATCGATAAGAATCCGTTCCCAGTTGCCAACATGGTGATGGTGCAGCCCAACCAGAATAAATCGGTGCATGACCGATTGGGGGATCAAACATCATCTAGCAAGAGTTCTGTGCACGATCGGCTTGGGGATCAGCCATCGGCTCAGAAGTCAGGAGTATGGAAAAGGCTAGGATCTCCGAAGGGAAAAGAGAAAGTTACAGATGTTTTTGACCGATTGGGGAATTATGAGGTGAAAGAGTGGATCAAGCAATCGGAGAGACATCAGGAGATCGAGGTCGGAGATAAGAGTGAGAGACCAACGTTGAAAATCATAACCAACGGATGGGACTCAGAGATGAAGTTAACAGCCGATAAACAGAATGGAAAGACTGTGATACAGATCACAGTACCTGAAGAAGCTGTTAGTCCCGAAATGAAAAAGCTTAGAAGGCCACCAGCAAATACTCAGGTAGGCCGATGGGTCCGAAACTCTCCAGAAAGAAGGCATTTCGATCAACGCCGACATGACCATTCAGCTTGGAGGGCAGAGGAGAGAAAAGTCCCAAAAGGAAAGGGATCATATCGTACTTTCAAACGAAGAATGCAACGGCTTAAAGCAGCTGCTGTTTCTGAGCAAGAGGAGTATGATATGATGCATATGGAAGAGGACTTCCCTGATGACTGTTCATTCTCGGGAGGACGAATACTCAATAGGGTATTTTCGGCTCGTTTGAGGTCCGAATCAAAAGAAGAGAGGAAGCCGAAAGAAGGACAGGATCGGCTAAAGAACAAAACTGAATTTCGGCCAAAAGTAATACAGCCGAAAGTTGAAAGTGAGCAGCCGAAATCGAAAGAGGAATGGAAGCCTAGACCAGTCCGAACCAGGGAGTGGAAACCAAAGACAACTATCATTCCGAATAGTGATACACCCCCTGTTGGGCAATTCAAGTTCGACTTCGGATCTAGCGCGAATATGGTAACGGTAACCACCGAAGAGAAAGAGGAGTACTGGTCGGATTCCGAACCAGCTGTGGTTTTTTGTCAAAAGGATGGAGAATACTATGGTGATGAAGAACCCATAGTGGACTTTTGTTTCGATAAACTTGAGGTATTTCGGCCGGAAGCCGAAATAGAGAAATCGTTTGAGGAAGGATATAAAGCATTTGTTCCAGAAGCTCAACCAGGTACGATTTTGCCTCCAACCGCAAAGATGTCCCAGCATGTGAGGCCTTTATACGTTAAAGGTTGGGTCAATGGGAGACCACTTAGAAGAATGTTTATCGACGGTGGAGCCACAGTTAATATCATGCCGCCATCCACGCTAACGAAGATAGGCCGTTCGAAGGAAGATTTACTCCCTACGAGAATGAAGGTAATGAGTTTTGTGGGGGCTCAAACTGCGGCTGAAGGATGTGTATTGGTGGATGTAACGGTCGGAACAATATCAATTCCGACCATGTTCTTTGTGGTGGATGCAGAAGTCCCGTATGCGGCCCTATTAGGCCGATGCTGGATTCATACATCCCGATGTTTGCCATCAACGCTTCACCAGAAAGTATGGTTTTGGAAAAAGGATGGCACAGTGGAAGAAGTAGATGGGGATCAACCTCCATTTCCAGTCAGCTCAGCCGGACGAATTGATGCGGTGTTATATGAAGAACCGATTCAACCATTCCTAGCAGTGGTAGGGGATCGGTACCCGCAGGTGATTGAGTGTGATTGGACAGATTTGGGGTTTGAAATCAGATACCAGGCCGATGAACGGCCAGTCGAAGAAGAAAGTAAATGATGGAGGCACAACCGAATCAAGCGACCGAGTTCGAATCGGCCGAACTCGGAGTTTCAGACGACAGAGCTGGATGGAGCGATTTAATAGACGCAATTCCAAAGCGAACGCCGGATTTCAAAGCTCAAGACCCCTTGAAAATGGTCAATGTTGGTACAGACGAACACCCGAGGGAGATCCCGTTGAGTGCGAATCTTGATCAGCAGATGACAAGCCGATTTAAGGAGGTTCTAGTCGAATTCAAGGATTGTTTCGCATGGGACTATACAGAGATGCCAGGATTGGAGCGGTCGATTGTAGAGCACAGACTGCCTATTAAAGAAGGGTTCAGGCCGCATAAACAGCCGGCCAGGAGGGCAGCGCCCGAAATAGTCCCAAAAATAAAAGAAGAAATAGAGAAATTGTTAGCGGCCGGGTTTGTTAGGCCAGCTAAATATGTAGAATGGCTATCAAATATTGTTCCTGTAATAAAGAAGAATGGAAAATTGAGAGTTTGTATCGATTTCAGGAATCTTAATATAGCCACTCCGAAAGATGAGTATATGATGCCTATTGTTGACTTGTTGATTGATTCGGCCGCAAAACAGGGGATGCTATCTTTCATGGATGGATATTCAGGATACAACCAAATTTTTATGGCCGAAGAAGACATTCACAAGACTGCATTTCGGTGCCCTGGTGCCATAGGGATATATGAATGGGTGGTGATGCCGTTCGGACTGAAGAATGCAGGAGCTACATACCAGAGAGCCATGAACTATGTTTTCCATGACCTCATAGGGGATTGTGTTGAAGTCTATATTGATGACGTCATGGTCCGATCCAAAGATATCGAAAGCCACTTGAACGATTTGCGGAAGGTGTTCACGAGGATGAGGTTGCATGGAGTCAAGATGAATCCAGCCAAGTGTGCTTTCGGAGTACAGGCAGGAAATTTTCTCGGGTTCCTGGTACATAACAAAGGAATAGAAGTTGATGCGAACAAAACCAGGGCTATCCAAGAAGCCAAACCTCCACATGATAAGAAGAGTCTACAGAAGTTTCTTGGAAAAATCGGTTTTCTGAGACGATTCTTAGCAAATGCGGCTGGAAAGTCGAAACCACTAACCGATTTATTGAGGTTAAAGAAGGAAGAGGAGTTCAAATGGGGAATCGACCAACAAAAAGCCTTCGAATAATTGAAGCAGGATTCGATGAGTCCACCAGTGTTGGTTCCTCCAATTTTAGGACGGCCATTGAAGTTGTATATAGCAGCGGCCGAAGAATCTATTGGAGCATTACTGGCGCAAGAAGACGATGAAGGAAGGGATCGGGCGATTTACTATCTTAGCCGAATCCTAAGGGACGCCGAAGTAAGGTACTCGCCGATTCATAAACTATGTTTAAGTCTTTATCATGCATGCCAGAAATTAGAATATTATATTCAACCAAGGCAAGTGATAGTGGTAGCTTCGGTTGACATAGTTAAGATTATGATGAATGATCCGGTCAGTAGCCGAAGAATGGCCAAATGGGCCATGAAGTTAAATGCATACGATTTGAGATATCAACCTTTGAGGGCTATGAAAGGACAGATTGTAGCCGATTTTCTGGCTGATCATATGATACATCCGACAACCGATGACATCGATCATCAGGATCGGCCGAAAGAAGTTGGAGAAATAGGAATTGTATACTTGCAACCATGGGTAATGACATTTGATGGTTCCAAAGCCGCTTCAGGAGTTGGAGCAGGGTTTACCCTACAAACACCGGAGGGCAAGATATACAAATATTTCGTGCAGCTGCCAGAGTCATATACGAACAACCAAGCCGAATATAAAGCGTTAATTTCGGGATTACAACGGTTGATAGAAGAAGGAGTCAGAGTAATCATTGTCAAAGGAGACTCGCAAGTAGTTGTTCAGCAATTACTAGGCGATTTTTCGGTTAAGAGTTCTCAGTTGATTAGATTGTACGAAGAAGCGGTTACTTTGTTAGAAAAGTTTGATGAGGTGTACATTGAATATATCCCGAGAGAAAAGAACGAAGTAGCCAATGAATTGGCTCAACATGCGGCTAAATATCGGTTGATGCCGATAGCAGGAAATGTAGAAGTGCGTTTGGCCGAAACAGAGAAGGCCGAATGGATTAAAAAGATAGCACAGACATTAGAAGATCCTTCGGAGGCTAATCCAGCCGAAAAACGGAAAGCGATGGACTACGTCATAATAGGAGGATTATTATTCAAGCGTGCTATTGATGGAATATTGCTCAGATGCGTCGGAGAAGAAGACGCTAGAAGGGTAATGGGAGAAGTTCATGAAGGAATATGTGGTGCGCATCGGGCAGGAAAATCGATGAAGTGGAGTATTATTCGGCTGGGATATTATTGGCCGAATATGGGTCCTGATTGTGAAAAATATGCAAGAGGATGCACCGAATGTCAAAAACATGGGCCGATTCAGAAGTTACCGGCCGAAGAATTACATATAATGATCAAACCATGGCCATTCAGAGGGTGGGCCATGGACATCATAGGAAAAGTTCATCCCTCTTCGTCGAAAAGACATGAGTTCGTGCTAGTGGCAACAGATTACTTCACAAAATGGGCCGAAGCTCAGGCGTATGTCAGCATTTCACAAGAGGAGGTGATTGAGTTCATTAAGAGACAGTTGATTTATAGATTCGGGATCCCACAGACGATTCTAACAGATAGAGGAACTGTATTTGTGGGAGAAAAGGTCAAGGCCTTTGCAGACGAATACGGGATAAAAATTGTGCATTCGTCACCATATTACCCGCAAGGAAATGGACAAGCAGAGGCCACAAACAAACAGCTAATAGGAATCATAAAGAAAATGATTGAAGATCAACCAAGAAAATGGCACGAAAAGTTATCTGAAGCACTGTGGGCCTATCGAAATGCTAAAACTTCAGCTACTGGGTTCACACCATTTCGGCTGACTTATGGAATGGATGCAGTATTGCCAGCCGAAATAACAGTGCCGACTTTGAGAACAAGCCAGGCGGATTCAATGTCAGCCGAACAGTATGATCGTGCGATGAAAGATGAGTTATTGGAGATAAATTCCAATCGGGTACAGGCCTTTGAGAATTTGCAGAAAAATAAAGATATTGTGGCCGATTGGTACAATAAGCGAATTCGTCTTAAGCGGTTTGAAGTTGGAGACTTAGTTTGGAAAGTTATATGGCCGCCGAAGCAGAAGGACGGCCGATTAGGTAAGTGGAGTCCCAATTGGGAGGGACCATTTATTGTTCATACAAGATTACCAAATGGAGCGTACGTTTTGGTGGATGAAAATGGTGAGCAGATGTCAAATCCAGTTAATGCAAGATACATGAAGAAATATTATCCATCAGTATGGGATCAAACATTAAGCGATACGAAAAAGTAAAGATTTTATTGCATGAACGAATAAGTACAAAGAAGGTGCTACTTCGGCCGAAAGCGGCGTCGATAGCCCGAAATTACAATATACAAGGGAAACGTCCTATACTAAGCAGGCATATACAAGGGAAAGGTCCTAACAAAAGGAAGTGGGAAGATTCCCAGCCTTGTACAAGTGCCGCCTAGAGATATCGGCGAAGGCGAGACCACTGATTTCAGAACAGCAGCGCCGCCGATTGACCCAACTACCAAGCCTCAGGTACAGCCTCCGCACCATCTCAGACGAGAAAGATGAGAAGTGCAGCAAGGAAAAGAAGTGGGTCCCCCATTAGAAAAGGTCCGACAGGATATGCAACCGCAAAGTCGAAAAGGGGCACATCAGCATACCCGTCGAGACCTGCATTTGGAATAACATATAAAGATCCTCGCCCATACGAACATGGTGAAAAGGGCATTAGTTGAACTCGTGTTCCATAAGCGAAAGATTTTCGTACCACGTCTGGAAATCCTTGCACAAGAATACTTGCCAAAGGCTATGGAGGAACTGGAGACAGGAAGTTGAACAGAGGAGAAGGGAGATCCATATCGTTATAGAAAAAAGGGAAAAAAGGGAAGTGATAGATAAGTGTCAACAATGCCGGGTATTTATAGGAAGAGATGAGTGCTCAGCGGAAGAAACGGTCAATAGTAAATGTTATTTATGGGAAAACGTTACAGCTGATTCCCGGAAAAAGCTGCTAATATTCAGAAATCAGCAATAAAGGAGACCGAAAACAATGGAATTAACGGGATACGAATCGCATTACAAAAGATACAAAAGATACGAATCCAAGTACAATGTATCGGCCAATATAGTCTAAAAAAGGCCGATTACAGCTGTCAAGAAGAGAAAGAGTGACCGAAATTTACACTTGACAAAGGACAAGTCAAAACACAGAACTGATATACAAAGACAAATTAGTGGTCTTCCTGGTCGTCAAAAGGAACAGCATCATCCAAGCCTCGCGAAGTGGCGGTAGTAGGATTAGCCGAAGACGTCATCAGATTCGGACTTGCCGAGGAAGAAGGACCAGCAGTTTCACCAGGAGGGAGGTGAACGGTCGATGAACCAGCACCACAGGAAGCACCAGTTTTCCCTAGAAGAGAAGAAGAAAAGGGGGAATAATGAGTAAAAGAGCATAAAAGAAGAAAAACCACAACAGGAAATGGAATAGAACAGAGAACCTGAAGGAATAATTGGCAAAGGTGGGTTATCGCCCGAAGGGGAGGACTCTATTTCGGAAGGGTCCAAAGGAAATAAGACATGTGGAGAAAGGACTTGAACCACACTTTGCCCACCAAGGCTCTTGATGGCCGAATCCAGTTGACCAACTAGAGACTGGGTTTCGGCCCATTTTTCTTGGAAAGTACCAATAATGTAATCGTTGAAACTGATCCGCATGGCCAAATAAGAAGCATCCTCCTGAGAGTCTAAGATTTTGGCCCTAGGAGCTTCGGCCGATTGACGAAGGGTTTTGATCGATTGTTTCAGATCGGCCGATTTTCGCTTAGTGTGAGCCAAAGTTAATTCCAAATCCTTCTCTTGTCGCTGGAGCTTGGCTATCTCAGCCCGAATCAAAGCAAGATCCTCGGACTGTTTAAGTTCCTGAGATTCCACTTCAGACAGCTTACTCATTTGAGCCCGATACTCTGCAGAATAATTGTCAAAGATGGCTCGTGAAGAGGCTGCAGCCTCACGTTCAGCGGCAAGCTTATGTCGCATTTTTAAGTGAGCCAGGAGTTCCTGATCCATTGAGAGGACAGACTTTGTAATCATCTGAAGAGTACCATTCAGATTCAAAGATACCATCTCGTCATGAAATTGCTGCTCAAGATGAGACAAGAGAATAAGGATCGGTTTAGGGTTGACGAATTCCACGTCAGATTGCCGGCCGATTAGATTACATAGCCTGGCCAAACAATCGCCAAGGTGAGTAGAAAGATCTGACGGACGAGACACTAGAGACGCGGGAGAAAAGAAATCGTCCAAGACATGCCGATCAGGAAATGGCGATAAAGGGACCTGATCGGCAGGGGTTTCATCAGCAGTCGTACCACTAGGTAGGAGGCCAGACGGTTTCGGAACAACTAAAGACGAAGGCGTAGCAGAATCCGTAATAGGCTGAGGACGATCGACCGAAAGAGGCACGAAAGGGTCGCCCGAAGTAGAGCTTGCAACCAAACCATGAGGGTTAACAGCAGAAGAACTAGCGTGAACGGCCAAATTACTGGTACTGGCCGATGTGCGAAATTCGGTTGCCGGAGAGGCCGATGCCACAGTTGGAAGTGGATGAACATCGGGTTGTGGCAAAATAGGTGGGACCTGACAAGAATAAGAAAAGGAAATTAGTCGAACAATAAGAGCCTAGAAAAGGAAAAGAGTAGTGTATCGAACCGCAAAAAGGGAGGCAGGGATTCTGCCAAGCGGTGAATGAGACGAACGCCTTTTGGTCTGAGTAGGAGGGAGAAAGTCGATAAGAGAAGCCGAAGGCGAAGCAGGCCTTTTCTGACCAAGTTCTGAAGTAGAGGAGCGAGGAACATCTGAAGAAATCGGATAAGTAAGACACAGAGGAAAAGGAACAAGCAACGACCGAAGAGGAGAGGAAAAGAAAAGAAACATACCTGGGCGAGAAGCGGAAGACGAACCGAGAATGCGCTGAGGAGTGGAACCCGGAGATGATGAAGGGACAGAAAAGAATGCCAGAATAGGAGAGAAACCACCCCTCCGCAGAACCGAATCAAGGTTGGCACTAAAAAAGACACCAGCAACACCGTTCCACCAAGACTGGAAGCGGGAGGTAACGGACCCCGGACGACTGGTAGAAGCAGAAAGACGTCTACCGGCTCTGAGGGCCTCCACTAAGTCTTGACCAAAGCCGAATTGACGGCTAACCAGATGGGGATTGTAAACTTCGAAAGGAATAGCAGACTTGGCAGATACAAATGTGGAACCATTGAAGATCGGGCGGGGTAATATACACCTGTTCCATATTTGAGCAAAAGCCAAAGGAAGAGGAGTCCCGAAGGGGGAAGTAACAATATCCCTGACCCAAGCAAAGTCAGCTTTCCGGTAGTGATAATGGGAAAAGGCTTGTTCGACAGTACGACCCAGGAAATAGTTGATCCAGTGAGGGATCGACAAAGGAGGAAGGGGTGCTCTAAGAAGATCAGGAGCGATAAAATGGTTAGGACGAATATCATGGGGAGGAAATTGGGAAATGTCGCGAAAATGCCAAACCAACCACAAGTAAAGGAACCATAACGGGCCACGGGCTTTATCAGACGAACCTTTTTCCCAACCCGACACAGTAGCCGAAATACCCGCATACAGATGAGCGAGGAAGAAATCGGCTGAAGGCAGGGTCACATGATTAAGAAGTGCCGAAGCAAAAGAGTGCGTTTCGAGAAGAACACCCTTGGAAGGAACACACCAGAAGAATTTCGTAAGGAAATACATCATGAAAGCAAGAGGCTCTGAGGGGTGTGGAGCAGGCGAAATAGGATCACTCTGATGGGAAACGATCCAATTAGCAAAGGAATCGCCAGAGGAAAAGCCAGTATTTTTCTCCTTGGGCAACGACATAATGGCGAGGTTATCCCCACGAACAGAGAGGCCAAGGAGAAGTTTCACATCCTGAATGGTGGGAGTCATCATCCCCCAAGGGAAACAAAAACAGTTCACAGAAGGATTCCAGAAGCAAAGAAGGGCTTGAATAGGGCGAAGATCTGTGGGAAGTGGCAAGGTACTAAGGGAAATCATACGGTAGACAGATGACTTAGTCCAAGAGTCACGACAGTGGGGTTCGAGGTGATGATACCACGCCACATAATCAGGAGAGGGCGAAGACCAATTAGCGAAAGATGAAGGGAAAAGCTTGGAAGAGAAACAAGGCTCATATAGAAGAACGGAACGATTATCAAAGATCCGAGCAGTACATTCATCGATATCTTCAGGAATGCCCAACGGACCTAAGGAATAGAAGCCCTCAGGCAAGAGGCGAACTGCGGAATGAGAAGCAAAAGAGTTCTCAATTCTGAGAAGATCAGCAGAAAGAGCAGTAACAGGTGCAGAGGGATTTTCCATCGGAGAAAGTGGAAAGAGAGAGAGATAGAGGAGAAGTTGGAAAGGCAGTTCACTCCGAGTACGTGGTAGGCTACGTAAATAGGGGAATGATGGAGAGCATCCTCGAGAAGAAGAAAATAACCGCCAAAAGGAAGAAGAAAGGGAGGTTACTTGGGCTCTTTCGCATGGAAGCAATTCGCCCAAGTAAGGAGGACATCTGTTGGGGCCATATGAAATAATGGGCCGCGAAAGAGCTATTGGGCCATAAGACATGGGCCGGAAGAAAGAGGAAGTCCAAAAAGAAGATGGGCTCAAGATTGGTAAGGCCGAAAGTACATAGTAAACCGAAGGGAGGAAATCGAAGCTGTTGAAGATTTCGGCCGAAATGGGAAGAAACAGCCGAAACCTAAACAACCGAATGGAAGAGAGAAAGAATTCGGCTCAGAGGAGTTAGCCGGAGAGCGGTTATTCCAGCTCCGGCTATAAATAGGGGTCGACGCACTCAAAATCAGGGAGATCAATCCAACCCCCAAATTACTTTTATCAATTTTAATTTCTTGTTATCTTTACTGCTTTCTTTACAGCTTTCCTTTATAGCTTTCCTTAGAATCTAGCCTAGTTTGTAGCGGTTACCATTTCCAAATCCACCGTTGCTCCTTAGCAGCTGGTAGTTTGGTTCCCTGTTTTTGGTGAATTCCGCCGTTGTTTCTTAACAACAGGCAGATTCTCCGTTGTATCTTGTTATTGTTGATCAATTCAAAGAAGATTCAGTCAATTGTGGGCGCATTATTGTTAATCCGAACCCGTAATCGGTTTGATCCTTTTCCGGTAGCCTCCCTTGAGGAGAAAAAGGTCCTTGGCTACACCCGAGCCAAACAACAACGATAAGGAATTATTTCATACGGAAACTTTCGGTATACCGATCTTCAGCGTACCGAAAGTTTCGGTACGATATCGATATGGAATTTTTCATACCGTAAAGTTCGATACGGTATACGGTACGGCGAAATTTTTTCAGTATACCGTATCGATCCACCGCTGAGTCCCTAGTATTAATTAATTCCCTCAAATTAAAGGGAGGGATAAATAACGTTGTAGATAGCCGACCTGATAGATAATTGTGTAGATTTTTTAATCATTTTGTTGCCACGTTAATAAATTACTTTTATTTTTTATTTTAAAGTAAAAAATAAGGGTGATTATTACGACATTTTTGTTATATACTATACAAAAGCTTGTTTAATAGAAGTATATCATTGCGCCGATAAGATTACTTGTCGTATATATGGTGGGAAATAATATTATTAAAATAATTAAAATGTATAATACGAGAAAACAAATAATGCCGAACAACGAATAAGTGGAGTCAAGAAGTTGCAAGGTTTTAAACTACTTGGTTCCCAATCTAAGTGGCACTACTGTCGAAAGAGATATCAATGAATTAGAAAGGCTAGTAGTAGGAACTAAGGATGCAATGCAACGACAGATTGTTCTAATGCTTTTGAATTGATCCAAACCCTCAAATAATTATTTGGACACACAATTAATAAATTTATTGTCCAATACTTAAATTATCCAATTTCCAATATATATTATAAATAGAATATACATTCTATATATTTTTATTCTATATAAAATACAAATGCAGCTTGTCAATATCACCTCTCTCTCTCTCTATATATATATATATATATATTGATAATCCTTGAATTTTGATTGGATAGTTCTTGATGAACCTAGCAATATATCGCATTCGGGATAAGAGTATTATTACAGTATTTTCTTATGAAATTTAAATATACACATCATCGAATTAAACTAAAGTAGAGTAAACCAATACCACTCCAGTCCCGTAGTAACTTTTCATTTCGCAATTACATAAAAAAATATAGTCAAATTAAGTATTTTTAAAATAATATAAATCGTATAATTTTAGAATAGTTTATTAATATAATTTGAGATATTATTCATTAAAGTAATAAAACAAATAACGTGTTAAAAAGGAATTGGGACACGACTAATGTGAGACAGAGTGAGTACTTTTAATTTATTTGCACCTCAAATAGTTCAATTCAATATCCATGAGAAAATGTAGATCTTGTCAGGATCCTTATACTTGAACTCAATTTACTCTTTAATTAACCGTGATCGGATGAAATATTTAATTTGTGATCAAATTTAGAGCCTCGTCAAGATCATTATACTTGAGATCGATGTACTCTTTAACTGTGACAGGACGAAATCTCGAACAAGTTGGGAGCGAGGAGATTGGTGCGACGATGAAATCGGTTTGCAGCATGCAAAAGTATGCCATGGAAACCCTTTGCCTAGCTTTATCGGGGACAACACGGTGAAGCACGGTGGGGAACTGTCCGTTAGACAAAATGTGCATGAGATCTCCTATGTTGACCACCAGGGCGCCCGGGACAGGGTGGATCGGGATCCAACTGCCCCGGTCTTTCTTGAATATTTGGAGTCCATTTACGTCGTTTTGATGAAGGATTGTCAGGAGCGATGTGTCAGTGTGAGGGGCTAACCCGATGGCGCGGCTAGGGTTCGGACAACTAGGGTATGAGTTGAGTTGTAGTGCTCCATCAGATAGGTGTGAAGATGAAATGTCTTGTTCATCGTCTACTCCCAATGCCCTCAACATTAGGACCAAGATTTTGTGTGATAATGACTTCATCTTCTTTTGATAATTTTCCATTGCATCACTGCATGCATAATTGTGAACAAGCATAAATTATATATATATATATATATATATATAATATTTCAAAAAAATTCTTAAACACTAGGTGCCTAATCATAGTACTAGTCCATCTAGAGTCCAACTCTTTAGATATAGAAAAAAAAATACATATATTTTTCGTGCATAAGTCATGAGACATTTTGCATAAATAGGTAATGAGAGCACACGAAAATTTCGCGTGAAGGTGACGAAAAGATTTCGTCGTCTGGCGTACGAGGCGACAAATAAGGCGACGAAAGTCATCAGGCGACGAAATTTCAGGAATGATATTCGTCAACTTTTTCATCGCATTTCTTGTAGTGAAGCTCATAAAACATGAATTCACAAAGTGAGTGATAATAAAGATCGGTGAGATTTCGAAACCACAATCATAAGAGTCCAACTCTTATTTAGAACGCTTTTCATAAAAGAACCTTCAGTTTTCGTGATCAAAAAATTTGATAGATAAACCCAATATTCGTTAACTAACTAATGAGGTTAGCAACTGAATTCGTTGGCTAAATTGGATTATATATTTAAAGTATAGTTTAAAAGCTAACTATGTTTTCTTTTTTCTTTGAGTAATGATGATAGGACGAAGCTTTTATGATACCACACGGATTGAATTCATAAATGATAAATCAATAAAACTAAATACTACTAGTATAATTGAATGCGAAAATGACCCTATTTGCAACTATTTAGGATTGGAGGTATATATAGCAACTATCCACCTACTTGCAAAGAAAACAACAAACACACACATATATCTATATTCATACTATTACTTACCAAAACTCGTGATAGCGATGCGGCCATATCCGGCTGGCGTGCTCGGCTGCCGACCCCATTATCGTGAACCCTTCGTGCCACATGAGCTTTCTGAAGAAGGGCGATATACGGGCCACCCCGTACCCGGTGGCCCTATCCGGGGCCCTCATCGCCTTCCGTTTCTGCTTGGCCGGGAGGCCGAACAGCCGCCGCGTGTGCCCTTCCACCTCCCCGATCAGCTCCGGCGGCACCCCGTGGTTGGTCACCTGGAACAACCCCCACGTCTCGCACGCACGCCCCATCAACTCTACTGCATTTGCCGCCTCCAAATCGATCACGGGGATAGTGTTATTACACGATGATGATGATGGTGGGGTGGGACAGTCGTTGTCGGAATAGGACCATGCGTGGGTGTCCGGGAGATGTTTCTGGGAGGCGAAATCGATGGGAATGAGGTGGTGCGGAGATTGGATGAATTGGGCCGCGGAGTCGCGGAAGGCCTCCGAGAGGGGTGGCGCCGCGGCAGCTGCCACCGGCGGTGTTGCTGCCATCGTCGGCATTGCAGGGTTTGGGAGTTTTTAAGGTTGTTAGGGAGTTTGGTTTGGGGCAGGGGGAAAGGGTGTTGGTTTTAGTTATGCGTATGATGTAGGAGTTATTATGTAGGAGTATTAGTAGTGATATATAGGTAGGATGTTTCTGGTCCCGTCCGCAGAATCCCTATTGTACTACTAATGACAAATCACCATGTGCCTATTTGAACAATTTGGAAATGAAAAGTGGAAATGTATATAATATATATATATATATATATATATATATATTTTCTACTTTCTAGGTATATCAGATGCAACGAATAACAGAGAGACAAAAGAAATCAAGACAACTTATATTTAGGTATATAATCCATCATTATCCATCAATAACGTATGTGCCACATATAGAAAAAAGAAGAATACTTAGGCCGGGTTTAAACTACAACTCTAGAAACTACTTTACTTCTAAATATTATTATTATTATTATTATTATTATTATTATTTAAAATACCATTGTTTTTAGGGCGGAGAGGATTATATTTAACGAATTTCGGTCGCAGATTCATCGTTTTAGTGACCGAATTTTATCAAATCTTTTCAATTGATATAATAAAAAATTCTTGTAGCTAGTGCAAGATTAATTAGTTTTCCTATGAATTCAAATATACGGGCGACTGATGCCAAAATTTCCAAAAGATATATAAGTGTACAAAGGTGGTATAACAATTTAGGGACAAAAGAAGACATAATTAATTCATCGTCATAGTTTTATGCGTGGACTGAAGGAAGCAATTTTGATTGTGCCTCCGTGGCATGGCATGGTGTGGATGAATGCTGATTTGTCCCGCCTTCAATTAAAATGTCACGTATGCCTGCATACATATACATACATGTCTTTTCATAATGAATTTAGCAGTCAAACTCAGAATGATGCGTAGCCTAATCTTAATCTCAAGCTAAGTCTCTAATACTACGTCTACAATCATGGGTGTGTATATAAATTGAGTTGATTAGAGAGGGAATTGGAATAGTGAAAGGTGGGGAGTTTGAAGATTTTGGAATCTCAAGTTTTGGTTTGTAGTAAAATTGGAGGAACGTGTAACGTGGCAATTGGCATTCGACGACGGCTCTATGGACTCTCTTCTGTCCTTTCCTCCACTTTGGAATTTTCTCATTTTGTCTTTTTTGCCTTTTTCCCTTACCAACACATATATACATACATACATATATATAATCTATAACACACTCTTCTGTTCCGACTAATATGTTATGATACTTTTGAGTATGAAAATTAATATAGAATTACGTATATAATGGGTTCACATAATTGTAAGAGAAAATTATTTTCATTTATAGAAAAAAAGACATTTCATAATGGAACATCAAAAAAAATAATAAGTAGGATATTTTAGTTTAGGATATTTTAGTTGGGTAGATTAATAAGGATGTAAAACTACTTATTTATTACACAAAAGTTTTCAAATATTTGCATATATACTTTATAATATGAATATAGTATTCATTTGATGTGAGCCACAAGATGTACTGAAAATGGCACGATTAGTGTGTGGGCTAATGCATATTGAAAACTAGCCCACCTTATGCACATCATTAATTGATGATATAATATGTGGAATAATTGCCGAATAAGTCCTTTTTCTTGTCATTTTTTCAGATCCGTCTTATTCGAATTTTTGGTGCCTATTAGTCCGCTTCGTTTGTTAATTAAAATCAAATCCGTCCTAAACTCACTAATCTAAGTCAATTAGAGATTTAATCAGAAAAATTATCAAAAACGTCAATTTTCTTTTCATTTTGTCCGAATATGTCCTCTACAACCATTGCAAATAATTGGCTCCAACTGTTGTGATCATTGCGTTAAATATAATCTAGTTTTGTGCATTATATTTTGTTCTTTTTTGTTTCTACAGTCTATATTATACTGTCACATCTACAAGTAAATTTTTTTCAATGCATATCATATTCGCATGTTAACAATCAAGAAACCTAATTAGATGCATTACATATTCACATTATAATGACATCAAATTCGAAATTACATATTCCAACGGCGTCTTCCTTTAAAACAATAATGAACATGTAATCATTGACACAACCAATGAGGGCTCAATGACAAACTAGTGGGGTCGCCATCCAAGCAATGAAGGAATTGAGTATGGAAATTGTCAATGTGAATGAGGCATTTTTGGAGAGCGGATAAATTTGTGGAGCACTCAAATGTTGAAAGAAATGAAGTAGGCAGAGATTGGAAACTTACTTGCTTGGAGTTGATTATTGCCATTTTTTTGTACTATTGAAATAAAGCATCATTTCCAACGTCTTGATATGCCATCTGGATTCCAACATGGTTGATTTTTTTTTTAGTTTTTTTCTAAGAAGGAGATTGTGATTAGTAAAAGTGGTATTGAGTAAGATTAGTGTCATTGGTTTGCCATACATTTTTATTTTGAAGAAAGGCGCCGATGAAATATTTATGTAACACCCCGGTTTTTGGTCACCCAGGTCGGGATGTCACCGCCACACCTCCCTAGCAAGACACGGTTTCTCCGAGCTTGCTAAAGAGATGCAAGGCTATGGTTTTTCAGAATTTAAACATTCAAACAGCCCGTTTATATATAACTTAAAAATAGTACATCAAAGTTGCAGCGGAAAATAATATTTACATAAGTATAATGCAGCGGAATTTAAATATAGCCATCACGGCCAGAATACGGGTTAAACAGGCCCGTTCATGCAATTTCTAGTCTAACGTATCATTTACAAAATAAAGCATTTCCCAAAATTCCCATGAATGCATATGATGATGCATATTCTTCAGCTCTGAAAGAAACAGGGGGAAAAAATACGGTTTTGGTCAGCACTACGTGCTGAGTAAGTTAACACGTACAAGATTATGAGGTTTCAAAGCCTTTATTTAAATTTAATGAAAACATGTGCATAATTTAAACAATTCATGTAATCGCATACTTTAGAAGACATGGATTCATAAGATCATAGATATAGCTTGCAACGTAACTAAATAAGTTGCCATAAATTTAAAAACACAAATTTTCAAGGATTTAATTGGATTCCCTTATCGATGTCTCGTTTCGTTTCTTTTACAGATCACCACCGCTAGGGCTCTTATGTCCGCCAGCCTTACGCCTGGGCTCTTATGTCCACAGGTATCGTGGTCAATACAGATCTTTTAATTAGAGTTAATCCGTCCGCTAGCCATACGATCAGTGTTTCGCTAGGGCTCTTACGTCAACCTAGACATACACTTGGGCTCTTATGTCCCAAGCCGCAGAGAACATTGACAGTATCTAGCTTAGTCATAACCCGCAATATTTTAATCTTTCTCGTTTCGTGTATCGTATTTCAAAGTATTTCTATCCGTTTCAACCTCAAAGGCTAATTTCACCGTTTCAACAAGATTTCAAGTTTTGACTCGGTCAACCACAGTTTACTCTAAAATTCGTCTAAAATCAGATTTAATTTTAAAAATTCCGAAATTTCACTACTGACTCCAAAACGTCGAGATCTACAACTTTCGTGTTTTAACTTTTTCAATCCGAGATACCTAAATAGGTCAGAAACACCAATTTTCACAGAAGCATAAATCTGTCCGAATTTCCTAGGTCACAGTTTAGAGATTTCGAATTCTACCATAGCAAATCAACTCCGAAATTAACAAAATTTTACAGAAACCTTCTTAGGATATCTACCTACAAGTTTCATGTTCAGCAAAAGATCTAATTCATCCTATATCTATTGTCAAAAACACCAACAAGTTCGGGCCAAGAATCTGTCAAGATTTCAAGATCTAATTTTTGAACAGTTTGGTTTGGAGTCGATTTCCGATAACAAGTCTCGACGAAAAATTCTGAAACTTTACGGAGGTGTTCTTAACGTATAGATCTACAATTCTTATGTTGAACACCAATCCTAATTCGGTCTAGATCTAAGGTAAAAATCATCAACAAGTTCGTACCAACAATCTGCCACCGTTTCAAGATAGAGATTTAGAACAGACTAGTTTCGAACAATTTTCAGATACCAAAACGTAATGAAAAATCATGAAATTTTTACACAACCTAGATTAATGTCTTAGGAACGTTTTTCGTGTTTTAAGTTTTTCCGTTTGAAGTCGTTTTAAGGTTCGGAAAAATTCATCAAAACTGTTGCGTCGGTAGAAACATAAGTTGACAGATTTTCGATTTCTTGTTAATCTTTTAGTTTCGAACGTTTTAATTCATCCCAAAACCATGTAAGAGTTAACTTACTGAGTTTATGAACGTCCGGGATCGTCTATTCGAAGGCGTGGCTTCCAGTCCACCGTTTCTCCTCTCCGTTCGTCGGGTTCTACGATCTAGATCCAATACGAGGTGTAGAAGAGAAAAGAAGAAGATTAGGATTCGTTTTCGAATCGTATATTGAACAAGGATTGGATCGAGACTTACCACGACTATGGAGATCTTAGAATTTTCGTCCAACAGCGTTCGCCTTGGTTTCGTGCCTCCGACGACTCCGGATTTAGGGTTTCGAATGTGTAGAGAGTTGTAGGGTTTTGTAAAAGTATTCGGAGCTCCTAGGAGGTCTTATTTATAGATATCTAAGACCTAGGGCGTCCAAAATCTGACCCCAAGGGTCTTGGGTCGAGAGACGTTTAACCGAAAGTCGAAAAATCCGCGTTCGGGCGAGAAAATCCCGCTTGGTTTGTTGCTGCCAGTGTGGCGCGGTCGTGGCGCGGTCTAAGGCCAACAACCGCGCGGCCAGCGCGCCACTCACGCCTGGACTCCGGTCCGGGCGGGTCGTGCGATCCGTCGCGCTTTTCCTCCTCTCTTTCGGATTTCTATCCCTCTATGTTCCCAGATTCCGATTTCCGGGGTATCTTCGGGCTCCGATTTCCTATCCTAATTTTATTCGGATCTAAATTTACATTTGGACTCGAGTTATTTGAGTCCATCGGTGTTGGGTTTCCGTGTAACCATTTATTCGATTAAATTGTCTTCGGCTTCCCGGGTTCTCGGAATTTTGATTCCTTTTTTATTTAAATTTCATTTCTCATCTTTTATGATTCTTTATCCCTTTATCATGTTTATTATATTTATTTATTTATTTATTTTATTTATTGCATTTATTTTATGTTGGAAAATTCTCGGGTATTACAATTTAATTTCGAACCCAATGTTTAATGGCATTGTAATGAGAGTATGTAATGCATATAATTAGGTTTCTTCATGTTTGACATGCGAATATGATGTGCATTGAAAACATCTTACTTGTAGGTGTGACAGTATAATGTAGACTGCAGAAACAGAAAAAGAACAAAATATAATACACAAAAGTAGATTATATTTAATGCAATAATCACAACAGTTGGAGCCAATTATTTGCAAGGTTGGTAGAGAACGGATTTGGACAAAACGACAAGAAAATGGACGTTTTTGGTAATTTTTCTGATTAAATCTCTAATTGACTTGGATTAGTGAGTTTATGACGGATTTGGTTTTAATTAGCAAACGAAGCGGACTAATAGGGCCAAAAATTCGAATAGGATGGATCAGGAAAAAATGATAAGAAAAAAACTTATTTGGCAATTATTCCTATAATATGTGGTATTGAATATGTTCTACGTTTTAATGTGGCTAATTTTGCATTATGACAATATTGTACACAGGGTGTGTTTGGTGTGTTTGACCAAAATTAATTGTAGCTCGAGTTGTAGTTGTGAGGAGAGGTTTTGATATGAATTGGTAGCTTTTAATTTTACATAAAGTAGTAGTACTATTTATTAGAAGTAACTGTAGTCTTGGTCCCAATTCCTGAGTCGGTAGTTAGCCAGTAGTATGAGCAACGCATAATCACAGTAAGATGTAAAGAAATGCAGAAAAGTAAAGATGAACACGGTGATCTGTTGACCCGATTCGGACCTCCTGTCCTACGTCCGGGGGATATCAATCCAGGTTACGATCTCTTCAACAAGTTCCAAGAAAATACAAACTTCTGACTCTAATCTACCAACTCGATCTAGAGGTGTTGAGACTCCCTCTCAACATCTAATCTCACTGTGAATGAAAAGAATCAAACCTGATCTTCCTAGCTCCTTGTTGACGTCCTGAATATATCCAGACTATCTCAAGAAACACACTTTCTTGAGTTACAACACAAAAAGATTGAATACAATGAACTTCACTCAAGTCACACAAAAAATACAATTCTTAGAACTCTAATAACTTGAAGAACAAAAATCACTCAAAAGAATATTTTCTAATCAGAATATTTTCTGAGAAGTTTCGACTGCAACACCTTTGTCTTTCCGTTTGCGGGATCTGGTAGTAGGAGTGCGAGGAGGAGGACGTTGTTGAGGTGTAGCTTCAACATCCACAGAAGGTTGTTCTTACTCTTGGTTCTGGTCACCAGGAGCATCATCGTACTGATTAGATTAAAATCATCTTCCTCTGCTTTCTTAGTGGTCTCAGTGCCCTCATCCCAATCAAAGGCGTAAGTCTCTTTCGTAGTAGGAGGTAAAGCAGGTAGAGTCAGTGCTGGAAGTGCTCCGGCGGGTGGTAGTGAATCCAGAGGCAAGACATCCTCCACATCAGCATCCACATTGTGTTTTGCTTCCTTGCCAGTGTTTTCTGGGGTAGAATCATTGGTTTCGGTTGTTTTGGATGGGATTTCAGCAGGTTGTTCAACTGAAGCTTCAATGGACAGAGCTGGGTCAGTGGTAGGTTTCTCAGTAGTCGGGACTGCAGTGGATGGATTTTGAGAG
Source organism: Hygrophila difformis (assembly GCA_030278955.1). Taxonomy (NCBI): domain Eukaryota; kingdom Viridiplantae; phylum Streptophyta; class Magnoliopsida; order Lamiales; family Acanthaceae; genus Hygrophila; species Hygrophila difformis. Next base: position 37,406,711 of record JAOANR010000002.1, on the reverse strand, counting down.
GAAGAAGACACCATAACTGTAATGCTAGAGAGAAAAACACCAAGATAATAGAAGAAGTAGAGAATGAATGAAGAAGAAACGGACTTCAAACACGATTAAAAAGAAACTGAAATGAGAAATAGGGAACGACGGTTTTGAACGTCGTGCGACGTGATGGAGAAGACGGTTTCTGTAGTTTGCAGGTAATTATGATCTTTTGCAGACGTCGAATCAAGTTCTTTGGCATTATCCAATTAATTCCATACTACACATTCGTTTGGGCCTGTAAAAATTGAGAAACAAAGAAAAACAAAGCCCAAAATATTAGAGAATTTAAGAGGAAAAATAGCTAAGGCCCAGAATGGTTCTTAGCCTGTCAAAGTTTTCACCATCTAATGCCTTTGTAAGGATATCAGCTCGCTGTTCGGACGACCCAATATGTTGAATATCACATATGCTATCCTCCACCAGGTCTCGAATAAAATGATACCGAATGTCAATATGTTTGCTTCTGCTATGTAGAACTGGGTTCTTGGAGATGTTAGTAGCACTACTATTATCACATAATACTTGAAATCTTTCCTTATGAACTCCATAGTCAGCCAACATTTGTCTCATCCACATGAGTTGAGAACAACAACATGTAGCAGCTATATATTCAGCTTCTGCTGTAGAGAGTGCAACAATATTCTGCTTCCTGGAGTACCAACTAACAAGATTGTTGCCTAAGTAGAAACATCCACCAGTGGTTGATCGTCTGTCATCGCAATTACCAGCCCAGTCTGAGTCAGTGTACCCAATAAGGTCCAAATTTGATCTCTTTGAGTACCAAATTCCAAGCTCAAGTGTACCCTTAATATATCTCAGAATCCTTTTAGCAGCTTTAAGATGAGATTCTTTTGGTTGAGATTGATACCTAGCACAAACTCCAGTACTAAAGGATATATCAGGCCTGGTAGCTGTTAGGTAGAGAAGACTACCGATAATGCTTCTATATAATTTCTGATCAACGTCCTTCCCAGATTCATCCTTAGAAAGTTTCTCTTTCTGTCCTAGAGGAGTTCGAACGACCTTGCTATCCTCCATGTGGAATTTCTTCAGCATCTGCCTGGCATATTTCTCTTGTGATAAAAAGATACCATCCTTAAGTTGTTTGATCTGCAAACCTAAGAAGTAATGTAAAACTCCCCCATCATGCTCATCTCAAACTTAGATTGCATAACTTCTACAAAACTTTTCCTGAGATGATCTGAAGTAGCTCCAAAAATAATATCATCCACATAAATCTGAGCTATGATAAAATCATTGTTAGTATGCTTTACAAACAACATTTTGTCTGCATTACCTCTGATATAGCCATGATTCACAAGAAACTGTGACAACCTTTCATACCAAGAACGGGTTGCTTGCTTAAGTCCATACAAAGCTCCTTTAACTCTATAGACATAATTAGGATGTTCATGATCTTCAAATCCCAAAGGTTGTGCAACATAGATTTCTTCCTTTATCTTTCCATACAAAAAGGCTGTCTTAATATCCATCTGATATAGTTTGAAGTTCATACAACAAGCAAACGACAGTAAAATCCTCACTGCTTCCATTCTAGCAACTGGAGCAAAAGTTTCTCCATAGTCCAATCCTTCTATTTGAGTGTAGCCTTGTGCTACAAGTCTTGCTTTATTTCTAACAATATTTCCTTGCTCATCTGTCTTGTTTCTATAAATCCATTTAGTACCAATAACATTGATGTTGTCAGGCTGTGGTACTAACTCCCAAACTGAATTCCTTTCAAATTGTAACAACTCATCTTGCATTGCAGCAATCCAATATTCATCCTCGAGAGCTTCAATAGTATTTTTTGGCTCTATCTTGGAGATGAAACAATTCATTCCAGCTAGTTGTTTATAATCAACATCCTTCTTATTCCTTGTCTGCCTAGGAGCAGTAACATCACCAATAATATCATCATTTGAGTGATGTTTTAATGTCCTTGGACCTTTTCTCTTATTGACCTCAACATCTGTATCTGAGGCATGTTCTTCTTCTGCAACATCAGAATTGTTCTCTTCTATAGTAGGACTTGTTTCCACTTCAACAGATGGAGTACTAGATTCAGAAACATGAGAAGATGACTGAGGAATAATAGGTAGCTCAATAAAATCTTCTAGCTGCCTCTTATCTGAAAGTTCTTCAAAAATAACATTTGTAGATTCTACAACCTTCTTGCTTTCAGTAAGATAGACTCTATATGACTTTGAGTTGTTAGAATAACCTAGGAACTTCCCTTTTTCAGAACGAGCATCAAATTTTTTTCAATTGTTCCCTATCCTTGTAAACATGACATATACAACCAAAGACATGAAAATATTTAACTGTAGGAAGTTTGCCATTCCAAACCTGATATGGTGTGTAGTTGGTGTGAGGTCTCAACAGCACCCTGTATGCTACATGACATGCCGTGTTAACAGATTCTGCCCAAAATGATTTTGAGAGAGTGCTTCCATGCAGCATTGATCTAGCCATCTCTTGAAGAGTTCTGTTCTTCCTTTCAACCACACCATTTTGTTGAGGTGTCTTGGGGGCAGAGAACTCTTGTATAATACCATGAGTATTACAAAAGTCTGTAAAATGTTGATTTTCAAACTCTTTCCCATGGTCCGTTCTGATTCTGGTAATTTTCTGTTGCTTTTGGTTCATAAGCTTCAGGCTCAAGTTCTCAAAATGTTCAAATGTTTCATCCTTTGACCTGAGAAACAACACCCAAGTGAATCTAGAATAATCATCAATAACAACCAAAATATACCTCTTTCCGTTTAGACTTTCAACTTCATTAGGACCCATAAGATCAATGTGAATGAGTCCAAGACAGTGAGTGGTGTTGATGCCTTCCACTTTCTTGTGCTGAGATTTTGTTTGCTTTCCTTTTGCACAACCTTCACAAGTAAGATTGGTGTTTTTGTGTAGTTTGGGCAGCCCTCTGACAGCACCTGAAATACTTAATTTGTACAATGTTTGATAATTCAAATGTGCCATCCTTTCATGCCAAAGACTAGTAAGATCTTCCTTAGTAATAAGTGCTTTGTCAACAGTTTCCTTCAGGGTATAACAATTATTACTAGATCTTTTGCCAGACATAATACACTCATTATCTTTAAAAACATAACAAGTATTCATGTCAAATAGCACCAAAGATCTTTCATCACACAATTGACTTATAGAAATTAAATTTGTAGTTAAGCCTTTTACAAAATAGACTTTAGAAAGATTAGAGAGAACTCCCTTGTCAATTGAGCCATATCCTGTGATCTTGCTTTTAACACCATCTCCAAACATCACTTCACTACAGTCTTGATCTCTAAAGTTTTGAAGTATATCTCTTGTTCCAGTCATGTGCCTTGAGCATCCAGAATCAAAATACCATTTGACATCTTTTTGTTGTTCCTATAATGACAAAACAACAAGACCTAGAGATTGTTTATAGGAAACTTTTGCTACCCATGCCTTTCGGATTTGTATCTTCTTTTGCAGTTCTATGATGGCCAGACTACTGGTCTTCCATTGATGAGGTCTCGAACAATTCTTAGGCATGTATCAGCTTGGTGTCCTGGTAATCCACAATATATGCAAGCTTTGGAATCATGAGGTGCAATATTAACTTGAGTAGGAATGTTGATTTGAGCAGCTGTAATCTTTGATTCTTCACCAAGATATCCTCCACTTACAAAAGTTCTTTTGAAGGATTTGGGTTTGGTTTGCTTGCCTTTCTTCTTATAGCCAATACCTGTAAAATCACCAGGTTGTTTGCACATTGAAAGAACAGAATTCAATTTACCTTTACCCTTTTCCATCTTTTCCAGATCAGCATATTTGGACTTGAGTTTGTCACGTTCAATTCCAAGGATTTTGTTCTCTTCTGAGAGCTTAATGCAATTTGCTTCAGATTCTGACAGCTTGTTGCTAAGTAACTTTGATTCCTCAAGAACTTTGTTAAGTTCAACTTCAAGTTTGTCATGTGCAAGCCCGATGTCAGTCAGTTATGCCAACAACTTCTTGTTCTCAGTGCAGGCAATATCATATTCTTCTTTAGCTCATCATAAGCATCAAGTAACTTTGAATATATCTCTTTTATATCACCTGAAACAAAAGAATCATCCTCATCAGTAGAATAATCTAACAAACTAGAATTACCTTTTGAGGGACTGCTATCTCTGAGCATGAAGGCAACAACTTCGTCCGAATCACTTTGTTGTTCCTCAAACTTCTCCACTTCAGAATCACCATCACTCAAAGTGGCTTGAAAAATCTTTCATTCCTTCCGTTTTGCAGTGGACATTCTGCCTTAACATGACCTTTTCCTTCACATTCATAGCAGATTATGGAAGAGAATTTGTCAAATTTCTCAGGCTCTCTTAGTTTTCGAGGCTTTGAACTTTTTCCATCCCTTTCTGCAAAGCTCTTTTTCTGACGCTTGTCTGAGGTTGAAACATTACTCGAACTACCTCTCTGAGATTTCCCTTTCTGAAACTCCCTTCTACTCTTTTCTTGAAGGATCCTGGCAACCTTCTTCGATAGTAAGGACATCTCTTTTCAAGATCATCATCAGATCGCTCTTCCAATTCAGCCTTGAATGCTATGTTCTTCGACTTATTCTTGTCCTTTGAATTTAGATGATTTAGCTCATAATTTTGAAGATTTCCAACTAAAACTTCAAGAGACATGGTGTTGATCTTGTCACTCTCTTCAAGAACCGATACTTTTCCAGAATATTTTGAAGAAACTGTTCTCAACATCTTCCTTACTAGTTTCTGTTCATCAAATTCCATGCCAAGCTCAATACATTGATTAACAACTTCCTGGAATCTTCCAAAATAGGTTGAAATGTCTTCATCATCGGTCATTTCTAACCTATCATAGAGAGATTCAACTCGATGCAGACGAGTTGTTTTTACATCCGCTTCCAAGAATCTCCATGCTTCATAGGCTGTTTTGCAGTTCTTGATCATCCTGTGTTGTGATTCTTCCATAGCGCCACAAATAGCGTTCATTGCAGAGGCGTTTCCTTGTTTGGCGGCCTTCTCAGCAACAGAATATTCGGCTTTCGTTGCAGGACGAACGGTAGGCGGAGCAGTGCTTCCTTCAGCGAGTTGAACTGTTCTAGTGGGTGGTTCCCACTTCTCTTCAATAGCGTCCTAAACATCATCACCGAGTACTTGAAGATAATACTGCATTCTTGACTTCCAGTAACTGTAATTTGTTCCATCGAAAATCGGAGGGTGCAGATGCGCAACTTCACGACTCATAGTGAATCTGCCTCAAGTAAATCCGTTAGAGGGGCGGCTCTGATACCAATTATTGGTCCCAATTCCTGAGTCGGTAGTTAGCCAGTAGTATGAACAACGCACAATCACTGTAAGATGTAAAGAAATGCAGAAAAGTAAAGATGAACACGGTGATTTGTTGACCCGGTTCGGACCTCCTGTTCTACGTCCGGGGGATACCAATCCAGGCTACGATCTCTTCAACAAGTTCCAAGAAAATACAAACTTCTGACTCTAATCTACCAACTCGATCTAGAGGTGTTGAGACTCCCCCTCAACATCTAATCTCACTGTGAATGAAAAGAATCAAACCTAATCTTCCTAGCTCCTTGTTGACGTCCTTGAATATATCCAGACTATCAACCTCAAGACTCTGCATGAAAAGTTAGATATATACCAACATGTAGTTAAAAAAAGTACTAATTAATTAGACAAGAGTTTCCAAAGCTTCCAAAATAGCCAGCTAGTTGTAGCTTCTTTATGTAGAGTTTATGTAAAAAGTTCCAAACCTCTATAAACTTACGTGTGCAAGATGAGACTTTAAATTTGATAGAGCTTCTTTTTGGCAGCTAAAAATCCTAAAAACTCTCAAAAGTACCCAAAAGAAAAAACCCTCGATTATTTGTCAGTTATGTATATTTTTTTTTTCCTTCCCATTCTACACATATATATAAATGAGTTACAATTGTCAATGTGCACAATAAATTAAGGAGTTATTTGCTAACCTCTTAACTGAAGATTCTAAAAATATTTTGACTCTAAACCATTCCATTCAAAAAATAACATACAACACTTAATTAATACTTAATCGAATAGTTAAAAAGTCTACATATTGATTACTAGAAAAGGGCAAAGTTGGAAGAAATATATACCTTAAGTTATTTATAAAATTAAAGTGACAGATATTTTGATATTTTTGTACAGTGCTAAGAACATATACTTACCTATATTCTTTAATAATTGTTCCACTTTTGCATTTTACGCAATCTAATAAATATTTTTAATCAGTAATAACTCAAATTGTATATAAGTAAAAATAAAAAAATTATGATATTTTAAAACTACGTGATTAGACGAATCTAACAAGATCTCACTTGATTATGTTTTTCTTATATAACTATATATTAAAAAATTTAATCAAAATTATTGAATGAATAGTTACCACTAGACAAATGGAGCAATTAAATGAGAACAGAGGAAGTATTTATTAATTATTACTTTATGGGTATGTTATTTTGACTTTTGAGAGTTCTTGAAATTTTTGAGCAATTTTAGTTGTTCTACCAGAATAAAAGCCACATATTACACAAGTTTTTATAGGTTGAGCTTCTAACCTAAGCTTTGCAAACATAAACTAATGTCAGTAGCTTTGCTAAATTAAATAACATAAACTAATGTCAGTAGCATCTCTGGCTAGGGCGTGACAAGCTTCACCTTTGTGACCATAGTTGTGACAATACTCACATTCCAAGGGTGTGGGAGGTGGAAGTCTGAATCTGGTCCTCCTCCTTGGTTCTCTAGCTTGTTTAATGATCTCTTTATTACTCCTCATTGGAAGTTCATGAGTAAGGTATCCACCTTTGACAAACTGCCTTTGATTCGAACTGGAGCTCCCTCGATCATAGCCAATACCATGTCTGTCACCATGAGATTTTCCAGCAGAAATTATTTCATCAAGAGTTCCTTTGCCTTTGTTAAGCTTGCTGATCAATTCTTCATCACTGGTTACTTTGGCATTCAACACTTGAACCTGTTCAGTGAGTGTGGTCACCTGTTCTTCGAGTTCAGTCTTCTGATTGAACATGACAGTGACCTGCTCTGTAAGTTCTCCATTGGCAACTGTGAGCTCATGAACATGTTTGGCAAGTTTATCTCTTTTGTTGGACAACTACACTGAACTTGGCTCCAAGATGTGTACAATATTGCTCAGCTTATCTCTTTCATTGTAGGCATCTGTTAACTCTTCCCTTTGAGCAAAATGTTTCACTTTGAGATCCTCAAATTCACTTTGCAATCTCCTGAATTCTTCATCCTTATCTTCCAACTTGTTATATATCTCATTATATTGATCATTGAGTGCTTCGAAACTCTCGTCTCCTTTCCTGTCAGAATTAGAAGAAGAACTATTTTGACAATATACAGAAGTGATACAAACAGGAAGGTTACCATTGTTGTCCGATTCAGAATCTGACTCAGAATCTGAGTCCCAAGAGCCAACAAATGCTACTCTTGTTACATCATCACGATCACTATCACTGGAGCTTGAACTCTCTTCATTTCTGACACTCTTCCTCCTTTCTAGTCTTTTCATTGAAGATCCTTCTCCATTCTTCTTTCCACATTTTTTGAACATCTTATCCCTAAGGATCCTGGCAATGCGTTTTGAGAGCTTGACCAAGTCCTCCTCATCATCATCTGAACTCGAATCATCAGCAGAAGGTTCAATCTGAGATTTGGACTCCACCTTGAAAGCCACAGACTTCCCTGTAAAGTTTTTGCAGTGGTCCGTCTCCCATGACTGTAAGATCCCCATCAGTTCATCAACAGCTATGGTGACATAGTTTCCTTGCAATTCAAGAGCGACAATTTTGGCATTGAATCTCTCAGGGAGAGTACCTACAATTTTTCGAACTATCTCCTGGGAGGAGTAGGTCTTACCAAGCTGTTGAGCCTGGTTGGTTAGAGTACGAATTCTACTGAAATAACTATTGATAGACTCATGCTCATCCATGACAAGTTTATGAAATTGAGCTTCAATAGAAATGATTTTAGAAGTTCTAACAGGAGCCGAACCTTCATGAAAGTTTACCAGTATCTCCCATGCTTCATAAGCAGTGGTGCAGGTAGAGATCAAGCTATATTGGTCCTCGGTCACTGCACTGAAGATAGCATGTAGTGCCTTGGAGTTCATGTTACAGTTGATCCTATCCCCTGCAGTCCATTTCTTTTTGTCTTTAGGCTTGGCAACACCATCAATAGTCACCGAAGGGGGTTCATAGTTTGTGAGCACTGCATCCCAAGCCCTATCATCGGCTGACATAAAAAAAGAGCGCATCCTATTCTTCCAGAAGGAAAAGTTTGTCCCATCGAGCAGTGGCGGCATGTTGAATGACCATCCTTGACTCATCTTGCTGTTTGGATCTCTCTTGAAAGAGTGTAGCTCTGATACCAATTGTTAGGTCCACGGATCTAGCAAGATGTATTCTTTATGCAGTGGTTCTGTGCAACGAGTTCAGTCTAGCGCAATGAACACACAGATTAAACAAAACCAGTGTAAACCAGTAAACATGCACAGCGGAAGAAAGAACAAATAATCAACCAGCAAGCATAAAGAACATAAATGAGACACAATGAGTTGTTGACCCAGTTCGGCCTTTCGGCCTACGTCTGGGGGATACCAATCCAGGAGGATATTTTACTATGTGTTTCAACTATGGTTTACAACCACACACATGAGCAAAATATGAAAGATGCCTTCACTCCGAACTCCAAGTGGACAGTTGTAATGACCAAAAACCTCCAGCCTTTCGTGTAGAAAATTCCCTTCTACTTCAACTCCCAAAGCTTCCCTGCTTTGAGTTCCCCTTGAAGAAACCTGTGAAGCACTCCCTCCAATTTGAGAAGATATGATCTTTGAAGAGTGGTCTTCTAGTAAAGCCTTGGACTTATCCCTTTAAATGTATTACCAAAACACTTAAAAGGTTCTGAACACAATCCTTACCGAGACGTGTCCAAGGCACTTCGGTTTAGCAGCAACAAATCGATATCTTTGAACAAGAGGCTGCCAATCGAAGATCTTTCAACTCAAGATGAACACTTGGAGTTTGAGAGTTTTTTTGTATGTAAGATAGTTGAAAAAATGAATCTCTGTTTTCAACTCTTCTGAAAACTCTTTTAAACAAAAATCCCAACAGACAGATTTCAATAAGTGACAAATTTGAAAAAGAGCTATTGGGGATTTTCTTTGTTGAGTGTAACAGCTATATTTCTGATTTGACAGGAATTCCCTGCAAGAAAAAGTTAGTCTATATCCTCCCTTATCAGAAAAGAGCCATTGAGAACATTGCCAGCTGGATCTCTGCAAAACTCTCCATATTTCAAATTTTGAGCGCACTGCAGCAGAGGTGATTCCATCGAGTAGGTTCGATCATCGGTTTTGAACTTCTGTCAAAACACAGAACCCAACAAAAGTGACCGTACGTATTTATCATTTTTATGTAAGAGTTAAGAATGATTTTGAATTACTAGTGAGCTTAAAGAATAAGATGTCTTCCAAAACAGTTTCTTACATTAAAGTGATTAGAAGCTCCTCCTCATCATCATTACTCCAGCCATCAAAGGTTGTGCTTGTGCATCAAATATTCATGAACTTGGATACAATTAAAGTGTTGACTATATATAAGCAACTAGCAAGTATTGTTAAAAATTAATTGTTCGAATTCCCTCGTGGAATGGGACGGATAAAAATTATGGTATTTAATCATTTAGGTTGTGCACTATGCAGCTTCTGAGAGTTTTAATTTCTCTACAAAAAAAAAAAAAAGCCTTGTTCTTTACACAAAGAAATTCTGAAGGTTGTAGCTGCCGGAAAAGGTTTGCAAACAAAAGCTATGGTTACTAGCTTTCAAGAATTTTTTAAACTATTTTCCATGTAATTAGTTCTGTTTTTAACTAAATCACCTCTAAAAAATACCTTATACGTAGTATAAAATTAACAATTCCAACTCATCAAAATCTAACGTTTCTAAAGCTTCAATTCTCAGTAGCTCCAACTAGTTTTGCCAAATGTACCGAGAGAAAAAATTGAATGTGCCGGCAAATGGGTGTGAGAGCCCAAGCCACATAAATTACAAAGGGGACACGATCAGGGGACCAGGTGGAAATCGAACCCTCAACCATAAGGTTGAACGTCAGGGGACACGATCACTAGGGAAGTCCCCATTCTAAAGTTTTAATTGTTTGATCGTTCTACTCTACTGTTATTTCTTATTTATGTTAATGAGTTGTAAGCCTACTTGATTCTTTATCGAAACTTATCTTCCTTTCATCAGATCAAATTATGAAACTAAATATGCTACTTTCTCGAGTGTAGGTAGGCGTATCATGGGTCCAGTTAGGGTGCAATCAACAAATCCCACAGCACATCAAGGCAGCGATCTGAAGCGTCCATTTAAAATCCAAGGGTTGTAAATGAAAAAGGGTATAATTGTCATAACACAATAATAGTTCATTTTAAAAACAATGCATTTCAGCGATATGACAAGTATTTAGACATGTTATCATATCTAATATTTGATAACTCTATATTTAGTATGTTATCATATTTATTATTTGGTAAATCATATTAAATATTTGGTAATCCATATCTAATATTTCAAATAATATCTTTTTATAATCAAATATACGTATCAAATTTATTAACAGATCATTTCAGCGATCTTACCAAAAACAATTAAGTGATGCTATAAAATATATTTCAGGGACCACAAGTAGAGGAATTCAGCGACAGTATCTAGCATAATTCAGCGATGGTACCAAGAATAATTCAGCGACGCAACCTAGAATGATTCAGCGATACTATCAAAAACAATTATGTGATGCTACCAAAAATAATGAAGGGATGCTATCAAATATATTTCAGCGACCGTATCTAGCATAATTCAGCGATGATACCAAGAATAATTCAGCGATACGCAACCTAGAATCATTCAGCGATGCTACCAAAAACAATTCTGTGATGCTATAAAAAATAATGAAGGGATGCTATCAAATATATTTCAGCGAGATCAAGTAGAGTAATTCAGCGATGGTACCAAGCAGAATTCAGCGACGCTACCAAGAATGATTCAGCGATGCTACCAAAAACATTTCTGTTATCATATCTAATATTTGGTAAATAATATCATATCTAATATTTGGTAAACCTATATTTAGTATGTTATCATATCTAATATTTGGTAAATAATTCATATCTAATCTAATATTTTCAAATAATCATCAACGAATGGTAACAAATATATTAATAGATAATTTCAATCATGCTACAAAAAAACAATTTAGTGATGCTATAAAAAAATATTTAAGCGACACTATCCTAGAAGAGTTCAGCATTCAGCCACATTACACAGAAGAATTCAGCGATTCTACAAAGAAGAATTCAGCGAGGCTGTCAAGAAGAATTCAGCGAGGCTGTCAAGAAGAATTCAGCGATGCCATGAAGAACAATTCAGCGATGCTATGAAGAACAATTCAACGACTCAACTAGAATATTTCGGGTACGTTTTCATGAACAATTCAATGACTTTATTTAAAAATATTTCAGCGACGTATATCTATGTATAGCAGCATAATTAAGCAAATTGGAGGGTAGTATGAGATCAATCCTTGAAATGCAAAGAAGAAGAGAAGAAGAACGGAAGAAGAATGGAAGAATTAGCGTTCACAAACTAAATGTAGCAAATTTACTATTTTAACCTTTAAGTTAATCTCAACCATCAAATTATAAATTAAATCAATGGCTGCGATGTACCGCAGTACATCAAGTCAAAATGCTTAGTCGCACCCTAACGGAATTGGGCGTATCATATAATAATAATAATAATAATAATAATAATAATAATAATAATAATAATATTAATAATAATAATAATCTATATCTATATCTATCTATATCTATATCTATATAATATAATATATATAAAAACAATATCCCTTATGAACAGTAACCTACTCTTATGAACAGTAACCTATCAATTCTCTCTCACAAAAATCCCCATATGAACAGTAACCTACCTATTTACTCAACATTTACTTTCTGCACGTAACCCAATACACATTTCTAATGAACAATAACTCATCAATAACTCAAAATGTGTACAAGAAAAAATTCTAAAAATTTGATATTTAAAAACTACATGATGAGACGAATCTAACGAGATCCCACTTGACTATGTTTTTTTCTTATATAGATGTTGTATAAGCATTAGTCAAAGTTGAATAATAAACCGTAGCAAAAGTCAATTCATTTTCACTATAAAAATGAAGGAATTATAATTTTTTTTTAAAAAAGATATAGTGCACTTTCAAAATATAGAAGAACCACATTCGAGCGAAAGACACGTTAGATAATTTAATTTCATTAATTATTATAGATAAAGAATACTACCAAATAAAAGATGTAATACAAACTTTATTGGTTGATAGTTGAATAATAAATAGTAGCAAAAATCAATCACTTTTGACTAAAAATGAAGGAATTATTAAAAAAAAAATAATGCACTTTCAAAATATAGGAGAACCAAATCGAGCGAAATCCACATTAGATAATTTAATTTTATTAATTATAAAGAATACTACCAAATAAAAGATGTAACAAAAAACTTTATGGGTTGATAATATATTTATTCTTTAAATATAGTGTCAATATTTGTTATTATTCTTAACGAATACTCTATTAATTGAATTTATAGTTAAAGAATATATTGTAAATTATTAATAAGTATTTTATAGATTGATATTATATTCATTAACGAATAGCATATTTGTATTAGATAAATTAAATAAATTAGATAAATTGCAATACGACAATAAGTCAATGAAACTATAGTTATTTTAATTTGTCAATGGATTCATTTACAAGAGTACTTATATTTTTTCTAATTTAATTTGGAAATATCTACATCTTTATGAAATTTCTAATATCTCAACGCTTTAGGGTGAATCAATATCAATAATCAATTGTCGAGTACATTACGATTTTACGTACTTTCTTTGTGAATGTATGACATTAGAGTCGTGAGTAGAAAGGTTTTTATCTTTGCTTTTTCATTTTTTTTGTCTTTTCAACTATTGTTTGTAGTATAAGTATTTTTTAAGATGCTAAATTGTAATATATAAATATTGGTAATGACATATGTTGGTCGATTTCTATGCAATGTATAGATGTACTCATGTAATGCTTAAAATAGTTTAAGGATGTTGGTGAATGTAATCGATTCAATTTTATTTGTTAAATTGAATAATTTTAATCATATTGTCCATAATTTCCGCCCATTGGGCAGGGAAGTACTAGTAATAATAATAATAACCACCCTAGCATTCTATCAACATCGAGCAATACGTGTCACATTATAACTTTTTCATCAATATTAGACAGTACGTGCCAAGATAAAATTAATACAAGATGAATAATACTCTCCAAGGATTATTAAATCTGAGAATGAATTTCATGGAAGAATAAGACAAGCAAGAAAACAGTGGGAGAGGAAAGTACAACAGTTGATTATACTATTGTCTATTTGAGACATATCATCACTATTCACCACAGTCACAGATGCGAAGGACCAGAAATAATTTGGAGGGACGTGAATATATATATATATAATTTTCATTTTTTTCATAGACACAAACTTAATACTAATACACACACATTTCTGAGATATATAATTTGCTCGGAATCTCGTCGTGGTCGATGAATACAACAATGCCAGAGGGGACGCTGTCCTAACCCCTAACTGTTGATAAAACCGCCGCGTTTCAATAATCATTCCTTTCGTTCCTCATACTAGCTACTATTTGCTGAAAGTTGCACTTTTGGTCCTTTCTTAAAATATTTGTATTTTGTAAATGAATGTTTAAAGATGATGGAGGATGGGTGACCACAACACAATTAGGGATACGGGAAAAGATAAACTAGAATTCAATTAAGACCATTTGGTTTGGCGGAATATTTTTGTATGATTTGCAATTTGTTGTGGATTTGGATTTGGAAGATTTATATTTGATAGGATTTAATTCTTTTACATGTTTACTTTGCAGGATTTCAAATTCAGAAAATATACAAAATATATATATATATATATATATATTTTACGAAGCCGAAGCCAAGAAAGAACAAGAAAAAAAAAAAAACAAAGGAAAAGAAAGCAACACGCAAAGAAGGAAACCGACATAGACAAACTATACTAGATTAAATACGGGGAACCATATACGCCGGAGTAGTCCGCTGCCAAATCTCCTCACACAAAGTGTGGCCGGAAGGCCTATGTGATGTAGAACGCTTTCTTCGATCCTCCATGCTTAGCTAAGAATCCGCCACATAGTTGCCCTCGGTGAGGACATAAGTATCACACAAAATTAGGTAGCTTGGGTCGGAGAAAATAAAGGGACGGAGAAAATAATTTTTTGGGGGTTTTATTTTAGACTATAGAACATGGCCCGCATGTTTTTTTGGATGACGCTGCTCCACATGAATTTTATATGAGATTAATTATTTTCACTTAAGATTTTAATATTCTAAATAAATTTTTTGGAAGGGTTTCAAAATTTGTATATTCAATTTGTACACTGAATTAATGGTTTTTAAACTTGTACATCCCCTGTCCTGAGAAATTTTATTCATAGTCTAGTTCCTCTTATTTAAAAAGCTAAGGTCTCGTTTGATTGGTCTTATCTAAATTGTTTAATAAAAAGCGAATAACAATATTCGATAAAAGCAATCAAGCAGGGCTTAATTGTTTTTCTAATCTATGCATAAGATGTTTTACAAAGGTATGATTGCTTCAATAGCTATTTAACTTATCATACACTAATTATTCATTGCTAAGTAATTAGTGAATAGTTATACTATATATTAAACCATGCATTGTTAAATTATCAAGCCATGGTGATCAAGTATAGTATTTAAAAGTTAATATAATCATCCTGTTTTCAAGCAATGATGATTAAATTAGTGACACTAATCAACCACTCAAGCTATATACCAAACACAGTTTTCTTGAGTGGTATTAGGTTCTAGCAGTTTAAGTAAATGTCTTAAGTTCGAGCCTTTGCGTATGTATAATTGTGTTGTGTGGAAGAGGCAACCCTACAATACCCACCAAATTCTCGAGGGTTTGTTTTGGGCCCAATGAGACCTGTGATACCAGGTAATTTACCAAAAAAAAAAGAAAAAGAAAAAAAGGAAAAAAAATACTCAAGCCATGGCCTAAATGCATGAACGCTTTTTGCTTAAAAATTTATGAGAGTTTGTCACAAATGACAGAAATAATCCGAAGGAATAAGGGTTGGTGGATATTTGGACTCCTAACAATTAAATTAAAAGTCGATGACTTGACCATTATGTAAAACACTTCATTACAATGTTATTATATTTGTTTTTGCTTAACAGCCTATACAAGCTAGGAAATGATGGTGGGAGTCCATGCTACCAAATTATAAAGAGAATAAAAAGGGAGGAATAAGGGCCGGGTGAGGAATCGAACCCTCAACCTATAGGTTGGGAGTCTAGGGACTTGACCACTAGGATAAGTCATCATCCCCAATGTTATTACATTTCAATTGCTGATTAAAAATACTTTAGAGGTTAAAGGGAAAAAAAAAAGAAAAAGAAAAAAAAAAAAAAGAATGAAAGCCCAAAATGCGAATCAGCTTGTTCATCAGTCATGACATTGAATTGGCCAGCTAAAATAAATGTTTTGGGCTCTGTTTTCAAAAACAAGTGTAATAATTGGACTGGACCTCGATACCTACTCATTAAATTCAGGAGTCATTCACGGAAAATACGTACGCCACATATTTTTTTTTTTATTTTTTGGTTTTTTAAAATTAAATTTTATTGGTGAGTGAGCTAGAGATTAGAGAATATCGAGTTGAAAGCTGAGTGTCCAATACAGATGTTTGTATAATAAATTAAAGCACAAATGATACAATGAGACAAAAAAAACAATGAGCACGATACAGGATATGAATCTATCAGTGGATTCGATGAAGGAGAACCCACACGAGAAAACTTGGCAGTTAGCAATGGTAATGGCAGCTCTTGAGCTCAAACAACAATGTTTCATGCCTGCCAAACTGGAATGACAAAATTTCAGTAAGTATTTATATTGAAATAAACAAGATAATTTTTCTTTTTGTTTTTATTACCATTGATGTTCGTGCATAAAATAATATGGATAGTGGGAGCGCAATGCCACACAAATCATAAAAGGATAAAGGAGGGGACAGGGGTTTGGGTGGGGATTAGGGATGTACACGGCTCGGGTAGGGTACGGGTCGAACACCTACACTGATCACCATCCAAAATCTAATTACCCTACCCTTTTACTCGAAAGCACCGGGTAGGATTCGGGTGATACAAATCGGGTATACAGATTATTCGCGGGTAAATGGACCCGTAATCATCGTGCTAGACTAGTTCATTCAACCCCAAACCCAACATCATGCTCAAGCTCTGCGTTGTCCTCAGGAGTATCTATAAGAAAAGACAGTTGGAGAGTGTCAGTATAAGATACTGAGAAGAGTAGAAATAGTTGGGAAAAGGGGAAATAGGGAAATAATATATAATGAACATTAAATGCAAAAATAAATAATTTAAACATCACAACGTCTCATACCAGTGCTTCAACCATGTCATACACTGCAAAATAATATAATAAAATGAATGATGAATGAAATGGAACGTTCTATAGTGACTACCTATCCTAAATTCATCACTGAATATGACTAGCGCACGTCGTAATATCATGGCCGGCATTCTTCCCCAATAATGGTCCACCAACCCCTTAACGGTCGGAAGAGATACGTACAGTGCCCCTGCCGCAAGCACAAAAGATAAATAAGTGGACTTACGGAGCTGGCATCCCCAAGAATCGAACCAGCAGTTAGCAGGCCTGGCCCAACATCAATAACCAGAATTAGATTCTCGAAAGCATACCATAGAATTCACAACCACAAAATACATGCCCAGTTCTACCACTCGAAAGCATAATTTCCAAGATTAACAAATCTTATATTTAGAAATAAATTTTGGAGTTTGCCAAGCCCCTCGTACCGGCTCTCAGGTCATAACAATAACACAACAGATTCATCTAACGAAAAATTCTAATTCTAAGGCAAGGTAGATCTTCCTAATTCCAATACCAATGCGCAAACACATACTTCACAAGTATTTACTCATGCCAGGATCATACTTTAAGCATAGGAACATTTAATTGGTGAGAAAATACGAAGAAAGCATAAAAATTGGAGAGGGAAGTGGGCTGGCGCGCAACTTGCGCGCTAAATGCACCTCTGGCGTCGAAGTCTGGCAGTGGCGTGCGCTAGCTGCAGGACAACACAGACCTGGCGCATTCTGCCAGCAGAAAATGTTGTATGCCACCTTCAAGCCAACCTCACCCCCTACAATCTAATTTCTACCTTTGCCTTATACAATTGATGATCCACAAGAGCTCCCCAAGCCTTCCAAACACCAATAGCAAATTACATTACAAGTTTAGATCCCAAGTTTATCAAATAAGAACAACAAGCATGCAATAGATATTGAGATAAGTCCCTCAACATTACCAACCAAGAAAATCCAAGAAGGGACTCACCTTAGCTCCTACACTAAGAATCATGTTCCAAACTAAAGATTTAAACTCCAAATCAAGCAAATCTACCAGAAATCCGCCACCAATTGAAGCTTTGAGGTAAAACCCCGCTGCAATGCCCCCCGACAGCCTTTACACTATAACTCCTATAGGGCTGTTAAAAAGCTTGCCTAGTTTTTCCTACCGAAAGCGCACGGTATCAAGCTGCAATATTTATTTTTATTGTCGGGATCGTTCAATAGAGAGTTACACGATAGAAGTGTTTTAATAGAATTATTAGCTCTAGAATCTGTCTCTACTCTTGATTTAAGAATGTTGTAATGATGATTACTAAAGAATACTGCTGAAATGTAAATGCTTAAAGCTGTAAACGTAGTAAAGAGAACAATTAAAATGATGTAGAACATTATGATTATATTCATGTGTTTAAGATGTCACAGACCAAATCAAATGAAATAAGAATATGATGAGAATGTCATACTTCGTTGGCTAAAACATAATGAAAGTCCATTGAGATAGAAAAATCCTTTATACAACTTAATCAAATCTTCATGTCTTAAATCACTTCCCAAGACAGGTACTTATGATTCAGTGTCATGACATTCTAAGCTCTGAAATCATGGAATACTATCATCACAGAATGATCGGTCAGACTCTTTCTGTGAGAAAAGCTTTTCAGAATTGTCACTTAATCTTTTTCTTTCAGACTCAGATTAAGCCTTTGACAACTCGAGGTCACTTCTAAATCATACTATATTCATCTGAACTTGCAGTTGTTCTTTTTATTACTCTAATCAAACTGATCTTATGATCCTGTATTGGATATCCTCTACAACAAGTGAAAAAGCAAGTATTTAAATCTATCATCCAATGTTTTCATAGGACTTGTTTCCTCAGAGTAATTCCTACAAGTATTCTTAAGGAATAATAATCTTGTAAGTATATCAAGATGAAATCGCTATTCAAATTCATTGACTTATCCAGACTACTCAGATTTGTATAAATGGTTTAGCTCGAGAAATCTCTGTAAACAGTTCCAAATATCCATGATTTGACTCAGGATTAGTAGACTGTAAGAGAAATATTTAATCTCCTACTCATAGCATATAGTGATAACTATAAAGCCATGAACCCTGGAAATTAATCTTCCTGATACTCTACTAATTATTAGGACAAAAGATGGTTTTTGAAACATCT
Source organism: Hygrophila difformis (assembly GCA_030278955.1). Lineage (NCBI taxonomy): Eukaryota > Viridiplantae > Streptophyta > Magnoliopsida > Lamiales > Acanthaceae > Hygrophila > Hygrophila difformis. The sequence continues at coordinate 37,387,846 of JAOANR010000002.1, read as the reverse complement.
TTCCCTTTTAAACGACAGGTACTAAATGCCCAACTAAAGAACGAGTTTCTTCTTCATTAATCCTGAGTAAATAATGATTGAGAAAACCTATATCATCATCTTTCTCAATGTACCAGTTAATAATACGAATTGCAGATATGAATTGTGAGTCTGTCATTATGAAGTAAGATTACTCATCATATACTGGGAAATATCCCAAAATATTATATGTATATGTAGTATTATATGTATAAAGAAATGTTGAGGGTTCTGAATCCTCTTAATCAAAATGCAAGGGTGCTTCCAAAATATACATCGGAAACTAGAATAATTAGGAAATAACTTTCCCAAGAAAAAGGATTTGAGAAATAACTCTGCAAAATAAGTGTCCAAAGTAGCTCGCAGTAACTACTTTGGGTTTCAAACTATGAACATTCCAATTTTCCGCACGCTATGTCTGTACAGCGTGGAGGGAGTTAATATTCAAAGAATGTTCCTCAGATTTTGTTTATACAAAGAACTGAATGCCTCGCAATAATTTCTGTAAGAATGCGGCGAGGTACTCAATTCCTACTTATAGATAGGGGTTATATATGTATAAGAAGTAAAAGTGACTAGTTGATACCTTGTAAAATGGATATCAATTTTATTGCTATTATAGGTTGATCCTCTCGCTTTGTCAGATTGACATCGCGTGAGTATTAGAATAGCCTTTGTCATAACAAGTTTATCTGGATATTTCCTCGCGTCATCTTTTAGGATGAAGCGAGAATTTATCCTTATGTTAAGTAAATGATCAGTATTTATAACTGTCATAACTACCTTCTGGGATTTCCGTTTAGAAAATTATGAACATAGAATCTTTTGCATCTAAATTCATGAACTCAAAGCTATTGATTCTTAAAGATTATCAAGCAATGATTAACACTGCATGGGTCTCTAGGAACCTTTTAGAGTTCTAAACATTAAACACTATAATTCTCCTCTTATTCTGTGATCATAACATAACACCAACAGAAAAACAAATGAATTCTTAAATCTGCTAGATCATACCTAACTCGGCTACAATATCCAAATTTCTTGCGTAATTGGAACGAACAATTTACGAATTAAAAATATGGAAGTGTTACGATCTTTGAGAATCGAATTAGAGATATGATGCAAAATCCGAATTGAATATCGAAGTTGAGGTTTATACTCTGCTGAAACAGAATTAAGAAATAGAAATGGAAACCAGAAAGATAAGAAATTCACAATCTGATTAACTGATCATTCTTCATGTTTCTCGAATAACAAAGAATTAAAAACGAATACACCTGGAAATCTGATTGCTATCAGAATAATGCAAAAATGAGCGAACGAGTCGGAAGTTAGATGATGATCGTCGTGATGGATGAACATGTGATCCGAAAGCAATTCTCCTCCCAGGGTATCCTCAAGCTAATCTAACAACTATTTCTTAAAGAAATCTACTACAAAATCAAATTACAAATCTACTACGGAATCGAATTACAAATCTGAAGAACTCAAAGTAAATTGCAGGGAAAATTAAATCCTAACCTACCTACTAAACTCTAAAAAGTGGACTGGAGAGTAAAATCGAGCTATTCTCTTCAATCTCCCGCCTGCTGAGCTGATTCCCCCAAGGGTCTTATTTATAGATGGATGTTGTAACTGCTTGAGCCTTGGATGATAACCGCTCGCATCAGAATAACTCTCCTCTCGCTTTGTCCAGTTCCTTCAAAGCGAGAGTTCAGAAACTTAATCATCATTCTCAACAAGGCGAGGTCTTTCAATTTCTCCAAGGAATCTGCTTCTCGCCATGATGGATAAAACTTCTGTCTTGCACAGATTTTCTCCCCTCGCGATGTCAAACAATCATCGCGTGGGCTTCAGCATCTGCACATTTTCCTTAAAATCTTCTCCTGACTTCAAAGACAAGCCCTCGCACCATTCCTTTTCTTTCCTCGCTATGTCCTTTCCTCCTACTGCTGCTTCCCAGCTTAACTTCCTGCTAAATGACAAAGCGTGGATCAGTTTGATAAAAACACAGCGTGCGAGACTTTTTAAAGAAAACTTTAGAATTTCAAGCCATTTTCAGTGTAATTCCAACTTCTTCACAATCTTAATTCTTCTTCCATCTTTTCTGATCCTCTATGAATATTCATCAAAAATCAATGGAATTAAGAACAAAAGAACATGACTAAGACACTAAATTGGACGCAAATGACAGTCATAAAAGGCTGTCATCACCATCCTCACATTTAGAAACACTTGTCCTCAAGTGGTAAGAAACTTGTAAAGTTTCAAAGAATAAGTCCAATTAGTGGCTTCTGGGATTAAGATGTTCATGTAAGATTCCACTGGATCACTACCTTCTCTTTTCCAACTATTTCAGGCTCAACTCTTCCAACTGATTGATGCTTCATACCTGACTTGAAATTCACCAGATTTCATGAAAACATTATCAAGAGTGATTTGCATTTATGTGAATTATTGTTCTGCTTCTTAGTTAGTCAGACTTCTCTTCTCACGCTCAATCCTGTCCAACTCATGTGCATATCTTGTATTCTTAAATGAAATACACTCTCTCTTTTTTATCAAGGGGTGGCCTTCCGTGGCTTTCAATAGCTCGGTTTCACATTATTAGGAGGAGTCGCATGGCCTGACATTGCAGATGAAACTTCAACTCCCCTGCCCTTGATTCTGCTTTTTTTTTAGAGTTCTTCAACTTATAAATCAGAGGGGCAGCTGTGCCAGCTACTTATATCCACATTATTTTACCACGTCTGTTTCTGAAATTTCCCTTGCTCTCTTTTTCTCTCTCTCTTTTTTTTTTTCAAATATGCACACTCATCTTCCAAGAGAGACTAGATTAGATCAATCCTCTTAACCTTGTGCAGTTGTTGTTTATAGTATGCAAATCACTAAGGTTAATATAATCATAAAACCTTCAAACTATTTATCCAGTAATGACATCAATCAATCTCAGAGCTTACAGCTAAAAACAGTTTTCAAGAGCGGCTCATGCTTGCAGTGAAAATCTATAAAGTAGATGTCTCCACAGGAACCACTTTTAAACTCATCTTCTATTCCTTCATCAGTTTATTAGCCTCCCTGAGTTTATTATTATTTTTATGATCCTAGCTTGAAATTCAATACTATGATACAACTTCATATTAATTCTATCCTAAGTTATATTAAAATGAATGGAAACAGGAAAGAAATAAAGAAAAAGAGATTGCAATTAAAAAGAAAAAGAAGGTTTCAGAAAACTCTCCTGTGATCTCAGGATGGTCCTGCATCATTGTCTGGATCTTTGGGTGGTATGGATGGAGATTTCTTTAGATCCGAGACTAGGTTGGCAAGGATGTCTACCAATCTCGTACTATTATACTGCTCCTGCCTCCTCAGCTCCATATCCCTTTCTCGTTCCTGTCTTCTTTCTTCAAGTTCTTCTCTTCTCAGCCTTTCAAATCTTTCCATTTCTTCCCTTCTCATTCTTTCCTGTCTATCCCATTCTTCCTTCCTTATCTTTTCTTGCCTCTCCATTTCCTCTTTCCTGAGTTTTTCTTCAGTTTGAATCCTGACATGCTCAAGTTCAATCCTCTTCTGCTCCATTTCTCTTTGAACATGCTTGTCTTCTGACATAGTTTTCACTAGCACCTCCATGGACTGTGCAAAACTTTGGATTGAAGTACTCATATTCTGAGATTCATCCACAGATACTGTGTTCCTCATTGGTTGTCTCAAAGGTTGAGATGGTGCAGAAGTGTTCTCAAACTCCTCATCTTCTGGAATAGGATTCAATGCAGGAGATGGTGCTACAGTCTTTGTCCTTTTTACTGCGGTTCTTGACTGATATGATCTTGATTTTGAAGGAAGATTGACCCTTTTTGTTTTAGGAGATGGCACCTTTGATCCTGATCCCTCGGAAGTTTGTTCCTCTAAATCCGGCATTTGGTAAACCAATTCTCCCCTCAAAGTGTCTTCTGGTAATGGAATAGGAGGATCTATCTTTATGATCTCTGGTAAAAATGGTGTGATTGAAACTCCTTGTTTCTCACAGAGTCTTCTGATTAAATTTGGATAGGCCAATGCTGCATCTTCTCCAACTCTTGACTTGATGACATTGAGGACATGGTGTGCAGCACTGCATTTCCTTCCTGACCATAACAATGCAAATCCCTCGAAAGTTCCGGCTGAAGGTCCTTGAAAATTTGTAGTGGGTCTGAGCTTTGAATAGTAGAAATCAAGTGTTGGCAGGTACTCAGGCTTCAAATTCTTCAATGGAATCTTATTCTGCTCAGTTCCTCTATGTGTTGAACAGAATCCCAGTGCCATTTTTCTAGCATTAACAAGTTTATTTCCTTGAGTTTTCTTCCTCAAAAGAACCTCAGACTTAACTTCTGGCTGTTCTAACAAAGGTGCCTGTATCAGATCATTTAGAGTTTCTACAGTGACTTGCACTGTTTTCCCTCTAATCCATGTTGTTTCTGCCTCAACATCAAAGTTAGCATAGAACTCCCTGGTCAGTTCCACATAACCACATTTGTTATTGTGTCTCATGAAAATGTCCCATTCATTGATCCTCCTCCAGTAGTTGATACACTTATGATCCAGCCACTTGGGATGAAATCCTTTGTCCGGAACAATCATTTTGGACATCCCCAAGTAGTTCTCCAATGCCTCCTTTCTTCCATTAAACTTAATCTTGATTTCTTCTTCTGTGAATTCAGTCCTCTTTTCAATGCTATCAGGGATTGACAACCTCACCTTTGGACTATTCTTCCCCCAATAAGTCGAAGGTAGCAATTCTGGAACATCTTTTCCAGGGGATGATCCTTCAGACGTATCTGATTCATTTCCCTCGGATTCTTGTGCTTCTTCCTGCTCATCCCCAGCATTCTCATTTCCTTCTTCTTCTGTTTGGCCTCCTTCTTGAGCAGGTTCCACGTTTTCTTCATGAACTTGTTCTGAGTTTTGCTCATGGTCAGGCTCTAGATGTTTTTCTTGAACTCTATCAGTGTCATCATGTTGTGAATTGCCTATACCTGAATCATGCATTAATGACGTGCTGGTATCTACCTTCTCAGTAACTTCCAGGCTATGCTGATTTAAGATCTCTGTGGGATCTTCCTGTACAGGTTCGTTCAGTAGAAGAGGAATAGCAGTAGGTTCTGAATCTAGAAATCCTTTGATTCCAAAATATTCTTCTGCTTTCTTCTTCTGTTCTGCGGCCCATTCAGGATCATTCATCCTTGCAATTGCTCTCTGAACTACTTCATCCCTGACTTGAGGTGGAAGGAGCCATTGATTCATTTGATTTTCAGCATTCGTCTGTGTTCTGAGATATTGACTGACAGTGTCTTCTACAAAATATTTTCTCTGCTGAACTTCTTGAGTTTCATTCCTCTGCACTTCTTCTTCATAAGCTTGAATTGCTAATGGAGATGGTTCCATTACTTGGTCAGAATTTATTTGTTGTTGGATTTCCTCTAATTCTAACTCAAGTTTAGCTGCATATTCACTTGCTTGTTCTACTGAGGTGCGTGCATTCCCTCCTTCTCTAGCCAGTTTTCTGAACTTTTTAATCAGTCCTTCCAGAGAGTAAGTCATGTTCCCTAATGTAGTTCCATGCAAGTTCATATCTTCAAAAGTTTGTAAGTCTTCAAGTGACTGTTCCTGAAATGTGTCTGCCACTGATTTCTCAATTTGATTCACAAATTCTTGCTCATCTGCAGTTTGTTCTGGTGGTACATCTTGTTCAGTTTCTTTTTCTGAAAATTCTTATAAATCAATCTGACTTTGAATAAGATCCCTTTTAACCTGAGCTTGCTGATCTTCATCTTGCCCTTCTCTATCATCGTTTTCAGCAATCTGAACCTGTTGGAGATCAGTGCTCGGTTTAGTTGATCCTTGTTCATCAGGATGATGTTCTTCAATACATGCTCTCCAGCCTTCTGGATCTATGTCTCCCACTTCCAAATTAGTATAAGGAGTGAGCTCCAACCTCTCTGTGTAGGGAACTATCCCTAGAGTTGGTTCGACTTTTTCTTCTTCAGAGCTGGTGTCAGGTACCACATACTTAGGCTTCCTGGCTTTCATCTTTATCCTGAATTTCTTAACAGGTTTTTCAGGTTCTTTCTCTTGTTGCTTTTCTTGCTCAAGAGTGGTTTCCAATTGTTCTACATTCTCCAGAAGAGACCCTTGCTGCTTAAGTTCTTCAGGATCAGTTTCCTTCTGATTAGAGGGTAACTTTCCTCTCCTTTTATAGGTAATAACTTCTTTCTTTTCTTGGGCTGATTGTAGAATCTCAACATCTTCGTCCATTAAGTCCTTTGTCAAGTCCAAAATTTCCTTGGCTGCCAGGTCATCTTCATTCTTCCTCTTCTTTGGAATTCGGCTAGTCTCCTTAGATCTGCTTGTCTCCACCTTCCTCCCAGTCCTTTTCTTATCTATTGGTACTTCATCTGAAGTGCTTGAACTGAGATTGTGTGACTTTCTCTTTTTGGTGGATACTTTCTTTTTACCTTTCTTGTCTTGAGTTCTCATGAGTTCCTCCCATTCACGATCTGCCTTTCGCTTGTTTGCATAATAGCAATCCATACTTTCTTGCAGAATCGGATGAATTTCATCATTCTCTTCATTCTTTTCTCCCACAATAGTTGTGACCTTATCAACTACTCTCATTTTCTCAATTCTTTGCTCATCATCTGTACTGTCTTCATCTGAATCGTGCTTCTTGACATAGAAATTCTTGCCCAATCCTTTCAGCATGATATTCATTCCTTTTCTATTCAGATATTTCTCATTCCATGCATCCCAATCATCAATGATTACCTGCTGAATTCTTCCTTGTGTTTGATCAGTATAGGGTCTATGCTCCTTGTATGCATTTTCCCTGCACATAGCATCATACATAACATACTTCTCAATGAATTCTTTCTTCCTCTCTTGGACATATCCATGAACTTCCTGTTGGAGAGTTGGGGGTAATCTCTTCATGATCTTATTGGGTCTATCTGTAATGAGAAGATCTGCATCCGCTGGTGTTATTGATGGGGCTGAAACCTTCCTGAAATTTGCTATAGGTTCCAGTCCTTCATTAACAACAGATTCTCTGAAAATATTCCTTACTATATTTTGTGGTGTCTGTTTTGCATCTGATCTCTGCTTCCTGTTTTTGCCTGATCTCTCAGCTTCTCTTTCCTCTGCATCCTTAATCCATGCTTGTTGCTCTGACATCAAATCAGCAAACTCCTCCAAAGGAAATTCCTCATCAGGTTTCCTTATCAACCCTGGTTTAAGAATCCTTTTCCTTAGATCTACCCCTTTAGACCAGTTATTCATATACCTGATCCAGCTATTTCTAGCTTCCTGAAAAATTCTAAGGACATCTTTCCATACCGTCTTACCTTGTTTAGCTTTCTTGAAATAAGGCTCTAGGTCATGCCTTAAGTTGATCCGAGCATCAATAATCCTATCCAGGGCCAGATTTGTCAAGAAATTCTGTTCAACGGGTCCCTTCTTGTTCAGGAATGTTGGAGGCATGCATGCAGGGAGTGCTGCTGAGCATCATAGACTCTAGCATTCCGGATTTCATTGAGTTTGCAGCAATATTTGGTGAGTCGCTTCACATATTTTGGTAGTGGTTGAGGATCAAAGTAATCCAACTCCAGCCCTGTTTGATCTTTCGGATTGATAATTCTGTAGCATTCCTGATTTCACTCAGCCATGCACTTCCTTTCCCTTTCCAAAAGTCTTTCCAGTCTGATTTCATTAGGCAGATGCCTATCATTGATCAGAATTATCATTTGATCATCCCAAAATCTATTCATCTTATTCCAGAATGCTTCTTCTAAATCAATCTTCAACGATTCCTTTTCCTTGTCTGGTATATGTTGAAACATGAATGGATTGATATAAAAGTCTGGAGGTGAAATTTGCATTCCTGTCCATCCACCACTTTTCCGAATAGTTTCTACCATGTTAACCGTTTTCACCTTTGCCAAGAATGTTTTCTCTTTCTTATCCGATTCTATACTTCGAGCTTGAAGTTCTTCATAGGTCATCTTATGAATCCTTAAGAAATAAAAACAACTGGTAAGTTAGTGTCACCATACTCACATTTAGAGCTTGACTCTACATTTAGAGCTTGACTCTAAATGTCCAGATGATAAAAAGAAACATCACACCAGATTTCCTTTTTATATTCATCATTCTTTCCATGATATCACCATACTCACATTTAGAGATTTGCTCTAAATGTGAAGATTTCAATGCTGGCTAAGTCTACTTTAATGCAGCAAATAGCAGAAAACTTAAATTCAAAACATCATTAATCAAAAACAAAGCATAGAATTCATCAGATTCATAATATGGAATTACAAAGCATGGTGTTTCTTATGACATTCAACTTATCAATTACAAATGAGGAGGTGTCTCTGCCTCAATTCCAAATCTGAGGAACAGATTACAATGCTCAGAGACTAAGCACCTCATACAGTAAATTGACACGACTCCATAAGTATTCCTTGAAGGACCGTGCTTGTTATCATAATAGCTCCTAAGGTCACAAAGTCTCTTTTTAGGTTGTCCTTGAAAGGGTGAGATAAATTCCTCATAGCTTGATAACCACCCTCTGACTTGAAGTCGAAGATCCTTGAGTCTTCGTCTGTTCTTGCACAGAGGAGCGAAGAGCCAAATTCCCTTCTCTTGTTCTTCCCTCTCATCCTTACTTAAGAGCATAAGAGCTTTTACAGAGATGGATGGGGGGTGATTATCAGTGATTGCAGGTTTCAAGAGTTCAAATGCTGCTTGTTCATTCTTGTCTTTAACGAACAAACGCAATGCCTCATGTAACTGGTACATCCAATTTCCTGCATTTTTGCAGGTTTCAAGGAAAACGCTTTGTGTCTCTTCAAAAGTTCCCCATCCCCATGCTGAAAAATCTTCAAGAGAAGCCTTTTTCAAGACTAAAGGATGATGAGTAGCTTTTTCGAGCTCTTTGCAGACTAGTTTACAATTAAAGACAGTCTCAAGGTGGTCAAATGCCAATCTTGATAAAATGTTTCCAAGAATCTCATAAGGAAGATCTGTGATCTGAGTTTCCCCCGATCCAGATTCTTTATTGAAGTCCTTGGTTGCTTCGATGAAGTTCCAATTTCATAGCTGAATAGGATTAAAAACAAAAATAGAGTTAAAAGCTAGAGAAAGCAATTCATTAATGGAAAAGGGATGTACAATTTTGAATCATCCATATAATTCTTTGTCCCAAGACAAAAAAAACACAAAAGATTACAAGCAAAGAAACTATGAACCGCCTAATTTCTAAATCATTCTAATTCTAGCAGTTCTTCTTCATTCTGATCTTCTTCTCCATTGTTCCATTGCTCCCATTGAAATAATATACCTAGTTCGCCACTTGCTCTTCTGTATTGCTTGACATAATCAAACAATTCACATGGAATACACTCCATCCTTTCATTAAAAGGTAGTTGCTGTCGCTCTTGGATAGAGTGATTCTTACAAAAACTCCTTTCCTCTTGATCAAGGAATGGGTTTGGGAACTTTTCACCATAAAGGAGCCAGTGGAGAACACTCATTTTTAAGAATAGAAGTTCAAAAGGATCCTGAGTCACAAATTTGATCAACTGAATTCCTTCCTCATCCAGCTGTGGATCTTGTTTGGAAAGCAGTAAAAGAGATCTTATAAAAGTAGTTGGTTTGTGTTTATCATCTAATCCGGGCTTAAGAATTTCATAAGCTTTTTCCTCATTTTTATCCTCCACAAAGGCTATCAATGCAGGCACAATATTAAACATATAATTGCCTGCATCCTGACATCCTTTAATGAATTTGACTTGGTTACTTGAGTAAGCATCTCCTCTCCAAACAGCACAAGTTTCCAAATTAGCTCTCTTTAGAGCTAACGATGATCTGCTTGCTGAGAGGAATTGCTTAGAAGTTTCAGACGCTCTAAAAAGTGCCTTTATGCTCTCCATTCCTAGTCTTGACAGAATGTCTCCCAGTAACTCAGTTGGTAAATCAAGTATTTGAGTTTCCAAGAGTTGAGGGTTTTCGACATTTCTGAAAAGAAAAGGAGGAATAACACAGAATTAAGAATTAAACTCAACATTTATGCAATAATGAGATTAGATTTTATTATCAAAATCAGGTTGCATTACATAATACAAAAGATCTGATCTAGTGACAGTTTCAAAGTCAAAAATTAGAAAACATGTCACATGCATCAATCTCTTTCTCCTTCATCCAAAAACTTATTCATTAATGCTATAGGTGTCATACTCCTCCCCTGCTGCCATCCTAAAATCAGCTATGGCTCTATTTGTGTCACAACAGAGATAGCAAACCTGATCGGCTGTATAGTTAAAGTATAATGGCCTATGGAGAGTTTCCTGATCATGAACTTCTATAATACAGAATTCCCTCTTTTTCTGCCCTAAAAATGGATTCGGGACATGTTCCCATTCTGAAAGTAGGGTGAGAAGATTATATCGAAACTCATAGCTGTTTAATCTGTCACTTAGAACAGGACTAATTAAGCGAAGTCCAGCATCTATCTCTTCTCTAGAAGTTCTACTTAAACAGCATAAAGCTTTAAAATATTGAGAAATCTTGAAGTTATCTTCTATTCCTTCATCCAGGATCTGGAATGCCTTGAATCCTTTTCCTTGTGTAAACAGTTCCAGAGCCTTGGGTAAGTTCAGAATATGATTCTTAGCCTCTCTACAGGCATGTAGAAACTTGATTTTACCAGTGGATTCATTAGAGATTCTTTTAAAGGCCGGATCCTCTACATTAAATCTCCGGAGAACAATAGGGTATTCTGAGACTATTGTAAATGTTGAACAGATTTGTTTGCATTTGAGCAAATCTTCAAAGCTGCTCTGCCCTACTCGTGACAGAATCTCCCCAAGGACATCCAATGGAAGATCAATCAGGTGTAAAGCAGAGGACTCAGAAGCCTGCTCCTCACTGTTTTTTAATCGAATTTTAAAGAAGAAAGATCAGTTGAGATTATACTCCAAGTTTTTCAATTAGGGAAGAATGAGAGTGGATGCACAAAATGAAAAACTTAAACCCTAGTATGAGTAGAACACTATAATGCAGAATGTAACAACTTAAAACATCAGGAAGAAATGCGATGAAAATTGAACAGAGAGCTTACGGGTTGTTGCTCGCCATTAGGATTGTTCCTGAAGTTGAATGATTCTGAAGAAGAGTTTCGCAATAGAAGAAGAAGAAGAACTTTAAAAATGGCGGTTTCTTCTCGAGAGAAAATATGAAAAGGTATGAGAATGATTTGAAAAGATAAGGAGGTTATAGGTCTTATATAAAACAATGGGCTGGCCTAGTTAAAGAATAAAGAGTAGGGTACTCAAGTATTTTATTTAGATTGTACTCATTCGTTCTAGACCTGCCACATCAGTGCGTCTGGTTATTGGTTTAAACATTGAGTTTATAAACCCGAACAACCATAAATTGGCTAAAATTAGATTGGCTTAAAAAAAGCGAGGGGCAAACATTTGAAAGGGATAAAGATTTCTAGATTGTATATTAAGTCTGGTTAAATCTTCTTCACCAAATTCATCTTAATGCCTAACAAAAATCTACCCTTAACTTCTTTATTTTAAGATTACTAATTCTTTCATCTCATTTCCTGATTTTACTTCCTTTTTTAGTCTGAAGAATATTCAGTGGAGTGTTTGATCTAAGTTTCCTCTGATCCAGACTCCCTTGATAACATTCTCAGTTTTAAGAGAAACTTCCAGTTTCATCTTTAATTCATGTTTGAATTGAATAAAGAAACTGATCAAAACAGGATAAAAAGTAGGGAAATTATAATACATAAAGTTTAAACGGTCCAAAATACATCAATAGATTCCAGGAAATGCAAACATACATAATACTATAGAATTTCCTAGCTCTGGACTACTCAAGGGTCAATTTCCTCATCATCGGAGTCGGTCCACATAAACTCATCAGGAAAGACCTCACCACAATACAATCTAAACTGCCTCACCATGTCAAAGAATTGACAAGGGATACAGTCCATCCTGATGTGTGGTGGTAATAAAACTCGAACCTGCAAAGTATGATCCTTACAATAGCTTTTCTCTGGTTGCCCTTGAAAAGGATTTGGGATTTGAGGAATATGGATGAGCCAATGAAAAAGGTAGAGTTTAATGAAAACCACTTCTAAGACATTAGAAGCTACTGTTTGGATCAACTCTAATCCTTCTTCAATCCACTTGTCCTCTTGTTTTGTTAAGAGGAGCATCGTTCTGAGCAGAATAGTGGGTTCATGCCCATCATCTAGTCCTGGCTTGAGGAGTTCATATGCCTTCTTCTCATCTCGTTCCTCCACAAATGCCTTCAATGCAGGTTCAATGTTGAACATGAAGTTCCCTGCATTTTGACACTCTTGAATGAATCGTTTCTGATTGTCAGGATAAACATCTTCTCTCCATCTCATACATGTTTCCAAGTCTACTCTCTTGTATACAAGATGAGTTTTGCTTGCTTGATAAAATGATGGAGAGACTTCTGCTATCCTGAAGAGCTCTCTAACATTGTCTTTTCCAATTCTTGATAGAATATCCCCCAACAACTTGGTGGGTAAATGAGATATCTGGGTTCCAATGCGCTGTGGATTCCTAGCATTTCTGTTTCCAGAAAATAATATGATAAGGAATACAGGGGAATACTTTTATCTAGAATGATGGAACCAGAAATTCGAAAATGGGGTATCATTCCTATTGTGAAGTTCCAAAAGTCCCATTTGAATAATGCATCGGTTACAAACTAAAGATTTCAGAAAAGACTCTCTGGATTAATGAGTGTAAAGAAACGGCTCTTAATTATGAGAAATCTTAAATGTTTAATGTTTCCGTTTTCTAAAGCCATTCCCTGAAGAATATAGAATCATGAACCCTAAGTCTAGAAATGCAATCCGGCAACAAACTTTGCAAAATAGGACTAAAAATACAAGAAAAATAGGATAAACTAGATTGCTTACGGATTGTTCTCAGCCATTTTCTTCGTCGATGGGTTTTCCGAATGATCTTGCTTACAAGAATGATTGAGAATGATAAAAATGGTGTATGGCGATTTCTTCTTGAATAAGAGAAGAAAATCTGAAGAAAAATTTTGAAATGACAACTGAGAGGAATGACTGCAAGGACAGAGACGCCCTATTTTTATCTAAGGACTGCAGGGGTCAAGATAGTAAATCTTGCTCTCTGCAGAGAGTAATGATTAAGCCTAGAATAAACCTATTTTGAAAATTTTATTTAAAAGGACTCAGATAAAAAATCTAATGTAAAAGATAAGATCAAGTTGTTTCCTTTTAATAAGAATGAAGCGAGGAGTATATATCAACATCAAAGGACTTAGAATTTAGATACAAATTAAGAGATTACATAATCAATCAATTTGAATCTGGATCAGTTTCTAATTCTGACTCAGATTCAATTACATGTTCATTAAAATATTCTCTTAAGCTCCTAATCAAACTAGTAACCTCACAACACAAACAATCAATGTTTGTGGCACCATAGTTAAAGTGTGGAGGTTCCCTAACTAAGTCCCTACTATGTGGCGCTAAATAATCACAGTATTCACGATGTCCTTGTCCCCGAAAGGGATTAGGCTCTTCTTCACTTCCATTGAATAACTTGCTGATCTTCGCCTCAATCTTGCGAATATGATCTTCATCTTTAAGGATTGATCCAAGAAGATACAATCCTTCATCAATTTCTTCAAGGCTCTCCGAACTCAGAAGAATGAAGGCCTTGATAAAGATTGAAGGGTGATGGTTGTCATCGATTCCAGGCTTAAGGACTTCAAAAGCGGCTTCCTTGAGCCCTGTGTTGCAGAATCTCGAGAGTGCAGGTTCTAGTTTTAGCATGAAATTCCCCGCCTCTCTGCATCTTCGAAGTATTTGGACGTAATGAGAGTCAAGTGTCCTCTCTGCAGTCATCCGCCTCTCTACATTCGCCCTCCTCCATACTACAGGCGCCTTACTTGCTTTGGCGAACTTTTTGCAAGTTGGGGCTAACCTGGCTACATCCTTCATTTCTTCTCTTCCCAGCCTTGAGAGAATATCTCCCAAGATTTCATCAGGAATGTCTAGAATGGATGTTCTAGCATTAGGAGCTGCTGCGGCCATTCTGACTTTTGATAAAGGTTTTAGGATAATTTCTTAGGATGGAAAATGTTTGAGATGAAAGAAGAGGAGGATTCGACTAGATTTTATAGCAGAAAAACTAAATTCTGCCATAATTACTAGCGGTTGAAACGACGTGTGATGGTTGGTGTAAGAGAAGAAGAAGAGTCTGAAAAGGGTATTTTGGTCTTTGGGAAGTTTGAAAATCTATCCGTTCAATATTCCCAGACTCTCGCTCTGTAGACTGTCATCGCGTGACTATAAAAATCGTTTCTCGCTTTGTTAATTACAACGCGAGAAAACATTCTTGTACAATTTCCAGAGTAAAATAGTCTCGCTTTGTTTTTCAACAAAGCGTAGACATCAAACTCTTATTACTTAACAACTTATCAGATTTAACAGGATAAGAATTTTAACTGATCACCTCGCGTCATAACTTTTACAAAGCGTGAGTAAGAGTAATTCCTTTTTAAATCACGCTTTGACAAAATTACAGGAGCGTGGCCTCAGAATCCATTCATACTTAATTTTCCAAACACTTAACACTCAAGAACCTGGTTGAAGATTCTTATCTCATCCTCCTTCATTCCATCACAGCTTCATTTCTCGAATTCCTGAAAATAAAGAATAAAAGAATTAGAGATGGAAAATAAATCTAAAGAAAAGGGAAATACTACTCAGTTAACCTGGGTAGTATCCACCCCCCTATTTTTTTTTTTTTTTGTTTAAGAAAGCAGAAAACTAAGGATTATCCAAATATTCAGTTTGGATATTTAGATCTTGTTGACCAATATATTCCTTTAGCCTGTGTCCATTTACAGTCTTTTCTCATTCATTGAGCATAATTGTAACCGCTCCATTGTCATGAACAGCTACAACAGGAAATGGTCCTGTCCACCTTGATCTGAGCTTACCTGGAAATAATTTCAAACGAGAATTATAAAGCAAAACCAATTGACCAACAGAAAATTCCTTATGTTTAATTTTTGAATCATGAATTTTCTTAGTTCGATCTTTATAAATCTTGCTGCTTTCATATGCTTCCAGTCTCATCTCTTCCAATTTAGACAGATCAAACTTCCTCTTATCTTGCCCTGACTGAAAATCCATGTTGAGCATTTTAATGGCCCAATATGCTCTATGTTCTAGCTCAACTGGGAGATGGCATGCTTTTCCAAAAACTAATCTGTAGGGAGACATTCCTATAGGAGTTTTAAAAGCAGTTCTGTAAGCCCATAAAGCATCATCTAGCTTCTTTGACCAGTCTTTTCTTGTAACATTCACAGAAGCTTGTAAAATGTGCTTGATTTCCTTATTAGATACCTCCACCTGTCCACTTGTCTGAGGATGATATGGTGATCCAACTTTATGATGAACACCATACTGCTTCAGTAATTTCTCGAAGAGTTTATTCACAAAGTGAGATCCTCCATCAGATATAATGGCACGAGGGGCTCCAAACCTAGTAAAAATATTCTTCTGTAGAAATTTAGTAACTTGTTTAGCTTCATTATTGGGTAAGGCTACTGCTTCCACCCATTTTGAGACATAATCAACAGCTACTAGAATATAATGATTACCAAAAGATGGGGGAAATGGTCCCATAAAATCAATTCCCCAAACATCAAATATCTCTACTTCTAAAATCCCTTTTTGAGGCATTTCTTCTCTCATTGAAATGTTTCCCAATCTTTGACATCTGTCACACATCTTTATAAGTTTCTGGGAATCCAAAAAGATAGTTGGCCAATAAAACCCACAGTCTAAGACTTTTCTAGCAGTCCTAGCAGGACCATGATGGCCTCCTAAAGGGTTCTCATGACATTTTCTAACAATTTGGAAGCCTTCTTTCTCATGAACACAACGCCTAATAACCTGATCGGAACAAAACTTGAATAAAAAGGGATCATCCCAATAGTATTTCTGAATTTCTCTGAAAAACCTTGACTTCTGATGAGAGTCTTTAAACTTTGGGACAATCTTACAAGCTAGATAATTAGCAAAATCTGAAAACCAAGGACAATCAAATTGATGCAACTGCAAAGCATACAATTGTTCATCTGGAAATTTATCATTTACAACTTCCTCCTTCTCTGTTTTCTCCTCCAATCTAGAAAGGTGGTCTGCTACTCCATTATCTTTTCCTTTTCTATCCTTGATAATAATGTAAAATTCTTGTAGAAGTAAAACCCATCTTATCAGCCTCGGTTTGGCTTCTTGCTTTGAGAAAAGATATCGTAATGCAGAATGATCTGTGTAAACTATAGTCTGTGCTCCAATAAGATACTGTCTGAACTTGTCAAAAGCAAAAACTACAGCATACATTTCCTTTTCTGTAGTAGTGTAGTTTATCTGGGCATTATTAAGAGTATGGCTAGCATAATAGATAACATGATGTTTGCCTTCTTTATGTTGCCCCAAAACTGCTCCTACTGCATTCTCACTCCCATCACACATAAGCTCAAAAGGTAGACTCCAATCAGGAGACTGAACTATAGGTGCAGTGATTAATTTCTCCTTCAAAGTCTTAAAAGCTATCAAGCAGTCTTCATCAAAGTTAAATGTCACATCCTTATGAAGAAGATTACATAAGGGTCTTGCTATCTTAGAAAAATCCTTAATAAACCTTCTATAAAAACCAGCATGACCAAGAAAACTCCTCACTGCCTTAATTGTTTTGGGTGGTGGTAAATTCGCTATTACAGAAACCTTAGCCTTATCTACTTCTATTCCTGCTCTAGATACTTTGTGTCGTAGGACAATTCCTTCCTGAACCATGAAATAACACTTTTCCCAGTTAAGAACTAGGTTAGTGTGCTCACATCTCTGCAAAATTTTTGACAAATTTTTTAAAGAATCTTCAAAGTCAGTTCCGTGAACAGTAAAATCATCCATAAACACTTCAATGCATTTTTCAATAAAATCAGAGAAAATACTCATCATGCATCTTTGAAACGTAGCAGGAGCATTACATAATCCAAAAGGCATTCTTCTATAAGCAAATGTTCCATATGGGCAAGTAAAAGTTGTTTTCTCATGATCTTCACTAGCAATAACTATTTGATTATAACCTGAATAACCATCTAAAAAGCTGTAAAATGGTTTACCTGACAGTCTTTTTAACATTTGATCAATGAATGGTAAAGGAAAGTGATCTTTTCTTGTGGCAGTGTTTAATTTCCTATAATCAATGCAAACTCTCCAACCAGTTACTGGGTCTTGTTGCTACTTCATCACCATGTTCATTGGTCACAATACAAATCCCACCCTTTTTGGGTACAACTTGTGTTGGACTCACCCATTTACTATCAGAAATAGGATAGATTATACCTGCATCAAGTAACTTGATTACCTCCTTCTTGACAACTTCCTGCATTGGTGGATTTAGCCTCCTTTGTGGTTGCCTTTGATATCTGCTATAGTCCAAGCAATTGCCTGAATATGATTTTTAAGAGTACCTACTAGAGCTTGTTCTTGTTCTTCACTCAATTTAGATGAAATTATTACCGGAAGCTTCTTTTTGTCTGCCAAAAAGGCATACTTAAGATGTTCTGGTAATACTTTAAGCTCAAGCTCAGGTGGGTTTTCTATTGATAATCTGCTTCGAGTTTGCACTTCCATCTTTAAATCAGATCCTTCTTCAGAAGGGTCTGTTTTATCAATGTCATCCTCAGATTGCTCTGAAGATGGCATATCCTCACTTTCTGATCCATCCTAGATTTCACCAGTCTCAGGATCAGCGAATCTAACCGCGCACAAGTAAGCAAAAGTAGCATCTTTAGCATTTGTGAGTGGGGTGATATTGTTCTCAATTACATCAGTGGTAAAGAGATTATAGTAATCAAAAAGATTTCCCCCCTCCATAGTACTAGCATCTAATTCCTTCCCTGCTACATTGGTTTCAAAAGCATTAAAAGGATATGTTGACATCTTCATCATGTCGAAAGTGACCTCCTGGTTATCAACATGAAGTTTCACTATGCCATTCTTTGCATCAATCATGGCTCCCGCAGTCACCAGAAAAGGCCTCCCTAATATGATAGGAATTCTGACATTTTCGTCGATATCAAGAATGACAAAGTCAGCTGGAAAACAAAGACCTCCTGTCTTTACTATAACATCTTCAATAATCCCTTCTGGTCTGGTGCTCGATTGGTCAGCAAAGAAGAGGGTCACATTAACTGGCCTCATCTTTCCCAAATCCAAACGTCTCGCCATGGCAAGTGGCATTACATTGATGCTGCTTCCTAAGTCACAGAGTCCTCGCCCAGCTTCTTTACAGTTGATAATCAGAGGTAGAGTAAAACTCCCTGGATCTTCAAGCTTTGGAGGAATCCTTTGTTGAAGAACCAAGCTACAATTTTGATTTAAGACCACCATTTGCTGCTCTCCTGCACTTCGTTTCCCTGAAATTAATTCTTTCAGAAACTTAGCGTAAGTGGGCATTTCAGCAATTAATTCAACCAAAGGGATTGATATTTCAATGGCCTTAATCTTTTCAAGAAATTTCTTAAATTTAATTTCTTGAAGATCATTTTTGAGTCTCCCAGGATATGGTATCCTGGGCATGTGTTCATCCAGTGAATCCTTTTTGTTACCTGTAGAGTTAGGATTATCATTACCTCTCTCTTTTTCCTTTGGAAAGGAATATCCTGAGACATTCTTTTCCAAACCCTTATCCTCAAGTATCTGTCTTTGTTCAGGGTGATCATCTTCTTCCATTGTTTGAAGATCCTTGAACTTTTTCTGCTGCAGCAACCTATCTCTTTTCTTTTCAAATTCAGGATCAACAACCTCTTTTCCTCCCCTCAATGTAACTGCCTTACATTGTGGGTTTGTTTCAGAAGAACTTGGTAATTTTCCTTTTTCTCTCTGCTGTAGTATTTTGGCCATCTCTGTTACTGAATTCTCAACATTCTTGATTGAAGCCTGCAGTTGGTTATTCGTCTCTGTCTGCTTAACAATGAACTCCTTCAGAGCATTCTCCACCTTTAAAAGAGTAAGTATTATCTTGGGCAACAGGATAAGGTTGTTGTGGAAAGTTCACCGGGACTGGTGCAAACTGTCCAAACGGCCTATTCTGTTGGTTCATCTGTTGGAAAGGTCTCTGTGGGTACATCTGTTGTTGTGGATAAAATGGTTGTGGAGGACGAAACTGCTGCTGATTTGGTTGTTGTGGGTTCAGAAGATGTGCATTTTGTGCGTTCTGAGTATTACCATAGCTCAGATTCGGGTGTTTATTCTGAAATCCGGTGTAGTTACAGCTCTCATCTTGCTTTGGGGCTTCCTGAATTTGTGGACACTGATCATTGTGATGTGGCCCTGAGCAAATTCCGCACTGATACACTGGTTCCATTGGAGCAGGTTGAAGGATCATCACTGGTTGCTGTTGTTGTTGATGCTGAGCCTGTTGATTTGCTTGCTGAGCTAACTATAGCTCAGCAATCTGCTTAGTGAGTGCTGCAAATTTCTCTTCATTCTTGTCTGTATGGATAACAAGACTCTTTCTGGTAGGAGATGGTGGATCATCATCTTGGAGGACTGCTCTACTGGCTGTCATGGTGTCTATTGTTGACCACGCTCTATCAAGTGGCATTTGAAGTAATTGTTCCCCTCCAGTGGCATTAATCATCATCTGCCAAGTGTGAGTGAGTCCAGTGAAG
Organism: Hygrophila difformis; assembly: GCA_030278955.1. Lineage (NCBI taxonomy): Eukaryota > Viridiplantae > Streptophyta > Magnoliopsida > Lamiales > Acanthaceae > Hygrophila > Hygrophila difformis. The sequence goes on along the minus strand of JAOANR010000002.1, from coordinate 37,368,010 downwards.
AAGATCTTCAACAGCCTCCTTTCTGTTATACCGTGCTGTGGACATCTCTTAAGCATGTCAAAGAATCTGTCCCAAGCATCCTTAAGAGATTCCCCTTTTCTCATCTTGAAACTAGAGATCTTGTCTACCCATTCGTCAACCTTGCTTTCAGGAAAATATTTGAGTAGGAAGTTCCTGACTAATTCTGGCCATGTAGCCTTCTGTTGAGCATTTAATGAATCGTACCATTCTTTAGCTGAACCATCCAAAGAGAATGGAAACATAGCCAACTGAATGGTTTCCCTTGAAGCTCTTCCTTTCTTCACTGTCTTACTTAGTTCAACAAACTTTTTGAGATGTAAATGTGGATCTTCAGCACTCATTCCATAAAAGGCTCTAGAAGATGATAGGTTTAATATACCAGGCGGTATATCAACCTCCTCATCCGTTCCAGCCAAATATTGGTCGACATTAGGTTGCCATGGTTGATATTGCTCTTCTTGAGGATTTGGAACAGGATTAGCAAAATTTGGTGGAAAATAATGTTGATGAATAAATTGTGGTGCAGCAGCTCTCTGTGGTGCTTGAAAAGGTCCTCGAAGTGGAATATTTTGCTGATTATCTGGTTGTCCATTTGGTAAGTTTCCAGGTCCGTCATTCTGTCCATTGTTAGCCATCCTAGTTATGGTTGAAAGATTTCCTTCTGCAAGATCTCTCTGTCTCCTTCTTGCACTTGCTCTGATCAGCCTTGTTGTTCTCTCGAGCTCACAATTAAAAGGAAGCAAAGGTGGTCTTGAAGATCGAGTTATTCTTTCGCTCATAAACTGTTGAGACTTCTCTGTGAACAAAATGAAGAATTTATGAATTTATTATAGTATAAAATTATTAATTACAGTTAAACCAAAGAGTGTCTACAGTTCTAAAATTCATAACGCTACACCCTCCCCGGCAACGGCGCCATGAAGCTTTGAGGTAAAACCTCGCTGCAATGCCCCCCGACAGCCTTTACACTATAACTCCTATAGGGCTGTTAAAAAGCTTGCCTAGTTTTTCCTACCGAAAGCGCACGGTATCAAGCTGCAATATTTATTTTTATTGTCGGGATCGTTCAATAGAGAGTTAAACGATAGAAGTGTTTTAATAGAATTATTAGCTCTAGAATCTGTCTCTACTCTTGATTTAAGAATGTTGTAATGATGATTACTAAAGAATACTGCTGAAATGTAAATGCTTAAAGCTGTAAACGTAGTAAAGAGAACAATTAAAATGATGTAGAACATTATGATTATATTCATGTGTTTAAGATGTCACAGACCAAATCAAATGAAATAAGAATATGATGAGAATGTCATACTTCATTGGCTAAAACATAATGAAAGTCCATTGAGATAGAAAAATCCTTTATACAACTTAATCAAATCTTCATGTCTTAAATCACTTCCCAAGACAGGTACTTATGATTCAGTGTCATGACATTCTAAGCTCTGAAATCATGGAATACTATCATCACAGAATGATCGGTCAGACTCTTTCTGTGAGAAAAGCTTTTCAGAATTGTCACTTAATCTTTTTCTTTCAGACTCAGATTAAGCCTTTGACAACTCGAGGTCACTTCTAAATCATACTATATTCATCTGAACTTGCAGTTGTTCTTTTTATTACTCTAATCAAACTGATCTTATGATCCTGTATTGGATGTCCTCTACAACAAGTGAAAAAGCAAGTATTTAAATCTATCATCCAATGTTTTCATAGGACTTGTTTCCTCAGAGTAATTCCTACAAGTATTCTTAAGGAATAATAATCTTGTAAGTATATCAAGATGAAATCGCTGTTCAAATTCCTTGACTTATCCAGACTACTCAGATTTGTATAAATGGTTTAGCTCGAGAAATCCCTGTAAACAGTTCCAAATATCCATGATTTGACTCAGGATTAGTAGACTGTAAGAGAAATATTTAATCTCCTACTCATAGCATATAGTGATAACTATAAAGCCATGAACCCTGGAAATTAATCTTCCTGATACTCTACTAATTATTAGGACAAAAGATGGTTTTTGAAACATCTTTCCCTTTTAAACGACAGGTACTAAATGCCCAACTAAAGAACGAGTTTGTTCTTCATTAATCCTGAGTAAATAATGATTGAGAAAACCTATATCATCATCTTTCTCAATGTACCAGTTAATAATACGAATTGCAGATATGAATTGTGAGTCTGTCATTATGAAGTAAGATTACTCATCATATACTGGGAAATATCCCAAAATATTATATGTATATGTAGTATTATATGTATAAAGAAATGTTGAGGGTTCTGAATCCTCTTAATCAAAATGCAAGGGTGCTTCCAAAATATACATCGGAAACTAGACAGAATTAGGAAATAACTTTCCCAAGAAAAAGGATTTGAGAAATAACTCTGCAAAATAAGTGTCCAAAGTAGCTCGCAGTAACTACTTTGGGTTTCAAACTATGAACATTCTAATTTTCCGCACGCTATGTCTGTACAGCGTGGAGGGAGTTAATATTCAAAGAATGTTCCTCAGATTTTGTTTATACAAAGAACTGAATGCCTCGCAATAATTTCTGTAAGAATGCGGCGAGGTACTCAATTCCTACTTATAGATAGGGGTTATATATGTATAAGAAGTAAAAGTGACTAGTTGATACCTTGTAAAATGGATATCAATTTTATTGCTATTATAGGTTGATCCTCTCGCTTTGTCAGATTGACATCGCGTGAGTATTAGAATAGCCTTTGTCATAACAAGTTTATCTGGATATTTCCTCGCGTCATCTTTTAGGATGAAGCGAGAATTTATCCTTATGTGAAGTAAATGATCAGTATTTATAACTGTCATAACTACCTTCTGGGATTTCCGTTTAGAAAATTATGAACATAGAATCTTTTGCATCTAAATTCATGAACTCAAAGCTATTGATTCTTAAAGATTATCAAGCGATGATTAACACTGCATGGGTCTCTAGGAACCTTTTAGAGTTCTAAACATTAAACACTATAATTCTCCTCTTATTCTGTGATCATAACATAACACCAACAGAAAAACAAATGAATTCTTAAATCTGCTAGATCATACCTAACTCGGCTACAATATCCAAATTTCTTGCGTAATTGGAACGAACAATTTACGAATTAAAAATATGGAAGTGTTATGATCTTTGAGAATCGAATTAGAGATATGATGCAAAATCCGAATTGAATATCGAAGTTGGGGTTTATACTCTGCTGAAACAGAATTAAGAAATAGAAATGGAAACCAGAAAGATAAGAAATTCAAAATCTGATTAACTGATCATTCTTCATGTTTCTCGAATAACAAATAATTAAAAACGAATACACCTGGAAATCTGATTGCTATCAGAATAATGCAAAAATGAGCGAACGAGTCGGAAGTTAGATGATGATCGTCGTGATGGATGAACAAGCGATCCGAAAGCAATTCTCCTCCCAGGGTATCCTCAAGCTAATCTAACAACTATTTCTTAAAGAAATCTACTACAAAATCAAATTACAAATCTACTACGGAATCGAATTACAAATCTGAAGAACTCAAACTAAATTGTAGGGAAAATTAAATCCTAACCTACCTACTAAACTCTAAAAAGTGGACTGGAGAGTAAAATCGAGCTATTCTCTTCAATCTCCCGCCTGCTGAGCTGATTCCCCCAAGGGTCTTATTTATAGATGGGTGTTGTAACTGCTTGAGCCTTGGATGATAACCGCTCGCATCAGAATAACTCTCCTCTCGCTTTGTCCAGTTCCTTCAAAGCGAGAGTTCAGAAACTTAATCATCTTTCTCAACAAGGCGAGGTCTTTCAATTTCTCCAAGGAATCTGCTTCTCGCCATGATGGATAAAACTTCTGTCTTGCACAGATTTTCTCCCCTCGCGATGTCAAACAATCATCGCGTGGGCTTCAGCATCTGCACATTTCCCTTAAAATCTTCTCCTGACTTCAAACACAAGCCCTCGCACCATTCCTTTTCTTTCCTCGCTATGTCCTTTCCTCCTACTGCTGCTTCCCAGCTTAACTTCCTGATAAATGACAAAGCGTGGATCAGTTTGATAAAAACACAGCGTGCGAGACTTTTTAAAGAAAACTTTAGAATTTCAAGCCATTTTCAGTGTAATTCCAACTTCTTCACAATCTTAATTCTTGTTCCATCTTTTCTGATCCTCTATGAATATTCATCAAAAATCAATGGAATTAAGAACAAAAGAACATGACTAAGACACTAAATTGGACGCAAATGACAGTCATAAAAGGCTGTCATCACCAATCCAATCCTGTCACCAAAAAAAAAAAAAAAAACCCACCAAAAACCACTTCTAACATCATAAAAACATAAAATGGATGAAGGAAAATAACTTATCTCGAGTTAAAGGTTGGATTCTCCACTTGATTTTGCACCAAAAACTCAATGCTCAAGAACTAGAAGTACCCTAATTTCTCCATTACATAGTGATGGGAATGAGGGGGTCTTTGAGGTGTGAAATGGGTCTCAAAACCCAAATCTGACTTTGAACCTTCAAAGTGGACCTAGGTCGGGTTCCGAGTCGGAGAATGGACTGCTGGACTTCCATGTTTTAGAAATTCATGGATGGGAGGCTCACACCTAACACCAATTGGTGATAGGTGGAGTTGCTCCCATCATATAAGGTAGTAAAGGGGACACATCTTAATCGATGTGGGATACCAACACCCTCCTCTCGAGATGATATCCATCTCGAAATCAAATTCCAAATTTAGGATCAAATATACCCAACCCGGGCACCATAGTTCTGATACCATGTAGAAATTTATGGATGGGAGGCTCACACCTAAAACCAATTGGTGATAGGTGGAGTTGCTCCCAATCATATAAGGTAGTAAAGGGGACACATCTTAATCGATGTGGGATATCAACACCCTCCCCTCGAGATGATATCTATTTGATCCTGAATTTGGAATTTGATTTCGAGATGGATATCATCTCCAGGAGAGGGAGTTGATATCCCACATCGGTTAAAATGTGGTCCTCCTACTACCTTATATGGTTGGGAGCAACTCCACCTCTCACCAATTGGTTTTAGGTGTGAGCCTCTCATCCATGAATTTCTACACATGTCTTGGCCAATTCCTCATTGCTCCACTTATTTGTGCATTTGGGCTCTTTTTGTGGACTAGTGAATTTGAACGCCCACTTTATTCTTCTACTCTAATCCAATAATTTCCCTACAATATAATCCATATAATTTATCTTTGCTAATTAACCACAACTAACTAAATTAATAAAAATTAACTTATAGGGGTGTTACAATATCTGTTGAGTGTCCTACATTAGTTGTTGAGTGAGATTCCTCATTTATATATATAGAAGATCTTATCATTGAAACAATATCATCTTGAGTAGGGGATGGGGACTTGCCCTAGTGGTCAAATCCCCCGACTCCCTCCCTTTTGTCCCCATTTGTAATTTGTATGACTTGAGCTGCCACAGACATTTGCCGACACATGAGTGCCAAATATTTACCCAAAAAATATCATTTTGAGTAGAGTGTTAAGTGTCCCACATCAGTTGAAATTCCCATTTATTTACATGGATAAGATCATAAGAGTTACTACACCTATTATCGGTTGATTCTTGCCTTGTAACCTCCTGTACATCGTCTTGCAATATCACAATTTACAGAATGTTTTCTCATCCAGTAAATTTTAAATTTTGCTTCAACTAATCTTATGGTCAAGGCATTTAATCTTATAAATTTTAGTGTAGTTTCATATCCAGCAACTTAATATCTTACATCGTTTTTGATAGGACACTATCATGTCTTTGTGGAAATGGGTGCAGTGTTACTATTTACCCCAATTTACAAGCTAGTATTGATAATTAGATATGGATATATAGTATGGGACGTCTAAGATGAACTCGGCTTGAACCCGCCTTAATGGGAATATAATCTGTGTATGGCTCAAAACATAATAAAATCTGAAGCAGGTTGTATGGTCCAAAAGTTTTGGACATGCCATTGTCCAAAGTGGGTCTATCGGGTCTTCAATAAAGTCAGTCCAAACCGAATGAACATATGTTATAAATTATAATTATTGAAAGGGTAAATTAGACTTACTCCTGTCATCGCAACTAGGGATGAAAATAGGTCAGACTACTCGATATGGGCATACGGCCTAGCCAACTGTAGGCCAAGCATGGCCCGACCAAACTCTTTTTTTTTTTTTTTAAAAACAGATTATGCTCACTATTTTGAAATACTAATTAGCTAAAAAGGCCTAGGCAAGGCTTTCTAAAAAGCCTATTAAGCCTACCAGACCGGCCTATTATTATTATTTTATCTAGAAATAATTATTAATTTGATCTTATATAGGTTTTCAAAATATTTATAAGCTTTTCCCCGAATATAAATAGTTGTGGATGACGAGTTGCTCAAATGCACAAATTAATGTCTTCCAACCTTATGATTACAACCGGACATATATGAAAGAATTTTAACTTATTTTTGAATAGGCTTAATAAGACTTTTAGAAGTCTTAAGAACTGACCTATTTACATAAATAAGCCAGTCTTAAGCCTATTACAAGCCTATCAAAGGTAATGGATCAGACTCGAGCATTGAAAAATTGATGCAGAACTAGGCCGTTCAAACCTAAGCGTAGCTTGGTCTAGCCTATTTACGCCCCTAATCCTTACCCTCCTCTAAAATTTCTCGAGTTTGCGTAGGGATAAAAATGGAACGAATACGGGCTTATGTATCAAATACGGAAACTATCTCATGTTTTGTTAATAGATCAAATATGAATATATCGGATACAAATACGAATTCGAATAATTTGTGATACTAATGTAGAATGGGTATGACCGATTCATATTTTAATGGAAAAAAAGTCGGTTATATATTTAATACAAAAAAATATGCGAGTATGATAAAAAAAAAAAAAAGATCACATAATTTCAATAACGTTTTAAATTAGGGTGGTATTATTCGTACCCAATAAATTTATCATACACCAATTACTTACCTATATCGTCCACAAGTAAATATAAGAATGCAAAGGAAAATTGAGTGTATCAATCAATTTATTAGGTATGAATAACATCACTTTTTAAATTATTGTAAAAATAATATATAAAATTTGACACGATAAAAACAAATAAAATAACATAAGAAAGAAATTAATTAAATAAGATACAGACACTCATGTTGGCAAACGCTCGGTGAGAATGTGTGTTGAAGTCCCACATCGGTTATATGTTGGGTTATCACCCTGTTTATATGGACATGTGCCACTCTACCTACTATTAATTAGTTTTAGGTTGAAGCCCTAGGTCCATCTTATTTCTAACATGGTACTACCAATTGTTTTTAGGTTGAAGCCATATGTTTATCTTATTTCTAACAATGTAAGTGGTAATGAGGATAGAGTTCGCCAGTAGGAATTGGGAAGGAATTAGGAAATGAGGATTGTAGTTTTTATCCTTTATTTAATCATTTTATTAATTTATTAGTAATAATTTATTTATTTAATATATACTAAAATCCAAATATCCGAATTTATAATCCGAGCAAATATTTAGTTGAAAATTTCAAACACTTCGAATATTATCAAATATCAATATGTTCCGTACCCGCAACTAACAATTCTAACATTTTTTTTTGTTTTTTTTGCTGAACAACCTATACATGCTAGGAAATAGATATCATCTCCAGGAGAGGGAGTTGATATCCCATATCGGTTAAAATGTGGTCCTCCTACTACCTTATATGGTTGGGAGCAACTCCACCTCTCACCAATTGATTTTAGGTGTGAGCCTCTCATCCATGAATTTCTACACATGTCTTTGGCCAATTCCTCATTGCTCCACTTATTTGTGCATTTGGGCTCTTTTTGTGGACTAGTGAATTTGAACTCCCACTTTATTCTTCTACTCTAATCCAATAATTTCCCTACAATATAATCCATATAATTTATCTTTGCTAATTAACCACAACTAACTAAATTAATAAAAATTAACTTATAGGGGTGTTACAATATCTGTTGAGTGTCCTACATTAGTTGTTGAGTGAGATTCCTCATTTATATATATAGAAGATCTTATCATTGAAACAATATCATCTTCAGTAGGGGATGGGGACTTGCCCTAGTGGTCAAATCCCCCTGACTCCCTCCCTTTTGTCCTCATTTGTAATTTGTATGGCTTGGGCTCCCACAGACATTTGCCGACACATGAGTGCCAAATATTTACCCAAAAAAATATCATTTTGAGTAGAGTGTTAAGTGTCCCACATCAGTTGAAATTCCCATTTATTTACATGGATAAGATCATAAGAGTTACTACACCTATTATCGGTTGATTTTTGCCTTGTAACCTCCTGTACATCGTCTTGCAATATCACAATTTACAGAATGTTTTCTCATCCAGTAAATTTTAAATTTTGCTTCAACTAATCTTATGGTCAAGACATTTAATCTTATAAATTTTAGTGTAGTTTCATATCCAGCAACTTAATATCTTACATCGTTTTTGATAGGACACTATCATGTCTTTGTGGAAATGGGTGCAGTGTTACTATTTACCCCAATTTACAAGCTAGTATAGATAATTAGATATGGATATATAGTATGGGACGTCTAAGATGAACTCGGCTTGAACCCGCCTTAATGGGAATATAATCTGTGTATGGCTCAAAACATAATAAGATCTGAAGCAGGTTGTATGGTCCAAAAGTTTTGGACATGCCATTGTCCAAAGTGGGTCTATCGGGTCTTCAATAAAGTCAGTCCAAACCGAATGAACATATGTTATAAATTATAATTATTGAAAGGGTAAATTAGACTTACCCCTGTCATCCCAACTAGGGATGAGAATAGGTCAGACTACTCGATATGGGCATACGGCCTAGCCAACTGTAGGCCAAGCATGGCCCGACCAAACTCTTTTTTTTTTTTTTAACAGATTATGCTCACTATTTTGAAATACTAATTAGCTAAAAAGGCCTAGGCCAGGCTTTCTAAAAAGCCTATTAAGCCTACCAGACCGGCCTATTATTATTATTTTATGTAGAAATAATTATTAATTTGATCTTATATAGGTTTTCAAAATATTTATAAGCTTTTCCCCGAATATAAATAGTTGTGGATGACGACTTGCTCAAATGCACAAATTAATGTCTTCCAACCTTATGATTACAATTATGATTACAACCGGATATATATGAAAGAATTTTAACTTAATTTTGAATAGGCTTAATAATTACTTTTAGAAGTCTTAAGAACTGACCTATTTACATAAATAAGCCAGTCTTAAGCCTATTACAGGCCTATCAAAGGTAATGGATCAGACTCGAGCATTGAAAAATTGATGCAGAACTAGGCCGTTCAAGCCTAAGCATAGCTTGGTCTAGCCTATTTACGCCCCTAATCCTTACCCTCCTCTAAAATTTCTCGAGTTTGCCTAGGGATAAAAATGGTACGAATACGGGCTTATGTATCAAATACGGAAACTATCTCATGTTTTGTTAATAGATCAAATATGAATATATCGGATACAAATATGAATTCGAATAATTTGTGATACTAATGTAGAATGGGTATGACCGATTCATATTTTAATGGAAAAAAAGTCGGTAATATATTTAATACAAAAAAATATGCGAGTATGATAAATCAAAAAAAAAAAAAAAAAAAAGATCACATAATTTCAATAACGTTTTAAATCAGGGTGGTATTATTCGTACCCAATAAATTTATCATACACCAATTACTTACCTATATCGTCCACAAGTAAATATAAGAATGCAAAGGAAAATTGAGTGTATCAATCAATTTATTAGGTATGAATAACATCACTTTTTAAATTATTGTAAAAATAATATATAAAATTTGACACAATAAAAACAAATAAAATAACATAAGAAAGAAATTAATTAAATAAGATACAGACACTCATGTTGGCAAACGCTCGGTGAGAATGTGTGTTGAAGTCCCACATCGGTTATATGTTGGGTTATCACCCTGTTTATATATGGACATGTGCCACTCTACATACTATTAATTGGTTTTAGGTTGAAGCCCTAGGTCCATCTTATTTCTAACATGGTACTACCAATTGGTTTTAGGTTGAAGCCATAGGTTCATCTTATTTCTAACAATGTGAGTGGTAATGAGGATAGAGTTCGCGAGTAGGAATTGGGAAGGAATTAGGAAATGAGGATTGTAGTTTTTATCCTTTATTTAATCATTTTATTAATTTATTAGTAATAATTTATTTATTTTATATATACTAAAATCCAAATATCCGAATTTATAACCCGAGCAAATATTTGGATAATAGTTGAAAATTTCAAACACTTCGAATATTATCAAATATCAATATGTTCCGTACCAGCAACTAACAATTCTAACATTTTTTTTTTTGTTTTTTTGATGAACAGCCTATACATGCTAGGAAATGGGTGGTGGGAGCCCATGTCACATAAATTATAAAGGGGAATAAAAGGGAGGGATAGGGGGTGGTGGGGAATCGAACTCCAACCTTCCATTGAAAGTCGAGGGACTTAACCACTTGGTCTAAGTCCTCATCCCCAATTCTAACATAATTGAATTTGGATACGAATATATCCTGATACAAATATTATGTCCCGGATTAGGATATTTTCAGATAGGATATCAGATTGAGTGAATCGTGTCCATCCCTATGTTTGTACCCCCAATATCGGTTTGACCTTAGAAATTAGTACCCACAAAATTTATCCACTTAAATTAATCCCTAAACAACTTAAATTAGATAAATAAATTAATTTAAAACTCATTAACCGGTCTTGACCTGCTCCATGGAGACACTGGTGAAAACTCTAGACCTCCGGTGAATATTGTGGTTAAAGATTCGAACACTCCGGTGTACTATATCTTAGTAATAATTGCACCACACCGATAGTTAGTGTAAGTGTACAAGACCATTAATGATTGTTGTACCTAGGGATGAAAACGGGACGGATACGGGCGGATAGTACTCATCCCGTATCCTATCCCATATTTTTTTGTCGAATATGGAATCGGATACGAATAGGCCGGATACAAATACGAATTCGAATATTTCGGGAAACGGATACGAGACGGATTCGGATTTTAACTCGGATAATCTTATAATTACTAAAATTTAATTTTTTTTATAATTTTTTAAGTGAAATCGGAATATACTACTATGTAAGCTAAACTAAATTTTTAAAATTTCCAAGATCATTAGTTATTTTGTTCAAAACATCTAAATAACATCACTACAAGATGTTATATACTACAGTTTTGATGCAAAAAGCCTAATGATGTAGTCGAGTTGATTGATATGATTTGATTTAATAAATTACGTATGGCTTTCAAGCTTTTGATTATATTTATACATATAGTATTACTTATTTATTTCTAGTTAATATAATATATTATATTATACATATATAAATATATATAAATTTTCGGATATTCGGATAGAAAATACGGATAATATCCGCATTATATTCGGATTTTCCGGATACGGGCGGATATTTACAATCCCATATCCTGTCCCGTATCCGCCGGATATAAAAATTCGAATTCGAATTCGAATAAAATCGAATACGGCGTCGGATCGGGCGGATATTATCCGCCCCACTTTCACCCCTAGTTGTACCAACCCTTAGTATAAGGTGTACTAGATCTTTATACGCTCCTCACATGGTCTCCATGGACCGTGCTACTATGCCCGTGATAAAATAGCAAACATCAAATAATTTTAGATTATTAAATCTCAAGTAACATAGTACCGGAGAGGTGTACCAAACTTAATTAGTAAACTGATTAAGGGCCCGTTTGTTTTGCCTTTTGAAAAAAAAAAAGGAGAAGTTAATAAAAAAGGAGGAGGAGAGAGAAGTAGAATTCAAAAGTAAAAGCAGCCCAAATAATTATTTGGATGAATATTATTAAAGTTGCTTTTCAACAGAAATATGTTTTGATAAATTGTGCGTAGAAAGACTTTTTATAAATTAAAATTACTATAAGGGATATTAATTTAATAAATTACCTTATTAAATAGGGATATTTTTGTATTTTTATACCTAAAATAACTTCTCATTTTTTAAAAAGTAATCCACTACTTACTTTAAAAAAAAGGAGAATTTTAACTCTTGCTTCTCCTTTAACTTTTAAAAAATAGGCAAAACAAACTGGTAAAAAAATAAAAAAATGACTTTTTGAAGAAGCAAAAGTCAAAAAGAAGAAGAAGAAAAAAAAAAAAGTAAAACAAACAGCGTCTAATTGTTTTGGGGTATATTAAATATTAACTTAGTCACTTAGAGATATGATTTTTGAGGCAAAAATCATTTTATTCATATAGCTCAATCCACATTGATTTTAGTACAATAGACATGCCAGATCGGCCTCAGAGGATGCTCAGTAGGTTCCAATTTCGTTCCCATCCTTTACAAAATTAACCACCCTCCCAAACCAAAGCAATATGCTGCTACTATGTCAATGACGCCAACATCAAAAAGAAAAAAAAAAAACAGGCTGCTCACTCAGTCAGCCTCTCCCACACTTTAGAACCATTCCTCCATTTGACCATCTCCTCTAGCCCCCTTTCCTTGCCCAATAGTCAGCTAATTTATTACGTTCCCTCAGAATGTGCCTTACACGAACCATCCCTGCATGCGCTAATATCTCCAGAATTGGTCCCAGCTTCTCCCTCAGCCGCCATGGAAATAACTCCGGGTCTTGCAACCATTTAACAACATTCAATGAATCACACTCAAACACAATCCGCCCCATAGGATATCCTTGGTCTCGAATCATGGCCATACATACTCGGTTTATGGCCATCACCTCAGCCTCAATACAGTCCGCAAATCCAATCGAATCGGATAATATGAATATCACTTTACCTTTATCATCTCGAATTACCCCTCCAACCCCAGCCGGTCCTGGGTTGCCAAATGATGATCCGTCTGTGTTAATCTTCCACCATCCCTCCTCCGGCCTTTCCCAAACCAGCCCACCCCGGTGTGTTCTGTCTGTCCCTGCGCCATTACCACCAAAGCCCAGCGGAAAACTGATTTGTAGTCCCTGGACATCCTCGGCAGCACTCGTGTTGAAGGTCTTCCACCACAAGCACACTCTCCATTTAACCTCTTCCTGTATTAAATTAATGTCCACCCTTTTGCCTTGAAACACAGCTTCATTTCTGACTTTCCAAATAGACCAAAGGATTGCCATAACCGTCAATTTCCAAGCTTCCCTTTTTCCTGCAGTAGGTCGCATATCGAAGCTCCATGCCAATAAATCCACTGCCCTGCCTGGCCGTGCCCCTGTAATTCCAAAAACTGTTGTCCCCTGATCCCATAGCCGTCCTGCAACCTCGCAACGTGCAAACAAGTGATCAATGGACTCCGCTTCACGTGTGCACAAAGGACATGCAACATCAGTCCCACCCAAACATCCTCTTGCCGCCAATAACTCTTTAACCGGTACCGCATGGTTTGCCAACTTCCAAACAAGAAGCTTCACTTTAGCTGGCGCCTTCACCCCCCAAATAATATCCCATATATGATGTATACCAGCTTCATTCCTGATCCCCTCACGTTTCCAGCAGGATTTGGATGAGAATTTTCCACAACCATCCTTTGTCCACACTACTTTATCCTTGAGCAGTTTATTGAGTCTGGTTGAACTTAAGGTGTTCATCAAGTGTGCCCAACCTTCATACTCCCAATCAAATAGCGGCCTACGGAGTTCAATTTGCCATTTCCACACGTATCCCTCCCAATATCCGAAGTCCTTAATCTTCCCCTCCTTATTTCTAGCGAGTGCGAATAGACGAGGATAAATGTCACTCAATGTTCTCCCTTCCACTGCCCAGACGTCCAGCCAGAACCGTGTACCCACTCCATCTCCCACCAATATTTTCAATTCTCCCCCAACCCCTGCACTGTCCAGTTTTTCCCAAGCGCCTGTGATGCGGCCCCATATCGACCTATCATGTCTCGTCCCTGGAATTAGGGGTTTTTGATTACCATAGTATTTAGCGTTGATCACATCAGTCCATAGAGTATTTTCTTTCCCAAATCTCCATCTCCACTTGTATAGTAAAGCTTCATTAAACTTCACCGTGTCCCATATCCCCAATCCCCCTGCCTTCTTATGGCTACAGACCCTTTCCCAACATATAGTATGTAATCTCCTAGAGCTCTCTTCTTCGTTCCAAAAGAATCGTCTTTTGAATTTTTCCAACTGGTCCGCCACCCCTTTAGGCACCCTGAACATAGACATATAATATACTGGAAGACTGTTGAGTACCGATTTAATTAAGCATACCCTCCCCGCTTGGCTTAACAACCTTCCCCTCCATCCCGCTAGTCGCTTCTCGACTTTGTTAAGGACTGGATTCCAAATCCCCATGCTGTTCACCCTTCCCCCAACAGGAATGCCAAGATAAGATAGAGGCCAATTCCCCACCTCACACCCAAGGATGTTGGCGGCTTCCCTAACCTCATTATCCGGGCTGTTTAATCCGAGGATATTGCTCTTTTTGAAGTTGATTCTCAAGCCTGTAGCAAGTGACAAACAACACAGGATCCTTTTGATAGTAATTACCTGTGACAATTCGCCCTTACAAAACAAGATGGTGTCGTCGGCGTACTGTAAATGGGTAATGATCGGTCCACCCGCACATGTCTCCAATCCAGACAGGATCCCCAGTTCAACCGCCTTCTTGAATAGACAATTGAGCAGTTCTGCAACTAATACAAACAAGTACGGGGACAAAGGATCCCCTTGTCTCAATCCTTTCTCTAATTTGAAGAACTCCGTTGGTGTTCCATTAATCATTACCGCAGCTGTAGCCGAGCCAATGCACCCCCTAATCCACGAAATCCACTTACTCTCAAAGCCCATGGTATCCAACACATTATAGAGTGCCATCCAAGACACATTGTCGTACGCTTTTGCAAAGTCCAATTTTATTACAAACCCACTTTTGCCCGATCTTTGAGTAGACTGAATGACCTCTGATGCTACAAGGACTCCATCTAAAATTTGCCTCCCCCTTATAAAAGCCATTTGGTTCCGCCCCACCAATCCTTCGATCACCTCTTGTAGCCTTCGTACCAAGACCTTAGCTATAACCTTGTAGAGGCAGCCCACCAAAGAGATTGGCCGGTATTCATGAAAATCCTTTGGGTTCTCCACTTTTGGAATGAGCACGATGAACGATCCTCCCACCTCTCTAGGCAAATTTCTCTCGGCCTCCAGGTCCTCAAACACCTTCATGATATCCTTCTTCAACACATCCCAAAACTTTTGGGATGTGGGTTAACTTTAAACATTTTGGGCGTGGGGGCAACTCTAATTTTCCGTTAGTTAAATACCCTAGTATTTTTTATATATTATATTAATTTTCACCAAAAACAATTATTTTTTATATTTATATAAACTTTTATGTAATAATTACTTAAATATATTATAATAAATATTTAATTTATTATAACTCGTATAATATACAAAAGTAACAAAACTATTCATATTAATATATGATACACTACAAGAATTCTATGATAAGGTGACGAAAAATAAGACGAATATCGTCGCCTATATAATTTCGTCGCCTTCTTCAGAAATTTTTGTAGTGATATCATTTAATAAATAATATTTATCTATATATATTATAAAATTTTATGAATTTATATTGTATTAGATCGGGTCAAAATTAACTTTAGGCTCCTAGAAAAATTTAAATAGAGTGAATTTTGGTCCAAAGACCACTCGAATGAACCAACCAACTGTAGTTTACTTGAACATCATGAATTATGGTCTATCATCTTATATAAGGTCTTTGTGTACTTGTGTTTGAGCTTAATTATATTTGGGTCTAAAACTCTCCCGAGGTAAGATGTTTGAGATAGTGCGGATTTGCTAGTGGATAAAAGATTTGGGAAGCAGGCTATGAGACAATATATTCCACGGATCCAATATCCACTAACGGATTTGTTCACTACAAACATCCCAATATCTTTGTATAAAAAACAAGGGGATTTTAGAGAGGAAGCCTTCCATCCAAATATTTTTTTGAGTCAAGGCCTCAATCTGAAACGTTTAAAGATAGGCCCTCAATATGTTAGGTTACCACATTCTTAGTATATTGGATACCGCATGTTCTTATTTCTGTTACCACATATATAGAGTTTGGATATCACATACCACAGTCGGTATATTGGTTACCACAATTATGGTATATTGGTTACCACATACATGATATGTTTACCACATACTATTAGGGGTGGACACGTTTTGGATACTCGAGTTTTTTCAGGTATTTGTTAACCGAACCGAACCGAGCAAATATTTGAAGTTGCGAACCGAAACTGAACCGAAAAATTCGGTTAACCGAGAAAAATTCTACTATTCGCGGATTACTCGAATCGAACCGAACCGAGCTACCATATGGACAATATACTCTTCGATTAACCGAATTGTCAGTTAACCGAAAAAATATTTCTCTATTTGCAAATAATATTATCCGAATCGATTCCAAATCGAACCGAATCATAAACTTCAAAATAATTTGAGAGAACACATCCAAAACTCTTGATCTAGACTCCTGTTGTTTCAACCACCTTAACAACATTTTTGAAAGTATGATTATAAGAACAACAGTATATAAATTCAATAACATCAAACTTTCAGCAACAAAAACATAATGAATCGTGATTAGTAAGGTGTGAACACCACAAATATAACACTTCAAACCAAGGTTATTAAAACCTAGATTTAGATCTTAAGATCTTACGATCCTACGATCCCACAAAGCCAAAACGATCAAGATCTGTATGGGATCTAAATTAAGGTGAGATCTGGATAAGATCTATAGGATCTATACAAGATCTTAAAATCTTTGAACGATCCGATCCCACTCCCTCTTATTTTTCATCTCATTTTTTCGTTTTCCAGTCCCCCATTCTTTTCCAAAATCCAGATCTAGGGATTTTTATTTGCATCTCCATCTTTCTCGCATCCCCTTCATCTTCCTCTTCCAATTCATCTTCCTGTTGTTGACGTCGCCGTCGTATCCCCATTCTCTTCATATCGACGCCCTCGCATCCCCTTCCTCTTTCTACCGCCGCCCTTGCCATAACATCCCCTTCCAGCACCCCCTATTGATGTAGATCTTAGTCCTAAACCCCCAGCCCAGATGGATGATGATGAATCCAATGAGATAGTGGTTGAGACTGACGAAAATGGGGAAAATTCTAATGACAAATCCAACCCAGCTCAAGCATCATGTCTTAAATGCTCAATTATTATCATTTTTTTTGCTAAATAAATTATTGTCTATTAATATTGGTTATTATAATTTGCTAATATGCAATATGGATATATTTTTTCTTTTGTCCTAATTTCATAGGATCTTAGGATCTGAATACGATCCTACGATCCCGATCTTGCAAATGGAAAAACGATCCTACATAAGATCTAGATTTTGATAACCTTGCTTCAAACATTCATTATATCTCAACATCAGATTCTTGCCTAACAAAGGGGAAGAATAGATTAACTTTCCCTCAATCTCAATTTTAAATAGCATAATAACACATAACTTGTGATCTTGTATAGTACTACTTTGGCACTTTGATCACTGAATTGAATCAATACAACAACAGAAAGTCATAAAACAGAAAAGAGGACAAGAGATCATAAAAGGAAAAAAAACACGCAGATAATAGTAACTCTAGTTGAATCTTCGATTGTTGAGCTTGGCGGACTCACGCGTCTTGCGCTTCTTCTCATCCTGCTTAGTCTCAAAGAAGCGGCGACGCATTCCTGAATGACTCCAGCTCGCATCACCTCCCTTCACCCAGAAGCTTCTCGATTATAGGCAGATAGGAAAAACAAGGTATTGGCATTGGAGGCTGCAGATTTGGGCAACCTATCCGTGTTTCCATGGGAGACGGAAAGAGAGACCTGAAAGGCTGCAGATTTGGGCGGAGGAGGAGGCTTTGAATGGGAGAACAAAGAGAAGAGGGCAGATCTAAGGGATTATTCGCTGCCTTGTCGTCGCCGGAACGTGGAGGTGGATGGATGGCGACTGGAGAGGGGGTTTGAAAGGGAAGGCTAGAAGGGGGAAAAGAGGAAGGGCGGCGCTGGAAGGGAGCTTGAGAGTGATGGAAGAATTAGGGTTACGGAGTAGATCTTTTAATTTTGAGAATATTTATCTATTTGAATTTTATTTTTATTATTATATTTAGTTTTGGAATTCATAAATATACTATAAATATTAAAATTTTATAATAATATACGGTTCGGTTCGATTAACCGGGGGTAAAATTTTGTAAAAATCGAAACCGAACCGAATCGAACAAATACCTGTGTTGTGGTATTTGTAACCGAACGGAACACCCCGGTTAACTGAAAATTCAATTCGGATTCGATTCGGATTAGCGGTTCAACGGTTCGGTTCGAATTTTTTGCCCACCCCTACATACTATTATATATGTTGTTGATACCACACATCTAGAGTTTGGTTATCACATTCATGATATATTGAATAAAACGTATTTTGTGTTTGATTACCACATTCTTAGTAAATTAGTTACCACATATTCTCATTTTTTGTTACCATACATATAGAGTTTGGTTACCACATACCACACTTGGTATAATAGTTATCACATTCATGGTATAATTGTTACCATACATCTAGTGTTTGGTTACTACATACTTGGTATGTTGGTTACCATTATGTTGGATATCTTATACTCCCCCAGTCCCAATTGAAATGTCATAGTTACTATTTTTGGATGTCCATCACAAATGTCTTCTTTCTATAAATATAAATAATTTTCCTCACCAACAACTATGTGGACCCCATCATATACTCACAAATCAATTCTGCCTTAATTCTCGTGCCCAATATAGTAACAAAATAATTGTAATGGAACGGAGGAAGTAATTAGTATATTTATTTATTACCATATAGTCAAAACTATGGAATGGTGCAAACTTTAAATTTTTTTGTAGGCATCTTTTTAAAATGTAAAGAATATAAAAGGGGGTCATATCTCTAATAAACCACCACTCGGATTCACCATGTTAGTTGCAATCCATAAATGTGCATGTCACGACATCCAATCAAAAATGGATAGTTGAGCCATCCATAGTTCATATATATAGTTTATAGATACGCACATAACGAATTTGGTTTGGGAGTTGAATCAGCTCTTACTAAAGTGCTGAAATAGTGTTATACATACTGAAAAATATTTTGTATGTGTTGAGTATTTTTATACAGTCCAGACACAATTAAATATCCAGAGCACACATCTCATTAACATTCAGCATACACATTATTGGGTCAGCACGCCATCACCTGCTGAATGTCACCCATTCAGCACCATATCCAAACCACGCACATAACATATTATATCCTAACTACCAAGTTGAGCCGGAAAAAATGTCAAATTGGTGCCATAATGTAACATCCCACATTGATTGGTAGATCTGTGTGACCAGTCGTACCTTCCCCTGCTTCTATTATCGGAACGACCGTGATCATGCCATCTAGATGTCCCATGGTATTGACGAGTATTTCGGTCATTCCCATGGGTGTCTCTTCCTGCCACATTATTTAGCGGTGGGAATCTTCTGGTGTATCCCGAAGGTTGTGTATCAGTCTCAAGGCCTTGCGTACAGGCCGATTGAAGTTTTTCTAGATGGGAGTGGACGAGGAACCTTTTCCGCCAATCACCACAGCAATGGTGCAAGCAGGCCCATCTGAAGCTGCCAGGCCTGAATAAAAGCCATCAGGCTCGAAACAAACTCGCCCACAACAGGGTGAGACTGATACACGGTCTTCGGGATACACCAGAAGATTCCCACCGCTAAATAATGTGGCAGGAAGAGACACCCATGGGAATGACCGAAATACTCGTCAATACCATGGGACATCTAGATGGCATGATCGCGGTCGTTCCGATAATTGAAGCAGGGGAAGGTACGACTGGTCACACAGATCTACCAGAAGCCGAACTCCACCTACCCTCCAGCCACATCATGGACAAATTGCTCAGACGTGGACATACCCTGATGGAACCTATGAGGTTCAAATAAGGAATGGGTCAATGGTTTGGAAAAAGCCAACACGAAGGCCACCTATGGCCTATGACAATACCTGGATACACAATGCCCCTCCTCCGCCTGTGGATGTGGATCCCCGGTTCCCAGGGATGACGCGGACACAGATACGCAGGGCCAAAAGGCAGTATGCTTCAACCCATAGGGTTGGTAGCAGTTCGACAAAGAGTGCTCCCATACTGCCCACAAAGGCCCTTTTGTTAACGTGGGGCCCCGATGGCCCGTGTCGCAAGACAAAGGGTGCAGGGGAAGAAGAAAGGGCTCCCAACAAAGGGAAATCTATTGTTGTAAATGAATCTGATGGGGCAGATGTCCAAGCCAAACCTCAAACGGGTGATATTACTGTCTCTGATCCATCGAATGAACTTAAAGAAGGGATTTGGGTAATAGAGGGTCTCCAATGTGCATATTGCCAAAGGGTGAACAAAGTCCCATATGATTTTGAGGATGACCTCGCTCCAACCTAGTTTGGATATTTCACCACGGAAGAATTAGATACCTTGATGAACGAAGAAAGGCAGACTGACGACACTGTGACGCTGGAAGGCCACGAGTCTCCTAAAAAACAAAAGTGCGACGAGCCTGTACCAAATGCAGTGGCGCAGGAGAATGAGACATCAAAGGAAGACACTGTTGTGGCCATGACTATTAACATGGCACAAGTTGATGTGCCAGAACTAGAAGTTGAACAAGACGACACTAGTGTCAAGTCTTTAGAAGAACCTGTGTGGGCCTACATCCATGCTGCATATGATGATGAAGAACCAGAGATAATGTGTGAGGACGTTCCTGTAACACCCCGGATTTGATAACCTAGGCCGGGATGCCACCGCCACACCTCCATAGCAAGACACGGATTCTCCGAGCTTGCTAAAGAGATGCAAGGCTAAGGGTATTGAAAAAGGGTTTTAAAATAAGTCCGGAATTTATTTAAAAATAATGATGTAGTCTCATCCACACATAATAGTAATAATAATATGTCGCAGCGGAAATAATAAAAATGGGCCGGCATGGCCAAAACTCGGGTTATACAGGCCCGATATAGAAGTATCATAAAAACGATAATTTAATGTTTTTAAATATGTCCCCCAAATGCACATGCTTATGCATTTTCTCCGTACCCTAAAAAAAAGGAAAACAACAATTTTATCAGTATTATAAAATACTGAGTAAGTCGATCCTAACATAGCAATAAATGGGTTTAATTTAATAATTAAAATTTTACTCCTAAGCATGCGTACAAGACACTCCATTTATCAAATTAAAAATAAGAATTTAATTTGTGTTCTTAAACATGTATTTAAATTTCATAAATAATAAATTAAGCATGTTATTAAATTTAAGACATAAATTAAATGCATAATTAAAGACTTAAATAAATACATAAAGGAAAAGGATTAAGTCTTTTAATTTCCCCCACCATCTCAAATTATTTAGTTTAGCCGGTAGTCCGGCGGCCGCAACCGTTTCGTAAGTTTCTTGTGTAGCCGGTCGTCCGGCGGCCGCAGCCGTATCCGCCATACCCAGTAACACTCCGGACCCTCAGGAAACCCATACGGATAATCCCGAGAGTGTAGGCCATATATCTCATGCCATTTTGGCGTAGTTTTTCATTCAAGTATAGGCACGCCGAAAAAGGCTAGAGGGGTACCCTGCAGAGCACTCACCCTCTACCTAAGTATCCAATATCGTTTCGATTTAGTGTAACGGGATTTTTCAAAAAGTATAGATTTATCGTATTTCAAGGTTTCGACCGTTTGTTTCGGAATTTCAAAATCTCATCAATTTAAAATCGTTTGACGTCACGTTTACGCCTTTTTAATTAAAAATTCAATTCAAGTTCGAAAAATCTGAAATTTTTATAGTACATCAAACACACCCTAACGAACAACTTTTGTGTTTTAGTGATTTCGAAATAAGGTGAGGAAACATGTCAAAAAACGAGTTTAGTACACAACCAATGCACTGTCAGGATTCAGTTTTGACACAGTTCAGAAAATCGACTTTTTGACATATCAAATGGACTCAAAAAATTCTGAAATTTTATACACACATACTAGACATGATTATCTATAACTTTTGTTTACATTGCAAATTTGGAATAGAAATCATAGAAACATGCTCATCAAGTTCACACATATGTACTGTCAGCTTTTTCGAAAATGT
The DNA here is from genome assembly GCA_030278955.1 of Hygrophila difformis. Classification (NCBI taxonomy): domain Eukaryota; kingdom Viridiplantae; phylum Streptophyta; class Magnoliopsida; order Lamiales; family Acanthaceae; genus Hygrophila; species Hygrophila difformis. Next base: position 37,345,696 of record JAOANR010000002.1, on the reverse strand, counting down.
TTAAAAACACGTTTATGTTCAACGCGATTTGAGATAGCAAACGTTGATGAAAATCTCTGAAATTTTTACACAACATAGCTTAATGTGTCTGGATCAAAAGTCTAGTTTGAGTTTTTCGGTTTGGACTCTCGAAATAGGAGTTTTAAACGGATTTCAGAAAATGCGCAAGTTGGGGTTTTTAGGTTCGATTTTTACGTTTCGTTACAAAGTCACTAATTCGGACGCCCCTAAACCACCCGTATTGATATGAAAGGTATCAACTTACTGTAATGATGTTCTTGGTCGTCCTAGGGTCGCTCGGCTCGTCCAAAATCACCACGAACGGATCTACGCACACGTTCTCCTTCTTCTTCGACCACGAACGTGTTTCCGAGTCAAAGATCAGAAAGTTAGGTTGAGGATTGAGATTAAAAACGAGAAAGGAACCTAATATACTCCTTACCAATGATCCAAAGATTGTAATCCTTGATCTACACCCTTCCTCGGTCGTCGTTGGTTGCCGGAAACTCGTCGGAAGGTCGTCGGAAAGTCGTCGGAAGGTGTTTTGGCTTTGGGAGAGTTTGGGAGTGGAGAGGGGGCTGTGGATGACTGATTATGGTGTGGAAATCAACCCTAATTCGTCCTTAAAGCTTTCCTCCCGTCCAAAATTTACTTACCATAATCGGGAGTCGAATTTTGGCAAGAAATCGCCATGATCGCGTGATCTGCCGCAGTCAGCGCAGCCACGCGGGGCCGGCGCGTTACTGCGCGGACAACGCGCGGCACCAGTCTGGACTGCGGTCCGGACCGGTCCGTGCGATCCGTCGGGTCTTTTCCTCATCTCTTTCGGACTTCTATCCTTCCATGTTTCCGGGCTCGATTTTCCGGGTCATTCTCGGGTTATGATTCCCATCCTAAATTTATTCCGTCTTAAATTGATTTCACATTTGAAATCTTAAGTCCGTCGGTTTTGGATTCGTCGGCTTCCAAATCATCGTCTTTTGACTTCTGTGCATTTCCGATTTTACGGGTTCTCGGAAACAAGACCTCTTTTCTCATCGGATTAAATTCTATTTTATATCCTAAAAATTACGGGTGTTACAGTCTACCCTCCTTAAGAATCAACTTCGTCCTCGAAGTTGCGCTTTATCATCTTGCGAGTTCGGGAATTGTTTGATTGAGTGATTGTATTATCGTGTGTTGTTGTTTGTTATTATTTGACTGAACCCAGAATTGAAATTTCCAAGTTGCCTACGTACCCCGTGAAGGGATCAAGTCATTACGTAGTTCAAAACAATTTGAATTTCTTTATTTGGGATACAAAAATATTCGGACAAAATATCCGGAAATATTCGGGCCGTTACATCCTCCCCCTCTTAAGACGACAGTTATGTCCCCATAACTGTGGTTGCATCATCTTGGAATAGGGTCGGGTAACGCTCCTTCATGTCTGCCTCTAATTCCCATGTTGTCGTCTCAGCTTCGTGGTTAGACCAAAGAACCTTGACCATCCTCACGGTCTTATTTCTATTGACTCTCTCCTTCACATCGAGTATTCGTACCAGAAATTCCTCGTAGCTCAAGTCATCATCCAATTCAATCTCTTCCGGTTGGAGTACATGGTTCGGATCGTGCACATATTTCTTCAATTGTGAGACATGGAACACAGCATGGACACGGGCAAATTGTGGCGGCAATGCTAGCCGATATGCTAGAATTCCCACTCTCTCTAGGATCTCATACGGTCCTATGTATCGTGGACTCAATTTCACTCGCTTGCCGAAGCGCATCACACCCTTCATTGGTGATACCCTCAGCATGACTTTATCGCCGATTTGAAATTCCAAGTCTTGCCGTCTCACGTCGGCATAGCTCTTTTGCCGGTCTTGAGCGGCTCTCATCTTTCCTTGGATTATCTTGATTTGTTGGGCCATATCCTCAACAAGTTGTAGTCCTACTACCACGGTTTTATCATTCTCTACCCAACTTAATGGACTTCGGCACATTCTACCATATAGTGCCTCGAATGGTGCCATGCCAATGCTAGCATGGTAGCTATTGTTGTAGGAAAATTCAATTAGGGTAAATGATTTTCCCAACTTTTCTTATAGTCTAGGACACATGCCCTTAGCATGTCCTCCAACGTTTGGATCGTTCTCTCTGTTTGTCCATCCGTCATGGGGTGGAACGCAGTACTCATCTTTATTTTCGTACCGAGGGCTTCTTGCTGTTTTGTCCAAAAATGAGAGACAAATCTACTGTCTCTATCCGAGATGATGTCATGTGGTACTCCATGCCGGCGTACCACATTGTCGACGTACGCCTTTGCTAATTGGTCCATTGACCAAGTGTCCTTCATTGGTATGAATATGGCAACTTTTGTCAACCTATCCACGATCACCCAGATTTTATTCATCCCTTTCGGTGACCGCGGTAACCCCGAAATGAAATCCATCGAAATGCTATCCCATTTCCAACTCGGGATTTCCAATGGTTGCATTAGTCCTAGGGGTTTTTGACGTACTGCCTTGACCTTCTGGCAGGTGAGGCATCTTGCCACAAACTCGGCTAACTGTCTTTTCATGTTCGGCCACCAATAGTTCTTCTTTAAGTCCTTGTACAGTTTGTCGCCTCCGGGATGAACCGAGTATGGGGTATTATGGCCTTCCTCCATTACTTTTTGCTTCAGGTCGACTCATTTTCGTGGTATACACCACCTTCCCTTGAAGCGGATGCTTCCGTCCTCATGAGTTTTAAAATCCATTGCCTTTCCTTCGGCAATGCTCTTCCTAATTTCTTCCAACTTCTTATAAACCGGTTGAGTGAGTCGTATTTCATCGAACATGGTAGGTCCCACTACCATCGCGTTGACGACTTCGTGTACTGTGCCAGAATGCACCAACTCGAGACTCAATTTCGCCAAGTCTCTGTACAGCTCGGCCGGTATCACAAGTGAATTCGCCACGTGTTGAGTATTTCGACATAAGGCATCGGCCACTACGCTGGCTTTTCCTTCGTGATAAGCAATCTCCAGGTCATAATCCTGGATTAATTCCAACCATCTTCTTTGCCTCAAATTCAGCTCTTTTTGCGTGAATATATACTTGAGGCTCTTATGGTCGGTGAACATCCGATACTTTCGCCCATAGAGATAATGTCTCCATATTTTTAAGGCGAACACGACTGCAGCCAGTTCTAAGTCGTGTGTCGGGTAGTTCTCCTCGTGTGGTTTTAGTTGACGCGATGCGTATGCTATAACCCTTTGATCCTGCATCACGCATCCCAATCCTTCTTTCGAGGCGTCGCTGTACACCTCGAAGTCATCATCCTCCGATGGTAACGCCAATACTGGCGCTGTGGTAAGTCGTTTCTTCAGATTTTGAAACGCGGACTCACACTTACTGGTCCAGTCGTATTTCACCCCTTTCTTCAACAGCTGGGTCAACGGGTGTGCGATTTTCGAGAAGTCCTTTACAAATCGCCTATAGTATCCTGCCAGTCCAAGGAAACTTCTTATCTCTGTTGGACTCTTCGGCGGTACCCACTCGGTCACTGCCGAGATCTTCGCCGGATCTACTGCCACTCCGTTGGCGGATACTATATGCCCAACAAATGCTACTTCTTTTAACTAAAAGTCGCATTTGGACAATTTACCATACAGTTGATTTACTCATAAGATCCCTAACACTTTGTATAAGTGTTCGGAATGTTCTTCTTCGCTTTTCGAGTAAATCAGAATGTCATCTATGAACACCACCACGCATTGATCTAATAGTTCTCGAAATACGTTGTTCATGAGATTCATGAACATTGCGGGGGCGTTCGTTAGCCCGAATGATAGCACCGTGAACTCGTAGTGTCCGTAACGAGTTCTGAACGCCGTCTTTGGAATGTCCTTTTCGGCGATCCTTAACTGGTGATATCCAGATCGCAGGTCGATCTTTAAGAATACTGGAGCTCCCTTCAGTTGGTCGAATACATCTTCGATCCTGGGTAAAAGGTACTTCTTCTTGACGGTGACTTGATTAAGTCCTCTATAATCAATGCATAGTCGTAGACCTCCGTCTTTCTTCTTAACGAATAAGACCGGGGCTCCCCATGGGGACGTGCTCGGCCTTATGTATCCCTTCTCCAACAACTCCTCGAGTTGTTCCTTCAGTTCCTTCATTTCCAGTGGCGCCATACGGTAAGGAGCCTTTGAGACAGGTTTCGTTCCCGGAATGAGATCTATGGTGAATTCAAGATCTCTCTCAGGTGGCATGCCGGGAACGTCTTCAGGAAACACATCCGGGTATTCTCTCACCACCAGAATGTTATCTACCTTGATTCCCTCAGCCTCAAGGTTATGAATGTAGCATGCATATAACGCGTAACCCTTACGCATTAAGCTACATAATTTGACGGCATTAACTATCTTGTTAGACTTCTTAGGGGGCTTGGGAGTAAAAGATGACTCTCCTCCCTTACTCTTTGACAGCGTGATCTTTTGCTTTTGGCATTCGATCACGGCCTTTAGATTCGATCACGTCAAAAGCCTTTATAACTATCGGAATTCCGTTATAGCGCCTAGAGCAAGATACTACTTCTCCTGACGGTAGTTGAATTCCTAAGTTAATCAGCTCACACTAGGTAGATCTAGTTCAGGTAAGACTCTTGATAATATAATTGAACAACTAGCTCCTGAGTCAAACAGAACTTTAAGGGGTGTACTTAAAACATGGAACGTACCTCCCATCACGTCACGCTGCATAGGCACATCTTCCTGGTTGATAACATTCAACCGCGTCCATTGGCCGTCCCTGATTGCCTTGCTGATCCCGGTTCGGGTTTTGATTTTGTTGCTGATTTGGATTCTGTGGAGGACGTTGATTTTGGTTGAAATTCTGGTTTTGAGGGGGTCTATACCCCTGGTTGTTTCCATTCCGCCAATCTTGATTACGAGGCTGCGCTGGCCCCGTACCCAGGTCTTCCCTCTTGGTGATGTTTTCCATTCGGGTGCGGCACTCATTCACCCGGTGGCCGTTGCGACCACACCGATAGCATGCGCCCTGTTGGGGGCATCCCCTAGCCAAGTGAGGCTTCCACATCTCGGGCATGGTGGCACCGGGTTACATTGGAAAAAGGTTCTCCCATCATTTCCCCTATTGTTGCTCGGAGGGGGTCTGGTCAGGCCTCCTCGAAAGTTGTCTCCCCCAGAATTGCTATCGGATCGGTTATCCCTATTCCTCTTATCTTGTCCCTGAGATACCCGACTGGGCTCTCCACTCACTTTCCTCTTCATTTGTTGCACCCTTGCGACAGCTATCGCACGCTCATACACCGCTTGTAGGTCCGGGTAATGGACGCCAGTGATCACTTCCCGTATGGTCAAGTTCAGCCCCATCTCAAATTTCTGTGCCCTTTCCGCGTCTGTCGGCACGAGTCTTGGTGCGAAACGCACCAACTCTTTGAAACGGGCGTAATATTCCTAGACTGTTTGTCCTCCTTATTTCAGCGATAGGAACTCTTCATACATGGCTGCCTTTGTGCTCATAGGATAAAAGCGATCCCTGAGCAGTCCCATAAATTCCTCCCACGAGTAGGGTTCTTCGTCCTCAGTTAACTTATCTTGGGCGGCACGCCACCAGTCGTCCGCCTCCCCTCCGAGGTAGTATGATGCCACATGCACTTTTTCGCCAATCGGGCACCTCACAACGTTTAGTAACTTATCGAATGTTGGGATCCATTCCTCGAGTTTAGCCGGGTCCTCCTCGCCGGCGTAGTGCGGAGGGTGATATGAGTTCATCATAGCTAAGTAGTTAATGCTTGGCCCTGGTTCACCTCCACGTTCCCTAGCACAATGAGAACCTCTTCTAAAGTGCGTAGGCGATCGCCAATGTTGTTTGGTATACGGTTTGCTGGCTCCTCCTGAGCGTGCACCCCCTCGTTGGGTATAGGCATATCTTGTTGCCCAGGTGTTTCGTTGGTATTGGGAGTAAAGGGCTGGGCGCGGGGTCTTCCTCTCGGTGCCATGCTGTTGCAAGAACAAGAGATTTTTAGATTTTCTTATTGAAGTATTATATAATGCTTGTAAAGTGATTTATTAAATAATGGATGGTATTAACAGGTATCAATCCACTAGATCCTGCTAGTAAAGGTTGTTTAGAGATTAGTGTACTATTTGTTATTGTTGGAAGTTGTTTAATACTTGTTGTTTTGTTTTCATTTTCGTGTCCCTGTTCGTTTTTTTTTTTTTTTTTTGTTTTTTTTGTGAACAGTAACCTGTTCAGTTTTTTTTTTTTTGAAAATCTAGGGTCTAGGGTTTAGGGATTCTAGGGTTTTCAGGGTTTGGGGTTGGAGGTACCCTTGTTTGATTATTGTCTTTATATAATTTATATATATATATATATGTTGTTCATTTATTAATACTTGTACTTTTGTTTGGTTGATATTCCTTTATTACATATGTTGTTTATTTATTATTACCTTGTTCCTTTATTTGATTGAGTTTCAACAAGGTAATTAAAGAATGATAATTTAATAAAATGTAAGGAATAATTTAAATATACTTGTATATAAAATAAATGCTTGTAAATTTATTACTCAATGGAAAACTTTTATTGGGTTACAAGCATTCGAAACAGAAATAGTTGTGCTGATAATAGTTTGGAAAGGGAAATATAACTAATAGTAGTGCATAGCTAGATCACTGAAACTAGAATGAATATGTAGGCGCGTCCTCAATAGGATCATCTTCATCGCTCGATACGTCAATGGGTGCAGCAACATTGGGGTTAGGCCCCGGATTCTGAAGGACCGCTCCATCAAATTCGTTGGCTAAGTTAGTCAACTCCCAACCCAGGTCCCCTACTTGTTCCTCCAAGTCATCACTCTTGTCTTGGAGCTGGGCTACTTGGGCTTGGAGCTGTGTGACTTGATTTTGACGTTGGGTTATGTTGTGATGGTCTTCCTCCCTAAGATGTCCCAAATGGGCCAGGTTACCCTCTAACTGTCCTACTCGAGCCTTGAAATGATTGATATGTTGTTGTGATTCGAGGTAGGCATTCATTAGTTTCATCATCAAATTGACCATGTTTGCGTTGGGTTCGGCCATCTAATGTCAACAAGGGAGGTTAGAGTTAGACATATTTCAACAAGGTTAGGATATGCAACAATTAAATCTATATGAAATATGCATATGCAATTCCACCCAAATAAAAATTTAATTTAATGTATTTTTAAATTAAATTTAGTTCATGGATCATAGTAATTAAAAAAGTTGGGCCTCTATATTGGGCCAAAAATAAATATTTGGGCTAAGGTAATAAAATATAGGTATTGGGCCAAAAATAAGAAATCTTTGGGCTTAAAATATTGCATTAAGTAAAAAAAAATGGGCTAAAATAATATTAGTAGGTTTCTTTTAAAAAAATAATAAATTTAAAAATAATACTAGGTTTTAAAATAATGGTTTAAAAATAATAATAGTAGCTTTAAAATATTCCGGGCTCTGATACCAACTTGTAACATCCCGGATTTGATAACCCAGGCCGGGATGCCACCGCCACACCTCCCTAGCAAGACACGGATTCTCCGAGCTTGCTAAAGAGATGCAAGGCAAAGGGTATTGAAAAGGGTTTTAAAACAAGTCCGGAATTTATTTAAAAATAATGATATAGTCTCATCCACACATAATAGTAATAATAATATGTCGCAGCAGAAATAATAAAAATGGGCCGACATGGCCAAAACTCGGGTTATACAGACCCGATATGCAAGTATCATAAAAACGACCATTTAATGTTTTTAAATATGTCCCCCAAATGCACATGCTTATGCATTTTCTCCGTACTCTGAAAAAAAGGAAAACAACAATTTTATCAGTATTATAAAATACTGAGTAAGTCGATCGTAACATAGCAATAAAGGGATTTAATTTAATAATTAAAATTTTACTCCTAAGCATGCATACATGACACTCCATTTATCAAATTTTACTCCTAAGCATGCGATCCGTCGGGTCTTTTCCTCCTCTCTTTCAGACTTCTATCCTTCCACGTTTCCGGGCTCGATTTTCCGGGCCATTCTCGGGTTATGATTCCCATCCTAAATTTATTCAGACTTGATTTCACGTTTGAAATCTTAAGTTCGTCAGTTTTGGATTCGTCAGCTTCCAAATCGTCGTCTTTTGACTTCCGTGCATTTCCGATTTTACGGGTTATCGGAAACAAGACCTCTTTTCTCATTGGATTAAATTCTATTTTATATCCTAAAAATTACGGGTATTACATTTCCTCCCATAATCTTTGAACCAATGCCTGTAGATGCTCCACGACACCTCAAGCCATTGTACATCCAAGCCCACATTAACGGGAAGAGATTCAACAGAGTCTTTGTGGACGATGGGGCGGTTTACAATATCATTCCACTTACGACGCTCAGGAAGATCGGCAAGACCAAAGACGTGGAAGCCGATTTAGAGCTGGCAGGATTCAACGGCCACACCACCAAACCATTGGGAATGCTGACTGCACAAATTGGTGTTGGGCCTAAGGTCGTATCAACTGTCCTCTTCGTGGTAAATACCCCACCACATATTCTGCACTACTTGGTCGTGACTGGATTCACACTGCTAAATGTGTTACCTCCTCCCTACACTAAAAGCTCTTGTTCTGGGAAGGCTCGGAAGTGATCACAGTCAATGCTCATCAGAATCCATTCTAGGGATATATCGGTGCCAGTCCAAGTGATGCTGTACTCTATGAATCTGCCATACCGCCAATTAGCATGAGCGGTATCGTCAGTGCATGCCCTATGCCTAACTGCAAGTTAACAAGGCAGGGGTATGTCTTCTATTAGTTAGTCTAATCTGTAGATGGCTCGATAGCCAGAAATATTAATTTCTGCAAAAAATAATTGTATTTATGTTGAGTCTGACTAATGAAAGTACCATTTCTGATTCATTGCCAGTTATTTCTGTTAATTCGTGCCAAGAAGGGACTGAACCTAAAAATTACGTGTATGAATGGCCAGTGTTATTAGAAAAGCCTAAGCCAACAGTGTACGCGCAAGACCCATTGGTAGAATTTAACATTGGCAATGAGGAGAAACAACGACCAATAATGGTCTGTGGTTTATTGACAATAGACCAACAAAATGAGTTGGCACAATTAGTGGCAAAACATCAGGATTGTCTTGCTTGGGATTATGCTGATATGCCAGGGCTAGATAAGAGATTAATAGAACATCATCTCCCTATTAAGCCCAATTATCGGCCAGTAAAACAAGCCCCAAGACGTTTTAACGCAGAATTGAGGCCTAAGATTACTGAAGAAATTAAGAAGTTATTGGATGTGAAATTCATCCGATCTTGTAGATATGCCGAGTGGCTGTCTAATATCGTCCCTCTTACCAAGAAGAATGGTAAAGTGAGAGTTTGTATAGACTTTAGGGACCTGAACTTGGCCACACCCAAGGATGAGTACCATGCCCATTGCCGATATGTTGGTTGATGCAGCGGCCGGACATAAGATCCTATCCCTAATGGATGGCTAAGCTGGATATAATCAGATCAACCTGGCTGAAGAGGACACTGCCAAGACGACATTCAGATGTCCTGGGGCTATAGGAATATATGAGTGGGTGGTGATGCCCTTTGGCTTGAAAAATGCCGGAGCCACCTACCAAAGGGCAATGAACACCATATTCCACGATTTAATTAGCAAAACGTTGGAAGTATATATTGATGATGTAATCATCAAATCATCAGAGTTCAGCCAACATTTAATAGACTTAGAGCAAGCGTTTGTTAGAATGAGGAAATATCACCTTAAAATGAACCCCACGAAATGCGCCTTTGGGGTGTCAGCTGGCAATTTCTTGGGTTTCCTCATTCATCAGCGAGGGATAGAGGTCGACGCCAATAAAGCCAAGGCTATCATCCACATTCCTCCACCACGTACAGTAAAAGAGGTGCAAAGCTTATTAGGCAAGGTTAATTACCTTAGGAGGTTCATAGCCAACGCAGCTGGTAAAATGAAACCTCTAACAAAATTGCTTAAAGGTAAAATCGGACCTAACATCGAATGGGTCCTGAGCAAGATGAAGCCCTAGAGATTATCAAGACATCACTCATCAATCTTCATGTTCTTGTACCGCCTAGTCCAGACAAAAGACAAACTTTATTTGGCTTCGTCTGATGTAGCCATTGGCTGTTATTGGCACAAGATTGGGATAATGGAAAAGAAAGGGTCATATATTATCTGAGCAAGACATTAGCAGGGCCCGAGTTGAATTATCATTTTGTGAAGAAACTATGTTTCTCCTTGGTGTATGCTTGCACAAAACTCGAACACTATATCCTGCCCAGGGACACTGATGTGGTGACTAAACACAACATTATTAAGTTTTTACTTAAGAGACCTCGAATGAAAGGGCGATTGTTGGATTGGGCAGTGAAATTAACTCCATTTTCTTTAAATCACGTTCCTATCATGGCTGTAAAGGGACAGGTGGTAGCGGACTTCTTGGCCGACCATTCTGTTGACCTGGATGAGGAATGGGATCTGGAAATAGAGAGTGTGGGCGTAGCACCTTGGATCCTGTACTTCGATGGCTCTGCAACCAGTACCCGAGCAGGGGACGGTGTTAGCATCGAGGGTCCCAGTGGACAAAAAATCAAAGTCTATATAGAACTGGGACCAATGACTAACAATTCAGCTGAGTATGAGGCCCTCATTTTAGGTTTAGAAACTTTGGTTATGAGAAAGGCCCAGGCCGTGATTATTAGGGGAGATTCACAACTAGTGATTAACCAAGTACTCGGGGCCTATGGCTGTAAGAACTCTACCCTGATGGGCTATCAAAATTGGGTTCATGACTTATTAGCCAAAATAGCCGACGTTACGTTTGATCAAATCTCACGTGATGAAAATGAATAAGCCAACCAATTGGCTTAGCTTGCCTCTAGGTATCGCCCCAAGAGGGAGATCAATGAAATAACAACCCTCATGCCTGGTGGTGGGAACCCCCACGAAGGGAACGAGGAACTTTACGTAGAGGGACATTATGGTGTTGCCACTATCTGACTGGTAATCTGAGATCATTGCATATTTTAAGAACCCTCAATCTGATGATAGGAAGCTTAAAGCCAAGGCTTTGAGGTTTATCTTGATGGGATCTGTATAAGCGAACAATTGAAGATGTTCTCTTACTGTGTTTGGGACCGATAGAAGCCAAAAAAGTTATGGCTGAGGTCCATGAGGGCATCTGCGGAGCCCATAGAGCAGGCTTGAATATGTGTTGGACTATCCATCGATATGGGTACTATTGACCTACGATATATGAGGATTGCATTAAATATGCCCAAGGCTGTGAGGCATGCCAACCTTAGGCACGTCCCAGTGTGTGACCTGAACTACATGATCAAACCATGGACTTTTAAATCTTGGGCCATGGATGTCATAGGAATGATCCATCCGCCTTCAAACAAAGGGCATAAATTCATTATTGTGGCGGCTGATTACTTTACTAAGTGGGTGGAGGCTATTCCCTTGAAGTCAGTAGCTCAAAAGGATGTTATTGATTTCATCGATTCACATATTATTCATCGATATGGGATACCTCACTCATCACCACAGATAGGGGGATAGTGTTTGTTGGGGAGCAATTCACTTATTACGTAGCCTCATTTAAGATCAAGCTTTACCACTCATCCCCCTACTATCCTCAGGCAAATGGCCAGGCTGAGTCGGCTAATAAAAATTTAATTAATATTGTCAAGAAAATGATTGAAGACAAGCCTAGGAAATGGCATGAGAATTTGTCCACGGCATTATGGGCTTGCCGGAATACCAAAGGTACTGCCACGGGATTCATCCCATATAGGCTAACTTATGGCCAAGACGCAGTGCTACCAATGGAAGTCACAGTGCCCAGTAGTCGTACCATGAATGTGGGAACGATTCCCAGTTATGTTCATGAGACTATGCTTATGAGGGAACTAGAACAAACTAGCTCTGACCGATTAAGAGCAATTGATAACATGGAAAGGGAAGCCCAAAGAAGGGCTCGGTATTACAACAAGTGGATCAGAGCCAATCTATTTCATGTTGGCGATTTAGTTTGGAAGACTATTTTGCCATTACAGAAGGAAAATGATGATTTTGGGAAATGGTCTCCCAACTGGGAAGGACCGTACATTTTCCAAACTGATCTTGGAAATGAAGCATTTACACTTATTGACAAAGACGGGAAACAAAAAAATGAGAGTGTAAATGCTCGTTATTTGAAAAAAACACTTCCCATCATATTGGGAAGACAATGCAGAATGACGACGATTAGCGAAACCGGCGAACAACCCTGGGAGTGGGATTCTCGTCGGTCAGGGCCTGAAGCTGCGGAAGCAAGTCCTCCAGCTTGTTTGGAATTCTTTAACCTCTCTCTGGTATACATGACGTTGTTGGATGAGGTCCTCAAGCGCCTCATCAAGGGTGTTTTGAAAGTCCAAGAAGGGCAGTAAATGGATGCCCAAGTCTTCGTGCTTGTCAAGGTAGCCTATGATATCCTCTAATTGGCTCTCTGTAACACCCGAGGAAAAACAAATTCAAATTGTTTTGAACTACGTCATGACTTGATCCCTTCACAGGGTACGTAGGCAGCTTGGAACTAATTTCTAAGTTCAGTCATAAAATAAATCACAAAATAAAAACATAACCGAAAGCATCCCATCGTTAAACCCGAAGAAACCAAAGCACAACTTCAGTAAAATCATTAAGGAAGGACAGGACGAGTTTAAGAGACGAATTATCATACGGGAGTTAGATCGAATTCGTAGATAAACCCACATGAGAATTTCGAGTCGGGAATGACCCAAAAAGTCGGACCAAGAGCGCGAAGGATAGAAACCCGATCGAGAAAAGGAAGAAAAGAACCGACGCACCACACAAACCGCCCGAACCGGCCGGTTCGGGCGGCGCGCACCCCGCGCGCATGCGCGCGGCCACGCGCGGCCAAAGGGAGTCGCGTCCCTGGATGGTTCCCGCGCACTCCGCGCGGACAAAGGCCTATGTGCGCGTCACCAGCGCGCCAGAGGTGCAGGAGGTGTAAACTTTCCTTCCATGGGGATTTTCTTGCCAAAAATCCGTCCCCTATCAAGGGGAAGTGGATCAAGGCAGTGGGGGAAGGTTATAGGGACTGTATGGCCGCCCCTTCCCCATATTTTCCAGAAAACAAACCCTAGCCACCCTTTATTTTTCCTCTCCAAGCCAAAAGCTCTCCGAATCCACTTTCCGACGAACATTCCGGCGACGACGAGGCGGAAGGGACCAGGCCCTGCCCTCTAGACTCTTGGTAAGCCATGGTTTAACATTTTAATTCGTCCATAACACTTAGAAACTCAAAATCTAACCCGTTTCCTTTACTACGATTTCACGCCGGAAAACGAACGAAAAGCGATCGGAAGGATTGGCCGTTCGTCGCGACCCTAGAGCATCCGGATACCCATCCCAGTAATCCTAATCTTCAAATCTGTAAGTTAAAACCTTACTCACAAATTTTCGTGGTTGTTTGTTGTTTAAAACTCGAGATATAGGCTTGTAACAAAAATCGGTTTTCAAAAACCCTATTTTCGTCCAATTTCAAAGACTCGCCTAAAACTCGACCTTCGGGAATTCAAACCGAAAACTTTTCAACATAAAAGTTGTTCTAACATCTTTATCTATCTTATGTCCAAATTTCAGCCGTTGACATTAAGATTTGCTATCCCAAATCACGCCGTAAACTTTCTGTGACATCCCGAACCTTTTTAAACTGTGACAGTTTTCCTTACTCGACTTGATGCATGTTTTTCACCCATTTTTCGAATGATTTAACTTTGCATTCCTAAACAAAAGTTGTAGATAATTGTGTCTAGATTATGCATATAAAATTTCACAGATTTTGGTGTTCATTTGATATGTCAAACAGTCGAATTTTCAGAACTGTTTTAAAACTTATTCGGAGCCCGCGAGTATGCAGTGACTTGTGGTCGATTTTTGAGTACCAAGAATTCATTATTTCCAAATTCTTAAAACATGAAAGTTGTTCCTTAACGTGTTTTGTAGTTACTGTAAAAATTTCGCATCAATTGGTTTTGAAATGAATTTTTAATCGGCGTTGCACGAACCTGTGACGGAACCAGTTTTTAAGACAGAAATCATTCTTTGCAATGAACTCGAATTTCGACTCACTTCGGAACTTTATTTCCAAAAACTTAAAACATGAAAGTTGTTCGTGTGTGTGTTTTCGAACTACTGTAAAAATTTCAGAATTTTTGGTGTAAAGACGAATTTTTAATTAAGAAAGGCGTGAACTGCCTCGAATAGGATTTTTCGAACTTGAGAAAACTCGAACTATGAAAACGCGATATCGATCATTTGATAACATTGAAATACGAACTTTCGAAAAATCCCGTTCACTAGGCTGAGCCGATCTTCATGCTATCATTATCTTTGAGACTGCCTCGTTAGTGGTGTAACACCCCGATTTTTGGTCACCCAGGTCGGGATGTCACCGCCACATCTCCCTAGTAAGACACGGTTTCTCCGAGCTTACTAAAGAGATGCAAGGCTAGGTATTGCAATATTTAAAAGTATTTAAATCATTCAAGATAGCCCATACAATATAATTTGAAAATAATAATAGTATAGCGCAGCGGAAATAAATGGTTTAGTACAGTATCGCAGCGGAAAATATAAATAGGGCCAACATGGCCAAAACACGAGTTAAACAGGCCCGTTCATAATATAGTCTAAAGTACGAACTTAAAAGCAAAATAACAATCCCCAAAATCCCATGCATGATTCGTGCTCACCCATGCTCATTCCACATATTCTGTAAGAAGAGGAATAAAAACGGTTTTGGTCAGCAAAATTGCTGAGTAAGTTAACACATGCATGATCGTAGGGTTTAAAAGCCATTAATTTAATAATTTAACAAAAGCATGATAATAACATAATATTTAATTTAATCTAATCAACTATCCCATAGCATAATTTATCTCAGGGCTTCATTTAATAGCACATATCACATGGTTTAAGATAAAAGCCATAATTTAAATAAAGCATTTAAATAATTTAATTGGACAACAACATAATTTAATCTAGTTTAATTTAATTTAGAATCCCCATTACATCCCCGATTTTGTATTTCATAGTTTCACGATAGTATCGCGATGTCAACAAGTTTAGCCGGTAGCCCAGCGGCCGCAACCGTATCAGCCATACCCAGTACCACTCCGGAGCCTCGGGAAACCCATACGGATATTCACGAGAGTGTAGGCTCTATATTTCGCCGTTTTGGCAATATCACATTTCAAGTATAGCGCGTGGGGTCACCATCGTCCATTACGGCACGAAGTGAATCGTTAGGGGGCACCCTGCAGAGCACTCACCCCTAATTTTAATTTATCAAGTTTGTAAGGGGATTTAATTTTTAAAATCTGACCTTATTTGTATTTATTTAGAAATAATATCTCAACTCGTTTCAACCCTAAAGGTTAATTCCATGTTTCAACAAGATTTCAAGATTTCGTTTCCGGTAAACCATAGTTTACTCTAAAATTCGTCTAAAATCAGATTTAATTCCAAAAATTCCAAAATTTCATATCTGACTCGGAAACATCAAGATCTACAACTTTCGTGTTTTAACATTTTCGATCCGAGATACTTAAGTAGGTCAAAATCACCAATTTTCGCAGACGAACAAATCTGTCCGAGTTTAATGTGTCACAGTTTAAAGATTTCGAATTCTACCATATCAATTCAACTCCAAATTTAATTAAATTTGACAGGAATTATCTTAAGACAATTATCTACGACTTTCATGTTAAGCCAAAGATCTAAAACAGTCTAGATCCTATGTCAAAAACGTGATCAAGATCATCCCTAAATTCTGTTCAAGATTTCAAGATCTAGGTTCAAACAGCTCGGTTTCGGTGGGTTTTCACATATCAAATCAACTCCAAAAATTCTCAACATTTTACAGTAGCTAGATCTAAGTCATAGGAACGTTTTTCGTGTTTTACGTTTTTCCGTTTGAGTTCGTTTTAAGGTTCGGAAAAATTCATCAAATCTGTTGCGTCGATAGAAAGTAATAATTGACAGATTTTCGATTTCTTGATAATCTTTTAGTTTGAATGTTTTAATTCATCCCAAAACCATGTAAGAGTTAACTTACCAAGGTTATGAACGTCCGGGAGCGTCTATTCGAAGGCGTGGCTTCCAGTCCACCGTTTCTCCTCTCCGTTCGTCGGGTTCTACGATCTAGATCCAATACGGGGTGTAGAAAGAAAAAGGAGATGATTAGGATTCGTTTTCGAATCGTTTATTGACTAAAGATTGGATCGAGACTTACCACGACTATGGAGATCTATAGGGAAACTCGTCCAACAGCGTTCGTCTTGGTTTCGTGCCTCCGACGACTCCGGATTTAGGGTTTCGAATGTATAGAATGTTGTAGGGTTGTGTAAACTTGTTTGGGGCTCCCGAGGGGCTTATTTATAGATTTCTCAATCCCTAGGGCATCCAACATCTGACCTAAAGGTCTTGGGTCGAGAGATGTTCAACCGAAAATCGAAAAATCCGCGTTCGGGCGAGAGATTCACGCAACGGGCGAATCTGTCAAGTGGCGCGGTCGTGTCGCGCTTTTCCCCCTTCACCGCGCGGCCACCGCGCGACTCTCGCCTGGACTTCGGTCCGGGCGGGTCGTGCGATCCGTCGTGCTTTTCCGCCTCTCTTTCGGGTTTCTATCCCTCTATGCTCCCGAATTCCGATTCCCGGGGTATATTCGGGTTTCTACTTTCTCTCTAAATTTTCACTCGGGTCTAATTGGATGTTTTGGACTCGAATCCTCGAGTTCATTAGTGTCGGGTTTCGGTGTACAATTTATTTACCTTTAATAACTCTTTCTATTTAATTAAATTCCTTTAATTCCTTTTTAAGTTAAAATCTCATTTCTCATTTCCTTATCTTTATTTATTTATTTATTTGCTGGATTCATTTATTTATTTATGGTGTTTATTTTATTTATTATTTGTTTATTTAATTATTGTTTTGTTTTATGATGGAAAATTCACGGGTATTACAAGTGGTCTCCCTACTATCTGAGATTGCCTCGTTAGTGATCTCGCGCGCTGTATTTTTGGATCGCGTCGTTAGTGGTCCTACTATCTTTTTGAGACTGCCTCGTTAGTGGTCTCCCATTGTTTGGACTGCCTCGTTAGTGGTCCTATGTTGAGATTGCCTCGTTAGTGATCTCCCGGTATGGTGTCCTCTTCTTAGTCTACGGGATAGAATGTAAAAGACTTGTGTGAGTGTTCCATTATGCTTAAATCGTATTTATCATGCTTTTTTTTAATTATGTATTTAAAATTATGCATCTTAAATTATGCTTTAAATTACGCTTTTACAATTAAGTCCTTTAATCATGTTTTTCCGCTGCAAATAAATTATGTATTTTAAATTTACGTATGGTAAGCGAAATCTTTAGTTTAAACACATGTAACCCCTTTTATTTGTTAGTTAGGGATTAACTTACTCAGTATATCTTTATAATGACAACCGTTGTCATTTCCTTTTTTTACAGAGTATGTCGAGTGACGCATGCACGCGCATTTGGGGGGATATATTTGTGAACATTTTTATTTACTGCATCATACTACTGTTTTTACCGGGTCTGTTAAACCCGATGTTTTGGCCGTGTTGGCCGTGATTACTTTTCCGCTGCATTTACCTTATCCATGCATGATGATTTTTACTATCGTACTTTGATTGAAGTATTAATAAATTCCGGATTCATTGTTGAATGTTTTTAAAACTTTGCATACCCATAAGCCTTGCACCCCCTTAGCGAGCTCGGGAATCCGTGTCTTGCTAGGGGGATGCGGCGGTGACACCTCGGCCTGGGTTATCAAATCGGGGTGTTACAAGTTGGTATCAGAGCCCGGAATTTTATTTTGAAGCTATTATTATTATTAGTAGTAATATTATTATAATTATTTTGATACTGATATTCTAAACCCTAGTAATATTTTTAAGCATATTACTTTTAAAGACCACTAGTTTTATTCAGTCCACAAATTTATTTATAGCCCAATGTTTTAGCCAAGAAAAGAAAAATTAAACTTTTCGGCCCACTATAGAGGCCCAACCTTTAGCAATTTATTTTAAACATACGAATAAATTAAATTTTAAAGGGGAAGGGACTCACATCTGCATGTTGCATATAGATCTAATTCCTGCACATCTTGACCATGCATAAAACACACTCTAACTTTAACCTACCGTGTCAACGCTAGATGGCTGCTTCGAACGCAAACATGATCAACCTATTAATGAGGTTGATCGAAGCCTACCTCGGAACCCCTCAAAACGTGAACAACTTCAGGCTAAGAGTAGAACAAATGGAGGCCAACCTAGGTCACCTGGCTAACCTAGGGGGAGCGGGGCACCAAGACCTGGCCCAACTCCAAACCCAAATCAACGAACTCCAGGCCCACGAGACTGAGCTTCGGGCCCAACTGGACGACATAGAGACCGAAGCAGGGGTCCTGGGATATCAACTGCTTCACTGGAAGGATGACTTGCCTCCACACGCCCCCCTTGGCCCAGGAGCTCCTCCCGCAGCTAGCCCCGTTGCTGACCCTGTCGCCAACCCGACAGCCGCACCGACTCCAGTTGCCACCATCGATCCTGTTCCTACTACTGGACCCGCTTGGCCAGCAAGCCCGGTGTTCCATGGGCCCCTTGGCACGGGCGCCATCGAGGACGCAAGTGATGAGGACGACCCCATGGAGGATCCGACTACCTACCCTTCCCAGGCTTAGGGGATTATCGACACATTATTCCTATTGTTCTCTTTCCTATTTTCCCGAACTATTTTCAGGATCTTTGCTACTTGTCGCTTGTACCGAAACAAAAATTTCTACTAGGCAATAAGTCACAAACACCTATTTTATACACCATCTTTATATCTTATCAAAGCGCCGACAGACAAACAACGTATCTATTTCTGCATAACAAATCGACAAGTACCTCGAACCCTAAAACCCTAAACGACTGAATGAATACATGCAAATACTAACCAACTCCTGATAAGCACCATTCAATTTAGCAAAACACTTTTTCCCACACTTTATCGAATCTCCCTGAACTTTAAACCTTCCTTGGTTGTAACAGGATGGCACCCCGAGGACGACCAAGGACCTTCCCTGCCACCCCCAACACCCACGGCACGCCGGGACAACCCAATGAGCAGGCACCTAACGCGGAGGTGCCGAACCCGGCAGGACCGATGCCCAACCCTGCGGAAGGGCAAATGAGGAATATGGAAGAATTACTAATCGCACTGGATAATGCTTACGTTAACCAGGGTGGAGCTGCCGCGGCGCCACCACCGAAAGCGAGGATCAACTACTTGGCTGCGGTGAACTCCTACCGGCCTCCTTATTACGTCGGGGAGGAAGACCCCGCTAAGCTGGAAGAATGGTTGAGAACCTTCGACAAACTGCTGAAGGCGGTAAGATGCCCGGAGGGGGAGAAGGTCCACGTGGCCTCGTACTATCTGGGTGGCGAGGCCGACGACTGGTGGCAGGCTACCCAGGGGAAGCTGGCAGAGGATGATGAACTTTACTCGTGGAACGAGTTCATGGAGTTACTCCGGGAGCGCTTCTACCCAATGAGTACTAAGGCAGCACTGTACGAGGAGTTCTCATCCCTGAAGCAAGGAGAGAAATCTGTTCAAGAATACTATGCACGGTTTAAGGAGTTGGTGAGATTTGCGCCCAGGATGGTACCTACGGACGGGGAGAAGGCGCAAAAGTTCGAAATGGGATTGAACTTGTCGATTCGGGAGGTGATCACAGGAGTTAACTACCCGGACCTGCAATCTGTCTACGATCAGGCAGTAGCAGTAGCACGAGTGCAACAGCTAAAGAGGAAGGCTGCTGGGGAATCTAGCCGAGGGGCGCAAGGACCAGACAAGAGGAACAGGGATAACAGGACGGGCAACACTACTGGCGGGGACAACTTTCGGCGAGGTCCGAACGGGAATGCTCAGAACAACAATGGTCGAAATGTCAACCAAGGAGGGCGAGTGCCGCCGTGCCCAAGGTGTGGCAGGCCGCACCTGGTGAGGAGATGTCCTCAGGTGGGCGAGTGCTTTCGGTGCGGCCGAATTGGCCATCGGAGGGAGGAATGTCGAACCCGACTTGAGAACATCACAAAGAGAGAAGATTTGGTCATTGGACCTAACGAGCCGTTCAACCAGGGAGGTAGAAACGGCAACAATCAAGGATATCGGCCTCCTCCGAATCCGAACCAACGCCCTCCGAACCAGCAGCAAAACGCAAATCCAAATCAAAACCAGCCAGCCAATCAAGGGAGGCCGATGGGGAGGTTGAACGTGATCAACCAGGCTGACATACCCGCGCAGGGTGACGTGATGGCAGGTACTTTCCATGTCCTAAGTACTCCACTTAGAGTCTTATTTGATTCCGGAGCCAGTTGTTCGATTGTATCTTCGAGAGTCGTAACTGAACTAGATCTACCTAAGTGCGAGATGATTAGCTTAGGCATCCAACTGCCCTCTGGAGAAGTAATAGCATGCTCTAAACGCTACAATGGAATACCTGTAGTAATAAAGAACGTAGAGTTTTTCGCAAACTTAGTAGAGTTCAACGTCAGAGACTTTGACGTCATACTAGGAATGGATTGGCTAACCCGGTATAAGGCCGTGATCGAGTGCCAAAAGCAAAAGATCACGCTGTCGAAAAGTAGGGGAAAAAGAGTCATCTTCTACTCTCAACCCCCTAAGAAATCTAACAAGATAGTCAACGTCCTAGAGTTATGTAACCTAATGCGTAAGGGCCACGCGTTATACGCATGCTACGTTCATAACCTCGAGGCTGAAGGAGTAAAGATAGATAACATTCCGGTGGTAAGAGAGTACCCGGATGTGTTCCTGGAAGACGTTCCCGGCATGCCCCCTGAGAGGGATCTCGAGTTCACCATAGATCTCATCCCGGGAACGGAACCTGTCTCAAAGGCTCCTTACCGCATGGCGCCACCGGAGATGAAGGAGCTAAAGGAGCAGCTCGAAGAATTGCTGGAAAAGGGATATATCAGACCGAGTACGTCTCCATGGGGAGCACCGGTCTTGTTCGTCAAGAAGAAGGATGGGAGTTTGCGACTGTGTATCGACTATAGAGGACTTAATCAAGTCACTATCAAGAACAAGTACGCGTTGCCCAGAATCGAGGATCTGTTCGACCAGCTGAAGGGAGCTACTGTGTTCTCCAAGATCGACCTGCGTTCGGGATATCATCAACTGCGAATCGCTGAGAAGGACATCCCAAAGACAGTGTTCAGGACTCGCTATGGACACTACGAATTCACAGTACTGTCATTCGGACTAACGAACGCCCCGGCAATGTTCATGAACCTCATGAACAACGTGTTCCGAAGGCTATTAGATCAATGCGTAGTGGTATTCATAGACGACATCTTGATCTACTCAAGGGACGAGGAAGAACATTCGGAGCACTTACATAAAGTGCCGAGGATCCTCCGAGAAAATCAGCTATACGGGAAGTTTTCCAAATGCGACTTCTGGCTGAGGGAATAACATTCCTTGGGCATATCGTATCCGCCAGCGGAGTGGCGGTAGACCCGACAAAGATCTCGGCAGTAACCGAGTGGGTACCACCGAAGAGCCCAACGGAGATAAGAAGTTTTCTCGGACTAGCGGGCTACTACAGGCGATTTGTCCAGGACTTCTCCAAAATCGCCCGCCCATTGACCCAACTGCTGAAGAAGGGGGTGAAGTACGACTGGACTGGCGAGTGCGAAGCCGCATTCCAGGAGCTGAAGAAAGGACTTACCACGGCGCCAGTGTTGGCGTTACCATCAGAGAATGGAGACTTCGAGGTGTATAGCGACGCCTCGAGAGAAGGACTGGGATGCGTACTAATGCAGGATCAAAGAGTCATAGCGTACGCATCACGACAGCTAAAACCACACGAGCAGAACTATCCGACGCACGACCTAGAACTGGCCGCGGTCGTGTTCGCCCTGAAAATTTGGAGACACTATCTCTATGGGCGGAAGTGTCGGATGTTCACCGACCATAAGAGCCTCAAGTACATATTCACACAAAGAGAACTGAACTTGAGGCAGAGGAGATGGTTGGAACTGATCAAAGATTACGACCTGGAAGTCGCGTATCACGAGGGCAAGGCCAACGTCGTGGCCGACGCCTTGAGTCGGAAGATGCAACACGTCACGAACTCACTGGTGATATCGGCCGAATTGTACAGAGATTTGGCGAAATTAAGCCTGGAACTGGTGCATCCCGGTACGGTAACCGAGGTCGTCAACCCGATGGCAGTAAGGCCTACCGTATTCGAAGAGATACGACTCGCCCAATCGAGTGACGAAAAGTTGGAGGAAATAAGGAGGAGCATTGCCGAAGGAAAGGCAGTGGATTTCAAGATTCACGAGGACGGGAGCATCCGCTTCAGGGGAAGGTGGTGTATACCGCGGGAGTCCGCGGATCTGAAGAAGAAGGTGATGGATGAAGGCCATAGCACCCCCTACTCGGTTCACCCCGGAGGGGATAAGCTATACAAGGACTTGAAGAAAAAAATTGGTGGCCGAACATGAAGAGAGACGTGGCCGAGTTCGTGGCAAGGTGTCTTACCTGCCAGAAGATCAAGGCAGTACGGCAAAAGCCCTTAGGATTAATGCAACCATTGGAGATCCCAAGCTGGAAGTGGGACAGTATCTCCATGGATTTCGTTTCAGGGTTACCACGTTCGCCAAAGGGGATGAATAAGATCTGGGTGATCGTGGATAGGTTAACGAAGTTTGCCATCTTCATCCCGATGAAGGACACTTGGACAATGGACCAACTAGCAAGAGCATATGTAGACAATGTGGTACGCCGGCACGGGGTGCCACATGACATCATCTCGGATAGGGATAGCAGATTCGTCTCCCAGTTTTGGACCAAGCTGCAAGAAGCTCTGGGGACGCAGATAAAAATGAGTACGGCGTTCCACCCTATGACGGATGGGCAGACGGAGCGAACAATACAAACGCTGGAGGACATGTTGAGGGCCTATGTGTTGGAATTCAAGGGAAGTTGGGAGCACCATTTACCCTTAATCGAGTTCTCCTACAACAACAGTTACCATGCGAGCATCGGCATGGCGCCCTTCGAGGCACTGTACGGACGAAGATGCCGGAGCCCATTGAGTTGGGAAGAGAACGATCGAATAATGACAGTAGGACCACAACTGGTGGAGGACATGGCTCAGCAAGTTAAGGGGAAGATGAGAGCCGCTCAGGACCGGCAAAAGAGTTATGCGGACGTGAGACGGCAGGACTTGGAATTCCAAGTCGGCGACAAGGTCATGCTAAAAGTCTCACCGATGAAGGGCGTAATGCGCTTTGGCAAGCGAGGGAAACTGAGCCCACGTTACATAGGGCCATATGAGATCCTCGAGAGAGTGGGGAATCTAGCGTACCGGCTAGCACTGCCGCCTCAACTAGCACGCGTCCATAACATGTTTCATGTCTCCCAACTGAAGAAATATGTGCCCGACACGTCGCATGTACTCCAACCGGACGTAATCGAACTGGATGATGACTTGACCTATGAAGAAACCCCGGTGCAAATACTCGACTACAAGGAAAGGGTGACAAGGAATAAATCTGTAAAGATGGTCAAGGTCCTGTGGTCTAACCACGAGACAGAAACGGCGACCTGGGAATTGGAAGCCGACATGAGACAACGTTACCCTACCCTCTTCCAAGATGACCCGACCACAGTTATGGGGACATAACTGCATTCCTAAGGGGGGGGGAGGATGTAACACCCGAGGAAAAACAAATTCAAATTGTTTTGAACTACGTCATGACTTGATCCCTTCACAGGGTACGTAGGCAGCTTGGAACTAATTTCAAAGTTCAGTCATAAAATAAATCACAGAATAAAAACATAACCGAAAGCATCCCATCGTTAAACCCGAAGAAACCAAAGCACAACTTCAGTAAAATCATTAAGGAAGGACGGGACGAGTTCAAGTAGACGAATTGTCATACGAGAGTTAGATCGAATTCGTAGATAAACCCACATGAGAATTTCGAGTCGGGAATGACCCAAAAAGTCGGACCAAGAGCGCGAAGGATAGAAACCCGATCGAGAAAAGGAAGAAAAGAACCGACGCACCACACAAACCGCCCGAACCGGCCGGTTCGGGCGGCGCGCACCCCGCGCGCATGCGCGTGGCCACCGCGCGGCCAAAGGGAGTCGCGTCCCTGGATGGTTCGCACGCACTCCGCGCGGACAAAGGCCTATGTGCGCGTCACCAGCGCGCCAGAGGTGCAGGAGGTGTAAACTTTCCTTCCATGGTGATTTTCTTGCCAAAAATCCGTCCCCTATCAAGGGGAAGCGGATCAAGGCAGTGGGGGAAGGTTATAGGGACTGTGTGGCCGCCCCTTCCCCATATTTTCCAGAAAACAAACCCTAGCCACCCTCTATTCTTCCTCTCCAAGCCAAAAGCTCTCCGAATCCACTTTCCGACAAACATTCCGGCGACACGAGGCGGAAGGGACCAAGCCCTGCCCTCTAGACTCTTGGTAAGCCATGGTTTAACATTTTAATTCGTCCATAACACTTAGAAACTCAAAATCTAACCCGTTTCCTTTACTACGATTTCACGCCGGAAAACGAACGAAAAGTGATCGGAAGGATTGGCCGTTCGTCGCGACCCTAGAGCATCCGGATACCCATCCCAGTAATCCTAATCTTCAAATCTGTAAGTTAAAACCTTACTCACAAATTTTCGTGGTTGTTTGTTGTTTAAAACTCGAGATATAGGCTTGTAACAAAAATCGGTTTTCAAAAACCCTATTTTCGTTCAATTTCAAAGACTCGCCTAAAACTCGACCTTCGGGAATTCAAACCGAAAACTTTTCAACATAAAAGTTGTTCCTAACATCTTTATCTATCTTGTGTCCAAATTTCAGCCGTTGACATTAAGATTTGCTATCCCAAATCACGCCGTAAAATTTCTGTGACATCCCGAACATTTTTAAACTGTGACAGTTTTCCTTACTCGACTTGATGCATGTTTTTCACCCATTTTTCGAATGATTTAACTTTGCATTCCTAAACAAAAGTTGTAGATAATTGTGTCTAGATTATGCATATAAACTTTCACGGATTTTGGTGTTCATTTGATATGTCAAACGGTCGAATTTTCAGAACTGTTTTAAAACTTATTCGGAGCCCGCGAGTATGCAGTGCGTTGTGGTTGATATTTGAGTACCAAGAATTCATTATTTCCAAATTCTTAAAACATGAAAGTTGTTCCTTAACGTGTTTTGTAGTTACTGTAAAAATTTCGCATCAATTGGTTTTGAAATGAATTTTTAATCGGCGTTGCACGAACCTGTGACGGAACCAATTTTTAAGACAGAAATCATTCTTTGCAATGAATTCGAATTTCGACTCACTTCGGAACTTTATTTCCGAAAACTTAAAACATGGAAGTTGTTCGTGTGTGTGTTTTCGAACTACTGTAAAAATTTCAGAATTTTTGGTGTAAAGACGAATTTTTAATTAAGAAAGGCGTAAACTGCCTCGAATAGGATTTTTCGAACTTGAGAAAACTCGAACTATGAAAACGCGATATCGATCATTTGATAACATTGAAATACGAACTTTCGAAAAATCCCATTCACTAGGCTGAGCCGATCTTCATGCTATCATTATCTTTGAGACTGCCTCGTTAGTGGTCTCCCTACTATCTGAGATTGCCTCGTTAGTGATCTCGCGCGCTGTATTTTTTGATCGCCTCGTTAGTGGTCCTACTATCTTTTTGAGACTGCCTCGTTAGTGGTCTCCCATTGTTTGGACTGCCTCGTTAGTGGTCCTATGTTGAGATTGCCTCGTTAGTGATCTCCCGGTATGGTGTCCTCTTCTTAGTCTACGGGATAGAATGTAAAAGACTTGTGTGAGTGTTCCATTATGTTTAAATCGTATTTATCATGCTTTTTTTTAATTATGTATTTAAAATTATGCATCTTAAATTATGCTTTAAATTACACTTTTACAATTAAGTCCTTTAATCACGTTTTTCCGCTGCAAATAAATTATGTATTTTAAATTTACGTATGGTAAGCGAAATCTTTAGTTTAAACACATGTAACCCCTTTTATTTTTTAGTTAGGGATTAACTTACTCAGTATATCTTTATACTAACAACCGTTGTCATTTCCTTTTTTTACAGAGTATGTCGAGTGACGCATGCACGCGCATTTGGGGGGATATATTTGTGAACATTTTTATTTACTGCATCATACTACTGTTTTTACCGGGTCTGTTAAACCCGATGTTTTGGTCGTGTTGGCCGTGATTACTTTTCCGCTGCATTTACCTTATCCATGCATGATGATTTTTACTATCGTACTTTGATTGAAGTATTAATAAATTCTAGATTCATTGTTGAATGTTTTTAAAACTTTGCGTACCCATAAGCCTTGCACCCCCTTAGCGAGCTCGGGAATCCGTGTCTTGCAAGGGGGATGCGGCGGTGACACCTCGGCCTGGGTTATCAAATCTGGGGTGTTACACTCTCTGACGACGGAGCAGATCCTCAGCCTCTCCACATCTATCAACGTCTTCCACTGCACGAGTATAGTCTCGCTGAAGCCGCTCCAAGTAGTCCAAACATCGGTCCAGGGTTCGCTTCCTTTGGATGGAAAATGACAGACTGGTAACCATATCGGAGAGAAGGATTTCTAGGTCATCTGCGTTATCTCCATCAGGGTGATTGCCCACAAGGAACGGTTGGAGGTGCTCCAACCAATTATCAGGGGTAACCTCTGCCGGCACCGTACACATGACCGTAAAGGTAGTGGGAAGACGATAAAGTGGGATGATGCCGCTAGGCAAGATGGGACGCTTTTTATAAGGGAGTTACAACAAGACAATGCCGAGATCCCTTCAAACTCTAGATACTTTACTGACTAAAATATGGTCAAGCGCAAAGTTAGAGAGTGAAATAAGGATCTGGAGGCTAATACATGTGTGGCTGATGGTAATGTAATTTTGTCAAGCCAAGATATATTTTTTATTAATGGATTTTGTTCTATTTCCAGAATTCGTCCAAGCTGAAAATGGCCGCATACGCATTCTTTGAGTAATGGAACAGTGATAATAAATGAAAATGATCCAGTCTTATTGCCAAAAGTCGGATTACAAAAGGAGGCCACTAAAAGACATGCAAAAAGCAAAAACAAGAAATGAAAATGAGGCCTAGTGGTGTGGCCCAAAACTTGTCTTCATGGTAGGGTCTTCTTCAAGTAAATCATCCAGGCGGCGGAGTAATTTCTCCCAGGTGGTTTGGTACGCCTTTTTGTTTGCTTCTCCATCCTCTATGGCAGTGGCGATCTTCTGGAGATCCTTTTCGATGGAGGACATAATAAGTGTGGTATAAGAGTCAAGATCGAGACCCAATTCATTATCCCTCCAATCTATGATTTGAACAAAACGATTCAGAGTGGCGGCTGACTTCTTTAAGTCTTCCTCGGCCTCTATGTAATGGGTCAATGCTGCTTCAAGGAATGGATAATCATCGTACACCCTGGTTAAGAAATCAATCGCCCTTTCCAGAGTTCTCTTTCCCCTCAGTGAAAATTTCAAGGTAGCATCAATGTCCATGAGTAGGACTTCAAGACGCCGCGCATGATCACCACGAGGATGTTGGTTCACTAAAAGGGGCTGGAGAGCCTCCTCCCAATTGTCCACTCTGATTCTGCCTGACATGGTGAAAAGGTGGAACGAAGAGACGTGTGAAAGTGTTTGAAATTATGGCCTACGTTGAGAGCATATATAGGGACTAGAGAATGAACTCAGTGAAACTTGTTTAGCAGAATAAGGAGTGTATGGTTGGAACTGTATGAGAAATATCCGGCCAAAATAAAAATTAAGGATTTTATGGAGAACAAGAAGAGTTTTTGGGCCTGAACCCGTAGGGTTAAACTTCAAACGTCTTCGATTTTTCTCATCATGGCTGCATATGTGATTCAAACATTTAAAATTAATTCAAATGTTTAAATCAAGGGGGGCAAATTGTTATCATTAAAATAATGTATCCTAAATTCAGGAGGTTTTTGGACGTAAAATAATAGTATTAAGCTACCTGAATGTCTGCTGGGTGCTAAACCCATTCCCATTGGGTTCCTAGAGGTCATCACAGCCTTAGACCTTTCAGAGGCCATCAGGGGCCTCTTAGAGGCCGTCATGGCCTCTGAGGCTTTCCAGAGGTCGCCACGGCTTCTAAGTTTCCCAGAGGCCGCCATTGGTTTCTTAAATGCCATCATGACCTCCAAGGCCTCCAGAGCCCGCCATGGCCTCTAGACCTCCCAGAGGCCATCCAGGGCCTCCCAGAGGACGTCATGGCTCCTAAGGCTTCCCAAAGGCCGCCATGGCCTCTAAGCTTCACAGAGGCCGCCACAGGCCTCTTAAAGGCCATCATGGCCTCCAAGGCCTCCAGAGGCCTCTAGACCTCCCAGAGGCCATCCAGGGCCTCCCAGAGGCCATCAGGGGCCTTCTAGAGGCCGTCATGACCTCCAAGTCTTCTAGAGGCCACCAGGGCCTCTAGACCTCCCAGAGGCCATCTGGGGCCTCCCAGAGGCAGCCACAACCTCTAAAGGTTCCAAGAGGCCGCCATGGCCTCTAAGCCTTCACTGCCCTGGCCTCCAAGAGGCCATCATGGCCTCTGAGGCTCCCAACCTCAATGGCACCAATGCAGCCGCCATCAAGAAATCCTCGAAGCAGCCGGCAGTCTCCATCACCCAGCTGCCATCACCACCTTCTCAGCCGCCATTAGCTGCTCCAGCCGCCACCAATAAATTCTTCAAGGCAGGCACCATCAGGAAGCCCTCCAAGTAGCCGCCAGCCTCCATCCCAACCTCCAGCATACATGTCGTCAGCTTCTATCGAACGCCAACCCCATCACCAACGCTAGGGGTGCATAGCGGTTATTAGAAACGGTTCCTTCGTTGCTACACACGATTTCCAAAGGCGGTTCTCTCCTTTGCCTATAAATACCAACTGAGGCAAAGGGAAGAGGGATACACAACTCATCCTCCTCAGGAGATTTTTATCTTTCCATAGTTCATAGCTTAGTTTTAGTTCTGTAGTTTAGTTCGTAGTTTTACTTAGAAAATTTCTTGTAACTCGCAGTGAGCAAGGAATTATTTCTTGTTCATTGTTCTTTATGATTGAAAGGCGCAATCTTATGGTAGAGTTTATTCAAATGCAGCCGTCTTAGCCTGCAAAGGCTTACTATTTATTGTTCGTCGCATTCCAGCGATAACAGATCGTTAGTAAGGTTTATATCTCATTATTCAGCATTAATGCTGGATTGAATGTGGGTAAGTTTAAATGATAAAAAGAAATCGTTCATCATCTTCGGCGGCCTCGGACATCCCGATGTTTACAAAAATCAAGCTGGATAATCACCGGTGACATAGAACATTAACACTTGGATGTGTGTGCTTGTTTTACATTACACATGTGGTAGTTTTATTTAAATGAATAAATTAATTTATTCAATGTGTGTGTGTATATTTTGTTGATGTATGTGTAGAGCAATATACATATGTGTTCTGGGTTTATATAACATGTGTGTTTGTTTTTCATTATACATGTGTTGGTTGCATTTAAATGAATGAGTTGCGATGAATTTATTTAAACAAATAAGCGGTTTTTAAGGTGTATAAGATTTCTATTGATGTATGTGCTAATATTTACTTATATATATGTACTGATTTGGTTATAAATATGTGCTAATTATTTTATAAGCCTACCAGTAAATAACTAAATGCAATTATAAAATGCCTACAAGAATCAGTCCCCGTCTCTTGAAAAGCTTACAAAAAAAAAAAAAAAAAACTAAATGCAATTGACTCCCGTTTGTATCATGGGTATGCTACTACCAATATGAATGGTAGTACATCAAGACAAATTATCTCAACCATACAAAAATATCCAATGGCTATAAAATAAAAATGGTAGAATTGTCAAACATAAATAATCGTATCTTTAGTAATAAAATTATTCACAAAATCAATTTAGTGATTTCTATCCTTAAATAAAGATCATATAAAATTTGCATAAGTTAGCACTCTTTTGACACAATTCATGGCATAATAATAGAGAAATTATCTTTATTCATCTCTTTCACTCGTTAGTCTTTCATTCCTCATAATTTTCTATTTGTCTATATAAAATATGATAGGATATTTAGATTCCTTGCATCGAGTATATAGATTTTCATATAAAGAACGTCCAAATCCGAGCTCATTTGAGAAAGTTAGAGTCATTTGAGGTTTGTCATATAAATTTTGTTGTATAAACTACGTCGTTGAAATGCATAGACTATGTCGCTGAATTGTAAAGTCTCCGTTGCTGAATTGTAAAGGCTCCGTCGCTGAATTACATAGCCACCATCGCTGAAATGTAAAGGTTGTGTTTCTGAAAATCGTAATGAACTTCAAATGGCTATA
The DNA here is from genome assembly GCA_030278955.1 of Hygrophila difformis. Lineage (NCBI taxonomy): Eukaryota > Viridiplantae > Streptophyta > Magnoliopsida > Lamiales > Acanthaceae > Hygrophila > Hygrophila difformis. The sequence continues at coordinate 37,315,121 of JAOANR010000002.1, read as the reverse complement.
ACTTTCTCAAACGAACTCGATGCAAGAAATCTAAATTTCCCATCAAATTTTGGAAATTCCAAATAGATAAATACCAGATTTTCAAAAGAAAAGATATCTTATGCTCGTTGTTTTGAAAATATGATACATATATATATGTTTAGACTTTCTAAAATTTGATAGGATATTTAAATTTTTTGCATTAAGTAGATGGAGTTTTATATAAAGAACGTTCAAATCTGAGGTCATTTGATAAAGTTAGAGTCATTTGTAATTTGTCATATAAACTTTGTTGTATAGGCTACGTAGCTGAAATGTATATGCTATGTCGCTAAATTCTAATGCCTCCATTGATGAATTTTAAAGCCTTCATCGCTGAATTGTAAAGTCTTTGTCGCTGAATTACATGGCCACCGTCGCTGAATTGTAAAGACTGTGTTTCTAAAAATCGCGATAAACTTCAAATGGCTCTAACTTTCTCAAACGAATTCGGATTTTTACATTCTTTATATAAAAATCTACATACTCTATGCAAAGAATTTAAATATTCTATAAGATTTTAGAAAGTCTAAAAAAATAAATATCATATTTTTAAAATAATGAGAATAAGATATCCTTTCCTTCGAAAATTCGGTATTTATCTATTTGTAATTTTAAAAATCTAATAGGATATTTAAATTCTTTGAGTTGAGTAGATAAATTTTTATATAAATAACGTTCAAATCCGATCTCATTTGAAAAAGTTAGAGCCATTTGAAGTTTGTTATAAAAACTATGTCGTGAAGCAGCTTCCTCTTCTTACGTCGTGAAGCCTCTTCCTCCTTTACTTCGCGAATCTTTGTGACGTAACTTATTTTGTATCGCGATGTAGCTTCTTGGTATTGCGACGTAGCTTCTTGTTTCTCTCTTGCGACGTCGCAACCCTTCTCCATCCTGTTGCGACGTAGCCCTCGGTCTGTCATGACGTAGCTCGATTCTTTTCCCTTGTTGCGACATAGAGCTTTACGATGGACTGATGGAGCTTCGGTTTGCGTCATAGCTTGTTGTGGAAGATGATGAAAGTGATGAAGCTTGGCCCGAGACCTGGGGCTTTCAGATCGGAGACGGAGAAGAAGGCGGATCTGTGCTTGAAGCTTTCACTGGAGATTGAGGTTGGGGACGAAGAGAGCTTGGCCGGAAATGGTGAGTTGCAGCGGCTGCTGCTGTTGATGCGAGATGGGAGGAGGCCGGCGGAGGAATGGTGGAGCAGGTGGTTGGAGATGGCCGGAGAACTCGAAATGGTAGCCCGAAGAAGAAGGCGGGCTGCTGTGCCCGATTTCAATTTGGAGGAGAGTATTTCCGTCTCCAATTTATTGATTTAGGGAAGAAGATGACCAGGGTGAAGGGCTTGGAGTGGTTGAGGATGAACTCGCCTGAAATGGGGGCTGTTCGGAACTTGAAGATGGCGAGGATGGTGGGTGTTGATCGGAATTGGCAGAAATGGAGGATGATTGGGGCTGCTGTTCGTTTCCAATTCCAATTGAGAATTTGGGGAAGATGAGACAAGCGGGTCCCACCTGTATTCAATTTCATTAACTTGATTAATTTGATTTTCTTTCCTTTTTTTGTTTAATATAAATATATACTTGTATACAAATTAAATTAAAAACTATACAAACAATATATTTTCAATTTTCTTTTGTTTTTGCATTTTCACAACACAAATTTAATAGCTTATCCAAGAAAAACACAAATTTAATAAAAAAAAGCAATATTTTTGTATTTTTCAATACCAACTTATTATTTTTACAAACTTGCATATATCTGTCAAATTCGAATGTTTTCTTATTTAAATAAGACCGGAATACGATCAAATGTCCATGTTTAGACACGGAAATAGATTAAAAATAATGGTCAATTTTGGTCATTATCATCGCCTCCACTTGAAGAGCTGTGATGGAATTAATATATTATTGTGTTGGTTGGCTTGTTATACTGTGCTAGTTTGTTGTCTTCCCGTGCCTGACTTCTATTGTATTAATCGGAGACGGGAGACCGCCAGTAATAATGTCGTCTAATTTTTTTCTCGTATGAACTAGAGTTTTTTGTAATTAATTGATGAATTAGAATTTTTGGTATGTAACAATCATTATTTCATTGTATGAAATAAAATATATATTTCATTTTCATTAATATTAGAGTCAAATAAATAGTAATTATTTTCCAACAATCAAACTGGCACAACTAATACATTATAGTATTACGGAACGGTTAGGGTGCTGAATACTTTAGATTCAGCCCTTGCTGCAAGTGATGATAACCATGCCATTAGGTTGCTACGTGTTGATGGGCTGCCAAAATACCATTTATAGGAGTGAGTCAATTAAGGTAATAAAATATTTACTTTCTAACAATTGTAACTGAAATTAAGGATGGCATCGCCCTTCCAATTCAGTGAAGAATTACCAATAATTATTGAATAACGTATTATAAATGTAAAAAGAGTAGAACAAAAGATCCACCGGCATCCTCCTAATCTTCGACCAGTCCAAACGACTCAAACAATCACTCGTGAGAAAAGAAAACAACACCGCAAGGATGTTCGACGTGAACACAAATCCCATTGAGGATGATGATAACCAGAGGTAGGACGTTGGATGTTGGGGGGGGGGGGGGGGGGTTTGAAATTGAAGACGATGATGATCAAGCCGCTGCACCTGAGTTGGATGAAATTGAACGACAAGTTACGCGATGTGCATCCGGCGGAGATGATGGCAGCGACTCGAACCGACTGGGTATTCAAATTGACGCCGGCGACTCGAACAGACCGGGGATTCAAATTGACGGCAGCGTAACGGACTGGGGATTCGGATTGACGATTCAATGTGCTACATATGGCCTTGTTCACAGGTGAACCATGAACTTCGTCATTCCAAGCACTGACTAAAATGTATCGCAGTTAGTGTATTCAATGACTGTATTTCCATTATAATTTTGTGTGTTCGGGCAATTGAAAATCATAAATATTCAACCACTGTAATTGTATACGTGGTGAAACAAATCTACCATGCGATGTGTGATTGTTGCATCTCTTAAAATAAAATATTAATATATTATATAATGTGTGATGCATATTACATCAGTGTAGAGTTTTAATCTCAAAAAGTCGTGCGTAGATCTGCCTACAAGATGTTTGTAAAAATACCTCATTTAATTTTTGATTTATTCATGGGACTGTTGGGGCTGTTAATTGCTGCATTTCTCTAAATCAATTTAGGGGCTCGTGGGTTTGTTAATTACTTGTTTTCATTGATGATTGTTTTAGAATGTGGAGTGCAACAGTCATTCGGTAAAGAAGGACGTCATATGTTGTACCACTTCAGAAACTGAACTCCTTGGTAAACCTCAAACAACAGGAATGATGGCAAGGGAATTCTTCCAGTGAAGTGGTTGACACTGTAGGCGTTTAGACCAATCTTGCATATTATATTCTTATATGATTTTGTGATCACCACAGAATTGTACTGTGTCATTGACAGTAATTAGAAAAAAACAAAGATTCGTCTCAGGATGGATAATGGAGGAAAGATCACAACAGGATTGCTCAATTGGGGGATCGGCACACAAGGTTTGCAATTTGATGATTTAACATTTTTCTATAGTCATTCTCAATGTAGTTTCCATCCAATTGTCTCTTTATGATATCATCTTCTAAAAATGAAGTTGAATAATAAAATGTTTTATAGCTTTCACATTTTGAACTAAATTCTTAGATATGATTTCGTCTGATAAGGGATTATAACCTTTTTTTTTTTCTCTCCTACCCAACTAAATACTATATAGGCATATTATTCAAAATGAAGGATCTGCAGACTCTTCCCGTATGGTTAATGTTGAGCTTGCTAGGATTCTTATTGCTATTCCCAAGATTCTACTATTATGTATATGTTGAGCATGATCATGAGGTGGAATTTTAATGGTATATATAATTTCAATTGGCATTTGCAGACATCAGATGGATGATTCACTCATATATATGTTTATTTCATTATTGTTTTATATGATTAAGATTGTGTAAATTACCTAATATTCGATGATTGTATAGGTTAGCAAACCACAGTAGATGCAGACCTGCCTCTATGGTGGATAGAAGAAGTCCAGACACGTAGCTCGGGGCATAGAGTTAGAAAGGATCTGGTAATTAAAGCTTTCACCTTGCTTGTTGCTCCAATGCAAAAAAAGCTTAAATTCTTTTTTGTTCTTCTTTAGTTCACATTTCATTTTATTACACCATTTAATAAGGAACTATACTCAAACTATAACCCAAAAGGTTTGCTCGATTTCTACAGTTTTACATATAAATGGTATTCGGAGTTGTGTCTGTAGACCAATAAAAACGGAATTTGATGATCTACAACTGACTACGAAAAATCCCTGTGATTGAACCACTTTGCTGTTATTGCCTTACCTTTGAAGAGTATGAATATTTATTATTTTAAATATTTTTCTCTAATATGTTCCTTTTCTATTTGAGATGCTTTCAATATCTGGAAATAAATGCTATTCGAAGGTGTGTCTGTAGACCAATAAAAAGGGAATTTGGTGATCTACAACTGACTACGAATAAAATTCCTGTGAGTGAGTGAACCAGTTTGCTCCTTCATTTCCTTATATGCATATTTGTTATTTTTAACTTTTTTCCCCCTTTTCTCACACGTGGGTTGAGCATCACGTGTGTATCATCTCTTTTATATGCTTGCTTTAGTAAATTTTACTTGAACACAAGTATAAAAGGTAGGGGTGATTTTTGCTCTTAAAAATTGTGTTTTTATAGTGCTGTAAAAAAAAAACATGAGCAATTGTAAGAAAGTTGAAGTAGCATCGATTGTATTCGCTTGGAAAATTAGATGTTAAGTGGTATTTTTCCGCCATTTTGAGTACATTTTGATTTTCTGCATAATCTTTGGCACGGTTGGAAAATTTATCACTATATTTGTTTTTAGTATTAAGGATTCTAATGTGGAGTTTGGACAAATGACTAATCTAGAACTTCTTTTGCTTGAAAATTCACAGAGTTTCATACCTGACCAAGATTCTTTAGTATAACTCTATTCAACCAACCTTAAAATACTAGTAAATTATTTTAAATTATTCTTCTTTTTACATGCTCACCTTCGGCTACATAGAAAGATGTTTTAATTGCTTACATTAGCTTATGTTATTCTGCCATACACCATTTAAGGAAGATTGTAAATATGCCCGGTGGGAAGAGCTCAGCAATCTCTGCAAGGAGTACTAAACACCTCCCGATCCATTTGCTCAAATGGAAATGGCACCAATGGTTTGATTTTAACTTCATATTAACAGGGAAATATATTATATCCCAAAATTCAATGTAATACTTTCTATAAATGTTATATTTTGGTTGTTTCTTATTAGAAATTAGATATGCTCCTTTTATTTTATTATCCTTTGATATGCACGGCGTGCCTTCTTTATTTCTTCCATTGGTTTTACTAGAGAATTTGTATTTTCATCCATTACGTCATTTCCTGACCGGCGCGCGCAGTGTAGCGCGTGGCACCGACGAATCCTAGTATATATATATGAGCAATAAATAATGAAGTCAACTAAATTTAATTATTTACGAGTAGGGTTATAAATAAAAACTAGTATTACCCGCCCGCGCGATGCGCGGGAAGAAAAGCTTTTAAAATATATATAAAAAATATTTAGAGATTAAAAAAAGAACAAATTGTCCTCACGATTGAATGAAAGAAAATATACTATAAGATAAAATAGTTGATGATCGAAGCAATGAATAAGAAATTGATCAAGATTAAAGGAATGAAAGTTTTGACTGTAAAACTGACGTTTAATTGTCAATGTTGAAAGAATATCAAAGTTTTCCTATTTGTTTTCTTGCTCCGGCTCCTCTAAAGAAAATAATTTATACATGCGTAAAAGTAATAAAGATGACAAAACAATTTTTTTAAAAGAAAAAGGAAAAAAACATTCTAATAACGTCTTGCATTCCTTTCCCATAGCATTTCTAAATACAATTTCATGTAATTTCATGTCACTAACGTCATGAATAAAATTGCCATTATCATTATCAGAATGTTAAAAATAAAATGTAGCCTATTTAATCTGACGATTGTTAATACCATCGAATACAAATTATGGAATAAATATGTTTTTAAATACAATTAAAGTTTTTTGAAAACAAAATACAATTAAATTTTAAATCAGCAAGTAAGATCATAAAAAAAAATACAGTTTCATAGCCCATAAGTTTTATAAATTAGATTATCTAGAGCAAATCAGTCAAAATGAATATGTAAGTTTTGATCAAAAAATTAATATAAAGCTATACCATATACAGGACCACTAATGCAATAATATCAGTTATAAAGTTTACTTTTATTTATATGAAAAATGAAATAAGTATCATTTTTCAAATTCAGTGTGCACGATATGATTTCTTTAATTTTAACCCCATTTAACTTCTTAAAAATTATAACTTTTAAAAAAAAAAACCCTAAGAATAAATGTAATGCACTTACAATTCCTTTATATTTATGTGATACCCGTAAAAATAAGAACTTATAATAATAATAAAAATAATAATAATAATAATAATAATAATAATAATAATAATAATAATCAAATCCCATAAATCTTGCCAGTCTAAACCAGTCGATTATTATAAATTCATTAGCAGAAGGCACACCTAAAAGAACCCTAGATTTGTCGTATCATTGCGCCGTAGAGAGTAGCCGTCCAGGGAACTTCCGTCCTCTTCTGCTCTAAGCCAGTTCTAAACTGTAAGTTGGCCTCATCTTCCTATATTCTTTTGTTTTAATCGTTCTTCCTGGGAATTTGGTTTGTATATAGCCGTAGGTTCATCCGAATTGTCCTATATCTGTCAAACCTTATCTGTCAAATAAGTTCAGTATAGGCTACGCTTGTCTCTATTATTATTTTAAAACTCCCACCTATGACAGTATATTTTTCATGTTCAGAGTCCAAATCCAATCCCTGATTTGTAGAGTCATTAAATTATATTTTGAAGCGGTGCGGTGAGCCAATACGAGAGGGGTTGCTGGATCCTTGCAAAATTATTTTTAAAGTGTTAAAAACTAATAAGCCAATTTTTCGTTGGTAGTTCTCTTTATCAGTCAAAGTTGGAGGCTGCAGTGTATGATATTTCTATACATATAATCTCGTGTGTGGGTATGGTATTATGTAGTATTCATATTATGTCATGTGTCCTCACGTGTGTGTGTATATATTCATCTATGTCCACCTGCTAAGTAATCTAGCCTAATAATAATGGCCTACAATTCATGTTTTGGGATAGCTATATTCATCTATGTACGTGGATACAGTTGGAAGTTGTGTTGGGATACAGTCGGGTGTATAAGATATACATATGCTCTATTTAATTGTTGAACCTGTATAAAGGTTGTAGTGTCTGGTATTGTTCCAATGCGATTTTCATGATGATTTGTTTCTCTTATGTGGACAAATTGGTATTGACGAGTAGATGCTTATGTGTGGACTTTGCGGATTATGCGGTTGAGGGGCAGGACCGTGACGGGTCTTCAGCGACGAAACTTGCCCCCTCCGTCACAAATTTAATTAAATCTAGGTTGACGAACCTCTGAATATGCGGTATTGTGGGTCTAAACCCCTAACCTCGCCTGCGGGCCTAGGTTAGGGCACCGGTGCTGTAGGTTTAGACAAATTTTGCGGATTATGCGGTAAAAAGTGTCCTCGTCAATATTAATTCACCATCACTATTATCTTTGCAGTTGTGTCGTTTCTTTGGTGTTGTCCTTATGGAACTATGGGTTAACTTACCAGTTTATACTGAGTTGTGCGTGTGTTTTCCTTTTCTCTTTCAGGATCCGGAAGTGAGTCACCATGAACATGCACATTGGGGGCTGGGATTCAAGCTTGTATCTTATTTCATTCTTTGCAAATAAAATCTTTTTAAGTAAATTTATGATGTTCTCGACATTATTTATTTTGGAACCAAAAATGATGCATGTTTTGAAATAAAGCTTATATTTATTTTCTATAGCCTTAGCATCTCTTGGTTTATTTTTTCAATTTTTAGCTAATAAAAATCATCTTTAAATTTATGATGTCTTTTGTACAATTACTTTTGAAACTATCATGGATTATGGATAATAAAAGTTATGTATTCTTATTAGAGCCTTAGCATCTCTTGGATTGAATTGTGTGTTATAGTATTTTATCCAAGAGATGTGGCGGTAGCACCCTTTAATTTAGTGTTATAAATTTGGGGGTGTTACAAAGTGGTATCAGAGCGGTTCGATTCTTTCGGACCAATATTTTAGAGTATATAAAAGTTTTTAGCTTCATTTATTAAAGATTATGTATTAAATTTTTAAGTTTATAAAAATATTATAATTTTTAAACTCATCATACTATTATTATTATTTTTCTAAAAATCCACGTAAGTTCTCTTTTGCATAAAATATTTTAAAATCATGCTACAAATTATTTTTCAAACTTGTGGGATGGGGTCATCTGCATACTTGCATCATTTAGTTATATATGTAATTCATAAATTAGATTTTAAATACTTGCATTCAATAAATATTATTGTATGATTCTGCATTTATCTTTTCTGCTTACTCCCTACTTCTCCATCACTTGAGTTCTTATTCTTGACTTAGTTGCACACTTAATGTAACGGTCAAACAATCAGTCCACTTGAGGATATGTCGAGCTACTACACAATAACACAGGTTGGCTATCACACATGCTTAAAGCCACATTTTCTAGAACCCTTGTGTGAATTACACTATCCTCGGACATTAAGCGACTTCGAGGACGAAGTCGATTTTTAAGGAAGGTAGATTGCGATACCCGTAAAAATAAGAACTTATAATAATAATAATAATAATAATAATAATAATAATAATAATAATAATAATAATAATAATAATAATAATAATAATAATACTACTTATATAATTAGGATAATTAGAAAGTATAACCATAATGATAAATAAATATGCATAGGAATTTTGAATGGGTCCTACTCTCCTAAACACACGACTTATGGTGGATTCAAATTGAAATCTAATCTAACAGTTGAACTAGGAAGGATACGGGAAGATATGGCTAATTAAAAAAATAATAATAATAATCAAATCCCATAAATCTTGCCAGTCTAAACCAGTCGATTATTATAAATTCATTAGCAGAAGGCACACCTAAAAGAACCCTAGTTTTGTCGTATCATTGCGCCGTAGAGAGTAGCCGTCCAGGGAACTTCCGTCCTCTTCTGCTCTAAGCCAGTTCTAATCTGTAAGTTGGCCTCATCTTCCTATATTCTTTTGTTTTAATCGTTCTTCCTGGGAATTTGGTTTGTATATAGCCGTAGGTTCATCCGAATTGTCCTATATCTGTCAAACCTTATCTGTCAAATAAGTTCAGTATAGGCTACGCTTGTCTCCATTATTATTTTAAAACTCCCACCTATGACAGTATATTTTTCATGTTCAGAGTCCAAATCCAATCCCTGATTTGTAGAGTCATTAAATTATATTTTGAAGCGGTGTGGTGAGCCAATAGGAGAGGGGCTGCTGGATCCTTGCAAAATTGTTTTTAAAGTGTTAAAAACTAATTAGCCAATTTTTCCCTGGTAGTTCTCTTTATCAGTCAAAGTTGGAGGCTGCAGTGTATGATATTTCTATACATATAATCTCGTGTGTGGGTATGGTATTATGTAGTATTCATATTATGTCATGTGTCCTCACGTGTGTGTGTATATATTCATCTATGTCCACCTGCTAAGTAATCAAGCCTAATAATAATGGCCTACAATTCATGTTTTGGGATAGCTATATTCATCTATGTACGTGGATACAGTTGGAAGTTGTGTTGGGATACAGTCGGGTGTATAAGATATACATATGCTCTATTTAATTGTTGAACCTGTATAAAGGTTGTAGTGTCTGGTATTGTTCCAATGCGATTTTCATGATGATTTGTTTCTCTTATGTGGACAAATTGGTATTGACGAGTAGATGCTTATGTGTGGACTTTGCGGATTATGCGGTTGAGGGGCAGGACCGTGATGGGTCTCCAGCGACGAAACTCGCCCCCTCTGTCACAAATTTAATTAAATCTAGGTTGACGAACCTCTGAATATGCGGTATTGTGGGTCTAAACCCCTAACCTCGCCTGCGGGCCTAGGTTAGGGCACCGGTGCTGTAGGTTTAGACAAATTTTGCGGATTATGCGGTAAAAAGTGTCCTCGTCAATATTAATTCACCATCACTATTATCTTTGCAGTTGTGTCGTTTCTTTGGTGTTGTCCTTATGGAACTATGGGTTAACTTACCAGTTTATACTGAGTTGTGCGTGTGTTTTCCTTTTCTCTTTCAGGATCCGGAAGTGAGTCACCATGAACATGCACACTGGGGGCTGGGATTCAAGCTTGCATCTTATTTCATTCTTTGCAAATAAAATCTTTTTAAGTAAATTTATGATGTTCTCGACATTATTTATTTTGGAACCAAAAATGATGCATGTTTTGAAATAAAGCTTATATTTATTTTCTATAGCCTTAGCATTTCTTGGCTTATTTTTTCAATTTTTAGCTAATAAAAATCATCTTTAAATTTATGATGTCTTTTGTACAATTACTTTTGAAACTATCATGGATTATGGATAATAAAAGTTATGTATTCTTATTAGAGCCTTAGTATCTCTTGGATTGAATTGTGTGTTATAGTATCTTATCCAAGAGATGTGGCGGTAGCACCCTTTAATTTAGTGTCATAAATTTGGGGGTGTTACAATTTATTGGTATCGTGACAATCAAGTATAAGATTCATTTTAAAGCGGCTAATATTTAGAGAATCAAACAATGCTTCATTGAAAAAGATTATTTATAAAGCGGTTAATAAAATTCATCAACCAATATGTAATCAGAATGTTAAAAGTAATGAATTGGTTGACAATTTCATGTCACTAAAGTCATGAATAAAATTGCCTTATCATTATCAGAATGTTAAAAACAAAATGTAGTCTATTTAAACTGACGATTGTTACTACCATCGAATATAAATTATGGAATAAATATGTTTTTAAATACAATTAAAGTTTTTTGAAAATAAAATACAATTAAATTTTAAATCAGCAAGTAAGATCATAAAAAAAAAGTACAGTTTCATAGCCCATAAGTTTTATAAATTAGATTATCTAGAGCTTATCAGCCACAATGAATATGTAAGTTTTGATCAAAAAATTAATATAAAGCTATACCATATACAGGACCACTAATGCAATAATATCAATTATAAAGTTTACTTTTATTTATATGAAAAATAAAATAAGTATCATTTTTCAAATTCAGTGTGCACGATATGATTTCTTTAATTTTAACCCCATTTAAATTCTTAAAAATTATAACTTTTTTTTTTAAAAAAACCCTAAGAATAAATGTAATGCACTTACAATTCTTTTATATTTATTGGTATCGCGACAATCAAGTATAAGATTCATTTTAAAGCGACTAATATTTAGAGAATCAAACAATGTTTCATTGAAGAAGATTATTTATAAAGCGGTTAATAAAATTCATCAACCAATATGTAATCATCTGGATCATAGAGCAAAACATTATACTTCGATTCAAACATTCGTATTAACAAATCCATTATAGCATATCACTTGAAGATTTTGATACATAAATGATGATTAAAAATTTATTAGTCAGTCCGATAAGACCCTTCCTAATATCAGAAAATCAAACCTCGTCAAACTTCCTCAACAAAGGTTTCGCAACAAACTTCCTCAATAAAGGTTCCGCAGCACGGAAATAGTTACCCTTCAGATACTCTAAAAAACGTCCATTTGCGCTACAATACATTCAAACATATCATTTGGAACGGCTAGAAAAGTTACATTGTCCAGTCATGCCTCATTTGTTCAATATCTTATCATCATCATTGGATAAAATTCTATAGTCTTTATGTATATGTTTAATAAATACAGAAGTTATATTTTGAAGGAGAATGAAAGTATAGGAGTATTTCTACTTGCAATTATTTCCAGACAGGAGTTCGAGGGGATGACCAAGAATTTTGTCAATAACTTGAGCAAATCCAGAGATAAAACAGAGCCACATTTCTCATTGATGGCAGGATATAAATTTTTCATGTGCCTATAGATATTAGTCTTCTGTTTGTCACAGCATTCTGCAAAATGACAATTGTATATGATTAAGAATCGGGGTCATAATTGCACTAAACATGGAAATAAAATTAAAGAAACAAAATAATTTATTAAAAAAATCATCACCAACACGCCTTAATTTTGAAGTGAAACTTAAGCATGTGTCGCATACTTCCATTCCATTTTCTAAATTAAAGCCCAAACATCAAGCTATGTTCAAAGCCAAAATTAAAGTTAAGAAATTCATTTAAGTATGAGAAACTCCATGCCATTGGTACTATATTCAATATCCATATCAAGATAATCTTGGAAGTTTCTGCAAAATTTAAATACTTTGTGCGAAATATCCTTGCTCTTTTTTGTCCAATGAGATGATTTGAATGCATTTCAGGTAGATGTTTCGAATTCTTGTTAATTATTAGCCAATGTATAGGTCTAATTCTTGTTAGTTATTAAAACAATGCATTTAATCCTGCTATATTTTTGGCATATTAATTTTTTTATCATCATTTTCTATTATTAATTAATCCCAAAAATTGTGCACTTAAATTGAGCAGCCGGGATCTCTTTCCAAATTATTCAAGGTGTCTAATATTATAAGATCCACCAAACGATACATATTAAATATAAGAATTAAAGTAAATTATCATTTTTTGACATGATTTTTAACTATCCAATTAGTAATAATGTTTCCCAAATTATACTCTTTAATTATGGGATCATTTCATTCTATATTAGTGTACATGATTTAAATATTTATGATTTTTTATCTAATAAAGTAACACACATTTTTTAAAATTTAAAACTGCATATTTAGAATTGTTTATTTAAAAAAAATACATATTCTAATATTTATTTTTCATTTTTATTTAATATTTAGTTTTCAAAATATGGATATATTTATATGGAAATATTTAGTTGCCAATATAAATAAAATTATTCTAAAATACGGGTATACTTATATGAAAAGATTTAGTTGCCAATATAAATAAAATGATTTTAAAATATGAATATATTTAAATAACGTGATCTAATGTTAAGTCATCGTAATATATCTATAATTAAAATGAAATATAATAAATTGATTCTAAAATTAAACGAAGATTCTTTTGGAACGAATGGGAGGGGGCGAGGAGACTTCACACAATTAATTGGGAGAAGATTTGTAGACACAAGGAAGAGGGTGGTTTAAATCTCTGGGACACACAGCAATTCAACTATGCACTTCTTTTAAAATGGAGATGGAGATATGGAACGGAGAGGTCATTATGGAGACAAGTAATCAGTGCAAAATATTATAGAAACACAGGTTCCATTATGCCAGAAGCCAAGTTGGGAAGAACGGTCTGGGGAAAAATATGTGGAGCTTGGGAGGAAGTAAAAATGGATGATCCTGGAGGCGGATTCATAATTTTAGTTGGCAACGGCAAAGATACAAGATTTTGGGAGGACATATGGGTGAAGGAAAGGAGAACACTTAAGGCAATGTTTCCCAGATTGTACTCACTGACTAATAACAAAGAGGGGAAAATAGCAGATTTCGGAGAATGGATCGGGTTCAAGTGGGAGTGGAACATTCCGTTGAGAAGGATGTTGTTTAATTGGGAATTGGAAGTTTGGAACAATTTTAAAACAGTGTTGCGAAGGGTGCGGCTGAACATGTTCATGGAGGATAGAGTGATATGGACGAAAGAAAGAGATGGTCATTTTTCGACAAGGTCAGTCTGGAAACGAGCAGGAGGTACTGGCGGGGCTGATTCAAATGAGTTTTGGAAGAATTTATGGAGTATTAGGTCCCCAATGAAGGTGAAAGTGTTGATATGGAAATTAGCTAACAATGCACTCCCTGTAAAGGAACTGTTGCTGCGGAGATGTGGGCTACAAGCTTCCGATGCAAGCTGCCCGTTTTGTGGATTGGAAACTGAGACGGCAGATCATATATATTGCAAATGTGAAGTCACACGAAACATTTGGTACCAAATAGTTTAAAGAATGGAACGAAGGGATTGTGGATGCTCACTTGTGCAGCGGCAATTTGGGTAATATGGAAGGGTCGAAACGGAATTATTTTCAAGAATAAACAGGTGTGCATAAAGGATATGGTCGAGGAAATTAAACATCACGTTTGTAGGTGGTGGCAAATTGAAAGCAAAGAAGTAAACACCAATCTGGGAGGTCTGGTTATCGGTTTCCCAAATAGTTTGGTTCGTCTAGGCCGCAGCAGGGAAAAAACCCATCGAAGAGGTTTAGTCTGGGAAAGACCCGAAAAAGGATGTTGGAAAATAAATACAGACGGATCGTCGCTTGGAAATCCTGGACCGGCAGGGGTGGGAGGTGTTATACGTAATGACGAGGGAGTGATTTTCTTTACACTCTCAGACTATATTGGCATTGCTGACTCCATAGAAGCCGAGATGACAGCCATAAGCAGAATGTGCGCGATCTTAATTCGGGACCAAGGATTCCCTCTCCCAAGGATAATCTTCGAATGTGACTCGAGTAATGTTGTTAGTTGGATACAAAGGCCGGGAGATTTTCCTTGGCGCTTTCAAGACTTAATCGGTCCGATAGTGGAGATTTTGAGGTTTGCAGGGGATGTCCGTGTCAAACACATCTTGAGAGAACGAAATTCGGAGGCTGACCACTGGGCACGATCGGGAGCAAGGGGTGAAGGAAGAATTGAGATCTGGAGCTGAAACAGAACTGATGCAGGAAAAGGTCTGACATTATAAATATATGTATTCAGTAGTGACTTTGTTACATTCTATTTTGCAGGCCACTACTTGACATGTTAAGGGCTGATGCACTAAGTCCAATGCCTTCCATTTGGAGGGTACTCGACAACCGAATGAAGATGGAGCCAATCTTGTTGGGTGCCGAAGGAAGATAGATAGGAAGCCTGAAATCGGAGCAATACATTTTGCATCTTTGCCGCAGTCCTTGGTTGTAACAAAGAGACGTGACTGGAAATGGAAGTCTGGATGGGATAACGGATGAGACGGCGCTGTTGCTCTCCAGAATATTACTGCTACCACTAGTGTAATATGTCGATGTTTTGCTTATGGTGTTGCCAGAGTATTTAACTGTTGATCGTCGATTGCTACAGACATGGGAGGATTCGATCCCGCCTTTATGTGGTGTATGACAAAGTAAAAGAGCCTTGAAGACTCATGTCCACTTAACGAGATTGGTGATTAAAGCTATTGGGAAGTTAGAGGATCATTCACAATGGGTACATCAAGTCAACTGACAACTTACCGGGTGAGTTCTGTAACTTTAGTCTTATTTGTGGCGTGCATATGTGGGGATCTTATGGACATTCCAAAAATTGCTTATGAAACATGTCAAACCTGCACATGTCCACTCCAGTGAATCGAATTTGAGGGCATTAGGATTACCTATATTGAGCCATAACTCTTCTTCATTTTTTCCAAGACCATATAGGGAGCCACCATACAACCGAATTGAGAATACTTATTTTTCTTTTTCAATCCTCACTCTCTTTCTCGTTGCATTAGCTATAGTCTTGTTTTGCCACATGCCTAATCAATACCATTATGTGGGGCGTGAAGTGATGAGGATCCTGGAAATAAAATCACTGTTGATGCGTATTTGATATGGGGATCCTTAAAGAATTGGTAAGTGGAGGAAGATAGGGTGGATACCATGTTTGGTTCACACTGATGGAATTAGTAAACAGGTGTTAGCTAGAATTCCGTGCTTTTGCTTTCAGTCCTTGGACAACCTTGAAAAAAAAAAAAAGGGATATTGTAGAATGACAAGAAAAGAGTTGGTGGAAAAAAAAAAAAGACAAAAGAAAAAAAAGAAGAAAGAAAAAAAGAAAAAAAAAAAAAAAAAAGTAGATAGCATAACTTGGGAATTAAGAACAGAGGCAAGGGGTGATAGAGATTCTGCTTATAGTTTGAAAAGGGGTAGTCTTGCCCATAGAAGATTGCGAAAGAAAATGTTGTAAGTGGGCAGTGGCGTCTCCCTCCATTTATGATTCAGTTGATGGCTACGGATTTTTCTTTGATTAGTCCTCTTTTGTAAATTGCAATTTGGCTGGTTTTTTTTTAGACTGATCAGGCATTATGTTGTTTCCACAAGCCCCTTCAGTCCTTCACCTGTTTCCCCCTCTAGCCTGGCCCCGTTTTAACCTATTCCTTATCCCTTAAAAACGATACACTGGAGTTGAACATTGTTAACAGGCGAGATGTGATTATAATGCAAGATTTGGGACTATCATAGTGATTCGCCATTTGGATGACCTAATGCACACCGGGGAGGCGAAGAATGGTATATGAGCAAGGATTTTGGCAGATATATTGGATATACTAGTACCATTGATGCTACTACTATTGTCTAGCGTCACATGCGGTAGATGGGTATTTCATTGACGGCACTGGCGGGATGATCTGGTTACAATGGAAGGATGAGGCAGGCTGTTCTGATGTTCTGATTAGGAATTTGTTCTACTCTGATCTTAAGATTCTATGTAGAGTATTGTTTGTCAAATGAGAATTGTTAAAAAATTCGCAAGCAGAGGAGATGGAGAGGATATGGAGATTGGAGGCGATGATGTGATTTGGTAGTTGTGAATTGCTGGCATGTACTAGGATGATAGATGCGAGATTGATGTATCAAGCCAGCAAGGCGATGAAGGGATGGATGAATGGCATGGAAATCACAGCAATCCTTGGTTCCAGTAGGCGCTGCTTTTTTTGATCAGAAAAGTAGCAGCAATATTCTAAACTAGCAGCGGGCAGGCTCTCCTTGTGTTTTCTTCTGCTTGCTGGAGATCCTGTGTAATAGTACTATGTAGTGGCATCAAAAGCATTACCTTGTTTTCTGTTTCAGGTCTTATGTTATTTGAATGAATCTGTAATGGGTGTAAATCTAGAGAAACACTGTATTCAGACCCGTTTGTGGAATTTAAATGACTTCCCCCTCAAAAAAAAATTGATTCTAAAATGATGTGTTAAATGATTCCATTTAAAAACGTAGTATCTATATTAAATCATCACAATATTTTTTCCAAAGTTAATATTATAATAAACTTATTGCTATATTTAGCCAATTGCT
The DNA here is from genome assembly GCA_030278955.1 of Hygrophila difformis. Taxonomy (NCBI): domain Eukaryota; kingdom Viridiplantae; phylum Streptophyta; class Magnoliopsida; order Lamiales; family Acanthaceae; genus Hygrophila; species Hygrophila difformis. Next base: position 37,297,856 of record JAOANR010000002.1, on the reverse strand, counting down.
ATAATACAAATTTTTATAGAATTGAAAGATAATATCTTAATTTAAAGAATGATTCAAAATTGTCATATTTAATGGTTTCATAAATGATTTCATTTTTGTTTATTCAATGGAAATCAATTTAATCAATGTAATTATTGTAATCAATGTAATCAATATAATTAATTGTAATAGATATGTATAAAAATCTTTTGATAATCAATGTAAATCAATTATCCCATCATCTTTGCTTTATTTTTGTTGTGTAGCAGTTCAATAAACAAATCATACTAATATAAAATGGTTTATTTTTAAAAAATTACATATTCTAAAATTTAGTTTTCATTTTATAATTTACTTAATATTGTGTTTCCAAAGTTTTCGTCATTAATCAATTCAAAAATTCATTGATTTTTCTTCCCGATTTTAATAATTTAACACAATAATTTAATATTGTGTTTTCATTTTCTTCCAAAATTTTCTTCATTGATATTTAGTTCCATAAGTTGGAAAACTAAATATTCAATGAACTAAATATAAAGTAATATTATCCGATAATAATTCATCCACATTAGTTAAAGTAATCACTTGTTAACATTATTTACATTTTTTCATTGAATAATTCCTGTAATCCTTAATTTTCTTCCGGATTTTATTCAACAATAATTGTTTAATATCCATTGATCATTACATTAATTGTGAATATAATATAATTAATGTTAATACAAATAATTATTGAAGGAATTATTCATAATTTTATTTAATCTTGATCAATCATTGATGTGATTACTTTATATTATATTTTTATACCTTTTTCGAAATATTGACTAAAAATTAGGGATTTATTGAGATAAGAATCGAGAATATAAATAATTTACCTTTTTGGAATTATTTACTAAAAATTATGTATTTAAGAAATTTTGAAATTATGTATTTAGAATGGTTTATTTATAAAAAAATACATATTCTAATATTTAGTTTAAATTTTTTATTTAACTAATATTTAGTTTCCAAAATATGGATATATTTAGTTGCCCGTATAAATAAAATGATTCTAAAATATGGATATACTTATATGAAAAGATTTAGTTGCCAGTATAATTAAAATGATTCTAAAATAAGAATATATTTAAATAACTATCTAATGTTAAATCATCACAATATATCTATAACTAAAATGAATCACAATAAATTGATTCTAAAATGATATGTTCAATTATTCCATTTAAAAACGTAGTATCTATATTAAATCATCACAATATTTTTTCCCAAATTAATATTATAATGAACTTATTATTGCTATAATAGCCAATTGCTATAATACAATTTTTTTAGAATTTAAATATAATATTTTAATTTAAAGCACTGATGATTTAACATTGTCATATTTAACTTTTAAGGACCAATTAATGTTATAATGAAACTTAATGTTAGTAAAAAGTCAATTAAAATTAATGACATAATAAATTCATGGTTGAAATTATTTCATTATTTATTTATATTTAAAATATCCATTTTGTGAATTGGGAATACAATCCTATATATCTAACATTGAAGGGATTATTTGAGTATAGAATTAATTTAACTTTTGGGATTATTGACTAAAAATTAGCTAGTGGTTTTAGGCTAGAAACTTTTGCATATAATTTTAGGTTAATAAATGGATTTAAGTGTAAACTGAATACTCCCTCCGTTTTTTTTTTTTTTTTTTGTTAGCTACTGTTGACTAATGGGTACTGTTCACTTATATACTTTGACTTAAAGTTTTTTCATGGTTATACAAGTTAAAATATAGCCAAGTGTGATCTTGTTAGATTCGTCTCGTCTTGTAGATTTTAAATATCGAACTTTTAGAATTTTTACATGTACCGAATTTGAATTATTAATGGTTTAAAATGTGCATTGGACTGCGTGCTGAGTGGGTCCGTAGCTATCTTTTAAAAACTGAGGAATTATTATTTATATAGATAAATAAATTCCTAATGTGGATTTATTATTCACCACAAATAAATAAAAATATCGTATTTGTAAAAATTATAGTAATAGTTGAAGGGCTAAATTACATTAATTATTCTTTATTTAAGGGTAAATTTATTTAAGTCCATTGATCATCTCATCTTTTACGATTATTCTTTACTCTTTTTATAATCATTGCATTGTCTATAGTCAACATTTCATTTTTGTTTATTCAATGGAAATCAATTTAATCAATGTAAATTAATGTAATCAATGTAATCAATATAATCAATGGAAATCAATTACCCCATAATCTTTGCTTTATTTATGGGGTAATACTTCGTTTTCATTTTTTATTTGATATTGTATTTTCAAAATACGGATAAATGTATAAGGAAAGATTTAGTTGCAATATAATTAAAAATTACTTTATAGACAAATCTATGTAATAGTCTAATAGATATGTATAAAAATCTTTTGATAATCAATGTAAATCAATTACCGCATCATCTTTGCTTTATTTATGGGGTAATATGTAGTTTCCATTTTTTATTTTATATTGTGTTTTGAAAATACGGATAAATTCATAAGGAAAGATTTAGTTGCCAATATAAATAAAAATCATTTGATAGATAAATTATATTCAATATCCTAAATATTTTATTTCCCTCCATCATCCCCATTGTAAAAATTCTGCATCTGCTTTTCCCATCACCGCAAATCTCATTTGCACAAATAAAATACTTAATACATATTACATACATATTTTACTACCATCATGATTTCTCCATCATAATTTTATTACCATATAATTAATAATTCATATTTTATTTTTTTGGTTAAATTAGATTTAATCTGTACTATATTTTTGGCATATTAATTTCTTCATCATCATTTTCTATTATTAATTAATCCCAAAAATTGTGCACTCAAATTGAGAAGCAAGGATCTCTTTCCAAATTATTCAAGGTGGTCAATATTGTAATAAATTATTTTCTATATACATAATAAAATAAATTTGCGATGATTAACATAAATGTCAACAATATCTTCATAAAATATATCGTATTCAATTATTTATTATCTATAACCTATTTTAATTTGATATTAATAACACCTAAATGGTAGCAGATTTTCAATAAAGTTTATAATTAATTACCTAATATTATAAGATCTACCAATTAAAGTAAACTATCATTTTTAACTATCAAATTAGTAATAATTATTTTCAAATTACACACTTTAATTATGGGAACATTTCATTCTCTATTAGTGTACATGATTTAAATATTTATGATTTTTGGATCTAATAAAGTAACATACATTTTTAAAATTTAAAAACACATATCTAGAATGGTTTATTTTAAAAAATACATATTCTAATATTTAGTTTTCATTTTTTTATTTAATACTATTTAGTTTCCAATATATGGATATATTTAAATGGAAAGATTTAGTTGCCAATATAGATAAAATCCATTTAAAACCGTAGTATCTATATTAAATCATCACAATATTTTTTCCAAAGTTAATATTATAATTAATAAACTTATTTCTATAATTAGCCAATTGATATAATAAAAAATTTGTTAAAATTTAAATATAATATTTTAATTTAAAGCAATGATAATTCAACATTGTCATATTTAACTTGAGAATAGAATTAATTTGATATTAATCAATCATTGAATGGAGTAATTGAGAATATAGCATGGATAAAAATGATATAGACAAATTCGAAACTCTCTTATTGAATAAAATACAAATGATTATGAAAAAATAATGCTATAACAAATAAACTCATCCAATTATTGACACCCGGTGGAACAAATCTTTCCATAAAAAGAACAACCAAACAATTGGTTTATTCTTTTATGATTATGAATATTCCTTAGCTCTTCATCCATTCAAAATGCTCTTCGTCATTTGAGTTTGTACTATCATTGTTCCAATAACTGTCACCAAAACAACAACAAAAGAAAATAAAAGTATTAGCAAAAAAGGGAGAAAGAGGCATGAAATTGAATCATAAAAGCTATAAAATGGTCGCGATATGTATTTGTCATAGAAGAAGACGTCACAACAATTGATTTAATCTTTTATGATTATGAATATTACTTAGCTCTTCATCCATTCAAAATGTTCTTCGTCACTTGAGTTTGTACGCTTGTTGTTCCAATAACTGTCATCAAAACAATAACAAAAGAAAACAAAGATATTAGCAAAAGAGGGAGAAAGAGACATGAAATTGAATAACAAAAGCTATAAAATGATGGGAGATGTATTTGTTAAATGGAACAAAAGCTATAATATTGAGAGAAATGTTAGATGAAGATGTAAGGATATGATTTTGATGTGGGTTATAATACACATATTTATAGGAGAAAGGGAATAAATGAGATGCAGGTTTATATAGAAAGATTATTGGAGTATGGTCCATGTCAAATTTGTAATTATCATCGATGTGGAGCACGGTCCAGTGGCAGAACCGTAAATAAGTTAGTGTGTGAGAGAGAGTGTAAAAAATGGATTTTGTGAGGGGAAAAGGTTTGGGCGGGAAAGTGTGTGTGTGTTAGACTATTTTGTTTTATATTATTATATAGACTAGAACATATTTATGATCAAATCCGCACATATATCTGTAAAACTAGCACATACATCAATAAAAATCATACACACCTTAAAAACAGTTTATTTATTTAAATAAAATAATCACAACTCGTTCATTTAAAATACAAATATCACATGTATAATATAAAACAAACAAACATATTATATAAACCAATCACATACATATACATATTATTCAACACATACGTCAACAAAAATTCAAACATTAAATAAAACCAACTCATTCATTTCAATAAAATCATCACATGTATAATATAAAACAAGCACACAAATCATATAAACCTAGCACATGCATATGTGTCCAAGACAGAAACATATAGGGCATTACCCTATAGATCAACAAGGACCATATTGCAGACCAACATTTTAGCTTGTCCATGAACATAGATTTAACATCTTTAAGTGAATATATTAAGTGCTTTAGAATCTCCTTATCCTGCTCCAATCACGCATTACACAATATAACAACACTCAGCAAACCTAACCCCAGCACACACAGAAATTAAAACCATAATTCAAATGTCCATGCATGAGCACATAGATAATTAAAAAGTTATGTAGTTGTTTCAAGCACAATGTTTGCATAATTCCAATAAAACAACACATACCTATAACTAACCCCCAGCACACACAAAACAAGAAACCATTATTCGGTTGTCCATCATAATTTAAAAATTATGTAGCCATACATAATTCAATTGTTTCAAGCACAATGTTTGCATGATTCCAATCACGCATCAATTAATAAAACAACACATAACTATAACTGCGATAGCGCACACAAACATAAAAAATTTAGGCCAAGAGGCACATACAAACTCCATTATCCCTCTGTTAGTGAAAATAGCAACACATACAAATGATAATATCCTTATATATGCTATCAAAACAAGATTCGTTAATGCAGTTCCATTGCCATCAGATCGCTTCTTAACCAACACATCGTTCACCATTGTTACACGCCAAGGCATGCAAGCAAACTGTATAACCATTTTCTTCTGAGCGACGGGTTCCATTCTGAAACAATAACACAACACTCACCTTAAGCAACAACTCATCCAATTGAACAACAAGCATGTATATGTGTGGAAAAGGGTAAGAAATAAGAGCATACTTATATAATTAAACATCAAAACAAAAACCACCTAGTAAAACATCCACACACACACACACCCGGTCGGTGCACTAACCCTGCAGTAAGCCTACTGTGAAGTCGCGAAAAAAAACGCTCAATACACCATAGCCAATTTCGGAATCTGTAATTGTACCCATTTAATTTGTCATATATGTACACTCATGGAGTACATTATTATTAGGTTTTAGTTATAATTTTATAATTTTATATATAGGTTTTGAGATTGAAAGATGGTTAATGTGTTTGGGGAATAAAAAATGTGGCAGCCCCCTTCCCCCAGCAATGAAAACAGTGATGCTAGAAAATTTGAGTGTAGTATTTGCTTCCAAACTCAAAAATACCACTCCCACCGCCCAACTCTGCTTTCAAAGCCACAAACCCGCCACCACTCCCCCAGAACCCCCAACGCCCAACGCTTGATTCTTCTCCAAAAACCACATCCGAACACCCACAGTCCACACACACACACATTTTTGAACTAGCAGACTATACAACAACAAACATTCATAAATTACTCGATGTTCAAAACTGAAAATACTAACCTTCAACAAGGTTCAAAGAAAACCCTTCCCAAAAGAGTGGTTGTCCACAACGTCGAACGGGCCAAAGTGGGTGTGAACTGATTTAGCAAATCGACTGATAAATGCGGCTTTCTACGGCGTGCGCGGGGGCAACGAACAGGAATGAGGAATGTATACTGGTGTCTTCGTTGGGTGTTAGAACAATTTTGAACAATAAATAGCACATTATCCATTCTATCGGAAAATTTCTCTTAATAGCAAACCCTCAACAGCGCACCCTTTGATTTCCTTCCATCTCAGTGAAGCCAAATATAGTATCTGGTAGGTTTCCTAAGCAGAAAATAGTAATAGGCATAATTTCTGGACAATATACAAAATGAAGATGATATAATTAATTCCAAATTTTCAGTCAAATCCCCACATTTATGGAAATATTAAACAGTAAAACCCATACTAGCACGGGACCGCAGCTCCACCAGCAATTCAGTACAGGCTGATTCAGCCTCTAAACTCAACCCATAGTATTATACCATAACATGAAGCACATGTTTAACAAGCTAACTGAACGCTATTTAACAACAATTAATACTTCTCCCGTTATGATATAATTGCACCATTTGTATAGTGTTTATTATTTATTGGGTAACTTTGATTAAATTTTTGACGTAGCTATATAAGATAAAACATAGTCAAGTGAGATCTTGTTAGATTCCACTAATAATGTATTTTTAGAAAATTAAATTTTTATAATTTTTTTGGTATATAATTTGAGTTATTACGACTTAAATATGTATCTTGAGTTGCGTGAAATGCAGAAATAGATCAGTTATTAAAAAACAGAGGTAGTACAATATAATTTTGGTTATGCGTATATTCTTATTCTATATATAAACCAAACCCATGTCACGACATCCAATTAAGATTGAAACTACTTTAATTTTCTTTAATGAGCAATTAGTTGGGGAATGGAGATAAGGTACAAGTGGCTACACATACAGACACTCTTTCATGTGATGTGTGGGTATATTGTGTAATGGATGGAATAGTATGTTTTGTGTAATGGGAAAGATGTTTTGTGTGCATGGAAGAATATGTAATGGAAAAAATGCTTTTTGTCATGCCGGATATACTTTTTGTGATATATGCATATGCATACAAAGGAAAAAAAACCCAAATAGTCCCATAATTATGCTTGATTCTCAAATCATCACATAAAAAATCTATTAACTCAATCTATCCAGTAACTATGTTAATCTTGCTTAATCCATCACATCAACCCCATAATGACAATTAACGTTGACGTGGCAGTGGATTAGTGCATCTGATGAGATGACGTGGCAGCACCATCCAATGCCATGTCAGCCTTAATTCTGATTAAGGGGTGGGTGGGATTAGAGGTGGCAAAATAAGGCATATCGAAATACCGATACCGTTACCATACCGTACTGAAATTTTCTGTATGGGTAAAAACCATACCGATACCGATACGGAATATTTCGATATACCGAAAATTTCGGTATACTTTAATATATATAGTTACCAAACCGAAAATTATACCATACCGAATTTTCAGTTTATCGAAAAATACCAAAAATTTTACATACCGAAAATCGTTCCATACCGTTATAATCGGCATACCGAACCATACCGGAAAAAAAAGAAGCAATACTTTGGCCTTCCAAGTTCCAAATGTTTTAACAAAACAATAAACCTTAATATTCAATACAAACATTGCAAATAAAACATTCAATTTCACGACAGTAGGGGTTGGGGACTTACCATAGTGATCAAGTCCCCCGTCTCCCAGCTATAGGTTGGGGGTTCGATCCCTAACCGGCCCTCTATCCCTCCCCTCTATCCCCTTTATAATTGGTGTGGTTTGGGCTCCGACACACCTTACTGACACACGTGTCACCGTTTACCAAAAAAAAATCACGACAATAAAGTTGATCAAATCTGGAAACGTACTCCCAATATTCAATACAAACATTGAAATAAAACTTCTCTCTGCATAATTATACTTCAAAAGCTTTAAAACATAATCTAAAATTTAAAATAAAAAAAATAAAAAAGCGCTAAACCTAAATTCTTGTTTCTACATTCGTTTACAGAATAATTAATATTTGGGAATTTAAATTTTTACAAAAAATAAAAAAATAGAATGAAAGATCCAACCAGAGAGAAGCGAACCAAAGCTGTAGACAGAAACGAGTCCATCGGGCAATACAATTTGATCGAAATCGGGACTCATCCTTGAGCTCAAAAGGCAAAACATCCGGGCCGAGAAGGAGCGAATTTCTGATGACCGAATCCACATAACGGCGATAGAGCAGGCGCAGAGGCCGAGGAGGTGACGGTGAGGGAAGGGAAGTGGAAGGGGCCGACGGATTTGGAAAGGGAAAGGGAAGAGTGAACGGAGGGAAGAGTGAGGAAAGGGATAGGTACGTAGAGAAGCGGCCTGATTTTTTGAAGAATGAAGAATTGAAGTTATGAAAGAGGCAAACTAGGCACGAAAGAATTTAGGGTTTCAGTATTCCACTGCGTGAAGAAGAGTGAATTGACAGTGTTGGATGGGGACTTGGGCTTGGGCTCTAAGAGTTGGGATTTAAGAGAATTGATGGAGATTTGGCCTTGGGCTAAAGAGTTGGGTTTTAAGAGATGGACTGATTAAAAATATTAATAATTTAAAATAATATTAAAATTAATATTTCGGTATAACGGTATACCGAAATGCCGAAAATTCCATAAGCTCCATTCTGTTACTGTACCGATTTTTTCGGCATACCTAAGTTTCGGTATACCTAAATTTCGACATTTTTCGGTAATTTCCGATACGGTAAGCTCGGTATACCGAGTTTTCGGTAATTTTTTTCCACCCCTAGGTGGCATGGATTGGAAAAAATTGGCATAGTTACCGGTAGGAGTGTAAATGAGACTGATAGGCTCGTAAAATATTCGGGCTCGACTCGATCAAAGCTCGACCAAAGCTCGACTCGAAAAGGCTCGGCTCGAATTCGAGATCGGCTCGAATATTAATGAGCTCAAGCCGAGCTAACTAATACTTGGCTCGAAAGCTCTATAATAGGCTCGAATATATTATATATATATATATATATTATTTCTTTCTTAAAAATATAGTATATCTTCTTCCTTAACAAATGTGAGGAAGAGGAAGTCCAACAGTAAATTCACTCATCCTTTTATTTAATAATATAGTACATTATATTTTATTATGGTTAACACTAAATCAAAAAAACCAAATCCCAATCTCCTTCCAAATTGGGACTATTATAAGGAATTATGAATAGTTTAATATATTTCTACAGATTCCGTCTTTCAAGTTTTTAAGCTCATTATTGAATAACTTAAAATTTTTAGTCTTAAGTCCAATGTGGTCTAGGGATACCAGGTAAAAAAAAAAAAAAAAAAAACTAAAATTGATGTCGAGCTTCTTTGGCCCTTCGAGCCGAGCTCGAGCTCCAATATATTATGTCGAGCTCGAGCCGAGCTCAATTTTTAAAGCTCGTCGAGCTTCGAGCTCGAACCGAGCCGAACTTATACATAACCGAGCCGAGCTCGAGCCTGGCTCGGCTCGTTTACACCCCTAGTTACCGGATGAATTAAGTTAATAGACTTTTATGGGATGATTTGAAAAATCAAATATAGTTATGGAACCTTCTTTTTTTTTTTCAGCATACAAATATAGGTACTGTACCGTATCCAGATTGATTAGTTGGTTAGTTCATTAATATGTATAAACACACACCTAACACATTATATCCTTGCTAGCTAGTTGACTTCATATAATTGGCTGTCTCTCGTTGATTTGGGCAGAGATAATAATACTCACTCAATTAGAAATGTGTTATCTTCACATTAATAGAACTACATTCCCTCAATTCCTTATTAGTTTTACTCAATTTTAATAACCAATTATTGCATTAATTAACTTATAAACTTTTATTTTTATATTTACAACTAAATTCATTGGTAATAAATATATGGGAATAACATTTATGGGAAAAACCCATATCGTCGCATAATTTTTAAAAAATTTCAAAAACAGTCCCACAAATGTCGAATTAGACGAATCTGTCACATAACTACAGTAATCATCGCTGAACCCGTCCATGAACCCAGTTTTTTCAGTAATTATCGCTGAACCCATACCATAACTTCCCTGATGGAGGGATGGGTTTGGCGATGATTAGGGAAGTTATGGGACAGGTTCGGTGATGATTAGCGGAAAAAATGGGTTCATGGACTGGTTCGGCAATGATTAGGATAGTTATGGGATGGATTCATCTAATTCGATATTTGTGCGACTGTTTTGAAAATTTTTTTAAATTATGGGACGATACGGGTTTTTTTTCCAACATTTATGCGAGCTCAAGGGATAATTTATTAGTATTAGAAAAATATAGCATAAATATAAAAAAAGTCAACTATTATAGAATATTTTTTTATTTCTAGAAAAAATATTTTAGTAGGAATGGAGGGAGGGAATAGTATATTACATCAAGTTGTGCCACATGAAAAAAACATGTGACGTGTACTAAAGAACCCTTCAACATGGGTATAACCGAGATTCTTCCTTCACTAATTAATCAATTACTTTCTTTGGTGTATACTAATCCCAATGATACATTGAGCCAAATATTAATCTCTCGAGAATTTAGTGGACAATGAAGGCTGTCTCTTTCAAAGCAAAATTTTGCATATAATCAATTACTCTTTTGAAATATCCCAAAACTGTTAGACGCACAATCCAATATATTTATTTAACATTTTATATCCTGAAATGTAGAGAAATAAAATTATAAAAAATATATATACGAAAATTATGTGAAAAGACGAATCCAACAAGTTCCCATATGACTATATTTTTCGTATATAATTGTTACAAAAATTTAGGTCAAACATGCATAATGAATAGTGTAAAAATACAAATGAAATATTTGAAACGAGACGGAGGGAGTGTTTGACTATTATAAAATTAATTTGAGCGACGTATACAGATGTTTATTTTAATGAAATACTTTTTGCAACGCTACCAATAAAGTGGGAATTAAAATCGGACGACTTTAGCAACTCTATATCATTAGTTGTTAGTACAAGGAAAGTCATCTCTATGGTTGTAAACGAGACTGATAGGCTCGTATAATATTCGGGCTCGATTCGATCAAAACTCGACCGAAGCTCGACTCGAAAAGGCTTGACTCGAATTCGAGATCGGCTCGGAATGTTAATGAGCTCAAGCCAAACTAACCAATACTCGGCTCGAAAGCTCGATAATATGCTCGAATATATACTACTACTATACAGTACATGTGCTTCACAAAAAACTTATACATAGTACGTACATGTATAATCTATATTTATTTCTCCTATAAATTTTCTTTTCCCTTTTTTTTCTTTTTTATGGTTAGAAGTCGGAACTAGAAATAGTTTAATATATTAAATCTATTAAACTCAAGTTTTTAAGCTCATTATTTAATAATTCGATAACTATTCCTAATTTTATATCGAGCTATGAGAATTGGGACATGGTCCAGTATTCGTGTTCCCCTTTATCCCCCTTTGTAATTTGTGTGATTTGGACTTCTACACACATTTGCCAACACATGAGTATCAATGTTTAAAAAAAAAATTTATCTCGAGCTTTTTCTGAGCCTCGAGCCGAGCTCAAATTCAATTTTTTAATGTCGAGCTCGAGCCGAGCTCAATTTTTTAAAGCTATCGAGCTTTGAGCTCGACCCGAGCCGAATTTTTACTTAATCGAGCTGAGCCAAGCTATACCAGGCTCGAGCTCGGCTCGGCTCGTTTTCACCCCTAGTCATCTCCATGTTGGATAATATTATATTCTCTCGTTTTTAATAAATTTTGGTCACACCATTACAAATGCATTATTATTGTGAGGGTTATTAAAATATAGTACTACATTGTAATACTTCCTCCGTCTCAAAGTTTTTGTTACGTATGAGTTTTTGACACTATTCACTGTATAACCTTGATTCGAATTTTTATCATAGCTATGTAAAAAAAATATAGTCAAATGAGATCTTGTTAGATTCGTCTAATCTTGTAGTTTTAGACAATCAAATTTTTATGACTTTTCTTTGTACACAATTTAAGTTATTAACCGTTAAAAATGTGTCTCGGCATACGTGTCGGAGGCCTCTGTAACAAAAACAATGAGACAGAGGAAGTAAATCATTTCGATTACACCCCGTCCCCCACCCCAACTACTAGCTAGTACAAATACATGCCAAGAATTGCCTATATATGTAATGAATTGAATTGTCATACCTCAAAAACAAACTCGTTCATTCACTACACTCCCAAAGTACCAAAATAATGGCAATCATCTCCCCCAACCCTACCCTCCAAGACCTGAAGCTAACGATCCACGAATCCACCCTCGTTTCCCCACCCGCCCCGGACCAACCCAAGTTCCTATTCCTATGCAACATAGACCAGATACTCAATTACAGCATCCCCACTGTCTTTTTCTTCCCCTCCAAGGCGGAGTTCCCTCCTCAACTCGTTGTCCAGAGGCTCAAAACCGCGCTCCAAAGAGTGCTCGTCACGTACGACTTTGTGGCCGGGAGACTCAAGTTGAACACCGAGGTTGGTCGCCTTGAGATCGCCTGCAACGCAGCGGGTGTTGGGTTTCTGCAGGCTTCATCTGAGTTGAGCCTTTTGGAGCTCGGGGATTTGGTGTGTCCTAACCCGTCGTTCCAGCAGCTTGCACCGCAGACCCTCAAGGACGATCCTCTTGTCCTTAAAGGCCATGGCCAGCCGCTCTTCATTCTTCAGGTTCTATATTAATTTTTCACTATTTTTTTTAGGAGTTGAAGACAAAGGGTGGTGGAGCGCCCATGCCATACACTTAGGTTCTATATTAAATATGTCACCTTCTTCCTAATCAAATTAATTCAAAAATAAAATGTTAGTTAAAATACGTACGACGAAGAAGAAGAAAATACTTGTAAATGGAGTATGTTTTCTTGTTTACCCAAAAAAATATATATATTCTGTTTTCTTATACATTTAAACATGAAATGAAGTTTCGGACAAGGCGGATAAACAATTTATAAAGATCATCTGTAATAACTCGAATTTGTACCATCCGATAGGTATTCTTGGTTTTTTTTTTTTATTTTTTTTATATATTATATTAACTAATTATATGTATGTATTCGATCGTATGTGTTCTATTGAAGAGTATAATTCAAGATGTACGGTTGCTGTGGTAGAATTATTGGAGCTGAGCTGTATAGCAGTTATCTGCTGTCTGGTTTTTCTTCACGTTCATTAAATAGAGACAGCAATAATATCGGATGTCTCCATTTTTCCTACTATTTAAATGTTATTCTCAGGTTCAGGCAATGAATCCCACATGGGTCTCCACGGAAATCAATATATCTGAAAATTAAATGCCTAGATGATAATTGGATTCATTATTATTGTACTCATAACAATCGAAAGCAATTTGCACACAAATTAAAATGTCTTTTTAGTGTAGCCTAGTGTCTAAATACATGAATTTCAATTTATATTTTAGGATTTGAATTTTTACTATACTCTTATCCTTGTCTTTTATTTATTTTTATAATTTGTATGATTTGGATTTTTACCACTTTAAGCAAAAGGTTTGGTCTAATTTAACCAAAAAAAATAGAGCTATTTGCGCTTCTATTTTGTAATGAGGAAAGTAAAATTTCTCATGCACTGCACGTATTTTTTTTTTTTTTTTTTTTTTTTTTTTTTTGCATTTCTAGTTTTTTTAAAGATTACAACTTTGTTTTGTGGTAGTGCTTTTGTTGCTTAGGACATAGAATAAAACCAAATTTTTATGACATGAAGGTAACATGGTTCAAGTGTGGAGGATTTGCTCTTGGCATGTCAGTGAATCACATCTTGTTGGATGGGTTGAGCGCCAAGGATTTCAAGCAAAACCTCGCTTCCCAGGCTTTCGACGATGAGCGGCCGTTGGCGATCTCCCCCTGCCTCGACCGCCGCCTGCTCACCGCCAGGTCCCCTCCGCAAGTACAATTTTTGCACCCGGAGTTCTTCAAGCCAGAAATGGTTCCTGATTCAGTAGGCCCTCCGGTGTTCGATTGCAAGAGGGAGGAGTTGGAGTTTAGGGTCTTTAAGTTAACCCCTGCCGACGTCAAATTTCTCAAGGAGAAGGCAACGCCGCCATCGCCATCATCCGTCGTTGCAAATGGTGGCGGCGGTGCCAAAAATATGGTCAGCAGCTATAGCGCGGTAACGGCACTTATCTGGCGGTGCAAAGCCCTGTCGTATGGCTGCATTGACAGCGACAAGAAACGAGCAACGAGGCTTCTTAATGTGATCGACATCAGGTCAGGGGCAGATCTACGTGCATTCCCGTGCATGCACGGAGACTCTGCTCAAATTAATAAAATTAATTTTCTTAAACTAATTTTTTAAAAGTTTGGCTAGGCGCTTTTAATCAATTTTTGTGGTACCATCACCGGTCCCAATTCAAACCTAACATCCATCAATTATTCCAATTCAACCTAATTTTTCTCGATTTCTGTGACTTAACTGACAATATTTTTTTGAATCCGCATCTGTTAGGTCGAGGCTGAACCCACCGCTCCCAGAGAACTACTGTGGGAACGCGGTGCTGGTGGCGCAGACATCAGCAGAGGCAGGGGAGCTGGAGGATGGGCCGTTCTGGAAAGCGGTGGAGGAGGTGTGGGAAGGGCCGAGAAAAGTCGACGAGGAGTATGCGCGGTCGGCCATAGATTGGCTAGAGGTAAATAAGGGGCTGCCATGTGGGGACTATATGGTGAGCTCGTGGCTGAGGCTCGGGATGGAGGAGGTGGAGTTTCCGTGGGGGAAGGCGGTGCATTGCGGCCCGGTACCGAACCACCGGAAGGACATATGTTGGGTGTTTCCCACGGCCGGCGGAGTTATAAATGCCTTGGTGGCACTGCCTGCCCCGGAAATGGAGCTCTTCCAGACACATTTCTTGAACTTCTTCAGTTAGAATTTTCTTTTTTTCCCCTTCAGTTAGAAATTTGAGTACTCTCAAATATGTGATTGCATTGCATCGACTTCATGCATCATGAAGTATTGTAATATGTCTATTGTTCTACTGTATTGTAAGCTAATGAATAAATCAACAATAATAATTGGAGCTTATTTAATTTGAAGATGCAATAAGAATAATTGGAGCTTATTTAATTTGAAGAATGAAGATGCATTATGCACGATTATGTTTGGGTCTATTATTTTGGGTGCTTCTTCGAATTTTAAAAGCTTTAATTTCTAAATAAGAAAAGCTAAAACTCCCGTTTTACCCACCAACTTCTATTGTATTCGAACAATCATTGATTCAACACGATATTCGTTAGTTGTCGAGGTTTTAATCAGATTAAAATCACAATAAAAGGCCTCAACAGTGTGCAGGTACATACAATGACCCCTCTGGTCCCTGGAATTGAATTCTGCCACTTCTCCCAATCCCATAAATGAGTAACTGATCACATTTATGACACCACCTGCCCCTACATACTATGGATTGTGGCCACCGACCTACCTTTACCTTCCTAGATTTATCTTTCACATTTTAAAGGGTTTCCCTTTATGTTTTCTCATCATTACATCGATTCTAGTCATTTACCCATAGTTATTTTTATCTCGATCTTGATTTTATAATATCTTACTATTTTACAATTTCATTTCTTTAACATGATCCGAATCTTTGTAGGATCTCGATTTTGATCCCGATCTTGATTGTCAAAACCCGATCTTAATGATAAAATCTTATGATCCTATACCATTCTATCCTACCAAAATTTGAAATACACTCTCATAATCTAATGTTTTTTCATAAAATCGGACATGAATTTTGTTTGTGATTTTCATTTGTTAATATGTATAATTATGTTTATGTATTGTTGTAATTTGGTAGGATCTTAGACTCTAAATTCGATCCTACGATCTCGATCTTGCAAAGAGAAAAACTATCCCAGCTAAAATCTCAATCTCGATAACCTTGCATGTATCATTTCTAGTCCGGTTACTGTATAGGAGAATCTGCAGAAAACAAAATTATGCACCGGCTCACCTTCACAAACAAGGGTGTATACACATATAAATAAGTGG
Source organism: Hygrophila difformis (assembly GCA_030278955.1). Classification (NCBI taxonomy): domain Eukaryota; kingdom Viridiplantae; phylum Streptophyta; class Magnoliopsida; order Lamiales; family Acanthaceae; genus Hygrophila; species Hygrophila difformis. Next base: position 37,281,491 of record JAOANR010000002.1, on the reverse strand, counting down.
GGCACATGACACCACTTAAATTGATATAGTTAATATTTTAAACTTAATTTTTTTTTAATATTTGGTCAGGTGTGGACCCACTTAATTTTTGTGGTGACACCACTCAAATTGATGAAATTTCTATTTTAACTTTAAAATTTTATATTTTGCTTGATATACTCACTCAATTTTTCTGGTAACACCATTATCTAAAATTTCAATGTAGTTCCTTTTGATGTTATCATCATTGTTTTAAATTTCGGGTTTCGGGACATCCCGAAACGAAATTTCACATGCAATATTTTTTTGCAAAATTTCCATCGAAATTTCGCCCGAAATCCAAAATTTCCGAAATTTCCCGAAATTTTTTTTAAAAAAATAATTTTTTTAAAATATTAAAAATTTATTTTTTAAAAAAATTAAAAATTAAAAATTATGTTTCAACCCATATTGATGATGTCATCCAATAAACTTGTGTATCAATTTTAAGTCTCTTATCAATTAACATGGTGTATGATATCAATAATATTACTAGCATATTATATCAATAAATGAGTATTGTTAGCATATTACTAATTTATATAGCAACAGAGATGAGAAATTTTGAAATATCTTCATTTTCATCATCGCAGAAACTTGAATTAGTTTTCTCAAAAAATTACAAATAACTCCAAAATTTCCCCAATTTCAAATATCTACGAAATTTTCCTAAATTTATATTTCTGATATAGATACCGAAACCGATATTTAAAACCTTGGTTATCATAATCAAATAAACATCAACAACAAGACATAGAAATTCACATAAATTCAACTAAGAATCACATAGTATTTTATTAATAATTGCCACAACATAGGCAAATATCATCATTTTTCATAATTTTGTATTCTATAAAGTTGTAAGTGACATTAATTAGAATCTTTTAGAAAAATAAAGAAAATAATTTGTGTAGAATTATCTATAAAAATATCTAGATTAATAATTTTGTATTTGTTCTAGATCAATTGGCCACCCTATAAATTAGGGTGAGCTCAACCATTTGGAGTGGATAAGTGAGTGAGCAAGTGTTATATAGTTGATTATCCCACCTAAATGATATATTGTTGGCACTATCATCTGAGAATTATATTGTGTAAGTGAATTGTCATAGGTCTTTTATATTGAGTATGTTTGGTATATGGAAGTACATCCTACAATCTCAATAACTACGTACATTTAAAAAAAAGATGAAATATTTAAGGGGCAAATCAACCTTTAAAACTATTTAACAAAACAAATATACCCAATCTATAATAAATCTCTAATAATATAATGACCTCTAATGTCTAATCACGATCGTTAACAAAGCTGTTTAATCTTTTTTTAAGTTTTATGTTTCAAGTAACAACAACTAATCCACATTGTAATTGTTCACCACACTCTTTTTACTTTTCTTTAAAAAAAAAATGTCATAACAACATGACATTTCAGAATTGGCAAACGTATTGCTCCCACCTTTAAAAAAAAAAAACAGACAAACACAAAAAAGGATTGTTATAGATTTCTCAAAATCTAAAAAGTTTACTGGAGACGATGGCCACAATTTGGTGGAGCAACATATGGAGTGAGGGCACGGCGACGGCGATATGGCGTGGAGTAACAACATTAGCAGCAACGTCAAGAGAAGCCTAAATACATACTAACTATTATAGTTGTGCGAGACACATGTATTTAGGGCGTACAACCGCCCATGGAGAAAGAAGAAATAATTGTAGATGAGCGCACGTGGTTTCCTTATATGATACTTATTATGTTCAAAGAAGTTTAATTATACATACAGACATCTACACTTATGTAGATGTAGAGGTACTTTTATTTATGGATTAAATTATAATTTCTTTGGTATGATGTTTAGGGCTGCATTTGTATCTATAAGGGGATAAAATGAGAAAATTGTTATATATGAGCAATCAAGTGAATGAATAAGGAATTGAAGTGTGTTGAGAATGCTGAAGAGAAGAGGCTATTATTATACAGTAAAGGAAATACAAGCACATGAGTTTCCAGAATATTTTAAGAGTAGAATTATTCAATGAGTCATTACATTCCTCGCGTGAATACCTTAGGTTCCGGTTAATTTGAAAAATATGAGCAGTTAATTTGTTTATATAAGAACACATGAAAATTGAATAGCGTTTTTTTTGGTATTTTGTTTAGATTGAATTGGGTGCTTATTATTTCCTTGGGACATAGAGTTATCCAAAACCATGCACTGACTACCATCTCCTACAAAATATACTTTATTGTCAATTTGTTCGGATTTTTATTTTAATAGCGGCCCATGGAAGGAGAAAAAAGCATTTTTAAATAAGCTAGTGATTAGTTTTGTGAAAGAAAAAATGCAGGGGTGTATTATTATTATTATTATTATTATTATTATTATTATTATTATTATTATTATTATTATTATTATTATTATTACTACTAGTTTTTCCCCCACCCAATGGGCGGAAATTATGGACAATATGAATAAAATGATCCAATTTAACAAATAAAATTGTTCAATTTTATTATGTCGATTACATTCTCCAACCTCCTTAAATTATTTTAAGTATTACATAAGTACATCTATATATTGCATAGAAATCGACCAACATATTGCATTACCAATATTTATATATTACAATTTAGTGTCTTTAAAAATACTTATACTATAAACAATAGTTGAAAGGACAAAAAAATGAAAAAACAAAGATAAAAACATTTCTACTCACGACTGTAATGTCATACATTGACAAAGAAAATACGTAAAATCGTATTGTACTCGATAATTGATTATTTATATTGATTCACCCTGTAGCGTTGAAATATCAGAAATTTCATAAAAATATAGATGTTTCCAAATTAAATTAGAAAAATATAAGAAATACTCTGGTAAATGAATCAATTGACAAATTAAAGTGACTATAGTTTCATCAACTTATTGTCGTCTTGCAATTTATCTAATTTAGTTAATTTATTTAATTCAAATATTTATTATTCATTAATGAATATAATATCAATTTAAAAATTACTTATTAATAATTTACAATATATTCTTTATCTATAATTTCAATTAATAGAATACTGGTTAAGAATAATAACAGATATTGAAATTATACTTAAAGAATAAATATAATATCAACTCATAAAGTTTTCTTATATCCTTTATTTGGTAGTATACTTTATCTATAATAATTAATGAAATTAAATTACCTAATGTGAATTTTGCTCGAATTTGGTTCTCCTATATTTTGAAAGTGCATTATTATTATTATTATTATTTTAATAGTTCCTTCATTTTTATAGTTAAAGTGCTTGATTTTTGCTACTGTTTATTATTCAACTATCAACTATAAATTTTTTGTTCCATTTTCTATTTGGTAGTATTATTTATATATAATAATTAATGAAATTAAATTATCTAACGTGAATTTCGCTCAAATTTGGTTCTCCTATATTGTGCACTATGTTTTTTTTTTCTTTTTTTAATTTCTTCATTTTTGTAGTGAAAAAGAATTGACTTTTGTTACTGTTTATTATTCAACTTTGACTAATACTTATACAACATCTATATAAGAAAAAATATAGTCAAGTGAGATCTCGTTAGATTCATCTCATCATGTAGTTTTAAAATATCAAATATTTAGAATTTTTTCTTGTACACATTTTGAGTTATTGATGAGTTATTGATCATTAGAAATGTGTATTGGATTGCGTGCAGAAAGTGAATGTTGAGGAAATAGGTAGGTTACTGTTCATAAGGGAATTTTTGTGAGAGATAATTGATAGGTTACTGTTCATAAGAGTAGGTTACTGTTCATAAGGAATATTGTTTTTATTAGGCGTGAAAACGGGACGGATACGGGCGGATAGTACTCATCCCGTATCCTATCCCATATTTTTTTGTCGAATATGGAATCGGATACGAATAGGCCGGATACAAATACGAATTCGAATATTTCGGGAAACGGATACGAGACGGATTCGCATTTTAACTCGGATAATCTTATAATTACTAAAATTAAATTTTTTTATAATTTTTTAAGTGAAATCGGAATATACTACTATGTAAGCTAAACTAAATTTTTAAAAATTTTCCAAGATTGTTAGTTATTTCATTCAAAACATCTAAATAATATCACTACAAGATGTTACATACTACAGTTTTGATGCAAATAACCTAATGATGTAGTTGAGTTGATTGATATGATTTGATTTAGTAAATTACATATGGCTTTCAAGCTTTTGATGATATTTATACATATAGTATTACTTATTTATTTTATAGTTAATATAATATATTATATTATACATATAAAAATATATATAAATTTTCGGATATATATATTATATAGATATAGATATAGATTGAGTTTATTTTCTTTATATTATACTCACTTTTCTTCTATTATATTAGGATCGAATATTTACACATACACCAAAAGGCCACAAGCAGGATACAAAACTAAAATTTCAAACATTAAGTGTTTGTTCAAATTAAATGATAGAGAAACACATAAATTAATGGGATTAACAAGAAACTTGTCCAAAATAACAAGAGAAATTGCCAATGAAACATCTCATCAGTAATAACATAAAACATCTTATTTGCATCAGTATCAATCTAAATATGTATGATATATATTTCTAGGCAAACCAAGAAAGCAGATGAAAGTATGAAGAAGACGATTGGGAAGATAGAAATTTTATTTCTTCACAGAGATGCACACAAGACCTAAGTGTCGAATGATGGATGGGATAAAAATAAAAATAAAAATTCAATGAGTAATTAAATAAGCACCAAATTACAGGATTAATACATATGATCTTTCTAAAACATAATTTCATTTCAAGATTTCAACAACAAACTCATCACCAACGGGGCAAGCTATCTAAAAGGTGTGGGCATAAAAAGAATACAAATTATAGAAATAAATGGCATGGTTCCTAGCATAAAAAGGCTACCTTTGAACATAATCCACAGGGGAAAGCTCAATTAGGTCTTTAAAAGCCATAAAGTCCTCAACTGATAATTGTAACTCCTGCGGAAGGAAAAAAATGAATCATGCTCAATGTTCTAATAAGGGTAAAAAAGAATGGGATAAGAAAAGCTATTGAAAGACTAATTTAGTGGAACATATGAAGATGAATTATGGAACAGATGAATTCCTTCGAACATCTAAAATAATGAAATCTCATGAGAGTAAAAATCCATAGTCCAGATAAACTGAAAGATTCAGAATGCAATGGCTCATGAGCTGAACACATGGGAACAATTGTTTTTTAATTAGGCATTTTTTTTTTTACAATTGCTTAAACAATAAACAGTCAATTATAAATAAGGGGGATTTCATTCAATATGCATTTTTGGCACGAAAATATAACCGATTTCATTCATTCTATTGGAAATTTAGTTCTTTGGGGTAACTATATCTTCCAACTTCAGATACCTTAGATGTTAAGAGTGGAGCCAGTGATGCTGATGATTTCATTGATTCTATGTCAAAATGCCATGATTTCTGAGTGGAGCTAGTGATGCTGATGAAATTAGCCCAAGCCTCTGTTGCAAGAGACTTTGCAAGAAGGTTTTACCAGTTCCAGGGGGACCAAAAAATAATATTCCTTTGCATGGCTGAAAAAGAAAAATATGTTTCCCATTTGGAGGGGCAAAAAAATAGACAATATTCACATAATACATATACAAGTTACCCGCAACAAATTTCCATGAGGGAAAAGCTCAGGCCTTTGCAATGGGAGAATCACAAGTTCATTGAGTGCCTTCTTTACATCTTCAAGGGCACCAACATCATCGAATTTGACACCAATCTCACCTGGTGGAACTACTGCTGAAACAAAGTTGGTCTCATACTCATTCTTAGCGAGATTCTGTAAATTAGACTAGGCTTAGAACAACAACATAAATGAAACTGAAAGTATCTTCTAAATTAATTAGAGAAGAAAACCTGCAAACTCTATGAATGTTTCTTGGACGCTGTTTCCTGATCCTTCTCAAAATTGCAACTTCAAGGCTACACATAAAGTTGGTGCTGTCAATGTGAAGAAAACAAAAATCATTACATAACAAAGGCATATATATAAATTACCTTTCACGGGGTAGCTGCAATTGATACCCCTTAATTGACGGGACAAGACAAGAGGGCAAGTAATGATTTTTGGCTCATCCAACCACCTTCTCAGCTTCTGTAATCATCAGCAATAATCTTAAAAGACTGAATTCATATACAACCATTATTACGATACAATTATTTCACAGTTTATAATAGTCCCTTGATTGAGTGCTGGTTTTTACAGTGATTGTAACACCCCGGTTTTGGTAACCCAGGTCGGGATGCCACCGCCACACCTCCCAAGCAAGACGCGACTTCATTTGAGCTCACTTGAGAGATGCAAGGCGAAAGGTATTTCAAAAATAATTTAAAAACAAGTCCGGAAGTACTTAAATTAAAAATAGAGTAATAATCATCCATGCACGATATCAACTAAGTTTGCAGCGCAAAATAAATATTGGGCCGACATGGCCAAAACACGGGTTAACAGACCGTATGCAAGTCATGTAAAGTAATGAAGTAAATGTCCAAAATAATCCCCCAATGCATAATCATGCTCCGTACTCTGTAATAGAAAAATATAAAACAACGTTTTTCGGTATAAAAGAATACTGAGTAAGACAATCCCTAACGTAGCAACAAAGGGGTTTTAAAATTTAATGAATAAAATACATTTTTAAGCATGTATATTTAAAACATGTGATTTGCCTAAGTAATAGACAAGAAGTTAATTCGCTTAATTCTCATAGCACAATTGAATTTTAAAAGGATAATTTAAGGCATAGGCAAAAATATAAAACATGACTTAAAGAAATAAATAATAGTATGTGTATAAACATAATATAAAAGAAGGATTAAGTCTTTTAATTTTCCCCGTTATCTAAGAAGAGAACGTCACAACCAAATTTCTCAAGTATCACGTTTCTCAAGTATCGAATTTCAGAATTGCTAAAGCAATCCGCGTATTGCGCCATACACAGTTCACTCCGGAGTCTCGGGTAATACGGATACACCCGAGAGTGTAGACTAGTTTTTCAATGGCCGTTTTGGCACAATATCACAATGTATTTCATTCGTCCATTTAGGCATGAAGTTTCAAGCTAGAGGGGCACCTTGCAGAGCACTTACCCCCTACTTAACACGTGGAGATCTAGCTCAACCTAGATTAATGGGTTTTTGAAAAATATTTTTATCATTTAGACATAGCTCGCAAACCATGCGTTTCAAAAATCAAGTTTTCAACATATAAAAACAAAGTCTTCGCCACAGATTACGTCTCTTCAGTTTAAAAATTCGATATAGAGGCGATCGACTTGAAATTCGCCCAGTGTCTCAAAAACATGCTAACGAACAATTTTCGTGTTTTAAGTTTCTCGAAATTAGGTAAGGAAATAAGTGAAATTTTACAATCTTTCCAGAAAGATAAATCTGTCACAGTTTCAGAAGTAGCGCACTGATTTTCAAACATGTTTTCGACCTAGCAAACGAACTCCAAAATTTATGAAACTTTACAGGCATTTAAAAGACACAAAATAGACAAGTTTTATTAAAGGCATTTTATCCAAAATCATTTCGGATTAAATCAGATTTGCACATCAAGTTCGGATAGAAATCTGTCAGAATTTTCTTTCAAAAACACAGACTGTTCAGATTGATTTTTGAAGACTCAAACGTTAACGAAAATTCACGAAATTTTACGGACATAATTTTGAGACAGTTTTCTACAACTTTTATTTTTACACCAAAGATTGAGGTAATAGAAAAATCCACATCAAGTTCGAATAGGTATGCTGGCAGGATTTCGAAAAACATATAACAACTCAGAAAATGTCAGACGGGATTTGGGGTATCAAAACTTGATTAAAATGCTTGAAAATTTGACACAACCTAGATTAAGATGTTAGAAACAAAACTTTAGTTCGGAGTTTTCCGTTTCGGATTCTCGAAATATGGGTTTTGTTAGATTTCAGAAATCGTGCAAAGGTGAGTCTTTTAAGTCCGATTTTAATGTTTTTTATCAAATCCTAGGTTACAAACGATCCTAAGCCACCGATATTGATATGTAAGGCATTGACTTACTTGATTTGAGTTCTAAGTCGTCTTTGGATCGTCCAGCGTCTACGGATTGCCACGAACGAATCTCCTCAACACGATTTCTTCCTCCTTTGGCCGCGAACCGAAATCGCAAGGAATAATCCGTAGTTAGATCGAAATTTTTGATTCAAAAAGGTGTAGGAAAACTTGAGAAACACTCACCAACGTCCTAGGGGTCTGACTTCTCCTTCTCAAGTCCCTCTTGCTCGGATTTGGTCGTCGGAAACTCAAGAACACAATGGATTTTGGGGTTTTCGGTTTTGGGAGAGCTTGGGAGAGAGTTTGAGAGAAAATTGGTGAATGGGATCTGATGAAAATGGCCAAAAATCAGTCCCATCTCGTCCCTAATACCCTTCCATCGTCTGGGATTGAGTTTCCATAGCCGGAGGTCGAAAATAAGGTAAGAAATCACCAAAACGTGCAAGGTGATCGCAGCTTGTCGAATCACGCGGCCGCGGCGCGGGAATCCTCCTGACCGCGCGGCCACCACGTGAGCTCCGGTTGGGCTGTGGTCCGGGCCGAGCCGTGCGATCCGTCGGGCCTTTTCTCCTCTCTTTCGGGCTTCTATCCTTTTACGTTCCCGGGCTCGATTTTTTGGTCATTCTCGGATTATAATTCCTATCTTAAATTTATTTCGAACTCAATTTGATTTCGTGTTTGAAATCTTGAATCCGTCGAGTTCGAATTCGTCGATTTTTGGCTCCTGTGTAATAATTTATCTAATCAAATTATTCCCGGCTTCACGGGTTCCTGGAATTAAAATTCTCTTGCTCCTCGAATTTTTAATTCCATTTCTTTTATTAAAAGTTGCGGGTATTATAGTCTACCCTCCTTAAGAATCAACTTCGTCCTCGAAGTTGCGCTTTAGCTTCTCGCGAGCTAAGAACTAGGGTCATATCCTTCATTTCGTTTTTCTTTATGTCTATATTCTGACTAAACTCAGAATTGAAATTTCCAAGATGCCTACGTACCCTGTGAAGGGATCAAGTCATTACGTAGTTCAAAACAATTTGAATTTGTTTATTTGAGATACATATTATTGGGTCGTTACATCCTCCCCTCCTTAAGCTTACAATTATGTGCCCATAACTGCGGTTGCATCATCTTGGAACAGGGTCGGGTAACGCTGTTTCATGTCTGCCTCCGATTCCCACGTTGTTGTCTCTGTTTCGTGGTTAGACCAAAGAACCTTGACCATCCTCATGGTCTTGTTCCTTGTTACTCTTTCCTTGACATCGAGTATTTGCACTGGAATCTCCTCGTAGGTCAAGTCATCATCCAGTTCAATTCCTTCCGGTTGAAGTATATGTGTCGGGTCGTGCACATACTTCTTTAGTTGTGAAACATGGAACACATTGTGAACTCGAGCCAGTGGTGTCGGTAAGGCTAGCCGATATGCTAGATTTTCGACTCTTTCTAGAATCTCATAAGGTCCTATATATCGAGGACTTAACTTCCCTCGTTTGCCAAAGCACATCACGCCCTTCATCGGTGATATCTTCAGCATGACCTTGTCTCCAACTTGAAATTCTAGGTCTTGCCATCTCATGTCGGCGTAACCTTTCTGTCGGTCCTGTGCCGCTTTCATCTTCCCTTGAATTACCTTGATTTGTTGAGCCATATCCTCAACGAGTTGTGGTCCTACTACCAGAGTCTTATCACTCTCCTCCCAACTTAGCGGACTTCGGCACTTTCGTCCATACAGTGCTTCGAATGATGCCATGTCAATGCTAGCATGGTAGCTATTGTTCTAGGAAAATTCAATTAATGGTAAATGATTTTCCCAACTACCTTTAAATTCTAGGACACGCGCTCTCAGCATGTCCTCTAAGGTTTGGATCGTTCTCTCGGTTTGTCTATCCGTCATCGGGTAGAATGCAGTGCTCATCTTAATTTGTGTACCGAGAGCTTCTTGCAACTTAGTCCAAAAGTGAGAGACAAATCTACTGTCCCTATCGGAGATGATGTCATGTGGTACCCCATGTCGCCGTACCACATTTTCAATGTACGCCCTTGCTAATTGGTCCATGGTCCAAGTGTCCTTCATTAGGATAAATATGGCCATCTTCGTCAACCTATCGACAATCACCCATGTCTTATTCATCCCTTTGGGTGATCGCGGTAATCCTGAAACAAAATCCATCGAGATACTATCCCATTTCCAACTCGGGATTTCCAATGGTTGCATCAATCCTAAGGGTTTTTGACGTACGGCTTTAACCTTTTGGCATGTGAGGCATCTCGGCACTAACTCTGCCACCTCTCTCTTCATATTCGGCCATCAGTAATTCTTCTTCAAATCCTTATAAAGCTTGTCACCTCCGGGGTGAACCGAATACGGTGTGTTATGTCCTTCCTCCATCAGTCTTCGTTTCAGTTCCACACCTTTTTGTGGTACGCACCACCTTCCCTTGAAACGAATGCTTCCATCTTCATGGATAGCAAATCCTATTGCCTTTCCATCGGCAATGCTCTTCTTAATCCTTTCCAACTTCACATCGCCTGGTTACGCGAGTTTGATCTCGTCAAATATCGTAGATTCTACTACCATTGCGTTGACCACTTCATTTACGGTGCCTGAATGCACCAGCTCTAAGCTCAATCTCGCCAAGTCCATATACAATGCAGGCGGAATTACCAGTGAATTCGCCACATGCTGGGTCTTCCGAATTAAAGCATCAACTACCACGTTGGCCTTCCCTTCGTGGTAAGACATTTCGAGATCATAGTCGTTGATTAATTCCAACCACCTCCGTTGCCTCAGATTCAACTCCCTTTGAGTGAATATGTATTTGAGGCTCTTGTGGTCAGTGAACATCCTTCACTTTCGCCCATAGAGATAATGTCTCCATATCTTTAGAGCGAACACAACTGCCGCCAACTCCAAGTCGTGTGTCGGGTAATTCGCTTCTTGAGGTTTCAATTGACGCGATGCATATGCAATGACTCTCGAGTCTTGCATCAAAATACATCCTAGGCCTTCCTTCGAAGCTTCACTGTAAACCTCGAAATCACCATTCTCATATGGTATTGCTAATACGGGTGTAGTGGTGAGTCGTTTCTTCAGTTCTTGAAACACGGACTCACACTCACTGGTCCACTCGTATTTCACTCCCTTCTTCAGTAGCTGGGTTAACGCGCGTGCGATTTTCGAGAAGTCCTTCACAAATAGCCTATAATATCCAGCTAGTCCAAGGAAACTCCTTATTTCAGTTGGACTTGTCGGCGATACGCACTCCGTTACCGCCGAAACTTTCGCCGGATCCACTGAAACTCCATCAGCGGTTACTACGTGTCCAAGGAATGCTACTTCCTTCAACCAAAAGTCACATTTGGACAGCTTTCCGTAGAGTTGATTCTTGCGCAAGATCCCTAATACTTGATGCAAATGTTGGGAATGCTCTTCCTCGCTCCTCGAGTAGATTAGAATGTCGTCGATGAACACCACGACGCATTGATCTAACAGCTCTCTAAATACATTGTTCATGAGGTTCATGAACATTGCCGGTGCGTTTGTTAATCCAAAGGATAACACTGTGAACTTGTAGTGTCGATACCGAGTTCGAAACGCTGTCTTCGGAGTATCCTTCTCGGCGATCCTCAGTTGATAATAACCAGATCGCAAGTCGATCTTTGAGAACACCGAAGCTCCCTTCAACTGGTCAAATAAGTCCTCAATCCTTGGTAACGGATTCTTGTTCTTGATGGTCACTTGATTGAGTCCCCTATAGTCGATGCAAAGGCGTAGTCCTCCGTCCTTCTTTTTAATAAATAAGACCGGTGCTCCCCATGGAGACGTACTTGGTCTTATGTATCCTTTCTCCAATAATTCTTTGAGTTGTTCCTTCAACTCTTTCATTTCCAGTGGCGCCATGCGGTAAGGAGCCTTTGAAACAGGTTCCATTCCCGGAATGATATCTATGGTGAATTCAAGATCTCTCTCAGGTGGCATACCAGTGATGTCTTCAGGAAACACGTCCGGGTATTCTCTTACCACTGGGATGTTGTCAACCTTGTTTTTCTCCGCTTCAAGTTTGTGAGCGTAGCATGCATACAACGCGTATCCCTTACGCATTAAGCTACATAACTTGAAGTGTTAACAATCTTGTTGCTCTTCTTAGGGGGTTCAGAGTAAAAGATGACTCTCTTTCCCCTACGTTTCGACAGGGTGATTTTCTGCTTCTGACATTCAATCACCGCTTTATACTGGGTCAACCAATCCATTCCCAGTATAACGTTGAAGTCTTTTAGGTTAAATTCTACCAAGTTCGCGAAGAATTATACGTTCTTGATAACTATCGGAATTCCGTTATAACGTTTAGAGCATGATACTACTTCTCCTGAAGGTAGTTAAATTCCCAAGTTAATTATCTCGCACTGAGGTAGATCTAGATCAGTTAAGACTCTTGATGATATAATAGAACAACTAGCTCCTGAGTCAAACAGAAATTTGAGAGGTACACTTAGAACGTGAAATGTACCTGCCATTACGTCGCATTGCACAGGTATGTCAGCTTGGTTTATCACATTGAGTCGTCCCATAGGGTGTCCTTGGTTGCCCTGCTGATTTGGCTGGTTATTCGGGTTCTGGTTCTATGGAGGGCGCTGGTTCTGATTGGGATTCTGATTTTGAGGGGTCGGAACCCCTGATTGTTACCATTCTGACCGTCTTGATTACGGGGCTGCGTTGGTCCCGCAACCACGTCCTCCCTCTTGGTGATGTTCTCAAGTTGAGTGCGGCACTCACGCCTCTGATGGCACATCCGACCACATCGGAAGCACACACCCTACTGTGGGCTTCCCCTCGTTAGATGAGGTCTGTCGCACCTTAGGCATGGTGGTATAGGGCCTCCCTGGTTAGACACCCTCCCATTGTTCCCTCCGTTGTTTGCCTGCTGCGGTCTATTTGGTTCTCCCCGATAATCATTCCTCCTTGCATTGTTCTCATTCATGTGGTCCCTAACCTTCTTATCTTGGGGACCTCGACTGGACTCCCCACTCACTCTCCTCTTCAACTGTTGCACGCGTGCCACTGCCACGGCACGGTCATAGACTGCCTGCAAGTCAGGGTAGTGTACACATGTGATCACTCCCCGGATGGCCAGATTTAACCCCATCTCAAACTTTTGGGCATTTTCTGCATCAGTAGGCACCAACCTTGGCGCAAATCGCACCAATTCCTTGAATCGGGTATAGTATTCTTGGATTGTCTGACCTCCTTGCTCTAAGGACAGGAATTCTTCGTACATTCCGGCCTTTGTGCTCAAGGGATAAAACGATCCCTGAGCAGTTCCATAAATTCGTTCCAGGAGTAAGGTTCATCCTCGTCATTCAATTTTCCTTGGGTGGCACGCCACCAGTCGTCTGCTTCCCCTCCGAGGTAGTACGATGCCACGTGTACTTTATCCCCGTCCGGACATCTCACGGCACTCAGTAACTTGTCGAAGGTTCGGATCCATTCCTCAAGCTTAGCCGGATCTTCCTCGCCGGCGTAATGCGGTGGGTGATATGGGTTCACCATGGCCAGGTAATTTATGCGCGCTTCCGGCGAAGGTACCGCTGCAGCCTGGCCTTGATTAACGTGTGCATTCCCTAATGCAACCAACAGCTTTTCAATGGTCCTCAGTCGACCATCCACATTAGGCATCAGGGCTGTTGGCTCTTCCTGAGCGTGTACCCCCACATTTGGTATCGGTATGTTGGGTTGTCTCGGTGCCTCGTTGGTATTAGGAGGAATAGGCTGGTTACGTGGTCTCCCTCTCGGTGTCATTCTGTTGCAAGCACAAGAGATTAGATTTTCTTGTAAAAGTATGATGTAATGTTTGTAATATGATTTATTAAATAAAAGAGTGGTATTAATAGGTTTTAGTGAATTGGAACGGTGTCTATAGAAATTGTTTGGAGTTTGGTGTACTATTGCGGTTGTTTTTTTTTTTTTTCAGAACAGTCGGCATGTTCAGGTTTTTTTTTCGATTTAGGGTTTAGGGTTTTAGGGTTTAGGGTACCCTTGTTTGATTATTACCCCTTTATTATATATATACATATATTATTTATTTATTTTTTTATTTATTTTAGCAAATACCTTGTATCTTTATTTGGTTGAGCCTTAACAAGGTATTGGAAGAATAATTTAATAAAATGTAAAGAGTAATTTAAATATACTTGTGTAATTTATAATATAAATGCTCGTAATTTTTATTGCTCAATAGAAAAATTTATTTGGATTACAAGCTATAAAAATGAGGATAGTAGTGGTAGCAATAGTTTGAAAGGAAAATAGAACTAATGATAATAGTGCATCGATAAATCTCTAAGTCTAGAGCGAATAAGTAGGCGCATCCTCAATAGGGTCGTCTTCGTCGCTTGATATGTCGATTGGGCCCTGGCCCAGTGGTGCATGGAAGACTGGGCTGGGTGGCCAAACGGGTTCAGCAGCAGCATTGGGTGTGGGCTCGGGGTTATAAGGAAATATGTCATCGGTTAGGTTGGTCAGCTCCCATCCCAAGTGTTCAACTTGTGTCTCTAGTTCGTCATTCTTGTCTTGGAGCTCAGTCACTTGGGCTTGGAGTTCAGTAACTTGGGCCTTGAATTGGGTTATGTCATGATGATCAGTTTCTCTAAGGTGTCCCAGATGGGTCATGTTAGCTTCTAGCTGCCCTACTCGTGTCTTGAAATAATTTATGTATTGTTGTGATTTGAGATAGGTATTGGCCAATTTCATCATAAGGCTCACCATATTCGCATTTGGTTCGGCCATCTAGTGTCAACAAGGTAGGTTAGAGTTAGAACATGTCAAATGTAAAGTTAGGAGATGCAAGAATTTAAATCTACATGCAAGTATGCATATTCAATCCCCCCAATAAAATTTAATTTATCCATGGGTTTTTAAAAAAAATAAATTTACTTCATGGATAATGATAATAAAATGTTTGGGCCTCTATATTGGGCCAAAAAGTAATAAAATCCTTGGGCTCAAATGAAAATATGGGTATTGGGCTAAGAAAAATATTTGGCTTAGTAAAAAAATATTGGGCTAAAATTTTTGGGCTAAAAAATTTAGCTTTTAAAATAATAGTTGTAAGTAAAATAATTTGGGCTAAAAACTTGGGCTAAAAAATAATAGCCTTGGAATAATAATAGTTTTAAAAATAATGGTTTAAAAATAATGCTAGTTTAAAAAATAATAGTTTAAAATAATAATAGCTTTAAAAATATTCCAGGCTCTGATACCAACTTGTAACACCCCAGTTTTGGTAACCCATGCCGGGATGCCACCGCAACACCTCCCAAGCAAGACACGACTTCATTCGAGCTCACTTGAGAGATGCAATGATAAAGGTATTTCAAAAATAATTTAAAAACAATTCCGGAAGTACTTAAATTAAAAATAGAGTAATAATCATCCATGCAGATATCAACTAAGTTTGCAGCGGAAAATAAATATTGGGCCGACATGGCCAAAACACGGGTTAACAGGCCCGTATGCAAGTCATGTAAAATGATGAAGTAAATGTCCAAAATAATCCCCCAATGCATGATCATGCTCCGTACTCTGTAATAGAAAAATATAAAACAACGTTTATCAGTATAAAAGAATACTGAGTAAGACAATCCCTAACGTAGCAATAAAGGGGTTTTAAAATTTAATAAATAAAATACATTTTTAAGCATGCATATTTAAAACATGTGATTTGACTACGTAATAGACAAGAAGTTAATTCTCTTAATTCTCATAGCACAATTGAATTTAAAAATGATAATTTAAGGCATAGACAAAAATTTAAAATATAACTTAAATAAATAAATAATAGCATGCATATAAATATAATTTAAAAGAAGGATTAATTTTCCCCGTTATCTAAGAAGAGGACGGCACAGCCAAGTTTCTCAAGTATCACGTTTCTCAAGTATCAAATTTCAGAATTGCTGAAGCAATCCGCGTATCGCGCCATACATAGTACCATTCCGGAGTCTCGGGTAACCCATATGGATACACCCGAGAGTGTAGACTAGTTTTTTAATGGCCGTTTGGGCACAATATCACAAAGTATTTCATTCGTCCATTCAGGCACGAAGTTTCAAGCTAGAGGGGCACCCTGCAGAGCACTCACCCCCTACTTAACACGTGGAGATCTAGCTCAACCTAGATTAACGGGTTTTTGAAAAATATTTTTATCATTTAGACATAGCTCGCAAACCATGCGTTTCAAAAATCAAGTTTTCAACATATAAAAACAAAGTCTTCGCCACAGTTTATGTCTCTTCAGTTTAAAAATTCGATATAGAGGCGATCCACTTGAATTCACCCAGTGTCTCAAAAACATGCTAACGAATAATTTTCGTGTTTTAAGTTTCTCGAAATTAGGTAAGGAAACAAGTGAAATTTTACAATCTTTCCAGAAAGAAATCTGTCACAGTTTCAGAAGTAGCGCACTGATTTTCAAACAAGTTTTTGACCTAGCAAATGAACTCCAAAATTTATGAACTTTACAGGCACTTACAAGACACAAAAATAGACAAGTTTTATTATAGGAATTTTATCCAAAATCATTTCGGATTAAATCAGATTTGCATATCAACTTCGGATAGAAATCTGTCAAAATTTTCTTTCAAAAACGCAGACTGTTCAGATCAATTTTTGAAGACTCAAACTTTAATGAAAATTCAAGAAATTTTACGGACATAATCTTGAGACAGTTTTCTACAAATTTTATTTTTACACCAAAGATTAGTTTGGACCGGAGGTAATAGAAAAAGCCACATCAAGTTCAAATAGGTATGCTGTCAGGATTTCGAAAAACTTATAACAACTCAGAAAATGTCAGATGGGATTTGAGGTATCAAAACTCGATGAAAATGCTTGAAAATTAGACAAAACCTAGATTAAGATGTTAGGAACAAACTTTAGTTCGGAGTTTTCCGTTTCGGATTCTCAAAATAGGGGTTTTCGTTAGATTTCAGAAATCACGCAAAGGTGAGTCTTTTAAGTCCGATTTTAATGTTTTGATCAAATCCTAGGTTACGAACGATCCTAAGCCACCGATATTGATACGTAAGGCATTCACTTACTTGATTTGAGTTCTAAGTCGTCTCTGGATCGTCCGGCGTCTACGGATTGCCACGAACGGATCTCCTCAACACGATTTCTTCATCCTTTGGCCACGAACCAAAATCGCAAGGAATAATCCATAGTTAGATCGAAATTTTGGATTCAAAAAGGTGTAAGAAAACTTAAGAAACACTCACCAACGTCCTAGGGGTCTGACTTCTCCTTCTCAAGTCCCTCTTGCTCGGATTTGATCGTCGGAAACTCAAGACGTAAGGGATTTTGGGGTTTTTGGTTTTGGGAGAGCTTGGGAGAGAGTTTGAGAGACAATGGGTGAATGGGATCTGATAAAAATGGCCAAAGATCAGTCCCATCTCGGCCTTAATAAGGTAAGAAATCGCCAAAACGTGCAAGGTGATCGCAGCCTGTCGAATCACGCAGCCGTGGCGCAGGAATCCTCCAGACCGCGCGGCCACCGCGCGAGCTCCGGCTGGGCTGCGGTCCGGGCCGGGCCGTGCAATCCGTCAGGCCTTTTCTCCTCTCTTTCGGGCTTCTATCCTCTTACGTTCCCGGGCTCGATTTTTCGGGTCGTTCTCGGATTATAATTCCTATCTTAAATTTATTTCGAACTCAATTTGATTTCGTGTTCGAAATCTTGAATCCGTCGAGTTCAAATTCGTCGACTTTTGGTTCGTCGACTTTTGGCTCCTGTGTAATAATTTATCTAATTAAATTATTCCCGGCTTCACGGGTTCAGAATTAAAATTCTCTTGCTCCTCGAATTTTTCATTCCATCTCTTTTATTAAAAATCGCGGGTATTATTGTCTACCCTCTTTAAGATTCAACTTCGTCCTCGAAGTGCGCTTTAGCTTCTCGCGAGCTAAGAACTAGGGTCATATCGTTCATTTCGTTTTTCTTTTTGTCTATATTGTGACTGAACTCAGAATTAAAATTTCCATGTTGCCTACGTACCCTGTGAAGGGATCAAGTCATTACGTAGTTCAAAACAATTTGAATTTGTTTATTTGAGATACATATTATTGGTTCGTTACAGTGATGTAATTAGCATAATGCACTTTATAAATATTTTTATACACAAAAATTAAAGACACAAGTATTCTTACTCTCTTTTGTCAAAACCACACCATCTGTATTTACATGCAACATGTCAATGCATGATAAGCCATGTTTCTCAAGAACCTGAAATCAATAAATAGTTTTAGTAGAAACAAACAATGTCATCCTCAAAACAAAGCTAGCATGCTTGACACATTATCAGATTATGTAGCTATCAGTTTTCAATCATCAAACAAAGAAGGCCACAATGACATCACAACAAATTTGCAGATATACCTTGTGAATTTTAATCAAATTGCTTCGGGATATCACTATCCTCCTGTCTTCATCAATCTGTTTATTGAATAACCTAAAGAGATCTTCCTCCTGCAATGATGAAGCAACATCATCAATTGAACACATTTCACCAAATTAACTCATAAACACAAGTTATTAACAAATATAACTGCATTTGGGTTTTTTAAAGTTCCTTCTTGAATTTGATGTTTGATCAATATTTCTTGACTGCATTAGGATGTGGCATTCCTATGAAGTCAAGAAATTGATCAAATGAAAAATGGAATAAGCATCAATTAAACAATAAAAATATAGCAGCAAACCTTAGAAAGATATTTCATAAATAAGTGCTGATTTTAGAAAACTTACCTTTGGGGGATATAAACTCATCACATTAGTGAAAAGTTTATGTATTTCATCCCTTTCATTATGTTTATTGGCTTTCAATCCCTCTGTAAATCTCTTCGATGGCAGAGGCTAAAAAATGAAATATTTGGACATATATAAGTAGCATAGGCCCAGAAACCAACACTATTAAAAAAGCAAACACCAAGAAACGATAACCAATAAGTTTCAAGTACTCCAATAACAATAGGTTTCTGGCCTGAAAAAAAAAAGGAAAAAAGAAGAAGAAGAAGAAGAAGAAGTTTACTCGTATATTTCATTTACCCAGCAAAAGAATATTGAATCTAGATAACAATTTCAGTAAAAAAAAAATCTTGGTTAAATCCGAATACATTCGGCAGTAAAAGTGTAACACCCCGGTTTTTGGTCACCCAGGTCGGGATGTCACCGCCACACCTCTCTAGCAAGAGACGGTTTCTCCGAGCTCACTAAAGAGATGCAAGGCTATGGTTTTTCAGAATTTAAAACATTCAAACAGCCCATTCATATATATAATCTAAAAATAATACATCAAAGTTGCAGTGGAAAATAATATTTACATATGTATAATGCAGGGAAATTTAAATGTAGGGCCGACATGGCCAAAAGACAGGTTAGACAGGCCCGTTCATGCAATTCATACTAAGACTAGAATAATAAAATAATATTTCCCCGAGTATCCCATGCATGCATATGATGATGCATATCCTTCATGCTCTGTAGGAAAAAGAAAGTAATGGTTTTGGTCAGCACAACGTGCTGAGTAAGTTAACACATACAGGATTATGGGGTTTCAAAGCCGTTATTTAAATTTTAAGAAAACATGTACACAATACCCCATAATTTAATTTATTTATCTAACAATAATTTAATTGCATAATTAAATAGACAGGGATTCCATAACATCACAGTATTGCTTGCAAGGTAAATAATTGCATAACATAACTTAAAAGCATAATTTAAATAAGCGAAGGAAAGTATAAGTCTTTTAAATTTTCCCGTTAAGCCCTAGCCGAGTATCAAGATTTTATTTGTAGTCAAGTTTCTCTCGCCGTTTTGGCACAGTTTCTCATGTTCAACACCATCGTCCAATCAGGCACGATGTGCAAAGCTAGGAGGGCACCCTGCAGAGCACTCACCCCCTACGTAGATTACTCTCGTCCGTTTAGGCACGAAGCAAAAAGCTAGAGGGGCACCCGATGGAGCACTCACCCCCTACATAGGTCACTCTCGTCCGTTTAGGCACGAAACAAAAAGCTAGAGGGGCACCCGATGGAGCACTCACCCTCTACGTAGAAAGCTCAAACTAGCTATAACGGGATTTCGAAAATGTTTGTTTATGTATTTTATCTCAAAGGAGTTTCCACTCATTTAAACCTTAAAGGTCAATTTCTCAAATTTAGTAAGTTTCTCAAAATATACTATTTCAGGACGCTAACCGCTCCGATATCATTTAAAATCCTTTTCAACAAGATTTTTCAAGATTTGACTCGGTCAACCACCGTTTACTTCAAAATTCATTAAAAATCGAGTTTAAGTCCAAAAGTTCTAAAATTTGACCGGTGACTCCAAAACACAGAGATGAACAAGTTTCATGTTTTAGGTTTTTCAATATGAGATACCGAAGTAGGTGAAAAATGTCAATTTTCGTCATATCATTAATCTATCCGAATTTCGTGTACAACAGTTCAAGATTTTCAAGATCTACCATAGCAAATCAACTCAAACTCAACGAAATGTTACAGAGACCTTCTTAAGACATTTGTCTACAACTTTCATGTTCGGCTAAAGATCTAAATCGGCCTAGAACTCTAGTCAAACATGTCATCAAGTTCAGACCTAAGTTCTGTCAAGAAATTCAAGATCCAAATCTAAGCAGTTCAGTTTTGGGTGGTTTTCATATATCAAATCATCACGAAAAATTCTGAAAATTTACGGAGGTGTTTTTAACGTATAGATCTACAACTCTTATGTTTAGCACCAATCCTGAATCGGTCTAGATCTAAGTCAAAAATCAACCTCAAGTTCGGACTAAGAATCTACCACCGTTTCAAGATCTAAACCAAAGGCAGGTATGTTCGTGGTCGTTTTTGGATATCAAAACACGATGAAAAATTATGAAACTTTTACAGTAGATATATCTATGTCTTAGGAACGTTTTTTGTGTTTTAAGTTTTCTCGTTTGAAGACTTTTAAGGGTTTGGAAAAATTAGACAAATTCGCTGCGCCGGTAGAAATTACATGTTGACAGATTTCAAGTTCTTGTTTTAGTTCTTTAGATTAAACCAATTTTAACTCTCCCAAAACCGTGTAAGCGTTAAGTTACTGATTCGTAGTCGTCCGGGATCGTCGATTTCGGAGACGTGGCTTCCAGTCCACCGTTTATCCTCTCCGTTCGTCGGGTTCTTCGTTCTCGATCCGGATCGGGGGTTTAGAATAGAAAAAGGATGAGGTTAGGATTCGTTTTCGAATCAAGAATGGAAAGAGGAATAGATCGGATCTTACCAAGACGATAGAAGACCCCAAATTCGTGCAAGACAGCCCCTCCTCTCGGTGTTGTGCCTCCGACGACTCCGGAATTAGGGTTTTATGTGTAGAGAGATTTCGTAGGGTTTTGTAGAACGCTTGGGGCTGATTAGGATGGTTATTTATAGATGGAAAGGACCTAAAGGTCGTCCAAAGGCAGCCCTAGGGTGTCTTGAGTCGCAAGGTGTGCAACCGAAGTCGAAAAATCCGGATTCGGGCGAGTAAATCTCGCACGGGGCGTTTCTGCCAGTTGGCGCGGTCGTGGCGCGGTCCCAAGCCATCAACCGCGCGGCCAGCGCGCCACTCACGCCTGGACTCCGGTCGGGGTGGGTCGTGCGATCCGTCGTGCTTTTCCTCCTCTCTTTCGGACTTCTATCCCTCTATGCTTCCGAATTCTGATTTCCCGGGGTATCTTCGGGTTTCTACTTTCTCTCTAAATTTTTACTCGGGTCTAATTGGTCGTTTGGACTCGAATCCTCGAGTTCATTGGTGTCGGGTTTCGGTGTACAATTTACTTATCCTTAATCAATTATTTTTATTTAATTAAATTCATTTAATTCCTTTTTAAGTTAAATCTCATTTCTCATTTCCTTATCTTTATTTATTTATTTATTTGCTGGATTTTGGATTTATTTATTGTATTTATTTTATTTATTGTTTATTTATTTAATTATTGTTTTATTTTATATTGGAAAATTCTCGGGTATTACAGTCTACCCTCCTTAAGAATCAACTTCGTCCTCGAAGTTGTGTTTCGGCTTTTCTCGTGCTAAGGTCTGTTGTTTGTTTTATTATGTTGTGACTGAACTTAGAATTAAAACTTCTAAGCTGCCTACGTACCCTGTGAAGGGATCAAGCCATAACGTAGTTCAAAACAATTTGAATTTGTTTATTCATTTATTCGGAATACATATTGTCAAAAATAAATGTCTATCTTACGGGGTATTGCATCCTCTCCCCCTTAGGACTTCAGTTATGTCCCCATGACTGCCTACTTATTATTCTCAAAAGGTTCGGGTTTTGGGTCTTTATTCTGAGAGTATCGGTGCCCTTTGTTGTTGCCATTTTGACCGTCTAGGTTCCGTGGCTGGTCAGGTCCAGCGGCCAGGTCCTCTCTCTTGGTGATATTCTTAATATGGGTTCGGCACTCTTTCATCCGATGTCCACGTCGACCACACCGGAAGCATGTGTCGGGTTGAGGGCATCCTCTCACCAGATGAGGTTGATTACACTTTGGGCATCGGGGTACGTAGCCTTCACGGTTGAAAATCCTTCTATTGTTGCCTTCATCGTCGCCTTGGGCTAGCTCATTTGGTCCTTCACGATAATTACTTCTACCCAAGTCAATATCAGTTCTGCGGTCCTTATCTCTTTTGCCTTGTCCATGGGGACCTCGGCCAGTCTCACCTTTCGCCTTACGCTTCAGTCCTTGAACTCGTGCAACCGCTACCGCACGATCATAAACAGCTTGTAGGTCGGGGTAGTGCACCCCTGTGATCACCTCGCGTACTGCCAGGTTCAGTCCCATATCGAATTTTTGAGCCTTCTCCGCATCTGTGGATACTAATCTTGGTGCGAACCTCACCAGCTCCTTGAGTCGAGTGTAGTACTCTTGCACTGTCTGGACCCCTTGTTTCAGCGACAGAAATTCTTCGTACATCGCTGCTTTGGTACTCAGGGGATAGAATCTATTCCTGAGCATCTCCATCATTTCCGCCCACGAGTAGGGCTCATCATCTTCTTGCAGTTTCGCTTGAGTCGCTTGCCACCAGTCGTCCGCTTCGCCTCCCAAGTAGTACGAAGCGACGTGCACTCTCTCTCCTTCCGGACACTTGACCGCCCTCAGAAGCTTGTCAAAATTCCGGATCCATTCCTCTAGTTTTGCTGGATCCTCCTCACCAGCATAATGGGGTGGCTGGTAAGGATTCACCATGGCCAGATAGTTGGGACGAGCTTGGGACGGAGGTACCGCCGCAGCGTGACCCTGATTGACTTGCGCGTTCCCTAGCACAATCAAGACCTCCTCTATCGTCCGAAGACGATCGCCCACAGTGTTCGGTGCGGGGGCGTCCTGCGCACCTTGAGGTTATTCTTCTACAGGTTGGGCCGGTTCCGTGACATTTGGAGGTATTTCGGTTGGTGTTTCAGTAGTGGTTTGGGGAGCGGGTTGAGTTATTCCTCTTCCTCTTCCTCTGGGTGCCATTCTGGTACAAATAGGGTGGATTAGGACTTGTAAATTTAACATATAGTCTATGCAATTTCTATAAATGTATATGTGTTTTTGTAATTTAGCACGTGGTGCTCGATCGAACTAAGAAGCGCCGTACGCTTTGGGGTTTTATTTTAATTTGTTTTATTTCGTTTTTTTTTGTGTACGGACAGGTCTGTCCGGGTTTTTTTTTCGATTTATTATAAATAAATCGGGCATTTTATTTCCTCAAAAGAAATTTTAGTACAATGGCAGAAATATTTTCCTAGCAAAATAGTATCTACTAAAAATAGAATCTCTAGCGTCTCAAGACGTCCCCCGGTAGGGTAGCGGGATCCTCCTCTGGGTCTTCCTCCTCCGAACTTGGCGGTAGTAGATCGTCAAAGATAGTGTTCAAGTCTTGCCCATGGGCATCGATGTGTCCTTTAGTATTAGGTTTTGTGTAGTGAGGGTTTGGACTTGGCGTTCGAGTTGGTTTATGCGGTGGTGATCCGCCTCTCTCAAGTTGCCCATGTGGTGCAAATTGGCCTCCAATTGAGCCATACGGTATTTCATTTGTTCGAGGGTTTGTTGGGAATCAAGATGAACTCTCATCATCCTGATCATCAACTGCATCATATCTTGACTAGCCATCTAGCGCAAGCAAGAGATCTAAGTAAATATTCGCCAAGATTCTAAGTTCAATTTCGCCAAGATTCTAAGTTCATAGAAGAGATGCAATATGCAAATGCAAATGATGATCCCCCCCCCAAAAATAATTTAATGCACTTTATATATATATAAATTTTTTTCCCATGGGTTTTAAAAATAAGAATTTTCCATGGAAATAATACTTTAAAATTTAAAATAATAGTCAAAATATTAATAGTAGTTTAAAAATATTAAGGGTTTAAAAATAATAGTTTAAAAATAGCCGGGCTCTGATACCACTCTGTAACACCCCGATTTTTGGTCACCCAGGTCGGGATGTCACTGCCACACCTCTCTAGCAAGACACGGTTTCTCCGAGCTCACTAAAGAGATGCAAGACTATGGTTTTTCAGAATTTAAAACATTCAAACAGCCCATTCATATATATAATCTAAAAATAATACATCAAAGTTGCAGTGGAAAATAATATTTACATATGTATATGAAACTTTTGACAATTTCCGCACACGAGTACTTCTAAAATATCCCAGGTTTGAATTTATTAAAAGAAAAGAGTTATGATTCATGGGAAAGGGGTTTAAGGATATATTTCACTTTTTATTACTCATATGGGGTACTCTGATTTCAAACGGCGCTGTGGACCTCCCTGGCATGAAACTTTTGACAACTTTCACGGTGCAGCCGGGATAGACAGTTCAATCTTGACCTTCAGTCTGTCACACTGAAGGTCCCTGGCAATTTGCATCATGAAACTTATCATAATTTCATGTCATGAAAATCCGCGCCATGAAACTTTTGACACATTCCCACTATATGAGCATTTTCTGAAAAATCATAATCCTGGTTTTCAACTTTTATTTAATGAAACCAATTTATGAAGGCGGAGTTGGGATTAGGGATATATTTATAGGTTGTCACGTTTTTATTACTCGTGTTAAGAAACTGTGGCCCGAAAGCACACGGTGTCAAAAATTGCAGTAATTTATAGTAAGACCGGATCGTTCACTGGAGGATGTGCGATAGAAGCAGGGCCCACGTCGTATTGCTCCAATTGGTTTGAAAAGTGATTAACATCTACTGACTGAACTTAAACTAAACTATAAAAGCGTTTAAATTTATTCTACAAAGCAAATAGGTCTATTCTAGAAAGCGGGTAAAGTTACTCTAAGAATGCGATAAATACTATCTATGGAAGCAGTGAAAATTTACATTATGCTAGCTGTGAAGCTGAATCACAATGTAGACAGAAGGGACAGGCAGAAGAGAATGAAAGTTGGACAAGATTTAGATACAGCAGTATTAAACTTCCATTTTTATACTCAGATCTTTGTTTGGGATGATTCTATCAGATAGCTAATTCTTATGCTCTCAATACTGCGTTCCCTTTAACAGACAGGTACTTATAGTATGAGTTTACATGTTCTTAAGACCGCAGATTCTAAGATACCACAAATTTGTAACTGCCCTGGCCTGGGTATGTTACTTCATCTGTGGTGGACAAGCAACACCTGACAAATCATTTATTGACATGCCAAGTACTACCATCATTCTCCCATGTCACACCCAAAGATTCTAATCAAGCCCTGAACTATCCCTTAACTATCGATCCTAGTAACAGTTACGCAACTCTCAATACAACCGAGTGACCTCTAACGAAAGCGTTTAAAAGAAAGCGATAAAGAAAGCATTTAAAACCTATCACTCGGAGGTTTTGAAGGTCTGACCCTGGTAGTAAAAGATAGCTCCCCATCAACATGGTGAAGTATGGATCAAGAATTCCCGGATCTTGGTGAACCACTCGCAGTGTTCACTTCCTTCCGGGTGATTATGAGATACAAACTAATGAAACGAACTAATAAATTAGTTTGTTCCGGATGCGCTCACTTAGGACTCAAAAATAGGCTCTGGCGGAAGAAGATAGCAGTTGAAAGAAAACTCAACCCTATCTTAGAAAATAACCAAGGCCTGGGTGATGTTCCTCTCAGATTATTTACTACACTGTATTTGAGTCCAAGTGGACCCCATCTCGGTGTAATATTTAATCTTAGATTCCCAACAAGCAGCAATTTTGGAAAATAATGGATTTGAAAATCATTCCCTAAACAGGTACTAGACTCTCAATTAAAACACAGATCCTTTCAGTCTATGTGAGACCTAATTGCTGACTCTGTTTCTAATTTCCCAAAATCAACCCTTGATAGGATGTGAATTAGTCATAACTGAAGAATTGATCCCTTACTCAGATCCGGATTTTATAAAGGAATTTTTGTCGGAAATTTAATATGCGATATCTGTTTTAAGATCTAGACTTCTATTGTCCAAGGGAAGGATCCCAAAATATTTTAGACCACAATAATACATAATAATAGCATGCATACGGATATATGGAAGTGTAAAATTAATTGACCCAAAATATAGAGGCGGGTCTAGACAGAAGGTGGGACACAAATATGAAGTGGTCAGGAGACCAAACTTATGGCAGAATAATCGGGTGGACTGTAAACATTTACTGTCCAATTTCCCAATTACTCGGATGATGCGAATTTAGACAGGTGAAACCCTAAAATGGCAGTGTCGCTACCAGTTGGGCCCCTACTGTCTGTGAATTCGGATAAAAACCTACATGCTTCCTCTCTGCAGTACTTATCAGCTAATGTTGACAGACATTAGCAGAGTTTTATTACAGATTGGAATTTGGGTTTGGAAATTAAGATAAATAAAATAAAACTGTATCCGGATGGGAATCAGCCGAGCAGCTATTATAGTCCCGGATGGACTAACCGCCAAGGCTTCCACTGAATGCCATCCAGACCATGCAAAATAACACTTAGTAGCTAATACCCAGAATACAAGCTAGTTATCCATGAGGGAATACCCGCCAACATTAGCCTGATGTATTCTTTACTAATTGTTACACACAATACACAAAAGACAAAATAAAATGAAATAAAGAGAAGGACTTGCATGAGAGACATTGGTTTCTCATGCAAGGTTATGGAATTAATCCATAATTGATGGCTTAAATAATCCCTCCTACCATAATTAATTACAGTCCGGATTATCTGTTTAAGACATCATGATTTTTTTTATAGAAAATTGTTTTAATGACAATTGAACAAAGGTCCTTTAATCACAGCAATTACTGATTTAATTATTGCTAATTACAATCACCAATCATTAATGACTAGAGGGTTCAATTAATTAATGATAAAGATGGAGAATGGAAAATCTGCATGAAGATGCTGATTACGACGCTAGACAGATGTGACGACGCTATCCTAGGATAGAGCCGTGAGGGTAGCGTCGTCATGGGTTGGTGCAAGAGAGAAAATAAATTTTGGATTAAAAGGGGGTATGTACGACGCTATACACTAAACTACGGCGCTATACTAGTATAGCGTCGTAGGTGTAGCGTCGTAGGTGGTTTGACAAGTAAGAAGTTTTTTGGAAAAAGAGGGGATATTACGACGCTAAACATTAAATGACGACGCTATCCTAGGATAGCGTCGTAAGGATAGTGCCGTAGGTGGGTTCTGTGAGATAGAGGAATTTTGGGGACCTACGGCGCTAAACAGAAATTACGACGCTATCTGAGGATAGCGCCGTTGGTTTAGTGCCGTAGGGCAAATTTTTGTGTTTAAGTTCTGGGCAACTACGGCGCTATACCTCACCTACGACGCTATCCAAGGATAGTGCCGTAGGGCGGTTAGCGTCGTAGCTAGCCCAGAAACATGTTGTTGTTCGGGTAATGCAATCTCTGCGATTGCAAGCCCTATTTTCGAGTTAATGGCTCACAAGTGCATGAAAATGAAACAACAAGCTAAGAACAGTGAAAGAAAAATGCAAAGGAGATGCAAAACAGTAAAGGAATGACATGCTATACTACACATTCATGAACCACAAACCCAAGTGAGGGTTTTCAACCAACAAATCATGCATGAATCCCAAAATAAAAGACAAACAACACAAAACCCACATAAAACAGTAAGATAAAATGACCAAATGGTCATGAAACCAAAAACAAAGCATTAAATCCATGGACCCATGTCCATTTCATGATTTTGGGATACTTTCAATGATTAACTTCCCATTTTATATAAAATGGTTTGATAATACCCATCATTTGGGTATTTCAAACCTAAATAAGAGTTTAGCAAAACTGAAATAAGTATAAAACTGGCTACACTAAACTGGAAGTCTCAAAGTAACACTAATCTATGCGAAAATTTAAGCTAAGCTAGATACATCAATTAAATAATACACAAAAATAAAACTAACTACTCTAACTAACCTACACTGTTCTCAAGAACTCCAGTTGCCTTCAAGTGTGGAATGTGTGAAGTGACAAGACCAGGGAGTCAACACCTCTATTTATAGGTGGGAAACCCTAGGCCCATGGGCCCCCAGGCCTTGAAATTTGAATTCTGGCAAGGCTTACGACGCTATAGGTGCATTACGGCGCTATCCTTGCTACGGGCTATAGGTGTAGCGTCGTAGTCTTCCATCCCAAAGACACTCTTGCTTCTGAATGTACAGTCTACGGCGCTATCCTTGCCTACGGCGCTATGCTTGATTACGGCGCTATCCATGCTTAGCGCCGTCTGCTTCTCTTCAAACTGCTGCTTTGGTTTCCTCCTACGGCGCTAGACCAAGCTACGGCGCTGTACATGCTTAGCGCCGTAGTTATGTCTAGCGTCGTAATATCCTGAAAAATTCAACTTTTTGTGGGTTTTTCATTTCTTTTCCCATCTTTTTGTTTCCTTTTTCTTTTCTTTTCTTTTTCTCATGTTTTTGGTTTTTTCTAACATAAATGTGTAATAAAATTACATATTTATGCATTTTTCATACCAGCTCAATATTTTTACAATTATGCATAAATCAGTCCAATTCTACTGCTTTCTTATTTAATATAAGACCGGAATGCGATCAAATGCCCGTTTCAGACACGGAAATGGATTGAAAATAATGGTTATTTCTGGCCATTATCAACATCCTCACATTTAATACTGATCGTCCCCGAGCAGTCAGAGTCAATGTTCCCAAGAACACGGACTCTACCTATTCAATTCATTTTCGTGGCTTCATAAATCACATTCTTTTTGGATTGGGATAAGACAATCAAAAACTACAGGTATTGAGTTCCCTTGATTGCAGTGTTTAATGAAATGATACTTGCTCACTATATTGGGCCTACAAATCAAACATTATTATCAACCCTTCATGAATATCATGTTTGAAAGATGCAAAGATTTAAAAATGAGAATTAAGGGATGACATGAACATTTTTAATGAAAAGAGCCTCACTTATAAGAGAATCGGAAAATTCACTCACTCTCAATGGGGTTTAATCAATGAACACTCAAAATCAATTTTAATTAAATTATCCCATAAGCTTGCAATCAGACCAACTCGCCACCGGCTCATTTCCTCAAATCGAGATCATGAGGTCTTATTTAAGGGTTGTAATGGGGCATACGGTTGTAACGTAGGTAGGAAAGGGAAATTGTTGGGTTAAGGAGTGACAAGAATTAATTCTATCATAACTTGGCACATTATTTGAAGTTTATGATCATCACTATTTCTTTCTTTCTTTTGCTTTTCTTTTCATATTGCATGACATTAGACTATGTCTAATTTTGCTTTGTCATTTGCAATTTATTTATGTTGAATAGAATTCAACTTTTTTTTTTCTTTTTTAAATCGGTTTATGAGATACCGATTTACATAACTTTGATGATCGCTAATTTAATGACTTTTGATAGAATTTATACTTGCACACTTGGGTTTGAATATTTTGGTCTTTTTGTAAGGATAGGAATAATATAGAGGGCTTCAAAGAAAAATTAGGCTTAAGGCTCAAATTGGTTAATCCTATAGGGTAAATATTTTTGGGTTTTGATTTCAAACGAAGGCCAAAAATTTTGGGTTTTCTAGGTGCCTCGATCATATGCTCGATTTTGGGAATATGGCATGGTCTTGAATCGGTCCCAATTGCAAGTTCTAGTTTCCTTTAATCAAAATGGTTCACACATCAAAGAGAATAAATGAGTAAAAGTGACTCATGGCTCAAATCTCACAAGGTTGGATTGATTCATGTCATACAATATTCTCAAATTTAATCAGAGTTTAATTCTAACAATTTATTCAATCGAAATCTCTAACATGCAGATTTATTACCCAATAAGCTGATCGCATCATTAAATTTTTTAGCTCAAAACCTTAGGAATTCATGTCATGCATGTTCTCAATTATATTATCCCAATTTAAAAGTTTGAAAATTTAATCATCAGCCTAAATTCAACATGTGAATTTAGAGCAGGTTTATGCATATATATATTTTTTTTGCTGGTCATTTAATTTAAAGCAGTAAAGAGGCACTGCTGACATACGGAGCATGTCAACAGCATATTTTTGGCCTGACAGTCACTTATTCATCTTGGACTGTCAGACATCTTTTCAAAGGAAGCAAACAAAGATTGTTGCAGATCTCAATCTTGAGTTCAATTTTGTGGAAAGCGGTAAAGTACAATAATTTTAAGAGATTCCTATGCAGTTAGTGTGAACCTGCATGCAAAAAGAGGAAATCCCTTATATGACGCCTACACTAGGGCTTAAAAAGGACTAGAGCATACTAGGATTCATTTCTCCTTCTTCCTTTTCTCAGAACATGTATCTGAGCCAGTGGACGTAGCTGGTCAGCTCACAGCGCAGGCACCAGCCGTTGTGGTCTCTCAGGGGTTCATGCATCCTTCTGCAGAAAACTCGGGGTGGTTGCCCTGCAAACAAGTAGGGAGCATGATTGTCTGCCATCCACGCGAGGGTGTTGGTGGATGTGTAGTTGAAAACCTCTCGATTGGTCACCATCCTCTCTATCATTGAGATCCCCTGATTGACCTGGCCTTCATCCAGCTTGCTCATGAGCATCAGTCCGCGGGTGAGGATTGACGCTTTATGATTGTCTTCGATGCCTGGCCGTAGCAGCTCGCATGCTTGCTCTTCATCCCCTTCTGCAAATGCCATGAGTGCTGGAACAATTTGGAGATTGAAGTTTCCAGCCTCAGTGAATGTGTGTAGAAATCTTTCTTTCTGCCTTCGTATCTCCTCCTGCCAGTGCCTCACCCTAGCCGCATCCAACTTGCATCGCTTGTAAACGATGGCGAGGTTTCCTGCGTCCCTTAGTTTCGTACAAGTTCCCCTAGCTCTGAACACTTCTTTCATTTCATCCTCCCCGATTCGGGAGAGAATTTCTCCTAAAAGCTCTAGTGGAAGGTCCAGCAGCTGGGTTCCTCCAGGCACTGGGTCTGGGTTTGGAAGATTGCCCCTGAAAAAATAAGAAGTGATGAATCCAATTTTATGATTTCTCAGAAATTATTCAAGTTTAGAAACCAACATCCTCACATTTAGAGTTTTGCTCTAAATGTGAGATTATTAAGTTCTGGACTTGAATTTTTAATTTAAAGCATAGGTAAAATAGATTTTTATGAAAGGATAGGGGTCATTGGGCCCCTATATATTTTTAATGGGCCATTGGGCCCAAAAGTTTGAATTTCCAATTTTATTAAACAAGTCCGAGACACTTGTTGAAAATGGAATGAGATGGACGGATGGGGTGAAATGCTCGAAATTGGAATGTGCAATGGAGGCGTGGCGTAATGGATCTGCTATTTCTGGACTGCCTGGACTGTCTTGGACAGTTAAAACATCCAAAAATTTGCAAACACTATTTTTTAATTTTCAAAGAGTTGACTTGTTTTATTTAATGAAAGTGGGATGTGAGTGGTCCCATTTTGGATTTTCGAAAAGAATAGCAGTTGGGTGACAAAAATACTGCTATTTACTCACACTACAGTTCCATTGGGAACAAAAAGAACATAAGTCAAATATTAAATCTATTAACTCTTTTTGTCTTTTTTCATAAGGTCACTTTCCTTTGAAAAAGTGGTAAGCTCCTATTGGGTGTTTGTACCATGTTTCCAAAAATAAGTAGACACTTATTCCAAAAGATTTTGAGATAGTGAAAGCAGATATCCCAAAAAGGATTTTTCCATTTGAATGCTTCATGCCAAGACTTCAAGATCAGACAAACTAACAACATCATGGTGTTCATAACAACACCCTAAGGTTCATTAGTTCATCTTCTTCCAGTTTCAAACTTTAAAAATCTCAAACCCAAAACAGTTTTAAAACAGTTTTTCAAACAAGTTCTAAGGGTTTCAAAAAGGGTTTCAAAAGGATTCCTTAGAACCGAGAGCATCAAAAGCCCTAAAAACTGAAGAAAACATCAGTCAAAACAGACCACATTGTGTTATTCTCAACCGAAAAATAAGAAAAAGAAACAAGGGAGTCGACGGAGGTCATGAACAGGGAGGGGAAAAACATGGGCTTTACCCTGCCCTCCATGGCTCGGGTCTGGGCAAAGGTCCCAAGTTTGGAAGGATTCCGTAGAATCTGTCCATGGTGCCTCCTTGGAGTTGTGGAGAGAAATGTTGTACGAGAACTCTGCGTTCTGCGTAGGGGTTTTGCAAGTGGATTTCTGGAAATGGAAGTGTGAGAGTGTGGGAATGAAGAAAAAGACTGGTGGGGTATTTATAGGTGAGAAAAAGGGTTTCTACGACACTATACTTAACTTACGGTGCTATGCTAGCGCCGTAGGCTTGGTTCAGCGTCGTAGAGTGGTGGGAATAAAAGGGCGCACTACGGCGCTATGCCTTTGGTACGGCGCTATCCAAAGATAGCGTCGTTCTACAGGACTGCGTCGTAGGTAGATCAAGAAGGGGAAGTGCCCTACGGCGCTATCCCATTACTACGGCGCTATCCTAGGATAGCGTCGTAGGTAAGGATAGCGTCGTAGTTGCACTTCAGATTTGAACTTCTTCAAAATTTAGGCGGACTGGGCCCGAGTAGATGAAATTGGGCCTCAATTGGTTTTATTTGTTTTGGACTTGGGAGATTTTAGTCCAAAGCATTTTTGTGTGTTAATGGGCTATCTAAATTAAATTAAACTTGCATAAATAGGTTGGATTAATTCCATTTGTTTGCAAAAATTATTTCGGATTTTAAATTGCTTTAATTTGCGAAATCATTTTCTTAAATTCATGGACTTAATCCAACCGGGAACCTGGTTTTCTCCTTTATTTTCTATTCCTTCTTTTTGGTGGTTCTAGATTTCCTGCAAGACAGATAAATACCCACTAGGTCAAGTTTTCTCCAAATATCAACATCCTCACATTTAGAGTCTTAGTGCTCTAAATGTTTAATTGATTTTTGGATATTTTCTGACAAAATAACACATATATAAATAGGCATTATGAAATGAAATTTTTATGATTTAAATGTTGTTTCTTATTGAATGTAAGCCGGGTCTGCCACTGTTTGGCTTTCTTTCTCCGGATCGAACTGTCCGAGGTACTCCTTTAACCGATGTCCATTCACCACTATGTTGCCCTTGTCAGTTCGGATCCTGACGGCTCCATTTTGAAACACTTCCAGCACTTCATGTGGTCCTTCCCATCTGGATTTAAGCTTTCCAGGGAACAGCTTCAACCTAGAATTGAATAATAATACATTTTGACCAACATAGAAATGCTTAGGCTTAATCCTGCGATCGTGCAACTTCTGGGTCCGCTCCTTATAAATTCGAGAGCTTTCATAAGCTAGCGCTCGTATTTCCTCAATTTCATTGAGGTCCAACTTACGTTTACTCTGAGCAACTTTCGGATCGAAGTTAAGCGTTTTGACGGCCCAGTAAGCTTTATGCTCTAACTCTACGGGCAAATGACAGGCTTTTCCGAAGACAAGTCTGTAAGGGGACATCCCAATGGGAGTCTTAAATGCTGTGCGGTATGCCCATAGAGCATCATTGAGCTTACGTGCCCAATCCTTGTGGGTTATCCCGACTGTGGCTTCGAGTATATGTTTGATTTCGCGATTGGATACTTCGACTTGACCACTAGTCTGAGGGTGATAAGGCGTGCCTATCTTATGGAGGATTCCATTTTTACTCATTAAAGTTTCAAAAGCTTTATTAATAAAGTGCGTTCCTCCATCAGATATCACCACCCTAGGTACGCCAAATCGACTGAAAATGTTGTTCTTGAGGAACTTGATGACTTGGCTACCATCATTGGTCGGTAATGCGACAGCTTCAACCCATTTGGACACGTAATCGACAGCTACCAAGATATAGTAGTTTCCACCGGATGGTGGAAACGGTCCCATGAAGTCAATGCCCCATACATCGAAAATCTCAAGTGTGAGAATTCCCTTTTGGGGCATCTCATCCCTCTTGGAGAGGTTTCCTAATCTTTGGCATTTGTCGCAACCTTTCACAAATGTCCTGCAATCCTCATAAATGTGAGGCCAATAAAATCCACATTCGAGGACCTTGTGGGCTGTTCGAGCGGGACCATGGTGACCTCCATATTCTGATTCATGGCATTTTCTGACAATTTGATAGGCTTCATGCTCGGTCACACATCGCCTGATTATTGAATCAGCGCAGTGTTTGAAGAGATAAGGTTCTTCCCAGAAGTAACTTAACACATCTCGTTTGAACTTATTCTTCTGATGATAGTTCGAAAACTGCGGGGTTATTCCGCATGCCAAGAAGTTAGCGATGTCGGAAAACCATGGACAAGCTTGATTATGCAGATGCAACCCGAACAACTATTCGTCCTGAAACTCTTCATTAATGGCTTTTTCCTTTTTATCATTATCTAATCGAGATAAATGGTCAGCAACACCATTATCTCGACCTCGCCTATCTTTTATTATGATGTCGAATTCTTGCAACAGAAGTACCCACCTGATTAATCGAGGTTTGGCATCTTGTTTGCTAAACAAGTATCTCAATGCAGAGTGATCGGTGTATACTATAGTCTTCGTACCTATAAGGTACTGTCTGAATTTATCAAACGCGAAGATTACAGCGTACATCTCTTTCTCCGTTATGGTGTAGTTAATTTGGGCTTCATTCAGGGCATGACTTGCGTAATGAATTACGCAATGTCTCCCATCCTTATGTTGTCCAAGAACTGCGCCTACGGCGAGACCACTAGCATCGCACATTACCTCGAAAGGCATTGACCAATCGGGTGGTTGCACTATCGGTGCAGAAACCAACATCTTCTTGAGCGTGTCAAAGGCTTGG